>JAJTUV010000475.1:0-600000 GCA_021653895.1 Mastomys natalensis | reverse complement strand
ATGGACCCGGGAAACACACTTAGAAAGGATAGGAAATTGCACCCCAACAAACGAAGAAAACAAAACTCGACATGTAGGAAGAGAATACTTTTTGCAGAAGCAATAGAAAACAAACAGCCAGGAAGTCATCACAAGAAAAAAAGAGTGTATTGGACATTGTGCTAGATATAGCCAGCATTCATTAATGACTAGTCTCTTCTGTCCTAGGCAAATAGAAGACAAAAGACTAGGTTTCTTATTTTGGTGAAATCCCATAATTCTACCTCAGGAATGAGCAGTGATGACAAACAACAGGACCAGTTCTATAATGAAGAAGGATCCACCCTAGGAGTTCCCCTTTCTTTTACTGTGGCATCCCAGATACCATATGTCATGTTGAATCCTAAAAACAGCAGGGAGTTGAAATTCTGCCATTAGGAGGGAGCTGACCTTCATAACCACATAAAGGAATGTGAGTCAGTAAGAAACTTCTCAGAATTTGGATCAGAAACCAGCTGTGAGGACACACTGGGTCAGTGTACCCTCATTAACACATTGTACTCAGAAGTGGCCATTCCCATAGCTGACAATTCTTCTTACTCAAAACTGTCAATGCTTTTATATGTACATATTATATTTTCTGATAGTATACTAGAATGATATAAATTGGTCTGTAGTAGAAGAAATAACATTTTGTACTATATTTAATTTAAAGAATCTAACCAAGATTTTTTTAAATAATATTTTATCTACCAAATAATTGTTTTTTTTTAAGGAGTTTGGTTTTATATCTAGAAATTCCATCGCTCCTTCTTCTTCCCACTTTAGACATTCAAGTTGTAATTATTCATGTCCTGTGGTATTAAAGCAGTAAGAAGATATTCCATACACTGACACAGCACTTCTCAATATTGAAGACTTTAATACTTATTGTCACATTAGAGATCTTGAAAGAGATATTTCAAAACTTTAGACTAAAACCAAATTTGTTTTAAGTATAGTTTGTAAGTTTGGGCAAAGTTTGATTTTTTTTTAATCCAATCAAGATCTATAACTATCTGATCAAGATGTCATTGTCTTAAAGTAAAACTACCTAAAAATAAAATTAATTTATCTATATTAGTTATATTCCCTTTAATACAGTCAATTGGAAATAGTAAAGGTGTTCCTATTTGACTATATTCCACACATGAAATTCCTGAATTAGGAGTGGTAGTCTTATGATTGAAAAGAAAGCAATCTTTTCAAAGTTCCAGTCTCACTGGTAACCACAGTTCTCAAATGGCAGTTTGCTGCCCTTCTGTTGTTGAATATGCTTTCTTTTACCCAGGGATGCTCAACACTGAAACCTAGAGGGTCCTGCAGTTGCTATGCAGGCCTGAGATGACCTGTCAAAGGTGCTAAACTCCAGATTTAAAGTTATGGGGGAATAAAACACCTTTGATTTTCCCAAAGTGATACTAAGAGGCTTTGAAATGACTTTGCCCAGTCATCAGATTTCCCTGGAGAGTGTGCAGACTTTGTGGTTAATATTTTGATCCCCGAGGAATGCCTGTGGAAAATGCCAAACCAGCACAAATCATGAAGCTTAAAAGTGCTGGCTTGCTCCCCTACCAATATTGTATGTCTTGTTGAAGTTTCCTTTATGGATCTCAAAGAGGTTGAGATGAATCATAAAACCATCTCAGTGGGTAAGAGCAAAGAGGGAGAGATTACATTGCACTGGCCCTTTATTCTCCAGCTCTAGCTCCTGTACTTCTGCATGAGTTGACTGAGATGAAAGACTGTCCCTGCTGTCTTGTTGCAAAGCAGAGCAGTAGTTGCTGGTGCTCTGGTACAAGCCCCAGGCTGCACACATCAGAGCTAAAAGCCGAGCAGGTCTTAGTTCTCTGCTGACACAGTGAAATGCACCTGCACATTTTTAGCCTAGAAAAGGAGAAAAGTCATTTTAGGTTTACTATGGCCACAGAAAAATTTGAGAGGTCATTGGAATGTCTGAAATCTTTGTTTGATGACTCCCACTCCTAGTTGAGTTGTATGTGGGATTTGTTCAGCCATTTGTTCCTGGGCACTTGGGAGAAGAACTTTGAACCAGGAATTCACAATCATAGATTTGAACATATGTTAAGTTGCACCTTTGGTCAAATTACTTATTTTCTATCCTCCTTTCTTGCTCTCTTTCCTTCTCTCTTTCTCTCTCTCTCTCTCTTTCTTTCTCTTCCTTCCTCCCTCCTTCCCTCCCTCCCTCCTCCCCTCCCTCCCTCCCTCCCTCCCACCCTCCCTCTCTCCCTTCCTTCCTTCCTTTCTTTCTCCCCCTCAAGTGGGGATCATTTGAGAGTCTTAGCTTTTCTTACCTCAAAGAAGGAGTATGAAGCTCACAAAGCAAAATGAATAATGAAAACCTTGATTCACAGAAAGCACAAGAAGACATCAGATATGAGGATCTTTGACAAATTTTTAATTCCGAAGATAATATACATACAGGTTTTGTTCCACTGTTTCTTGGCTTAGTAAAATTTCAGCTTTTCATAGTCACATTCATAAAACTGACAATTTGGGACTAGGAGAGTAGTTGCATGTGGGATTTTCTTTGGGGACATGGGATTTGAGCAACAGGATGCTTGGACTTCAGACTTTGTACTGTGGCGTTATTATGGATTCTGTACCATGCCCTGGGATTTCACAACCAAACTCATATACAAAGATCCCCTCTTTCTCTGCCAGTAGTGGTAAATGACGACACAGACCCCATTACTATTTTCTGTCCTTCTTTTATTTCTCACTCCTGCTGAGAGGAACTGTGCATGCAAATCTATGTGAATAAAATAAAATATTCTAGTGTTCAAATATATTATTATGAATAATTTTTAGAAAATTATTTTTACTGTATGTATCTTATGTTTGTGTGTGTGCGTGCGTGTGTGTGTGTGTGTGTGTGTGTGTGTGTGTGTGTATGTATGACACATGAGCACCAAGATTACATTTGCAGATCAGGGAACAATTTTTGAGAGTCACTTCATTTTATAATGTGGAAATCTGGGGATCAAATTCAGGTTGTGGGGCTAGGTAGCAAGAGTTTTTTCTCACTGAGCCATCTTGCTGGACCGATGAGTTTCTTTTAAGCACTTTGGGAATGGCATCAAAATATATTACATTGTTGTGTTCAGGGTGGAAGATGAAAAATCTCACTTCAGATACAGAAGCTTAAAACTTGAAGTTTTATTTTCTGAATGCTCACGGAGGCGGCCAGTTCTGGATCTGAACTGTGTTCCAAAAGGGAGATTTTTAAAGGATGGGAAAACAAATCAAGGCAGTAGCCGGGGGTAGCTGCAGTGTTATTAAATTGTATTTTGAAATTTTGAGATAAAAGGGAATACTCATTGGAGACTGGGCAATATCCAAGGCACCTGGCTTCAATGTCCTTAATTCACCTTCCTAGACATTGGGTCCAGAGCTCAGGGTGATATGGGGACAAAGGAGCTGGTCAGCTGCATGTAATCAATTAGGTATAACAGACAATTGGTTATATATTTTTACAAATATGCACCTATGTTTAGATAACAGAAATGCTGATATTCTTTACCTGTTAAAAAGAATAAAGAAAATATTTGGAGAAGTTGGATAGATGTTAGTTTCTAGGCCTGGAAACATGAACGTATGTGACTCTGAAGTTGTACTTGAGATGACTGGACTCATATAACTCTCTCCTTACGAGTGGTCCCTAAGATGTGTGGTCTCAGACAACTGTTTACAACAGAAGCTATTGAGCTACAAGGAAATACCCTGCTCCCCTAATGCCTGGGACCTTGAATTTAGTTTCTCCCTATGATTAAATGAAATCTGAAACCAATGGTAGTACTAAGAATAAGTTTCTTTTGCTTGTTCCCAATAGTATACATGAAAGAAATCTCACAGAGCAAGGAAAATATTATATTAAGATAAAATTTAAAGTTATGAATAAAGAAAAAGATTTCAAACTTAGAACTATCTACATTGAAATTGTAATTTGAGTGTACTTTCTAGATACAGATTTACTCAAATATTTAAGGACTCAAAGGGTTCTTCTATAAATATCTGTATGCTGTATATAATGGCATATACCTATAATCTCAGATACTTCAGAGGCTGAGCAAGAGTGTTAATTACGAGCAAGCTAATCAATATAATGTGAACTCACTCATAGAAAATAAATCATTAAATACATAATATCATGTAATTAGACAAATTTTAAACAAAATCCAAGAAAGAAATCATCAAAAGACTTATCTAGGAAATTGTCTCCAAAATTTGTTTTCATTCCATCCACCAAACATAACCCTTAGCTCTAGAATACTAGATTCTCAGAACAGACTAAGGTTATATTAAGGCAGTAACTCAGATCAGATAGTTTAATTTTTTTCTTTTGTAAGCTATAACATTTTTGCAACACTTAACTCCTTGACTGCTATGTACAATTACAAAAGCCAGTTGGTATTGCATACAAATAAACCTAGAAAAAAATCTCACCACTACCTTTCAATTGCAGCAAGTTCAATTTGTGTTATCCAAGTATTCACTGGAGCATGATAAAACTCTCAGTGGCCAGACCCTTAAAGCAAACTGAGTCCTTCCCCACAGAAGCCATCAACTGTGGAGAACTGCACTTCAGCAACCATATCACAATTTTGAGGAATTATCTTTAATGGGTTTCTGTCCATCCTTCGCTGTACAAGAAGGCTTCTGTGACAACAGTTTTGTATTTTTATTAGATTTTTGTATATGTAAAAATGTGAGTCCTCCAGCTTCCCTGCTTTCCCTGCACCTCAGCAAGCTGCTTTCCTTTCTCAGGAGACCACCTTCACAGAGCAATCTGACTTAGATCTTAGCTCCTTTCTCAGCCTGCATCAAACCAAACTCATTACTTAATAAAGACTGGTGGGAGAGTCATAGACGTAAGCAGACTTCTGTCCTGTCAGGAAATCCTCTATGTAAATTATTAGGGTAAATCCACCACAATAAGTGATTCAAATATAATCTTTCTTTGTTGTCACTTTAGTGCATTTGTAATATCTTTAAGCAACCTTTTTTTCCCTTCAAATCTTCCAGGAATAAACACAGTCATCGGTCTCAATTCTTAAATAAGACTTTTAAAAGATTTTGGAATTCAATTTATTACATTTTTATTGCATCCCCTGCTCTCCTGTGGATTTTAACCAATGCTGTGATATGTGGCCCCACTGACTGGCTCATGATGTCTGATTTTGGAGGCAGTTGCAAATGTGTCTTTCCACTTTGTATTTTGTAGCCATAGAAGAAGTTCTCAATTGAACTTCATACAATTGGAAGTTTACACAATGTAGTATTTTATATTCGGTTTCATTTTCTCATTTTTTATTGCATAAAATTAATCTGTTCCATGTAACAGCATTACATTCTTTGATTCCTTTGAAGGATTTAAAGAATGATACATCCATTTTGTTCTTGATTATTTATTTTTTTTAGTCAGGATAAATTATGAGTAAAATTTCCACACACACACACACACACACACACACACACACTATATATATATATATATATATTATATATATATATATCCTGGAAGCCTACCTCAAATTAGAAACAAAAGGTCAACCTTTTGGCTTCTAATCAGCTTTAGTCAATATTACTAACTCTCTAACATGCCTTTATAATTATATAGTTTCCCCCCAAATGCAAGAGAACTCAAGTTTCTATCCATAATAAGCAATGCTTGCTGTTCACAGTAAATTTTGTCAATTTTTTCTGACAGTATTAGTGACTCATAATAACTAAAATTTGTGTTTATCATTGTTGATCAATAATCTCATATTAGTGAGATTAATAAGGCTAAATATTCCTTTATATACTTGATGATTTTTTGAATATTTTCAAAGTTGTTACTCAGAATCTCTGTGAGCTTTATGAATCATATTGCTTATGGTACACAAAGTGATTTTCAAGTGGTCCTTTACATGTATTTAGAATTAGCATGCCATTGATCTTCATAGCACAAAGTGTATTTTTCAGATTCTGCCTTAAATTTTACTCTTTTCCTGATGACTTTTTATTGAAATCACATATATAGTTGGCAATTACTATTTTTAGTAGATAACAAACATATGTAGTATGTGCATGCATGCATAAGCACATGTGTGTAGGCCTGAATGTTTATATCTTCCTTTCCTACCTTGTCCACCTTTTATTCTTTAGAGAAACTAGGCAAATGCTTTTGGAAATATTTTTCTAGATCTTTTAACGATTTCACTTGAAATCTTTACTATCATGTTAATGGCTTTCATGGGTATGTTTTGAAAACCTGATATTCTTAAAAGGAAATAACTTCTGCAACATCAGACATTATGGCTATTGAAGCTGATTTCCTCTGGAAATCCTTTGATTGTGCTGATATTTCTGTGCACATTAGCAGCTGCTGTGGTGAATTATATATTAGGAACTTCTGAGATGTTCTTAATTTCTTTCTCAGACTGTTTCATCATTATCTTCCTTATTATTGCTCTTCAGGTTTTGGGTAATTCTAATAATGTTGCCATACATGTTCTTCTAGTTCTGTAAGCATCCGTAAGTCTGTGGTCGTCTTCCTGCCCCAAAAGAGCTTGAAAATGGACTTATTAAAGGAAATGATTCTGTAAGAAATGACCACTCATAACTTCCCCAAAGCACTTCTGTTTTTCTCTTACATTTGGTTCTTTAATCCATTCAGTTTGCAAATGACAAGAGACAAAAGCAAGAGCAATTAATTATCATGATGAGCTAGCTCCATGCCAAAGGCAGATTCTCCTGATTGTAGTGTTAAGGAAATATGTGCTATCAGAAAAATAACCAGGAAATATTGTGCTTTAGTAATCCTGTAGATACTGTTTTAATTGACGTTACGAAGCTTTTCATGTTTCACATTAACAGATATGTGTCATATATATAAACACACAAACACACGCGCACATATTCGGCAGTATAAATAGTTTAGAAAGTAAAACACTGAAATAGTATTATTTTTGGTTGATGGAATAACCAAGACCTCATTAGCTGCAATTACGGCATGCACTTCAACTGTTGTATTTATATCTCTGGTTAATATCACTGGAAGATGATGGGCTCAAAACTGCCACATGAATTTATGTAAGCAAATGCCTTGCAAATAGTTAAGGTGACCATGATGTAGACATTTCATTTAGTACTTTGGAAATCACATTCCAGGTTCCTATCAGGTTATAATGAGCTGGACATAACCTGGAGCCAACCCTCCATTTCCTCATGAGCTCTTGAAATGCCAGTGAGATCTTTCTAGCAGTCTTCCAGAGCCAGTGCCCAATCTTATTGCTCCAGCCAGCGGAACTGCCAGAAAGAGAGTTTTATCATTCTGTCTCATTTTCTCTGCTACTACTGTAATGGTGATGACATTTCTGTTTCCTTGAGTGATTGTAAGGAGTGCTACTCAGATTCCCTTTTCTTCAGACTGCCCAAAATTTAATCCCTTTTAGGCTACTCAGTTGATCTGTCAGTATCCCTGACAGCATCCTCTCCCAGCTTTCCTCATTTCTTTCAGAGCTCCCAAAGGATTCTATTTCATCTAGATAGCACACCTCAAGTACTTTCCCCTGACCTCCAAACCTCTACAAAGCTTGTACTCAAACACATGTTTCAAACTTCTGTTTGGATCATTATTTTTATAAATTTATATTTAGATTTCTGAATCCAATTATCTTAAATCCTCTAAGTTTCTCTACTCTCCAAAGACTATGAAGTCTTTCATGACAAGACATTTAACCATCCAATTTTGAGAAAAATCTACAAAAGCGTTGTATTAGTAACCTCATTTCAGAAGAAAATTTGAAATTTATCTCCTTACCCTATCTATTTCTCACATATCTAAAACCTTTGGTCTATAATGAATGGTTAGGAAGCATTTAGTCATTGACAACAGGCATTAGTAGTTTCTATCACCAGTTTCTTTAGTAACTGATATCAGAATGCAGTGAGTGTAGATTGATGGCTTATATTCTCCATGGTGCTAGGAACCAATTGTGCACACATTTCTAAATTGTCTCCTTGGACAGATGAGTCTTGAGTGCCTATATGTGCACTGAAGTTGTTAAGAAACACTGGCAGGACTCACTCCTTATGTGAATTAGTGAATCTTTAGTGAATTAGCATATTAGGAAATCAACAGCCCAAGTCTTTTTCTACACCTACCCTTTCTGTCTGCCTAGACCCCTTTCCCTTGTAGTTTCTAAAACAGCTGTACTCATTTGTGACCTTTATTACTCTAAGCAAATCTAAGAGGCACTCAAACTTCATGAGTGAAGTCACTCACCATATATGAGGCTATAAGGCTACCTTAGCTTGGCCTTCCAATTTAGCTGAATTCACAGGGAGATAATTCTGACCATCTTCCCATATGGTATGGAATAGAGCTGGTGACAAGAGATATAGAGAGAATCCTTCATGGTCATGTTTACACTTGAGAAATGTTTTCTGATGAAAACTAACTGAATAATCCAAAAGGAATCTGTAGTAGTATATGTCTGTGTGATCCCTGAATGAATCAATGTCCAGTAAGAGCGTAGGTTTAGGGAGTGAATAACAGGATTCTATCTTCAAAACCTTCAACTAACCTGTGGCAGAGCACAGAAAGGGAGCAATGAGACTAATGAGAGGACTGGCATAGATCTGACTACACACTAAGATGCCTTGAGTATTCTACAAGGTATGTAAAGAGTGTTCCTTCAGAAATAAAGCAGGTGTCTCTCGGCACAAGGAATGCTGAATATAAAATATCATTTCATAATTTGTATGAGTGCATTCTGAATAATTTTTCCATGGAACTCTTCGTTTGGAAGACTTGTTCTCATGATTGATTATTAGAAGGGACAAGTTGATATAAAAATGGATTA
This sequence comes from Mastomys natalensis, assembly GCA_021653895.1. NCBI lineage: Eukaryota > Metazoa > Chordata > Mammalia > Rodentia > Muridae > Mastomys > Mastomys natalensis. The sequence continues at coordinate 591,109 of JAJTUV010000475.1, read as the reverse complement.
GCCAAATTAAGGGACTAAATGTTTTAAAAGACTATTTACAGGACCAAGGGCCTCTTCTCCCACCGATGCCCAACAAGGCCAACCTCTGCTACATATGCGTCTGGAGCCATGGGTCCCTCCATGGGTATTCCTCGGTTGGTGATTTAGTACCTAAGAGCTCTGGGAGGTCTGATTGGTTGATTGATTGATATTGTTGTTTTTCCTATGGGGTTGCAAACCCGTTCAGTTCCTTCAATACTTTCTCTAACTCCTCCATTGGGGATCCAGTGCTTAGTCCAATGGTTGGCTGTGAGAATCCGCCTCTGTATTTGTCAGACTCTGGCAAAGCCCCACAGGAGACAGCTATATCAGGCTCCTGCCAGCAAGCACTTCTTGGCATCCACAATAGTGTCTGCCTTTGATGACTGTATATGGGATGGATCCCCACTTGGTCCTGTGAAGGCTTGATGCTCCAGTGTAGAGGAATGCAAGGGTGAGGAGGCAGGAGTGGGCGGGTGGGTGAGCACCCTCATAGAAGCAGGGAAAGAGGGAATGGCATAAGTGGTTTCTGTGGGTGAGGAACCAGGAAAGGGGATAACATTTGAAATGTAAATAAAGAAAATATCCAATTAAAAAATAGATTTTTAACATCACTGTGTAATGACAATTATGGCTAATCATTACTTGTGAAACAAAGGAGTGAGTTTTGCTTAGTGGAATGAAGGTCACAAATGAGTCCAGCTCTTTTAGAAACTGCAAGGAAAAGAGGTCAAGGCAGACAGAAAGGATGGGTATAGAAAAAGACTAGGGTTATTGATTTCCTAATTCACTAATTCACTAAAGATTCACTAATACACATAAGGAGGTGAGTCATCCCAGTGTTGTTTAAAAATGTCAGTGCACATAGAGGCACTCAATAATGACAAAAGTAGATATTCGCAGTGTTTAAAAATATATTTAAATGGAAATTTAAAAACTACTACTAATGATTTAAAAAGGGTTGAGGTTTATTAGACTCTTCATTTGAGGAGAAAAGAAGATAAAGGAGTGTCCATTCGATCTCTAAACCACTATTTGGTTTCTTGTCTTCTAGAACATTAATCTTCAGTCTACACCAAATAGAGCAGATGCTCTGAAGGCCAAATCATGCCTATAATATATGACAATATAATAATATAAATGATAAATACATTTAGATCCTAGTTGTACAAAATTATCAAATAATTTCTCAGGGGATTACAGAGAATCAGGTAAAAACTTGAAAACAAAGTTAATGAGGAATAATTAATTTAAAGTATATTAAAGATGAGATATTCCCTAAAAATTATATTCTGATAGAAATGATCCCTAAATATAAGGTCTTTCTTACTTCATTTGTGATATGCATCCAAAGAAAGAGAAATTAATTTGACACATGTGAGTTCCAAATCAAAGCAGGAAGCTCTCTTGTCTCTTGGCCCCACTCTTCTGTCATGGAATTCTTATGAGCTGCTATTGGAAGCTGAAATTCTAACTCTTAGAAGTGAAGATATTCCTACTGATTGCAAAGGGCTCATCAAGTCTCATCTCAATTATGCTTTTATTTTGATTACCAGTTCACTAGTCAATAACAAATCTCTCCTCAAGCCAACTAGTAAGGTAACACATTGTCCTTTTAACTGCTATTAACTATGGGGACTGTAGTCTGGAAAATCAGATTTTTCTCCTTGAACTTTATACTACAAAATGAGAAACAGTATATTACCATTATAGAAATTTAAACTTAAATCTGATAAAAGGGTAAAAAAGAGGGGAAACAATTTGCTAGAGACAAGCTATTATTGTGATAAAAACATCAATGGCTAGGAATAAAGGTTGAGGGTGAGCAAAGAATTTTCCTTTTTCAGCAAGCAGTGTGTTTCCTTGGTACTGTAATAAGTTGCAGCATTTATATTTCCTCAGGAATGTTTTATGCAAAATAACTTGCATAATATAAATGCCTGCTAATAGGCCATAGCTCATAAAGCCATAACTTATCTGGGTACATCAACAAAGGGAGTATAAAATTATACGGCAAAATTTTCTGGTTAAATAAGTTAGCCAAGAATATAGTTTAGGATGTTGGAAATGGAAAATTAATTTACAGTAGAAAGTGTCAAAAGATAAGTTTTTATCTGAATACTTTCTCCACACCAGGCAACGTATTACTATTTTGGGTAAAGATACAGAATAAAGCTTAATATAAATTATAAGATTCTTATTTGCATAAAAATTCAAATTATTGTAGAGCCCTGCCTGATTTCTGATTTGACAATTTTAGTAAAAATATTCCATGGTTTAAATCTTTATAGACAGCATCTTTTCTAGGACCATTACAAATCCAAACCTGGTGATTCTCTTGACAGGGTCAATGCATATGGGAAAATGCATAATAACTCTGACATGATGTTCACACATCTGACCTTCGAAATCCAGACATAAACCAATATCTGTTCTTTCAAAGGACAAGGTAGGTAAGTGTCCCTGCAAATATTTTGATTTCTTCCAGGACAGTTATAATGTGATACAACACTGGAAACTATGAACTCACATAAATTAATCTGAGATTAAATGTTTTGAAATATTTTAAAAGAAGATGACCCTGAGGCCAAAAATGAGCAGCATAGGCATGTTGGGAATTATACTAGAAACAAGGTGTTCAAATTAAGCCTGGAGACAAAAAAGTAAATCCCAGGGCTGCCAAAGAGGATAGAATGGAAAGGTACAATAAGGTCGGCCTTTATATTTGTGTTTTTTCATGTCCCTGTCAATAAAGTTAGCTTGATGATTGTTGGGGAATGGTTTAATGCTTTGTCTTAATTTGGCTCTCAAAATCACACTAAATCTACATGTCCCTGAGGGTCCGTGTTCACAATTGGATTTTGATTGATCAAAAAAGAGCCATCAGACAATGGCTGGGCAGAGCTAAAGAGGTGGGATTTTTAGATTTCATGGACAAGGGACAAAGCAGAAAACAAGGAATTCCACATGAGAGATCATAGGATGAATTAGCATGACAGGGAAGCAGAGAAGTCAGACACACAAACCTGCTGACAGGTATGAATTCGGGAAAGTGACCTCAGGGCCCATTCTCCTGATTGGGTCTGAGATAGCAGAGATAAAATATAGATTTACCAAGTGTTAATTCAAAAATACTGGAGGGAAATGTGTGCTAGCTGTGGGGAGGTTTGGAAGTGCCCAACCGTTGAGCTAGTAAAAGTATATCAAAATATAAACATTACATCCGTGTGTCTTTCATTTGTGAATCCAGAGCTTTTGGGCAGGTGCAGAGCATCTGTGACTGACTGGGAGATCAGAGAGGATTAACTATTTACAGCTACAGGTGCTACATGACAATTTTGGGTCACAGACATGGAATGCAAGTCATGCCTCACAACAGATCTTAAATCTTCTTAGTTATTTGTCATACATGTGTGAACAACTTAAAGGAAGGAAATTATGTGGGCTCATAGTTTCCTGTGGTTTTTCCCATTATAATTGCCCTTGGAGAAATCAAAATATTCATATGAGTTCCCTAATAATTGGAGTGGGAGCTGTCTCTGACTCTGTTCCCTGCCATTGGATCCCTTTCCCCTCCCTACAAGGACTGCCTGGTTGGGCCTCAGTGGGAGAGGATGTGCTTAGCTCTTCTGGGACTAGATGTCCCATGGTGGGCTAGTGCACAAGGGGCCTGAGAGGATGGGTTAATAGGAGAGGGGTTTGCAAGGGTGGGACTGGGAGGAGAAGAGGGATGGGGGTGTGATTGGGATGTAATATGAATGAAAGGTAAGTTATGGAAAAATATTTAAAGGACGCTTCTTTCCCTTCTTCAAAATTTCAGACTACTGAAACACCGACCTCTAAAAAAGTGGAATTTCCACAGGAGTCTCTTTCTGGAAGGCAGAAAAACCTGACACTCTAGCAACCAGAAAGTTACAGTGGCTTTCTCACAGTTCTGACAATAAGTTCATCTGACCACCTTGGTGGGGAAACTGGAGCTGACACAACAATGGTGGTTAGATTCCACTTTAACAATGATTGGGTGGCTATACATGCCTCCTGATTTCTGTTTAAATCTGAACCTCATATTAAGATTCTGAAAGTGAGCTTGAGGACCCCTTCCCCTCTTCTCAGTATGACGGCAATGCATGAATGTCGTGGTTTTCACTTTCCTGTTTAATTGTCTTATTGAATATGGGTGGCCAATCCTAGCTTGCTAGGGCTGCAGGTACTGAGGCTTCTGTAGCACTGTGCCCACTCCATTTTGTGCTCTTGCCTTGTAGTGAGGCAGAACATTATGGGAAAGGTATGGTGAAGGAAAAGATTCTCAGTACATCTTAGGCAGGAAGTGGGTGGGAGGGAAAAGGAAAGGAGAGAAAAGAAGAGAAGAGGAGATGGGAAAAGAGGGGAGAGGAGAAAGAAAAAGAGGGGAGAGAAAGGGAAGAGGGGGAAGGAAAAAGGAGAAGACGAGAGAGCAGAGCTAAGACAAGATATATCTTTCAAAGACAGTTCCAAAGCCCTACCTTCTACATTCCTATCCACTCCCAATAGTCTATTTTGATTTTCAATTCAACAATGGATCAATCAGCCAATGAAAGAGAACCCCTCATGACTCAAACAGTTACCCAAACCCTTCGTCTGAATATTGCCTTGATCAGGGATCAAGCTGCTAATACTTGAGATTTGTGAGGATGGGGTATGCTGGCTATGCCCCACAGGCAAACTGTAAAACCCTGCAAATGGATGTCAGAGCACAGAGCAATCCTGCTTGTTATCTTATAGCTGATCAGTCACAGAGATTCACTTTTATCGCAAGCCTCCTCTATGCTGGTTCTCTCCAGCCCTCTGGCTGTATTCATTTTCGTAAAATGAATTTCCATTTCTTGTATGGCCAGGTAGGGGAGTTCATTCTTTTATCTCATGTGATTCTGTTCACAAGTTAAATTTCATTGAGAATCCCTTCATCAGCATCATCTACTTTTTCCCGTCCAGCTATTTCCCATCCTTCCTAGTTTGTGTCAAAGACTTTTGTGCAGGATTTTCTGGCAGCAGTGAGGTGAATAAATCTTGCAATACATGAGGCACTCTCAGAACACTCTGTGTCACACTTCTATAATGTGTATACTTGTGACAATTCAATGAGTAATTCATTTAATAAGAAGGCCCACTTGAGTGGTTTCCTTACAACTTAGTTCCATAGTTAGTTAAGACTGCAAAATTGGTTTGTACTAAATCATGGAATTTATCAGCATTATTGACTTATGGTGATATCCATAGGAACAAAGTTCCATATGTGTCTTGCTGGGACCTTGTTTAGATAACTTTCTCATACATTGGTTAAATAAAGGACTGCATAAAGGAATCTAAGAATTAATTTCTTTTGGGGGTTACATATAGCATTTTAGAGACATTTTTCTCCTCTAAAATGCTTCTCAGTATACATTATCTAAAACAAGAGACAGCACAGATACTCTTGTACCTCTGTCCAGGCAGTATGTACTGTGGTACCTATATGACAGCATTACATCTCAATCATTTCCATGGCTACTACTGTACTAGTAATTTCTCTTGCAAATAAAATTAAAATTACATAAAGCCCTCAGACTAAAGTTTTGTACCAGGCCTTAGTAGACCAAGCTACAAATTAGAATAGAGCCATCAGTACTACAATTCTATACCACCAAGAGAACACCTAGCTACTTTGCCTTGTAGATCTAGAGGCATTATTATTTATGTACTTGGCCTCCAATTGTTGGTATTATATTTGAATGAGAATGTCCCACATAGATTCAAATATTTGTATGCTTAGTTCCCAGGTGATGAACTGTTTGGAAGGGTTAGTCTTGTTGGAGGAGGTATGTCTCTGGGGGTCAGCTTTGAGGTTTCAAAAGCCCATGCCAGGCTCAGTGTCTGTCTCTGTCTCTGTCTCTGTCTGCCTCTGTCTCTCTCTGCTAGCTTCCTGCAGAATAGCAATTTTAATCTCTTAGCTACTACTTTAACAGCATACATGTCTGCTTCCAACCCTAATGATAAGGAACTAACCCGCTGAATCATTAAGCAAGTGATAATCTAGACTGCCTCCATCTTAGACTTGAAAGCCAACTTAAGATAAAACTGAACTAGGTTCATTCCTGTTCATGAGTAAATCAATTTCTCAAGGAGTGGGCTATGCCCACCTGTAACCCTAATTACAAATATCTCTATACTGCCTGTTCCAGGAAATGACAATTATGTCTTTGTTTCAAAAGGATATTATTAGCAACTTCTTATGACCATGGTTATGATCCCCTTGTTGATACCTTGCTATGACCACCTTGCAACAGGATCTTTGTTTTCGGGTGTTGCTTTGACCAACTTGTTATGCTTATTCTCTGCTTCTGTAACCTTCCTTAACTATTTGCCTTCCAAATCTCCCATTTGGAAACCATCTACTCCGGAACTATAAAAACCCTTATCTTTCCCATGGACAATCCATGTACATACATACATACATACACACACACACACACACACACACACACACACACACACACACACACACACACAAACAGCTTGCTTTAAATAATTTGGCCATACTGATTGGAGGAGTTGGTCTTTCTCCTTACATCTGTGGGATTAACACAAGCCCTCAATTAAGTACTTTCTTTTACAAAAGTTGTCTTGGTTATGGTGTCTCTTCCCAGCAATAGAGCAGCAATTAAGACAAGGAGGTAATGGGAGGTAAAGCTTTGCTGAAGAAAGTATGTCACGGGGTCAGGATTTGAGTGTGTTTATAGTTCCACCCTAGTTTTTGTTCATTTTCTCTCTCTGACTACTGCCTGGGGTCGAGGATCTGAGTGACCTCACAGCTTCCTGCTTGACTTCCATGCCTACCCATTGCTGCCATGCTTCCCTGGCATGGAAGACTCTTATCTTTCTGTAACTGTAAACCAAAATAAGTTTTTCTACATTGCTTTTGGTCCTGGTGTTTCATTATAGCAACAGAAAAGTAACCAATACTGCCACAAGCAATTAGGATTAAAGAGATTGCAGATAGATTTCACCAAACGATAGTTTAAGGGGCACTATGAAGTTCCCTCTGTCTTATCCTCATTCAAACTAGGTATCAAGAAGTAATATAATGATAATCAACCCATTTTTCTTTTCATACCATCCTCCAATGTTAAAATCAATCCTATTATGTTCTAAATAAACCAATCTCATCTCTTTGGCTCCTGGGAACACTTAATCCATTTGATGGAATCAAGTGATGCTCGGTATCACCAGCTGAGAATTTTATATTGTTGTAATTCTATCCTTTGACACTTCTTATAATGGATGCTATATCAACTCATTTAGGCAGGGATCGGATAGCGACCTCCCAGCTAAATTGACAGTTCCCTGTTTTTGTTGCATATTTTCGATAGATTATAGCAGTGCTGCAGGGCAAAGGATGAGAAGCTGGGAATTTTTTCCCCTAGTTACAGGCCAAACCTGTAAATAAACCCATCTCCTTTACCAGTTCCTGTCTCCAGGATATTTTTGGAAAGCATCTGTCTGGCAGCTGATCTGTCTACAAAATCCAGAGAGCTGAAGCTTTAGGTAGGAGATGGCTTAGCTCCGAGGCACACTCTTTCACAGCAACCTTCTTCTCCACAAGCTTTTCCTTGTTTCATCGGAGTTTTCTGCTGCCATTGGCATCTTTCCTCTTTGCGATGTTTGTGAAAGAGAATTTTGAATATATGTTCTCTGCAGATGCATGGCCTTTGCTTTTTCTGCTGCTCACTACTTCCATATAGTATTTCTGGACTCAATACTTTAGGAAAATTAGTGAAGGGCCCAAGCATTACAAATAGGGTGCCATCACATCTTGCCCTGTCTTATTACCTCTCCTTTGCTAAACCATTAGATTAGATTCCTAAAACTAGCCTTCAATGTCCTTGCCCTTATTTGGCCATTCCTTTGTGCCTAACTCATTCATGAGGCTGATCATTACAGCATAACTATCAAAGTACTAATGCCTGGCAATCAAAATTCATTATTTGGCTTTATTGGCTAACATGTCCAATTAGGGCTTAACAATTCATCCCAGTACAGACTTCTCTTTCTTGTTAAAAAACAAACCTGCTGCTTTCTTTGCCCATTCCAGAGGCAGCCCTAATTGTAGTTTCAAGGTAATAAATCCCTTTTGTGCTGAGAATTTGGTCTCTGTATATGTTCTGTGCTGACTCAGAGGCCCCTTCAGTGAGGGTGTTCAGAAAGGGAGTTGGGGTGTTCCTAGGGATCAGATGATGTATTACCTAGTAGATAAGAGAGAATTCCTTACCTACCATCCTTTTTTTCTCACTGAATATTTGACATTTCCCATCTTTCAGATTCTGATTCCTCATGTACCCCTGGGACCTCTTCAGATAATACATTCTAATTAGAGATCTCTCCAGGGGCCTTACATAGTTTATGCTAAAGGGATGGTTCCGAGTGAGGCCATGGCAGAATGAATGCTCAAGGATTTTTTTTATATGGGGTAGTGAAAACAGGTTTCCTGAAATGGCACCTTCTGTTTCTCAGAAGATACGATAAGGAGGAGTGTAGGGGGACAGGACCAGTAGGAAAGAGAGGAAGACCTGACTACATCCAGAATCTGTTTAGTAGACTCAGCCATGAGGCTTCTTCCATCCTGAAGGGATGTTGGTATAAGTTATTACTTTCACTTTCTTCACAGTTTGGTTATCTCCTAGATAACCACCAGCACCCGTTACAGTTTCATCCAGGTGGATGAAGTACTAGAACAGAGTCAACACGTATGACTGTGATTGGATCTGATGTTTCCAACAAATCCTACAGACTGATGGGTGCTGAGGTTGGAGTGAGCATCTCAGATTGTCAGTGTGTGTGTCTTCTTAGATCTAGAGATAATTCCACTTCACATTTGAGAACTTTCCAGACCTTGAGGTATGTTGTCCTTTGACTGGTACTGATATGCATCCTCTTTGATATTATAAAACTGAAACAACACAAATAGTGATTTCCTTGCTTCTGAGAATTTAATTAGTATATTACCAAACCGTAGTGAGTCCTAGAGACTTCAGAGTTCTAGCCAGATGGTTAGGGTGGATGGTCAGAGGATCCTGAACTTACGCCCGCTGTCTAAAATTATGGCAAACTCAACCATTAGTCTTAGTTGCTGATTTTGTATGTGAGCTCACTGAATCTGTCTTGTTTTTCACATGGTCAATTATAGATCCTAAGGCAGCTTAGTACCGGTGTCATAATGTGTATGTAAAATCCTGGCATGTATTAGGTATTATTTACCACATCTCAGAATTTTTCATAAGATGTCATGCTGTGTATCCATGTGTATGGGTACATAGCATGACACACATGTGACATAACACAGGGTATTAATGTGATAGAGGAATGATCACAACAAAGAAATGAGAGGAATGGGGTGACCATAGGAGCAAATCCATAGCTGGTAGTAGATATGAAGATTTCATGGGTGTTGGACCCTTTGCTGATCATTTTAGAATGTTTATCTCCATGGCAACACTTAAATATTTTCATTTAACACATGGAAAAATCTGCTCTGTAGGAATCTACGGAATTTATTTCTGGAAGTGAAAAGTAAAAAGCTACAAGTTTATTATGAAAGAGAGATAATAGAACACCTGAAGAAGACTGTTGAGACAGAGAGAGAAAGAGAGGGGGTGGGGCGGGCAACCAAGCAAGAAGGCAGACACTTCTTAGAGTCACACGTAACCCAAGCACTTAGGAGGCAGAGGCAGGAGGGTTGCAAGTGTTCCTACAGTGGCTAAATTTGAATTGTGCAATAGTGTACTGAGCATCTATTACTCATTGCCATGGTTAAATGTCAAACTTTGAAGAAAAGACTATTTAAGGAGCTAAAGCTGTAGCTCAGAGAGTAGAAAGCTTGCCTAGCATTAATGAGGCCCTGTGTTTTAATCCTAATATTAATATGTGAATATTTGGCTGTCTCTGAGAGTAACTGAGAGTAACAGGACCTTTACCGGGGAGCTAGGGTCTCCCCAAACCCAATAGTTACCTAAGCTGCCTAAAGCTAGTTGTTGAAATAATTATTTAAAATCTGCCACTGGTCAAGCATCTAAGCTGTGGCAGCTCTGCCTAGCTACCATGTTTCTCAGGCGGAGGGCACGTGAGCGTCACAGCTAGAAACAGTCAGCCAGAAACACCAGCCCTGCCACCCACGAGATACCAGCATGGGAGATGGCTCTGCAATCTTCCACGCTGTCTCTGCAAGGCTGAGCATTGCCCAGACAATCCCACCAACCACACGGCTCGGTACAAATAAGACCCTAATGCTTAGATTATCCAAAGGCTTTATATATTTGGTAATGATCAATAACAAGGTGCCCATACAATCAGAGGTGTAATTCAATACCCACCTAGATATACCAACTACCTTTGACTGCCAGAGACACTAGAACATCTGCCTCCATGTTGCGTTCTCTCTCTCTCCTCTCTCTCTCTCTCTCTCTCTCTCTCTCTCTCTCTCTCTCTCTCTCATTCCTCTCCCTCCTAGCTCCTCCTCTTCCTTCTCCTCCTCTCCTCCTCTCCTCCTTACTCTTCCTCTTTCTCTCCTTACTCCTCCCACCTTAGCTCCTCCTACATAGGAAGTTTTGTAAATTCAAAGAAGGAAATTCATTTTCTAAGAAAGGTGAGTTTTAGAGAGAAGTTTACTGTAGATTCATAAGTGGGAAGATAAAAGGGAAGGAGAGATAATGGGGAGGAAGGAAATAAAAGGATGAGGGAGAGCTAGACAGCAAGAGAGGAGAGAGAGTGAGAGCAAGAAATTGAGTTTTCTTATAGTTGGAGGAATCCCAAGGAATAGTTACTAGAGATGTTTCTAAGGATTTATGTCAAAAGCTTAGATGAGATTCAGTTTCCTTGACTAGGCACAACAGTCTACTCAACAGCCTAGACAACAGACCCAAACTCTCTTCACATTCCTAGCATCCTGGAAGAACATGTCCAGGACTGGAGCTTTTAGATCCCTGTCATACTAAACCAGTCCCTATCTCTTGTTCCAATCACTGTAGTGTAAGCCATGTTGACAGTGTGGTATGCTTCTGTATGCCCAGCACTGGGAACTGGGAGCAGGAAGATGAGAAGTTCAAAGTCTTTTTAGGATATACAACAATTTCGAAGAGAACCTGGTATACATGAGAACTTCTCTAAAAATGACCTAAAAGAAGGGCTTATTTATAGTATGTACTCTCTCCTCCCTTATATTCCCACCTTGTTTTTAACATCCTTATTTAATAAAGATTTTAAATTTATTTATGTAAGAGTGATTTTATTTTGTTAGTTGTATTATCTACTTTTCATGGGGAGATCATAGGCAATGGCTACTTACTGTAGATAACACGTTAGAACCAGACTAAAGAAGAACTCTCAAGTGTCTAAATCTGTTAACTTATGCATTCATAGAGCTTACTTACATTCGTAGAGCTTACATGAGTATTGATGGAGTATGACATATAGGAGTTTGTCTTACGTTCTATAGCTGGATCACCCAAAATTCTCACACATAGCTTCACCTAATCTTATCTTCAATTAGTTTCTCACTACCTCTGTATTCTAGGACTTTCTATATTTTGTGCTTCTGTGGCAGAATTCCGTGCAGCTAGTGACAGAGGTAAAGTTTGATTCTCAGGCAAGGGTCAGATGGCCCTCTGTAGACAAACCTGGGAGTAGTAGTCAGTAGGCTCCAGTTCGTTGAGGGCCTCCTAGCCTCTGGTTAGGGGATAATGGGTTCAGAGAACATGTTCTATAGCTGTCATGGAGACTTTTAAGAACTAACAAAATTACTCAGATTTGAAGAAGAGCAAGAATTGAAGACTAGGTGGCCTTGAGGGGGAAAAAAACTCTGTTTTCAGAGTCAGTTTTATTTGTGTGTGTTAAGTTGATACAATCATGGCATCTCCTTCTTGAGGTTACTTTAAACTGTAGCTCTCTAGCACACTGCACAGCACATAACAAGTATTTAACAGTAATTACCATTATACCTTGGATGTCATTAGTTATTATTGATTAATAGCACTCAAGTGATTCAACTATTTCTGTTTAGCAAAATGCATACTTAGGGAATGAAATCAAACTAGAGGGGAATCAAATAACAGAGGCTGGGCATGATGCTTAGTGGCTTCAACATAGATGTTTTCAAGGGGCAAGTCTCTGAGTAAATATGGAATTCTGCTCAAATAAGGCTTCTATGCTTGGAATCCTCCACGCTAAAGGCCTCATCGAACACAGTGACATCACTAAGCAGACAAAATAAAGAACACAGAATTTAACGTTAGGCTTTGAAGACAGAAATGATTTTATTAACTTCAGCATGCATACTAAACTTATGTTATGTGGTTACAAATTTGGATCAGAACAGAATGCAAATTGATCATTCCTGGCTATAAACACACACACACACACACACACACACACACACACACACACACACACAAACTTTATTAAGATTTTGGAAAGAATACATTCCAGTGCAGTTACTAGGAGCAAGGTGTGGGAGCCAGGATCTTCTCCCCATTGCCACATCACTCATCTCCCCTGGCACCTGTAGTGTCATGATTAAGTAGGATAAATGCTTCACACTGAGCTTTGGCGTGCACAGTGGGGAAACAAAGCTGCATTACTAGGAATAGGAAAGAGCCACTTTAAATTACACTGCGTCTCAAGGACATATTGTATGTGCAGAGGTGAAAAGCAGACAAAAGAAAACCGGACTATCCACACAACAACTGCAGTTGTGAAGAATACTTTCTTTGCCTGACAAAGCTCAAAAGACCCATTTCTTGCTATTAAGCAGCCCGATTCCTTTCTTCTGGTAAGAATAAGTGTGAGTACTGGGTCCTCACACTATTTGTCCAAGCCGCAAAGACATTAAGAGCATAAGCAAGATATAATTTTTTAATTAAAATGCACTCCATTAATTAGAACAGTTATTAGACAGCTGAGTGGCTCACTAAATTAGTTCATAGTTACTTCCAGAAAAATAGTACCATGATCTAAAATATGGGTACATTTGGTGGCAAAAAAATCTGGATAATTGAATACATCAACTGTGTGTGGGAGGGGGATGGTATTTGTATGCTAATAACATTTTCTTCACTGGGACCATATCATTAACTTTGAATATGTGAACTAACATTTCTATCATAATATATAGAAAACAAAAGTAAATATGTCATCTTTAAACTTTAAGCAAAATGCTTATAAGTTTTAAAAGGTTAGAAAGTAAAAGCAATAAAAATACTACCTTGTAATTCAGAGGTGGACTCCAGTTAATGAAAGAAAGAAGTTAATCAGATTTTAGTTTGTGGTTTCTGCTGCCTAGCTTAAGATGCATACTTTCTCCAACTATAAATGAAGACATCCACATCAAGGAGGAGGCAATGCAGCTTGGAATTCAACATGAAATAAGTGAAGAACACTCAAAGGGACTATGGGAGAGGCTCTTTATCCCAAGCTTGCCACAGGAAGAAAATCAGTCAGCATCACTTGTGACTGGCACTGACTCCATGGCAATTACTGGAGTGCCTGCACTGGCAGAGCAGTAGTGGAAGGTCATAGCTGTGAAATCATGAGAAAGTTGAAAACAGGCTAAGTGGAATCAAAGCATCCTGTGTGGTTATTTAGCGCTTACTTTTGGTATTCCTGGGTGATCCTAAGGTAAAGTGGTACCGAAGTTAGGAAAGCTCTTATGCATTTCAGTTCGTTCTGGTCTGCTGCAGAAGTTATTTTTACTCAAAGCCTTGGATTAGGTGTTGATTTTATGAGCTATAGGTAGTTGATTCAGATGTGTCAATGTGCATGTAGAGTGGGCAGAGAAGTCTTTACGTTTGTCCAGAGACAAGGCTTTGTTTCCTGCCTGTCCCCCCTCCCTCTTTCTTTTTTGCTTCTTTTCTTGAAAAAGAATAAGGAAAAAAGGTTCAAAATTTACATATTAAATGAAATTCTAGATATTAGGGATAAGATCAATATCAAGAAGGTGCAAAGAAAAATCATAAGTACTGGACATAGACTACATGAATCTGTTTTAAGATTTTCATTAGAGTACTCCTGATTCTTTCTGCTGGGGCAGACTCCTAGCTGGTTTGCTCACACAAAGACACCATATTCCGAGAACATCTTCACACAGGACAACAACTTGGCTGCTCCACTGAAGACCCAACAGTCTGAAGGCCTCCCTTGAGAACTATTGCAGCCAGGGCAATAGATCAGTAGCTTTTCTGCCCCTCTGAAAAGGCCCCAGTTTGAAGTCTCCACAGATGGTATGCAACAGCCAGGGGCATAGGCCTACCAGGAGACCTGAAGCAACCCAGGGACAAAAGAGGTCATCTCCAAACAGAGTCACCCAGACTAACAAGCACCAGGGATATCCAGATGGGGAGAGGCAAGCACAAGACCATAAGCAACAGAAGCCAATATACATGGGCATCATCAGAACCCAATTCTCCCACGACAGCAAGTCCTGAATACACCAACATGCCTGAAAATCAGCAATCTATCCTAAAATCCTATCTCATGAAGATAATAGAGTCCTTTAAGGAGGATATCAATAACTCACTGAAACAAATATAGGAAAACACAAATAAACAGGTGAAGGAATTAAATAAAGCAATCCAGGACCTAAAAGGGGAAGTAGAAACAATAAAGAAAACACAAATGGAGGCAAACCTGGAAATGGTTTAACTAGGAAAGAGGACAAGAATCACAGATGTAAATATCACCAACAGAATACAAGAGATAGAAGAGAGAATCTCAGGTGTAGAAGATACCATAGAAGAGATTGACACAACTATCAAAGAAAATTCAAAACATAAAAAAATTCTGAACGTCTATGCCCCAAATGCAAGGGTACCCATATTCATAAAAGAAACTTTAGTAAAGCTCAAAACACACATTGAACCCCACACAGTAATAGTGGGAGACTTCAACACCCCACATTCACCAATGGATAGGACATTGAAACAGAAACTAAAAAGAGATACAGTGAAACTAAATAAAGGTTATGAACCAAATAGATTTAACAGACATTTTTAGAACATTTCACCCCAAAACAAAAGAATATATCTTTTTTTCAGCACCTCATGGTACTTTCTACAAAATTGACCATATAATTGGTCATAAAACAACCCTCAACCGATACAAGAAGACTGAAATAATCCCATCCATCCTATTAGATCATCATGGCCACAGGTGGGTCTTCAATAACAGCAAAAACAACAGAAAGCCCACACATACGTTGAAACTGAACAACTCTCTACTCAATGATAACTTGGTGAGTGCAGAACTAAACAAAGAAATTAAAGACTTTTTAGAATCTAATGAAAATCTTGAAACATCATACCCAAACTTACGGAATACAATGAAAGCAGTGCTAAGAGGGAAATTTATAGCACTAAATGCCCTGGCAAAGAAACAAGAGAAATATTACACTAACAACTTAACAACACACCTGAGAGCTCTAGAACAAAAAGAAACAGACTCACCTAAGAGGAGTAGACTGCAGGAAATAGTCATCTCAGGCTCAAAATCAACCAAATAGAAACAAAGATAAAAATACAAAGAATCAACAAAACCAAAAGCTGGTTCTTTGAAAGAATCAACAAGATAGATAAACCCCTAGCCAAACTAACTAAAGGGCAGAGAGGCAGTATCCAAATTAACAAAGTCAGAAATGAAAAGGGGGATATAACAACAGAAAAGGAGGAAATTCAAAAAGTCATCAGATCCTACTATAAAATCCTATACTCAACAAAGCCGGAAAATCTAGATGAAATGGATGGTTTTCTAGACAGATATCACATACCAAACTTAAATCAAGAGCAGGTAAACCTTCTAAACAGGCCCATATCACACAAGGAAATAGAAGGTATTAAAAACCTCCTAACCAAAAAAAGCCCAGGGCAAGATGGGTTTAGTGCAGAATTCTACCAGACCTTCAAAGAAGATCTGATGCAAATATTCTTCAAACTATTCCATAAAATAGAAACAGAAGGAACACTACTTAACTCATTCTATGAAGCCACAATTACTCTGATACCTAAACTACACAAGGACCAAACCAAAAAAAGAGAACTTCAGACCAATCTAACTTATGAATATCAATGCAAAAATACTGAATAAAATCTAGCAAACCGAATCCAGGAATACATCAAAACCATCATTCACCACGATCAAGTAGGCTTCTTCTCAGGGATGCAAGTTTGGTTCAATATATGAATATCCATTAACATAATCTATTATATAAACAAACTCAAAAGAAAAAAAATCACATGAGCATCTCCTTAGATGCAGAAAAAGCATTTGACAAACTACAACACCCCTTCATGTAAAAAGTAATGGAGAGATCAGGAATTCAAGGTCCATATCTAAACATAATAAAAGCACTATATAGCAAATTAATAATAGCCAATACTAAATTAAATGGAGAGGGACGTGAAGCAAACCCACTAAAATTAGGGACAAGACAAGGATGCCCACTCTCCCTATATCTATTCAATATAGTATTTGAAATGCTAGCTAGAACAATAAGACAACAAAAGACATCAAGGGGATACAAAATGGCTATGAAGAAATAAATGTATCACTATTTGCAGATAATATGATAGTATGGATAAGTCACCCCAAAAATTCTACCAGAGAACTCCAGCTGATAAACAACATCAGCAATGTGGACAGATATGAAATTAACTCAAATAAATCAGTAGCCTTCCTTTATACAAATGATAAACAGGTTGAGAAAGAAATTAGGGAAATGACATCCTTCACAATAGCCACAAATAATATAAAGTATTTTGGGGTAACATTAACCAAAAAAGTGAAAGACCTCTCAAGTCTCTCAAGAAGGAAATTAAAGAATATCTCAGAAAATGGAGAGATCTCCCATGCTCATGGATTGGCAGAATTAATATAGTAAAAAATGGTCATTCTCCCAAAGGCAATCTACAGATTCAGTGCAATCCCCATCAAAAATCTCAACACAATTCTTCAAAGACATGGAAAGAGTAAATCTCAAATTCATCTGGATAGGCGAAAAACCTCGAATAGTGAAAACAATTTTTAACAATAAAAGAACAGCTGGGAGAATCACCATCCCTCACCTCAAGCTTTACTGCAGAGTGATGGTGATAAAAACTGCATGGTATTTGTACAGAGACAGACACGTTGATCAGTGGAATAGAACTGAGGAAATAAAACCACACACTTATGGACACTTGCTTTTTGACAAAGATGCCAAAAATATACAATGGAAAAAAGAAAGCATCTTCCATAAACGGTGCTGGTCTAACTGACTGTCTGTATGTAGCAAAATGAAAATAGATCGCTGTTTGTCACCTTGCACAAAGTTCAAGTCCAAGTGGATCAAGGACCTCAACATAAAACCAGATATAATGAATCTAATAGAACTGAAAGGGGGAAAAAGCCTTGAACTCATTGGCACAGAGGGAAGTTTCCTAAACAGAACTCCAATGGCTCATGCTCTAAGGTTAAGAATTGATAAATGGGACCTCATGAAACTGGAAAGCTTCTGTAAGGCAAAGGTCATGGTCAATGAGACAAATCAGCAGCCTACAGATTGGGAAATATTCTTCACTTACCCCACTTCCAATAGATGGCTAATATCCAAAATATATAAAGAACTCAAGAAACTAACTACCAAAAAAAAAAAAAACACCCCACAAACAAACAAACAAACAAACAAACAACAACAACAACAAAACAACCCAATCAAAAAATGGGGTATAGAACTAAACCGAGAATTCACAACAGAGAAATCTCGAAAGGCTCAGAAGCACCTAAAGAAATGTTCAAAGTCCTTAGTGATCATAGAAATGCAAATCTTAACGATCCTGAGATTCTACTTTACACCAATCAGAATGGCTAAGATCAAAACCTCAGGTGACAGCACCTACTGGTGAGCATGTGGAGGAAGAGGAACACTCCCTCATTGCTGTTGGGATTGCAAACTCGTATAACCACACTGGAAATTAATCTGGAGGTTCCTTAGAAAACTGGAAAGAGATCTACCTGAAGACCCAGCAATACCACTCTTGGGAATATGCTCAAAAGCTGTCCCACCAGGCCAGAGGGACACGTGTTCCATTATGTTCATACCAGCCTTATTTGTGATAGCCAGAAGCTGGAAACAACCCAGATGTTTCACAACGGAAGAATGGATACACAAAATGTGGTTCATTTACACAATGGAATACTACTCTTCTCAGCTCTTCAGAATGAGGACATCCTGTGTTTTGCAGGCAAATGGATGGAGCTAGAAAATATCTTCCTGAGTGAGGTATCTCAGACCAAAAAGGACATGCATGGTATGTACTTACTAATAAATGGATATTAGCCAGAAAAAAAAAAAAAAGAAGTACAGAATGTCCAAGTTAGAGTCCACAGAACTCAAAAAGGTCAACAAGAGTAAGGGCCCAAGTGAGGACACTCAATCACACAGGGGAGGGAGAAGAAAGCAATCAGAAGTGGGGAGGGAGAGAGAGACCTGGGAGGGAAAGTGGACAGGAGTGGGGGGAGAGGAGAACCTGACCTGGCATTGGATGAGAGAAAAGGACTGAAGCCCTGAGGGCCACCAGTAAAAACGGAAACAGGCAACCTAGGGAGGTAGGAGGTTGTGGGGTCCCGGGACCCTCCAGAATGCACCAGAGACCTGGGAGTTGAGAGACTCTCAGGATTCAAAGGGAGGGACCTTAGATGAGATACCCGACAGTAGGGAGAGGGAACTTATAGAGCCCATCTCCATCAGGAAGACAGGGCATCAAGTGAGGGAGGGGATTGCTATCCCACAGTCAAAACTCTGACCCATAATTGTTTCTGTTTGAAAGAACTAGAGGGATGACAATGGAGAAGAGCTTGAGGAAAAGAAGGTCCAGCGACAGGCCCAAAGTAGGATCCAGCTAAAGGGGAGGTCCAAAGGCCTGACACTATTACTGAGACTATGGAACACTCACAAAAAGTGACCTATCATGACTGACCTCTGAAAGACCAAACAAGCAGTTGAAAGAATCAGATGCAGATGTTTGCACCCAATCAATGGACAGAAGCTGCTGACCTCTGTGGTTGAATTAGGGAAAGGCTGAAAGAAGGTGACGAGGAGGGTGACCCACCCTGCAGGAGGACCAGCAGTCTCAATTAATCTGAAATCCTGAGTTCTCTCAAACACTGGACCTCCATCCAGGCAACATGCACCAGCTGATATGAGGTTCCCAACACATATACAGCAGAGGACTGCTGGGTCTGTGTTTAATCAGAGATGATGCACCTAGCCCTCAAGAGACTGAAGGCCCCGTGGAGTTTAGGGGTCAGGTGGGGTGGGGGGAGGGCAGTGGGACATCCTCATGGAGACAGGGGATGAGTTGGAGGTATGGGATGTGAAACAGTCAGAGGGTGGACGGGAAGCGGGGGATAAAATCTGGAGTATAAAAAAAATAAAATAGTTTTTAAAAAACATATTCATTAGAATTGAAGACAACAGCAAAGTGGCCTTAATGAAAAGGGATCTGAGAATCTCATGCAGGAATGAAGACAAGTGAGATGGGAGACAATAGAGGAAGCAAGGAAGCTGAAAATGAAAACAAAATATAAACATTCTTGTTTTCGTCTCTGTTTCTTTCTGTCTTGTTGTCTTTCTCTCTTCTCCCTTCCTACTCCCCCCTCTCCTGTTTTCTTCCTTTTCCTCTTAGCAAATGATCCTAAATTGATTCTTCCCCACCACCACATGAAAGGTGACCAGGAGATCCTCTTTGTAAGCAGCCACTGTCACCTGTAGTTTCCTGACCTGTCAGCTCTATGAATTTGTCACCATGTTTCAATCTTCCCAAGCCTCCCTCCCTGGATTATATGGTAACACATATAATCCTTCATCCATTTTTAAATTAGATAATCAGTCACTAAAGGACTCTGGGGTAAAGTAAACAGTGTGAGTGCCTTCTTTCTATGTATTAAATTCTCCAACCATTGCACTTTCTAATGTTCACATTCATTCTTATTTTCTTGTACTTTTAACTGGTGCTTTCAGTCACAATTTAAAATGGGGAATCAAAAATCAGTATCAATGTTCAAATATCAAATATCAATGATATCAAATATCATTATATTTATTATTTTATTTATAAATTCTTCAACAAAATGATGCATTTTATAACACTTCTGCAATGTATCTAAGTGCTGTTCTGATTTGGGATTTGTCCCCAGATATAATGATGATCCTTCCAACTAGAAGGGTTACTGATTGTATGCAACGTAGGATATTTGTAGGAAAATATATCAGTTAAGAAGTGTTTGGCTATGATTATTTAGCTCTATTTCCCTAGTTTAGATAAATAGCTTAATAGATGCTTCCTTAAAAAATCCCAAGCCTTTAAATATACTCTATAGTATGTAGAAGATAAAAGATACTATTTAAAGTTTTATCATCCTGTTCTAGAATCCTCAGTATAAATGAAGACACTTTCCTATAAAAGGCCAGAGTAAATATTTTAGGCTTTTTGTAACTTAAGATTACTACTACTGAAGTCTTTCTTCTTAGTGTGAAAGTCACTGAAAAAAACAAATAAAAATCCAAACATGAATATTCTAATAAAGCTTTATTAAAATAGAGAATGGTTCAGCTTTGGCTGGCAGGCTTATGTTTATTGGCCCCTTTCTCCTCAATGACGAATAAATGTCTATAATCCATAGCTTATTCCAGTTAGAATGTCATTGAAGAGAGCTGGATGCCAAGGAGACAAACCCCACAAGCCTGGTCCTCTCTCGGAAGCTTTTATCAGATCTGCATCTACAGAGGACCACACATATATGCAATACTACAGGTCCTCTCTTTCCAAACACATAGCAGCATTGCACTGAATCTTGTGCCTGGTGTCTCGCTCAGAGATTGTTTGGAGAGTCACCCTAACTGGCAATGAACCTCATAAGCAAACGGTGTATGTGATCTGAGCAGCTCATAAAAGCCATTCCCCTCTGTCATCATCTCCAGGCACATCCCAGAGCAAAACTCTTCATGTCTCTGCTTACACCATAGACACATAGAGCGAAGTGCACAGTTGACTTTCCTCCTATAAAATGTGAATTGAGAATATCTATGTTCTTTTAGTCTACCTTTGTCTGACAGTCATTTGCCTTTTCAACATAATCCAGCATCTCTAAACATATGCTGGGTTATACAGACATGTGGAAAAAAGATTTGGGTTTTCTATTTTCATAACAAGGCAGTGGTTTGGCCATGAGACATCTTCTTTAATATTGTCATTAGGTTCAACCAAGATGGGACTGCCCATATTCTTGTGTAAGCCAGCTGAAGCCAGGACCAGTGATTTAGTGCTTATCAAGCTTTTGGGGAATTCTAAGTAAGAGTTTCCTTTCTGTGTAGTAAAGAAAGGAAAGGAGAAGGGACTGGGAAACAGCATTTGCTCAATGAATAGTGTACATAAAATTAAAGAGGATATGAAATGTGCTGCATGTGTTGGCTTCTGTTAGTGTATTACAGTACTAGGTGGATGGAGATACTGAGTGTTCTGTGTATTGCTCGAAGTGACTATCATTATAAAATGTCACTCTTCAGTGCATATTTTGATATATATATATATATATGCATTTCTCTTTTATGAATTCAGAGCATGCAGAAAACATCAGGTAAGGTTATTCAAAACAATTACATTTTAATTTTAACAGTTGCACAAATGCTGGCATTGTTATGCTGGCATGCATGCTATTGAATAACTTAAAGTTTCCAGCTGAATGCCATCTGTAGTTATGAGGGAATTATTTGCATTATCTCAAGTCTACTTGAACCCAAAATAAACTGAAATGGAAAATTGAGTCCAGTATTCCTCTCTTTTACTTTTTCTAATTCTGGGAAGATGGACAAACCCCTCAAAGATTGAAAAGTCAAGCATACATACTAATCCTTAATGCCATCTTAATGAAAGTGAGAGGAAAGGGTGGCTTACTGTAAACTGAATAAGCCATCACTATTTGAAAATTCATTATTTTCCCAAAATATTTCCTTTGTCTTATGTTGTAAAAAGACAATAAGTTTTATGTCACTTTCACATCCCAGTGCCATTCTGCCTTTGTGAAAAATCAGACAGCTCTCTCTCACAAAAGCCACTATGCATAATGTATACATGAGTATATATGAAATCATTCTATTTACATATTAATTCATTATCATAACCTGTGATGAATATTTTGAAAAGAAATCACACATCTACAAGCTCTGAGACAAGGACATATCCTTAAATTATTTGTGCTTTGATGAGACTATGAGTACAGGAAGGAATGGCCTGATTCCAAAAGAATCTGATAATTGTTCTAAAACAGATAAGCACGGGCCATGTCTCTGCATGTATCCCCTTAAATTTCCAAAACTCATTACTATCTCAGATCTTATCATTAAGGGCAACTGCCTTCCAGTCCCTCTGCCCCCTACTTGCTTTCTCTTTTCCTCCTTGTTTGTCTTCTCTTCTTTGCAAATAAGTCTTTAAGTGAATTATCAGAGTTGTCTGGGCTTTTAGTTATCCTTCAGGCTTTAATGTGCCTCGCCTCCAATAGACCTTGAAGACTTGACCGAAGACTGAGTGGAGGAGATGGGGGGGGGGAGAGGGGGAGGGATGCAAGTTTGAATACTTCTTCCTTTGCATACAGATGCTTTTGAAGATCCTAGAGTTGATCAATTCCAAGCTGTTTAGATGAACACATTTTAATAATTTGGCCACTGTGAAACTAACTGATCTCTTTCTTCATCAGTCTAAGAACTTGATTACTTCCAGCCTTTTCTATTGTTTTTCCATAAAAGATGATTCTTCAAATCTGGCAATTAACCTGGCCGTGGAAACTAGCATGCTTTCCATTATGACTTGCCCAACATTTCTAAATTATTCACTTTTGCGGTTTATTTAGGATGTGATTCATAATACTTAGTAATCATCTAATAATGATTACTTAAAATACTGTTTGTTCAAAACACTGTGGTAGGTTCAAAGAAGACATGTTATTCCTTCTCTGGAAATGTCAATATGAAGTAGAGGATATTAAAATTGACATCAACAACCAGTATTCTCAACAATAGTCCGATGACATGGATGGAGAAGGGCAACTGTCATCTTCTTCCTTGCTTTAGTTCAATATCTGCAGGATATTTGGCAAATCACTTCATCTATCTGGGCATTAGAATTATATTTATTATGAAGAATTAAAATTTTATAACATGATTTTCAATGCCTGCAAATCTGAACATTTAAGAAACTAAAATCAGGAAATAAAATACGTTTCTATCTGTTTACAAATACTAAATAAACAATAATTGTTAGGTGGGAAATGTTTTTATGGTGGATAGTATTATAATCTGCTGCAGATAAACAAACTGACATAACATAGTACACAGAATATCAGTTGAACATCTAATTCTAATACCTAATTTCAGTTGAATATCTAATAATAAAATTTTTATCACAGTATAAATTATAATCTTTCATAAATAGATACAAACCCAATATTAGAAGTAACTAATGGCACGGTTCGTTCTAACCATTAGTTTTATTTTTAGAAATTGGTTTAAGCTTTGACATTGCATCAGACTTGGTTTTAAGTGGGGAAATGTATAACCAATAAAACTACTAAAATCTACGTGCTTGGCATTACTAGTGTGGCAACTACTAGCCTTATGAACTGAAGCCTCATAACTCTATAGCTCAATGTCTTAAGCAGGGTATTAGTTTCTACTCTACTTTATGAATAGGAGTTGTGTGCAGCAATGTAGAGATATGAATCCAAGGTTACACATTGAATAATTAATGATCAAGGAGAATTGATGAGGATATGATGACAGCAGACATGGAAGAGCACAAGCACGCTGAGATACGCAATAGGTACTGTGGAGAAATATTAAGTCAAATGACCAAAGAACTAAAATTAATTAAAGGGTAAAGTAGTAATGACATTAATTTATAATGTTATGCGGTAGATATGAAGTTCCTTCCCGGAAAGTGCTTCTTTCCCCTATGATGGCCCCATTACTAAAGAAAGCTGACAGAATAATCAAGAGGTGATTAGATGATAATCACACACACACACACACACACACACACACACACACACACACACACACAACACCGTTGTGTGTGAATTAGATTTGACAGAATTCTTGGGATGATATGGAGCTTTTGGTGTTTGGGGCCAGTGGGTCACTGGGAATGTGTCCTCTGTCAATAGTGTTTTATCAACTGTCTTTGCCTTGCTGTCCTCTGGCCACTATGAAGTGAAAGACTTCTGCCTCTGTCTCCTTCCACTGATATATTTTCTTACCTAAGGTTGGAAGGGTTGTATATTAATGACATTGGACCAAAATCATAAGGCGTAAACAACACTCGTCTTAAATTATATCTGAAATGTTTGTCAGTGACCAATATCTGTCATTACAAATGATAACAACATGTTTAGTATTTTCAAGAACCCATGTTTCAAGCATGGTGCTAGTCAGTTAACACAAGATCTAACAAGGTACAAGGATCTTTGCTTAGGAAGTTAGATTACAAGTTGCTTAGGGTGGGTTAGATTAAGTGTTTAGCTTCTTCAGCCTGAAATCCTAAGGGAAACTCTCACCAT
Organism: Mastomys natalensis; assembly: GCA_021653895.1. Lineage (NCBI taxonomy): Eukaryota > Metazoa > Chordata > Mammalia > Rodentia > Muridae > Mastomys > Mastomys natalensis. The sequence continues at coordinate 566,449 of JAJTUV010000475.1, read as the reverse complement.
TAAGTTATTTCTAGTGTCTGGAGAGGAGCGAGAATGCTGAAGAAGGAACCAGAGAGGAGCTAAACAGAAGCTCCTTCTGCTCCACACAAGAGATAGGGTCTGGTGGCATCTGCATGTCTGCTAGTAGTGTATGAATCTTCACTGTCACATGCAGTAATGCTGTTTCAGAACTCACATCACTCCCAGAAGAAGGCACCTGTCTCTCGTATGTGAATAATTTTTTCAAGAGCCTTTGCCTGCTTGCTGGTGACAAAGCACACATACAAATAAGGGCATTCATTCCCACATTCTCTATGACTTAGTCTCTGCAACACACTTTAAAGGTTAAGAAAAACCTAAATGGAATTCTTATTGCTGACCACATTCATTAAATAATTATTATCAGTTGCCAAGTTGACTTCACTTCCTCTGCTGTTCCATAGTTTTTAATGGTTATTCACAATAGTATATTTTTAACTCTAGTTACTTTATAAAATTTCCAAATATAAAAAAATTTAATGTATCTTTTTAATAAATATTAATCCTTAAAGTCAGTGTTATTTCAATACTACCCAATATTCAGTCTATTTATTAATTCTTTAACAGTCACCTTCTCCAAGAGCCTGGTGCTGCTATCTATCTGACTGTGTCTTCTGGGCTCTGGAAGCTGGATTACTTCCACCTGCTATGTGCAATGTCCTTTATCTCCTTCGTGTGTAGTGCTGTCTTCAGCATAGCATTACCACAAATTTTCCTCATTCTGATCTAACTCATGAAAGAAAAAACATTCTATCAAACATGCTAAAATATATTTGCATCGGAGCAAGGGATCATAGAGGCTTCTCTACAGACATTGAAGACAGCTTAAGAAATAGAGTGAATAAGTGATTTGAATAAGGGAACCTGGAGAATCTCCTAGGAATTCAGAATGTTCATGTTAAACCCAGGCTAATGCTACAGAAAGCCAAAAAGCCGTTCTACCATCTGTCTCCTAGGCAACCATATGGTTGCATTTATATGGGGGTGGTCATGGTGGCTGGGACTAATGTCCATGGTGTCCTTTGACCTCAGGATCCCCTCAGTATCTATACACAACTCTTTCCTCCAATGTTTTGATCAGGAGCTAAAAGATAGGCAACACTCTCCCACTTTTTTCTGTAGGTCCAATCCAGTCTTTCTCCCACATTCATAAGCAGATCTCTTCTGTTTTACTGCTTCTTTTTATATACTTTTTTTAATGTAAGTTTTTCTTAGTTGGGTTTTATATTTTTTCTGACTCTATGCATTTCTCCCCAGTTGATCCTCAAGATTAGGATATGAGTGAAAAATCTAAGATTTTCTTTTTCACAAAGAACTCTGGATTGTAAAGTACTTCAAAATTATTTTATGTTGAACATATATTCATGGTTATAGGAAAAGTACCCATCACATGCTTTATAATAGAATGTTAAATTTCTTGTGGCTTTGGAGATAACATTATATTAAGGGGAAAAGAGTTCTTGACGAATGGTGCAGGGAGACACAATACTTTTTGCTTTCACATTGTGAACTATTGGAAGGTGGATTGGGTATTTTCTCTGATTCTCATTTGTATGGTAGATATCATGTGGCCATTATACCTCCCAAGGTTCTGCAAGGTTAAAGCCATGTGGTATATACATACATACATATGTATGAATGTATGTAATATATATATATTGACATATGATATATGTCAAGTGCTACAACTTATTAAATTCAAAGGTATTGCAATAGCTCCAAGCAGTAATACAAAGACTTATTTTGAGTAGCTACAGACTGGGTTTGAGGGAGACAAAGTACGTTGGAGTGCTACCTCAAGGTCTGACCACCTGTATTTAATTCCAAGATACTATGAGGTGGCAAGAGGGAACCGAATCTGGTGAGTTTTATTCTGAACTTCACTGACAGTCTGTGGACTGTTGTAACACATCACACACACACACACACACACACACACACGTGCAGACTGACACACACACACTAAGTTCACTTACACAGAATAAGTAAGGAAATGCTAAAGAGAAAAAAAAAAGGAAGGAAAGAAATTAGACCTTCAGGTAGTCTTTTTTTTTTCTGTTCTACATGCTTTTCGATATTCTCCTCCATATCTTACACCTAAAGGATAGATAGCTCCTTGAGTAAAATGTGCTTATGGGAGGGACTCCATGAAAAATGATAAACAGATCTGTTTGCTTTAAAAATATGAGGCAGACAAAGATGATTGTTGAAAAATTTAAAGGGTGCCTCCTGCAAAATTTCTTAGCAATTGAACAATTCATTCATTGCATTATCAAAAATTAACAATAATATGCTATGTATAATATGTAACGTCTTTTTGTGGTCTTTTTTATTGGATATTTTATTTATATTTCAGATGTAATCCCCTTCCCCCCATCCAGGAACCCCCTATCCTATCCCCCCTCCTCTTACTTCTATGAGGATATGCCCCTACCCACTCTCGCACTCTCACCTCCCCACCCAAGATTTCTCCCACACTGGGGCATCCAGCCTTCACTGGACCAAGGACTTCCTCACCCACCTATTCCTGACACTGTCATCTTCCCCTACATATACAGCTGGGGCCATGGGTCCCTCCCTATGTGCTCCCATGCTGGTGGTTTAGGCCCTGGGAGCTCTGGTTGGTAGTGTTGCTCTCCTCATAAGGCCACAAACTCTTTCATTTCCTTCAGTCTTCTCTCTCACTCCTCCAATGGGAACACCATGATCAGCTCAGTGGTTACTGTTAGCTTCTGCCTCTATATTTCAGGCTCTGGCAGACCTCTTAGGAGACAGCTATATCAGGCTCCTGTCAGCATGCACTTCCTGGCATCCACAACAGTGTCTACCTTTGGTGAATGCAAAAGGGATGGATACACAGGTGGAGCAGTCTCTGGACAGCCCCTCCTTCAGTTTCTGTCCCACACTTTGTCTCCATATTTGTTCCCATGAGTATTTTGCTAACCTTTCTAAGAAGGGCCAAAGTAGCCATACTTTGGTCTTCCTTGTTCATGAGGTTCATGTGGTCTGTGAGTTGTGTCTGGGATATTGCAAGCTTTTGGGCTAATATCCAATCATCAGTGAGTGCATACCATGTGTGTTCTTTTGTGATTGTGTTACCTCACTCAGGATGATATTTTCTAGTTCCATCCATTTACCTAAGAATTTCTCAAAGTCATTGTTTTTAATATTTCATTGTGTAAATGTACCACATTTTCTGTATCCATTCCTCTGTTGAAGGACATCTGGGTTCTTTCCAGCTTCTAGCTATTATAAATAAGGCTGCTATGAACATAGTGAAGCATGTGTCCTTGTTATATGTTGGAGCATCTTCTGAGTATATGTACAGGAGTGGTATAGCTGGGTCCTCAGGTAATGGTATGTCCAATTTACTGAGGAACCACTAGACTGATTTCCAGAGTGGTTGTATCAGCTTGCAATCCCACCAACAATAGAGGAGTGTTCGTCTTCCTCCACATCCTCACCAGCATCTACTAGCACCTAAGTTTTTGATCTTGGCCATTCTGACTGGTGTAGGTGGAATCTCAGTGTTGTTTTGATTTGCATTTCCCTGATGACTTAAGGATATTGAACATTTCTTTAGGTGCTTCTCGGCCATTCTAGTTTCCTCAGTTGAGAATTCTTTGTTTAGCTCAGTACCCCATTTTTAATAGGCTTATTTGGTTATCTGCATCTAATTTCTTGAGTTCTTTGTATATATTGGATATTAGCCCTCTATTGGATGTGGGATAGGTAAAGAACTTTTCCCAATCTGTTGGTTGTCATTTTGTCCTATTGCAGAAGCTTTGTAAATTTATGAGGTCCCATTTGACAATTCTTGATCTTAGAGCATAAACCATTGGTGTTCTGTTCAGGAACTTTTCCCCTGTGCATAGGTATTCAAGGGTCTTCCTCACCTTCTCTTCTGTTAGTTTCTGTATATCTGGTTTTATGTGAAGGTCCTTTATCCACTTGGACTTGAGCTTTGTACAAGGAAATAAGAATGAATTGATTTGCATTCTTCTACATGTTGTCCTCTAGTTGAGCTAGCTCCATTTGTTGAAAATGCTATCCTTTTTCCATTGGATGGTTTTAGCTCCTTTGTTAAAAATCAAGTGACCATAGGAGTGTGAGTTCATTTCTGGGTCTTCAATTCTATTCCATTGATCTTCCTGTCTGTCTCTGTACCAATACCATACAGTTTTTATCACTATTGCTCTGTAATACAACTTGAGGTTAGGGATGGTGATTCCCCCAGAAGTTCTTTTATTGTTGAGAATAGTTCTCACTATCCTGGGGTTTTTGTTATTTCAAATGGATTTGCAAATTGCTCTTTCTATCTCTATGGAGAATTGATTTGAAATTTTGATGGGGATTTCATTGAATCTGTAAATTGCTTTTGGCAAGATAGCCATTTTTACTATATTAATCCTGCTGATCCATGAGCATGGGAGATCTTTACCTCTTCTGAGATCGTCAATTTCTTTCTTCAGAGACTTGAAGTTCTTGTCATCCAGATCTTTCACTTGCTTGATTAGATTCACACCAAGGTATTTTATATTATTTGTGACTATTGTGAAGGGTGTCATTTCTCTAATTTCTTTCTCAGCCTGTTTATCCTTTGAGTAGAGGAAGACTAGTGATTTCTTTGAGGTGATTTTATATCCAGCCACTTTGCTGAAGTTGTTTATCAGGTTTAGGAGTTCTCTGGTGGAAGTTTTAGGGTCACTTAAGTATACTATCATATCATCTGCAAATAGTGGAATTTTGACTTCTTCCTTTCCTATTTGTATTCCTTTGACTTACTTTTGTTGTCTAATTGCTCTGGCTAGGACTTCCAGTACTATATTGAATAGGTAGGGAGAAAGTGGGCAGCCTTGTCTAGTACCTGATTTCAGGGGGAATGCTTCAAGCTTCTCTCCATTTAGTTTGATGTTGGCTATTGGCTTGCAGTATATTGCTTTTATTATGTTTAGATATGGGCTTTGAATTCCTGATCTTTCCAAAACTTTTACCATGAAGGGATGTTGAATTTTGTCAAATGCTTTCTCAGCATCTAGTGAGATGATCATGTGGTTTTTCTTCTTTAAGTTTGTTTATATAGTGGATTACATTGATGGATTTCTAGATATTGATATCCCTGTATTTCTGGGATAAAGCCCACTTGATCATAATGGATGATTGTTTTGATGTGTTCTTGGATTCGGTTTGCCATAATTTTATTGAGTATTTTTGCATCAATATTCATAAGGGAGATTGGTCTGAAGTTCTCTTTCTTTGTTGGGTCTTTGTGAGGTTTAGGTATGAGCCTGATTGTGGCTTCATAGAACGAACTGGGTAGTGTTCCTTCTGTTTCTATTTTGTGAAATAGTTTGAAGAGAATTGGTATTAGATCTTCCCTGAAAGTCTGATAGAATTCTGCACTAAAACTATCTGGTTTTGAATTTTTATTGGTGTGGAGACTTTTAATGAGTGCTATTATTTCTTTAGAGGTTATGAGACTCTTTAGATGCTTTATCTGCTCCTGATTAAACTTTGGTACTGGTATCTGTCTAGAAAGTTGTCCATTTCATCCAGATTCTCCAGTTTTGTTGAGTATAGGCTTTTGTAGTAGGATCTGATGATTTTTGAATTTCCTCAGTTTCTGTTGTTATGTCTTCCTTTCAGTTCTAATTTTATTAATTTGGATACTGTCTCTATGCCCTCTGGTTAGTCTGGCTAAGGGTTTATCTATCTTGTTGATTTTCTCAAAGAACCAGCTACTGGTTTTATTGATTCTTTGTATAGTTCTTTTTGTTTTGCCTTGGTTGATTTCAGCCCTGAGTTTGAGTATTTCCTGTCTTCTACTCCTCTTGCGTGTATTTGCCTCTATTTGTTCTAGAGCTTTCAGGTTTGCTGTTAAGTTGTTAGTGTATGAACTCTCCAGTTTCTTTTTGTAGGCACTTAGAGCTATGAGTTTTCCTCTTAGCACTGCTTTCATGGAGTCCCATAAGTCTTGGTATGATGTGTCCTCATTTTCATTAATTCTAAAAAGTCTTTCATTTCTTTCTTGACCGAATCACCATTGAGTAGAGCATTGTTCAGATTCCATGTGTATGTGGGCTTTCCATTGTTTTTTGTTATTATTGAAGACCAGCCTTAGTCCATGGTGATCTGACAGGATACAAGGTATTATTTTAATCATTTTATATCTGTTGAGGCCTGTTTTGTGACCAATTATATGGTCTATTTTGGAGAAAGTACCATGAAGTGCTGAGATAAAAGGTATATTCTTTTATTTTAGGATGAAATATTCTATAGATATCCGTTAAATCCATTTGATTCATAACTTCTGTTAATTTCATTGTTTCTCTGTTTAGTTTGTTTCCATGATCTGTCCATTGCTGAGAGTGGGGTGTTGAAATCCCCCCTATAATTGTGTGAGGTGCAATGTGTTCTTTGAGCTTTTGTAAAGTTTCTTTTATGTATGTGGGTGCCCTTGCATTTGGAGCATAGATGTTCAGAACTGAGAGTTCATCTTGGTAGATTTTTCCTTTGATAAGTATGAAGGGTCCTTCCTTATTATTTTTTTTTGATTACCTTTGGTTGAAATTCAATTTTATTTGATATTAGAATGTGTACTGCAGCTTGTTTTTTGGGATCATTTGCTTGGAAAATTGTTTTCCATCCTTTTACCCTGAAGTAGTGTCTATCTTTGTCACCGAGGTGCGTTTCCTGTATGTAGCACAATTCTGGGTCCTGTTTATATATCCAGTCTGATAGTTTATGTTTTTTTATTGGGGAGTTGAGTCCATTGATGTTAAGAGATATTAAGGAAAAATGATTGTTGTTTCCTGTTATTTTTGTTATTAGACGTGTACTTACATTTGTGTAGCTATCTTCTTTTGGTGTTGTTGGAAGATTACTTTCTTGCTTTTTCTAGGTTCTAGTTTTCCTCCTTGTGTTGGGTTTTCCATCAATTATCCATTGAAGTGCTGGGTTTGTGGGAAGATAATGTGTAAATTTGGTTTTGTCATGGAATATCTTAGTTTCTCCATCCATAGTGATTGAGAGTTTTGCTGGGTATAGTAGTCTGGGCTGGCATTTGTGTTCCCTTAGGGTCTGTATGATATCTGTTCAGGATCTTCTGGCTTTTATAGTTCTTGGTGAGAAGTCTGGTGTAATTCTTATAGGTCTGCCTATATGTTACTTAACTTTTTCCCTTACTGCTTTTAGTATTTTTTCTTTGTTTTGTGCATTTGATGTTTTGATTATTATGTGAAGGGAGGAATTTCTTTTCTGATCTAGTCTATTTGGCATTCCGTAAGCTTCTTGTATGCTCATGGACATCTCTTTCTTTAGGTTAGGGAAGTTTTCTTCTGTAATTTTGTTGAAGATGTTTACTGGCCCTTTATGTTGGGAATCTTCATTTCTATTTTTTTTTTTTAACTTTATAGACTTTATTATCTATCAAGGACAACAGATCTAAGGAACATGATCATGGGAAACCCCCCCCCCTTTTTTTTTTGAGGATTCTGTAACCAACAAGATTTTTTTTTTTTTTTGGTTTTTCTTTCTTTTTTTTTTTGAATAAGAGATTTTATTTATTTTTTTTAATCACATCGTAATTTACTTATTTACACAGAGGTTATAAAACAAAAAGGTAGGATGTGGGGAAGGGAACAGCACTGGAGCATAGGTGTCCAGGGGGAGTACAGATACCTTTCAAACAGGGTATCAGTTGGGTGTAGGTTCAGGGGACAGGTCACTATGACTCAGCCTATGATTCACTTGTCCTTATCTAAGTTGGTACTGTCCACCGAGGCTGCCTATTTATGAAGACCTTGACTACTATACCTATTTTCCTTAGGTTTGATTTTCTCATTGTTTTCTGGATTTCCTGGATGTTTTGGGTTAGGAGTTTTTTGCATTTTCTTTGACAGTTGTGTCAATGTTTTCCATGGTATCTTCTACACATGAGATTCTCTCTTCTGTCTCTTGTATTCTGTTGGTAATGCTTGTGTCTATGAATTATGATATCTTTCCTAGGCTTTCTATCTCCAGGGTAGTGTCCACTTGAGACTTCATTATTGTTTCTACTTCCATTTTTAGATCCTGGATCGTTTCATTTAATTATTTCACATTCTTGGTTGTTTTCTTGCATTTCTTTGAGGAATTTTTGTGTTTCCTCTTTGAGGGTTTCTACCTGTTTACCTGTGTTCTCCTGTACTTCTTTGAAGGAGTTATTTACGTCTCTCTTAAAGTCTTCTATCATCATCATAAGAAGTGATTTTAATTCTGAATCCTGCTTTTCCAATATGATGGAAAAGCTTCACATGGAGGACTTGCTATGATGGGAGAACTGGGTTCTGATGATGCCAAGTAACTTTGGTTTCTGTTGCTTATGTTCTTGACTTGCCTTTTGCCATCTGGTTAACTCTAGTGCTACCTGTACTCACTGTCTCTGACTGGAGCCAGTCTTTCCAGTTATCTTGCTTCTGTCAGAACTCCTCAGAGTCCAGATGTCTCTGTGATCCTGAGCTCCTGGGTGAAAGAACTGCTGGGACTCAGGCGCCTCTGAGATCCTGAAATCCTGCTGCTCTGAGTGCAGTGGTTCCTTCTATGCTCTGAGTACTCTGGTTCCTCTAGGATGGCTTAGGATATGATGTCTGCTGCTCTGAGTGAGGTGGTTGATGTGTTTATAAAAAGACAAAGAGATAAAGATAGTATGTTCTGTAGGCGTGTGGAGAGGTATGGGGGAAGGGAATGTCTCAGAGGGCTCATGCCGAGGCATCTCTTCCCCCTGAGGGACCAGTCACACAGCGATATGTACAGTATAGAATAGAGTTTATTCAGTTTTGTGTCCACTCTGAGACTCTTTGCTTTCTAATACATTGTAGATGAGATTAGAAAGGCCCAGCCCTGTGACCTGAAGAAAATGGAAGAGCTCTGCTTTTGGCAGCGCCCCCCTACATGACTCGGCAGGCCTTATTTCCTAAGTAGCTCAGTAAGACTTCTTTCTGCCTAAGCCTGCTTCCATCACCTTCTGCCACAGCTGTTGATCTTTAAAAGATCTTGCACCTCAACCTCTAACAGCATCTGCTCCCAGAGAACCCAGCTTGGGGTTGGATTGTAGGTGCTAAAAGTGGCTTTATCTAGACACCATGGTTTAGAATAAAAACAGCTCCCAGTTCCAATTTTCACTTCTAAAAACCTAAAGGGATTGTTAAATAAAACATTGGTCAAGAGAAATGACTGGACTATCACTAGCTTTAAAGCAATTCAGCATACATATGCAGCTGTATCAAATTCTTATGGAGCTCGTTCTCTGTTTAAATTTCTGTTGTGCTCCCTTATTTAATTCTGGATTCCATATGGGCCTAGTTCACATCAATGTAGTTTTGTAGGATTCACACAAAATTCTTCAATAATTTTTAACCTGGCTCAAATATAAAACCTCATCAGTTCTATTTCTATTAATCTTTTTCTAGTAGCTGTTGGATAATCTGTATAAATGTTGCAAATACAGTTGTTTTTCCTTCAAATTCAAATATGCTCTCCAATTTCTGAACCTTCAGCAGTCTCTCCTCTCTCTCTCTCTTCTCTCTCTCTCTCTCTCTCTCTCTCTCTCTCTCTGTGTGTGTGTGTGTGTTGTGTGTGTGTGTGTGTGTGTGTGTGTTGCAATGGTTGGCTCTGGCTTCAAGGAAGCTAAATTTTTCTTTTTTCCAGATTTGCCACTGCAGACAATATATTAGGTTATTGCAAAATAAAGTTATTTTGGAATAAACCATTTCCTCCTTCTTTTCCTCCTTCCCTCCTCTACCTGCTTCCACACCTCTCTGTTTTCTTTCTGCCTCCAAGCTCTGTTTTCTTTACATACTAAAGCAATGCCAGAGCCTGAGGTCCTTTTGTGGACAGCATGTTGCCCTCAACCAGCCTCAGTGAGACATGTTTAGTTGTTCTATGCTCACAATATATAGGTTATACTTGAATCTAAGTATTCAGGTGGGAATGACTTTTTCTACTAGAATGCCATAAAAGCACTAGGTAAGGGATTCAAAGTTCTGTAATTCTAATATTTGTTTTGTGAACTTGGTGTTTGGTGCTCCCTTCCTTTTTTGGTTTTCTAATGTTCAACTCTTTTTTTCTCTAATATACTGAGAAATTTACCTAAATGTAGCTAACATTTTCATTATTATAGTTACAAAGCTGAAAGACATGTGGGTAACACTCTAGGAAGAACTTTGAAAATTGTAATTATGATTAGAGATTGGAAAGAGTATAGACACCTTAAGGAACTATGGACATGAGCCCTAAGATTATTAAATAATACTGAGAGGCTTTGAATATATTACACAACCTTCAAGGTCCCTACACACACACACACACACACACACACACACACACACACACACACTGAGGAATCCATGGCTTACAGTGGTGACTTTATAAATATTTGATATCATTATCACTGAAAAGTGTACAATATTTTGTCAGCCCCACTTTCTTTTCTAAGTTAACATTTTTGGCTGGAACATATTTAGCTTCTGACTTTATATAAAGGTATAAATTTGCATGATTTTGTAATATGTAAGGCACTTTAAGCTCCTGGAGAAAAAGCATTATGCAATTAGAGAATATTATTATTCATTGCACTCATGTGTGAATGCTCAAGGCTCCATACAGATTCATCTTAAGGGAAGTATTAACTTCAAAGTCTCTGTGAACCCTATAATGTGTACTTTATAAATGCTGATGTTTCATAATTTTTCACTTTTCTGTCTCACTTTTCTGTTAAAAGGAAAAGGAAAATCAAGAAGTTAGTGTAATGGGATTTATGGCATGGTCATAAAATGTAAGAATTTAAATTGTTCCCTTTAACACCAACCTCATGCAACTTCAATATAAGGAGTTGTAAGTTGGAATCTTGCATCCATTCTCAAGTATAATCTGCATTTGAGCTATATATACTTCTTTATTCCATAATAGCATCTAGCATTTACATATAGCATAGTCCAGCATGTTTAACTTTTAATTCTTAAAATTATCCTCTTGGAAGGAAAGTCAGAGATAGTCAATTTTTTTACAAATGAAAATCTAAGGTTCATAGTCAACACCCTGGGTGCAGGTAGCTGCTGAGAGCAGAGTACACCTATGTCATAGTCAGTACATATTTTTCAGGAGAGTGACAGGTTCCCTGGAAGAACACACCCACCTGTCTGACTTTCCAGGGTATTGCCATGGAAGAGTCCATTGAGATTTCCGCATGGATCCAAGGCTTTCTCACAGGGCTTGGTGAAATGGTTAAAGGGAATAATAGTCTATCTATGTCCTTGCCAGGGACATCCTTGAAAAGTTCCAGTATGGGGCTGGGGGCTGGGCTTTGTGGGGTTATGATTTCTGTTTCAGGGAACTCTCAGCTTATTCCTCTGATGGACTTTGGTTATCAGTCCGAAGGCAGCAGCATCTGAGTTGTCCTGTGTTCTCTTTGACAAGATTGTCTGACTTTCTGCTGACCTTGGTTCATTCTCCTGAATATAGTCTATGAGAAGCTGTCCTTTTTAATAAACTTGCTTGGCATAAGTCATCAGCTTGTACAAGACCTCCTGCTCCCAGTTTTTCTATCTCCTTATCTTCTTCTAACCTGGTGCTCCCACTTAAGACTGTCACCTAAGAGCAACCTACTTTTCCAGGTTGATGGAGACTTAGACTTACTTAAACAGTTTATTCAAAACATTATGCTGGCCCACTTGTCATCATCCATATCTATGAATGAGCTGCGACTGTCCCTAGAAGATGGTGAAAATTTGTTAAAATGATCAGAAGTCTTCCGAGTATAAGCAGCTCCTGTAAAGGAGGACACTGTAACAGGCTTCTAACACCATTGGCTTCTGTAGTAGCTACCTTCGTCCCTGTTTTCTTGGGTTTCTTCCCCTAGAATCTACCAGGGCAGCTATGATATCCTTCTGGACTTCCTGAACTGGGGGGATGCCCAAGTATGCCTCATGCAATACTCTGTTCTCCTTAGCAAGGTATCCCTCTAGCTGGTAACATAGTCTTATCAGCTGTGGGATGATCTCCATCTAGTAACCATGTCCTTGGCATGGCCACCTGGCCATCTACAGTGGTCATAACACGTGACAAATTTGTAGAATATTGCTTCAATGATGACCTAGTTCATCAGCATCTTTTTATTTTTTTGTTTTGCTTTTTTTCCAGACAGAGTTTCCCTAAGTAGGTCTGTCTGTCCTGACACTCATTTTTGTAGAAGAAGTCTGGTCTCAAACTCAGAGAGATCTGCCTGCCTTTGCCTCTCCGGTGCTGAGATTAAAGGCATGTGCCACCACTCTGGGATTCAAAGTCTTAAAGAGTGCACAGAGAGTATCTGAATGATGGCACACACGTTTTAACTTTTTAACTACCAAGTGGTACCTTAAGAGTCACCTAAGGTTGGATCTGATTGTACCATCATCTACTATAACTCTATGTGTAATAGCTCCTGCATGGGGGCCTGAACTGAGGGAGGCTATCCTCATCATGATCATACTAGAAGACTCCAGAAGGCACCTGAAGTTCATGTTTGTGATTGTTCAGTAAGAGGAAGAAATTTTCCACAAATGAGTGGAATCTGGCCTTGGGTTATCCGGGGAGCAGGAAGCAAACAGAGTCCACAATCAAAAGCTCCACATCCACTTAGAGAAGAAATCGATCACTGGAAAGAAAATGTTGACCCATGAGTGTGGATAATTGGAGATGTCCCGAGAACTGAGAGACCTTGCAACTCAAGAATGCTTAGACTGAAGAAACGCCAGAGAAGAGCATAGCTCACTACATCTCCCTGAAGGCCAAGAAGTACCAGTTTACCACCATTCTGGAACTAAAGATGAACAATGAACCCGTACTCAGATCAACATTATGTTCCCTATTCCTTGTCTTCAGTCACTGCAAGTCCTTCCCTAATTTTTTTTTTTTTTTTTTTAATGACTGGTGTCTGAATTACTACTTAGGTTGATTTGGCCATCATTACTCTTTAAGAGAGTGTTGGCAGCCAGAATACACCAGCTTATCTTTTAAGGTTTTGAATAAGAGAAGAGTTTTGAATAGAGAAACAAAGTATTCTGATAGGTGAGGCCAGAGTTTTCAACAGGCTATGTATTGAAGTTCCACCCAATTCTCTAACCACTAATTTTCTCAAATTTGCCTTTCCAACTTAATAGCCACATTTATAAAATGCAGAACAGCATTTCTTCCTCTCAGAATTCATTGTGAGTGTTAATAAAATAATATTTGTCCCTTCAACCACTCTTTAAAGCCTAGTGGCTGGGACCCTGACCTCTTGGAATGCTAGTTCCTTGCCTTTGTTGAGGGATGGGTTGGTAGTTGCAAGGTCTCTTTAACCTAGCAAAATCCTATCCAGCTAGTCACTGATACATGAAATGAAATGTTATAACATATCCCACCTTCTGCAAGAGTCTGACAGGGGCTTTCATAGGATCCATATTCACCCAGACCCACTCCTTCCTTCCTCTCAATTGTCATGGTCAGTTTCTTCTCACTCTTGTAAAGCAAATCTACATCTACCAATGCCATCCTTGTCTTTTTATAAACCTTCCTTTTACCCATCTATTTCTCATTTCAAAATAAAATTGGTCTTTCAAAGAATGGAAGGAGGAATGAAAGAAAGTGTGGGTGAGTCTAAGTCATTTTCCTGTGATCACAACAGAAGAAGCATAGACAGCACTTTCACTGTTCTGGTGATCAGCTTGAAAACATGAGTAGAATCATAATTATTCAGTTAGATAGAAGAGAGGATTTAAGATCCAGTTGGAGTGTTTAATGAGTATTTGAAATTATTCTTAAGTCATCTGCATTTAGTTTGGCTTGGTTTTTGATGCAGACTAGCCTGGAACTCACTATAGCCCAGTTTGCCTTGAACTCTGGGACTTCCTGCTTCAGTCTCCCAAATAATGAGATTAAATGTATCTATTGCTATGCCCAATTAAGAAATTTAAATTATGAGTAGAAATAAGAAAAAGTTGAAAATTATGGAACAAAAGAAGCTTCATTGGTCGTCATCAATAAGGTATAATTCTCTTAATCATCGAGATTATATAGTATAATTGCATTTATTTACACTGAGCTGATGGACAATGGATAATTGGTTTCTCTAGAGTGGGCTTCTTCTGTAACAAGTCATGAGAAGGAATGTCTACATGAGCAATATTTTAGGGATTATGTGCATCTAAAGAAAGAAATATGGATTTGAAGTAACACTGTTTAGTCTTCTAGGTTTTCTAATCAGAAATAGAAATGTTTGATCATCCTGATAAGTCCTTAGAAACAGTGATCATGGGAATGTTCATGGAATTTGTTTATTGTCTTGCTTGTTCTTTGACTATTTGTGTTTATTATCTTGCTTGTTCCTTGACTATTTGCTTCTATCCTATTGCTAGTCCCTCAACCTGGAACTGACCTTGATACTTGCATATAACTGAAATGGTATAAAAGCAAAAAGGAGGAGGGGAGATGGGATAGATAATTCTAGGGAGGGGAAAATGGAAAAGGGGATGACATCTGAAATGTAAATAAATAAAGTATCTAATAAAAAAAGAAAGATGTGGGAAAAGCCATAAAATATAGTTTTTCATAATTCAGTTAATGCAAACAACATTAGGGTTTAAAAAGTAGGGCTGATGTTAAGGGCTGACTTTGCTACTGACTTGATTCCATACTTTAGAAAAAAAATTATCTCACTTTTTGAAGATTTGAGTATGAATGGGAACCAAAGCAAACTTTCTAAGTATTTTTTAGTTGGTCAGATATTTTGGATGCTGTAATAATATAGATGTTGTTGTCAAAAACAAAACAAAACAAAAAAAAAACAAACAAACAAAAAACATGATTCTTGGTCCCATATGAAATCTTCAAAACAGGTATATCTTGAGTTTTGTTTTCTTTTGTTCTCACCATAAAATCCAGTTTCTGGTGAGAACAGATTATTCCTGACAGATCTAGGTGATGGATTTTATGATCCAAAGCAACTCAATCTTGCCTTCACCCATGCACCTCAGGAATCCATCTCACTGCTAGTCCTTCACCTACAGAGGAGGAGAAGAGCTATTAATCAAGAGGTGCCAAATCAGAACACCTTGTTAAATATTCTGTGTGGCAATGTCAATGTGGATGTCAATGCGGTTTTAAAAGCATGATGAAAGCAAAACTTGGCAAGCAAATCCGTGATTGATCTACACTTGATCCTTTTGTAGAATTTGGGGCTGGGAACTCACATTTAAGGATGGCATTGAACCTATGTGTTAAGATGAGAAACTAAATGGGGAGGGTGGCAATTAATGACATTGACAGAGCAGCACAGACAAGGATTTAGATGGTCTGGCCAGAGATTCTCTTGAACCTTATTGGAGAATCCACTATGGGTGGATTCATGTGGGGCCGTTGAGTTAGAGGTGGTAAGACACAGTATGCACTTCTCACTGAGAACAGAGGAGCAGTTCCACATTAGAGCACATAATGAGATGTTAGGTCTTTCTCCAAAACAGTGCTTCTCAACCTTCCTAATGTTTTAACTCTTTAATACAGTTCATCATGTCATGGTAACCTCCAACTATAAAATTATTTGTATTGCTACTTCATAATTGTAATTTTGCTGCTGTTATGATTTGAAATGTAAATATCTGTGTTTTCGAAGGTCTTAAACAGTCCCTGAAATAGGGTCATGACCCAAGGATTGATGGCCCTTTATCCAGAAGTTCCTATGGATACAGACTCCAAGGGCTGCCTTAGCACTTAAAAACAAGGTCTGTTGCTTATGAATGTGGCCATGAGCATAATCACAAGAGAATGTGTCAAGCAATGGGAAGTTGAGAGTTCAACCAATGCTTTACTGTAGAAGAGCAAAGAGCACTAAAATTGACTGTATCTAAATGTTGCTAGAAACATATTTTATGTTTGTCTTGTACATCAGTATTGTGTTTGTTGTTGTTGTTTGAATGTCCATTGCTCTAGTAAACGAGTTACAGTTCACATCAGCCCCAGAACCTATAAAGGTGTTCCAGGACTACAGTGGGACAACCTAGTAGGATTGCCATTACAAACACTTTTTCAGCCATAATATTAAAAAGAAAAACTTATGTTCTTCATTGTAATAGAAAGAATTCTGTTTTATGTTCTTCATTGTAATAGAAACAATTCTTGTTATGTCCCATTGTATGAAAGAACATACTTTGCTGCTCTGAAAGATATGAAGCATATTCTAACAATATTTTTAGCTATTAGATACCTTTTAGTTCTTGACAGTTCTATATTCATGTTTGATATGGTTGTATTTTCCCCCATTATCCTCTAGCCAGCCCCATTCCTGCAGACATATGGCATAATAGTACGCAAGTCTATCTCCTACTTTTATTTATTTTGCATCTCTTTTGTCTAGGTCATCACTGCTGTGTATTCAGGATTGCAATGGCCATAGCATATCATGTGTAGTGGTTCCAGCTGCTACATGTCTATGATTTCAATGACAATAGCATATCAAGAAGACATACTTCTCCATCTTCAGGCCCTTACAATGTTTTGATCCCTCCTCCACAACTTCTGGACCTCAGAGTGGTTGATATAGAATAGATGTCTTGTTTGGGGTGATCATTCCTGAATGTGTGATTCCTGAAGTCTCTTATTCTCAGCACCTTAATCAGTTATGAGTCTCTGCTTTGACTGTTGCCCTCGCTGAAAGCAACTTTCCTGACAAAGGCTGAGTATTGCACCAAACTGTGAGTATAAATATAAAATGTTTAGAGTACAGTTGAACTACATGTGATTATTCCAAAATATCATGAGTAGACTTTTCCCATAGGGTCTGTACACCTTCGAACAGGTTTCCAATACTAGGCATAGGTTCCCTTCCTTACTGAAGGAGGCCTAGCATCTAATCAGAGAATGGTTAGTTGCCCTGAGAAATATGCTAGTATTTCTCCTCTGGCCACATCTTGTCTGGCAGGTTAGTAATGTGGCATGCATCAATCACCATTGGGTTATATAATTGATGACGTTTCTCCTCCAGCAACCTGTCTAGACCTGATAATTCTATGAACACTAGCCAGCAGGAAGGAAGCTTCCAGCACAGCTCTACATTGCTTGTACCAGCCTGCATTCCCACTGACAGCATGAAACTGTTCCCTATACTCAACATACTTGCCAAAATATTTTGTCATTTGATTTTGTGATAAAAAGTCATTCTGACTGAAGTGAGATGAAATCTCAAAAAGATTTTAATGTGCATTTCCCTGGTGTCTGATGATGTTGAACCCTTCAGAGTCTGTTTATTTCCATTGTCTATTTTTCTCTTGAACAGTCTGTTTAGTTTCATCATCCATTTTATGTTGCATTGTTCACTTTCTTTAGGTCTTTTTAATTGTTTGGATATTATAGTCATTCATCTTGTGTAAATGTATAGATGGAAAATATTTTCTCCCATTCTGTAGGCTCTTCTCTTGATTGACAGCTTCTTTTACAGCACAGAAATGTTCTACTTCTGTGAAGTTTTATTTGTCAATGGATAGCCTTATTTCCTTAGTAAATGGAGCCCTCACACAGAGTCCTTATCTAGGGTATTTATTGTTGTGTAGTCCCTAATTTTTCCTCTAGCCATATCATGTTTACACTGAGATCCTTTATTTTGGTGCAAGGAAAGAGAAGGATTGAGTTTCACTAGGCATCCAATTTTTTTTCAAGAACCATCTGCTAAGGAAGCTATCTTTTCTCCAGTATACATTTTTGGCATCTTTGCTAAATCTGAGGTGGTTGTAGTTCCAGGGACTTATGTCTGGGCCCTTTATTCTATTCCACTGATATACGTGTATTTTTCTGTAGTTGTACCATGCTGTTTTGATTATTATAGGACTCTCGCAATTTTTGTTTCTTTCAACAGCATTGTCTTTGTTGTACTCTTGCTGATGGCTGCTAAATTTTAATTCCTTTGTTTCCTTAGAGGATAACAGTAATTACAACTTCATATTTTTTCTCCATTTCTTTTCAGGTCACATGGGTGAAGAATCCTGGAATATGAGAAGATAGTCAAATAAAAATATTGACTTCTTACATTCTTTTTGTCTGTATTTTTACAGCAGTTCACCTTGTTTTCCAAGTATACATTTCATTAAGGTCAGTAGTATGTGTAATTTCTTGAACATAATTGTACATTTTACAAAAAGTACTTCTGTGCAATTCTTGTGCAGTTCCTCTATACAAGAAGTCTAGATTTGGAACACTAGTTTGGTTTATATTGTGCTTATAATTTGCAAAAAAACATGAATGTATATCTATGGATAAAATGATTTGATATCATTATAGGATTAGTCCATAATTCTAGGCAAATAATACACTTTTAATATGTTAAAAATTCATGAGATTTACTTTAATGTATCACCATTTTACTGAAATTGTTATAAAATTGTTGAGTTGAATATTCTAATACAAGGGTAATTATAATGTTATAGGGAATGCATGGTAGGTTATATATACTGAAATATATATTTTGTATTGCTGTTTGTATACAATAGAATGAATAAGTATTAAGACATATTTAGGTTGGTTAATTTCAGTATAGCCCTCTATAAATGTTAATATTCAATTGTTCTTTTCTTGATAAAATCAAACTTAAAACTATTTTGTCTAAAACACATATTTGTACAGTTGTAATTCTGTGAAATAAGAAAATGATGTGGTTGAGTAAAAGGCAGAAGAACAACGAGAAGGAAGGTGAATATCTTTCACTGAGTGAAAATTCATTTTTAAATAAAAATAATGTCTTACTCCTTTTCAACATGATATACTTGACAAAGAATCTTATAAAGTAAACATGAAAGTAATAGAAAAAATCAAATTTTCCATTGGAATGAGTTAAGTGTTCTTAATGAAAGTCAGTATCATGTCT
Source organism: Mastomys natalensis (assembly GCA_021653895.1). Lineage (NCBI taxonomy): Eukaryota > Metazoa > Chordata > Mammalia > Rodentia > Muridae > Mastomys > Mastomys natalensis. The sequence continues at coordinate 547,527 of JAJTUV010000475.1, read as the reverse complement.
TCAGCAACTTCTCCATTACTTTAATATTTCTCTTTATTTTAAATTCTAGTCTTGCATATGCATGTAATATTCAGCTTTTTATAGTTTATAATAACAGACAAGCCACCATTATACAAAATTAATAAGCTGATATCCAGAATAAAATTGGTAATAATTAATTAGTTAATAATTATTAATTAAAAGTAATCAAATGGGAGATGTGATAGTGTGTGTGTGTGTGTGTGTGTGTGTGTGTAACAGAATACAATTTAACTATAAAATGATAAAATTCTGTAATTTAAAGAACATGATTAACAATGAAGAATCATTCTGTTTAGGAAAGTAAGCCCAATTCAGTATATAGGAGTTACATAATCTCATTTATGTGGAAGTTGAAAAGAAATACAGGTAAAAATTGGAAAGTCCAATGGTGAGTTGTAAAGACTTGGGGGTTTAAGGGAACATGATCAATGGGTCCTAAGTTATAGTTAGCTCGAGTAAGAAGTTCTGGCGTGCTGTCATGAAATGGGGTACCTGTTGGTCAAATGCTGATCCCAAGAGCATAAATAGCTTCCAAGGTCAGTCTGAACTGATTCCGAGCTCAGTGCTATGAGTAAGAGGATAGAATGGCTAGTCAGATCACACAATTTCAAGCTAGAGATTACCTTTGTGACAGTCAGCTTGGTCAAGATAGGTGGTTCTGTGTCTCTTGTTTACATATTTTTGTAAAGTGACATAAATACCTATTTCAAAACAATATTATGAGTATTCCATGAACTAATATAGTTTATTTGTATGCTGCATACAATCTTAATACAATAACTGCTAGAAAATATCAGTATAAAATGTATGTTATGCCAGTAATATACATTTGTAATTTGCATGTTTGATCAAATATTTGCTAAGAAACTAAAGAAATATTTAAAATTTTTATGACCTTGCTTATTAATTTTCATATATACATATATGTGTGTGTGTATAAATAATTTTTCAAACTAAACAATCATGTTTTTCTATTGACAAAAAGGAACTCGTACAGTCCCAAGAATTTATCTTAATTCTCTAATTCCCAGTGATCCTTTACCTGCTGTATGTTTCTCACTTGGTGGGCTAATTTTGACACTTATCAATTCATGTTTTTGATTTATGGAAAGAGCTTTCTGATTTTTATAACAAAGTATATGAATCCTATCCTTGGTGACTTCTACCTTAAAGTGATATTTAAAATATATTTCTTAAACATATAAACATATGTTTCCCCCAACAGGGGAAAAAAAAAAACACTACTTATTTGATTTCAGGTATTCAGCTTGATTTTAAAATTTAAAATTTAAAGGATCATTTTTGTCTGTCAACAGGTTATTTGTGAACCCTGTTAACTGCAAGTACATTTCAGTTTTAAGGATGCATTATTGATAGACACCAATGGCAGTTCTCTGATCTTCCTAATAGGCACAGCCCTCATCTGCCTTGTTGCCACTTGCTCTCATCTGAGAGGACCAGCTTTTAGTTTCTTTCTACTTCTCTGTTAAATATGAAGTCAACTATTGGGCTCCGAATGATGGGTATTGTTCATAGTTTCGAACAGTTCACTCATCATTTTAATGTGGGGTAATGGTTATATTTGTTTAAATGTTTTTGTAGTATTATTTTATGTACCTTCTTAGGGAAGAGAATTTGATTTGAAGTTGAGTGGGTAGGGAGATGGGGAAGAACTGGGGGAAGGAAAAACATGATCAAAGAATATTATATGAAACAAAGTTTTAAATAAAGAGAAAGTCTTGACTTTCTTGGAGAAAATTGTTCTTCAGTGAGTCCTTTAAATATGCACAGTGTGTTATTTGCTTGGTAGATAATAAATTACAAATTCAAAACCCTAAAGGATTACAGGATTTCTAAGGGTGCTAACAGCATTCTGAATAATGTGTAAGAGCATTTGTAAGAACAGAAAACAACCATGCCTAAAAACATGAGTGTCGCAATCTGATATCCATTAAATTTATCACAATACAAAAGGCAAAAAAAAAAAAAAAATGCAACCCCCAATGAGGAGAAAAATCAATCATTAAAAACTGATCCAGATCTGACCCAGCTGGAATCTGCAGGAAAGAGGATTAATGGATTCTTTACTGAAGAGTATTTGCAGATGGCAAATAAGCAAATGAAAAAATATTCACAATCATTAGTCACTAGGGGATGTAAATGAAAACTGCAAGTAGATACCACTAAACACCTATTAAAATGGTGGAAATTAAAGTCATCGATCACTGCGAATGTTAGGATGCAGTGGGGCTGGTAGTCTCCCACACTGCTGGTAGAGACATAAAATGCTTCAATTACTTTAAACCAGTCTGTTAGAGTCTTAGAAGTGTAATATAATCCATACGATGCTGCAGCTGCTCTTTGTCTCTTTCATAGGCAATCATGTTGACTATAGTTCCATGCTAATGAAGCTGCAGTAAACATTTGCATATCTGTCTATTTGGATATGTGATTTACTTCTTTTAAAAATTCAAAACTTTAAATTCTACCAGTGCACGAAGCTCGAAGCTCTTTCATTTCATTCACTCACATAGCTGAATCCTTTGACCAGTGTCTGGTCCAAGTGAGAAAAGAAAGATTCATTGACAAAAATAATATGATTTATTATTGATATTGCTTTCTCATTATTTTTAAAAAATCATATATCTGTAGTATATCAATGTAATGGAGTGTTACTTCAAATGAAAGGAAATGAACTATTGATTAAAATAAGAATAAAAACAAAGATGACCATACTAACCAAAAGTGTTGAGACTATTAATTTACTTTTATAAATCTCAAGAAACTATAAGTTAGTTTACATTGATAGGAAGTACACTAATGACAATTTGAGATTTAGAAGTTCAGGAAGGTGAAAGGAAGAAGTTAGAAATGGACATAAATAAACATTTAGGGTGGTGAATATAATTTTATGGGTACATACAATTGCTCTAAAATTGTATGCTTAAAACATAGCAGACCTATTATATGTCAGTTTAACCTTAGCATATGTTTCCTACAACATAATAGCACAGTACAACTTAATGATCTTATTCCAATAATATAGCAGTGTTGGAAACATACAATGTTGAAACTCATTTTTATATTTATGATTTTAAAAATATTTTAATATTTTAGCATTTTCAGTAAATTATATTATATATATATAAAATATTCCATAGATGTGTATTGAGTGTTTTTAATTCACACCCACATTTGATACTGATTTATTTTGGTTTATTTTTCTGGATATCATAACTATTGGTGATAGTCATGTGTTGAAATTTTCCATTAATATTGTGCTGAAGTCAGACTGTGCTTTTACATCCAGTAGTGTTTGTTCTATATGAAATGCTTATGTTAAATGCATATGCATTCAGAATTGTAATATATTCTTAGTAATTGTTCAATGTAAAGTGACATTCTTTATTGCTTCAGACTAATTTTGGTTTGAAGCCTATTTTGTCAAAACAGCTGCTGTTTCCTATTTCTATTTGCCTTGAATACATTTTTCCATAATTTCACCTTAAAGCTGTGCTTATATTTGCCAGTAAAGTGTGTTCCTCATCATGCACAAATAGATGGGTTATCAGGGCATGATGGTATATACTCGGGAGGCAGAGGCAGGTTTATCTCTGAGTTTGAGGCCAGCCTGGTCTACACAGTGAGTTACAGGACAGTAGGGCTGCACAGAGAAATCCTATCTTGGAAAAACAGACAAAGAAACAAACACTCCTACAAGAACAAAACAATGAACAAACAAAAGCCCCAAACAAGTACACGGTTCTTATCTAAAGGATGGTTTACATCAACCTTATAGCCTATATCTTTTTGATAAAAATTGAGACCATCAACATCTAGTTATTAAAGTGTATGTCTTCAATCATTACATTTTGTAATTTAATAAATAATGTTAGCATTTTCTTAAACACCTTTTTAATACTTAGTGTTCTAGTTTAGTTTATTCTTACTTGTACCCCCTTAGATGTGTTATTTTCTTCACTGTGCAACATTCCTGACCTGAAAATCATCTTTTGGAATGGTGGCTTTTTTTTTTCTCATTTTAGTCTGTGTTTATTATGGAAGGTTTTTTTATTTCCCATCTGGTTTGAAGGACACATTTTTGGGTATTTTTATTTTGGCTGGCAGTTATTGTTTTTAGAAGTTAGAATGTATAGTGCCATGCCCCTTTGACTTTTAGATTTGTTCTTGAAAATCTTGCCTTCCTATGTGACTCCATGCTCCTCTATTGTAGCTTGCAATATTATTTCTTTGCTCTGTATACTTAGTGTGGAGAAACATAATATGGTATGGAGAAGTCATTTTCTGTTTGTTTTGTCTGGGGGAGGGTCTGTTTTAAATCCTCTTTTATCATCATGGCTATCTCTTTCTCTAAATTTGGAGCATTTTCTGTGATGAGTCTATTTAAAATACTTTCTTTGCCTGTATTCATAATTCATAGATTTGACCTTTTAGTGGTGTTCCACAGACTCTAAATCTTCTACTATAGAATTTTTAATTAATTTATCTTTGCCATTATCTAAATATTGCAATTCATCTACCTAATATTCTGTCTACCACTTTATTCTATTGGTAAGAAAATAATACTTTTTGAAAGGTGTAGAAAGAATTAATGCTGAATATTTATATGGTGGCAGTTATTATTAATCAGCTAGTTCCCCTAAATAACCACACAGATATCTTTTAATATTTCAAAGCCTAAGCTTTAGCTAGCCCATCTAAGTTAACCCAAGCACCTATCCTCATACAGCCATGTGATTAGCTATACCTTCCAGGACCCTGGTCACATCTGTCTCCTCTCATGTCTCTTGGTGGAAAGACCTTCCTCTTTCTTCTTCGTACAGTTCCTTTCTCCCTCCCAGGAAGAACTGTTTTCCACTTTCTGTCCAGCTGCTTGGCCATCAGATTTTTATTAAAGTCAATCAGAGAATACCTTAGGTAGGTGAGGAAGGACAGAGACGCAACTTCACACAGTGTACCGCATCAGGCATCATAAAATATATGCCTTATTGAGATTTGTATTAGAAACGTTAGTATGAAATTTCAAAAAGATATTGAATTCATCTTTTATAAACTATATTGACTTCTTTATTTCATTAATTCAGGAGCTGATTATTTACTTCTTTTAAGAACATTAATTTTATTTTTGAGGCTTTCAGTTATTTTTATAATATTTGTATAATATTTTTAACTTTAATATTTATATTTTAAATACTTATAATTTTTATATTTGTATTTATAACATTATAACTTTTATATTTATAGTTATAACATTTCCACCTTATGCTATCTCTCCACTCCCTCCAGGTAACCCCACCCTCTCCCAAATATATAGTAATAATCATTTGAAGATAATCACTCTTTTAACTCCAATAACATGGCAACATATGAAAATTATATAGATGGCTAAATTAATAAAGACAAGGACAGGATGTTCTACCACAATTAGAAGTAAAGTAAAAGGAAAAAGGTAACAAAATACTCTAAAAATCCTAAAAGAATCTTAGTATTCAGCAGAGCACTGAGAACACTTCTGCAGAAAGTTCATTAAAATAATGACAAACAAAAACATTTTTTAAGAAAAGGCTATTTTGAGAGAAGACAATGGAGCAAAGCTAGCCTCCTTAACTGAAACTAGTTAAATCAGGAAAGTATTAAGCTGAAGGACTGAAATGTCCATGTATTCAGAAGCTGCACATGATGCCTTTCTTAGATGCAGCTGTGAGGATATCTCCTCATTATCCCTTATATGGTCAGAAACATCAGACTTGTCTTTTGAAGTCCATCATGTAGACATAATATCTGTCCTTTGGTATAGGCTTTACCTTCTTCCTTTTATATCTTTGTTCTGTATGTCCTCTGTGCATTCTTTCATGTATTTACCTGAGTATAATTTTTCCATTCCCAGAGAATTTCATTATGATTGATCTAAATACCAATTATACAATGGAAATACATCAGCTCCTTGCTTTTCATTCTATTACCTGAGGCAAGACCAGGGAATTTCTTATAACGATGTTGCTACCATCTCTTCCTCTGTTTGCATATGTTTCTAGCCATGCAGAAGGGAGCTAGAACTCTGCTAGAGCCAATGCTTCTCTGTCAGAATGATGAGGAGGTTGGTCCTGAATATCAACAGAAGATCCTTCATGAGTATTCAGCAAAGCATTGTTACATTGCACATGTATACAAGGACATGTTCCAGAATAAATTGACTGAACTTGAGGAAATAATTGAAAATGTGAATTTGAAAATGAAAGAGAAAATGAAACACTTAAAAAATATTTTACCTGTACAGAAAAAAAAAGCTTTATTTCACCAAGTAAATATGTAAGAAAGTCAAGTCTCCAATGAACAGTGTGGCACAGAATATTCAAAATACAGATCTGAAAAAGTATTTTCAATTTGATTCTTGTAGTGGAATTTGAGGCAGGAAAATGATGAATTTGAACCAAGGCTGAGTTGTTGGTCATATTCTCACAAGTCCTACCTGTGGAGAGCAAGCTTAAAATCCACAAATGATGCAATTTTCCCAAAACTTCTTAATAACTAGGAAAAATGATAACGCTTGATATGAGAACAAAAGCACTAGAACAAAAAGAAGCAAACTCACCCAAGAGGAGTAGACGGCAGGAACTAGTCACACTCAGGGCTGAAATCAAACAAATAGAAACAAAGAGAAAGATACAAAGAATCAACAAAACCAAAAGCTGTTTCTTTGAGAAAATCAATAAGATCGATAAACCTCTAGCCAAACTAACTAAAGGGCACAGAGACACATTCAAATTAACAAAATCAGAAATGAAAAGGGAGACATACCAACAAGAATTGAGGAAATTAAAAAAAAATTCATCAGATCATACTACAAAATCCTATACTCAACAAAACTGGACAATCTAGATGAAATGGATGACTTTCTAGACAGATATCACCTATCAAAGTTCAATGAAGAGCAGGTAAACTAGCTAAACATGCTCGTATCTCCTAAGGAAACAGAGGTCATTAAAAACTTCCCAACCAAAAATAGCCCAGGGCCAGATGGCTTTAGGGCTGAATTCTACCAGACCTTCAAAGAAGACTTAATACCAATACTCCTCAAACTATTTACACAAAAGAGAAACAGAAGGATAGCTACCTAATTAATTATATGAAGCCACAATTACCCTGATACCTAAACCACACAAAGATCTAAGAAAGAAAGAGAACTTAAGACCAGTTTTGCTTATGAATATTGATGCAAAAATACTGAATAAAATCTAGCAAACCGAATCCAAGAACACATCAAAACATCATTCACCAACATCAAGTAGGCTTCATTTCTGGGATGCAAGGTTGGTTCAATATATGATATCCATTAACTAATCCACTATATAAACAAACTCAAAGAAAAAATTCACATGATCTTCTCATTAGGTGCTGAAATAGCATTTGACAAAATACAACACCCCTTCATGTTAAAAGTATTGGAGAGATCAGGAATTCAAGGTCCATATCTAAACATAATAAAAGCACTATATAGCAAACTAATAATAGCCAATACTAAATTAAATGGAGAGGTACGTGAACAAACACAATAAAATTAGGGACAAGACAAGGATGCCCACTCTCCCTGTATCTATTAAATATATATTAAAACTCAATGTTCTAGCAAGAGCAATTAGAAAACAAAAGAAGATCAAGGGCTACAATTTGGGAAGGAAAACATCAAGATATCACTATTGGGGGATGATATGATAGTATATTTAATGACCCCAAAATTCTACCAGAGAACTTCTACAGCTGATAAACAACTTTGGAAAAGTGGTTGGATATAAAATTAATTCTAACAAATCAGTAACCTTCTCTTATACAAATGATAAATGGGTAAAAAAAATATAGGGAAACAATACCCATCACAATAGTGACAAATATAAAATATCTTGGAGCAACTCTACCTGAACAAGTGAAATATCTATATAAAAGAAGTTCAAGTCTCTCAAGAAAGAAATTCAAGAAGACCTCAGAAAATGGAGAGATCTCCCATGCTCATGGATTGGTAGGTATTAGCATAGTAAAAATAGGCATTCTACTATCAAAAGCAATCTACAGATTCAATGCAATCCCCATAAAAATTCCAACACAATTCTTCTAAGACATGGGAGAGCAATTCTCAATTTCATATGGAAAAACAAAAACCCAGGATAGCGAAAAAATTCTTAACAGTAAAAGAAATTCTGGGGGAATCACCATCCTGACCTCAAGATATATTCCAGAACAATAGTGATAAAAAGTACATGGTATTGGTTCAGAGACAGACAGGAGGATTCATTAAATAGAATTGACCCAGAAATAAAAGTACACATTTATGGACACTTGATCTTTGACAAAGAAGGCAAAAATATACAAAGGAAAAAGGAAAGCATCTTTAAATATGCTGTTGTCTAACTGGCAGTTGGATTGTAGAAAAATTGAAATAGAATCATATTTGTCATCTTGCACAAAGCTCAAGTCCAGTGGATCAAGGACCTCAACATAAAACCAGATACACTGAATCTAACAGAAGAGAAAGTGAGAAAGAGCCTCAGACTCATTGGCATGAGGGAAATTTTCCTGAACAGAATTCCAATGACTCAGAAATTTAAGATCAAGAATTGATAAATGGGACCTCACGAAACTTAAAAGCCAATAGGACAAATTGGCAACACACAAATTAGGAAAAATTCTTCACTAATCCCAAATTCAATAGAGGGCAAACATCCAAAATATATAAAGAACTCAAGAAGCTAACCTCCAAAAAACCCAAACAATCCAATCAAAAAATGGGGTATAGAACTAAACAGAGAATTCACAACAAAGTAATCTAGAATGGCTCAGAAGCATTTACATAAATGCTCAAAGTCCTTAGTAATCAAGGAAATGAAAATCAAAATGACCCTGAGATTCCACCTTATAACAATCAGAATGGCTAAGATCAAAAACACAGGTGACAGCACATGTTGGTGAGGATTTGAAGAAAGAGGAACAGTCTTCCATTGCTGGTTGGATTGTAACCTGTACAACCATTCTGAAAATCAATTTGGAGATTCCTCAGAAAACAGGAAATAGATCAGCCTGAAGACCCAGACATACAACTTTTGGGTATATTCTCAAAAGATGCCCCACCATACCAGAGGAGTATATGCTCCACTATGTTCATAAAGGTCTTATATGTGATAGCCAGAAGCTGCAAACAACCCAGATGTCTCCCAACTGAAGAGTGGATACAGAAAATGTGGTTCATTTACAGAATGGGATACTATTCAGCTATTAAGAACGAGGACATCATGAGATTTGCTGGCAAATGGATAGAACTAGAAAATATCATCCTGAGTGGGTAACTCATACCCAAAAGGACATGCATGGTATGTACTCACTAATAAGTGGATATTAGCCCCCAAAAGTATAGAATATCTAGAATTCAATCCACATAACTTAAGATAAACAAGCAGAAGGGAACAAGTGAAGATGCCTCAATCAAACTTGGGAGAGAAAAGATAACATCACAGGAGATGGAAGAAGGAGGGATCTGGGTGGGAGAGAGGAGGGGAGGGGGAAACCAGAACATGATCATGTATGACAGCGAAAAAAGCCCTGAGACCCAGCAGGATGATTGGAAATATGCACCCTCATGGGTGGTAGATGGGGGGGCACTCTAGAATGTACCAGAGACCTGGGAGGAAATAGACTCTCAGGACTCAAAGGAGGGACCTTAGACGAAATGCCCAACAGTGGGAAGAAGGAACTTGTAGAGTCCACCTCCAACAGAAGCAGGCATCAAGTGGAGGGATAGGGTTGGCATCCCACATTAAACAACTCTTCGTTACCAAATGAAAATATATTTCAGAAAAAAAATGCTTGTAAAAACTATTTCCAACACATAGGTGCTAAAGATAATTATGATCAATAGAGTCATGTCATTGTGTGAAATGTTTAATTTCAGCCTATAAGCAGAAGAGATGACTCTCAGATGAAGATAGGCATCTACACAGTGTCAGTGAGCTAAGTCATACACACATAACTAAGGATAAAGATACTTTAAGTTGAATATTATTAAATAATGTTAAATTATGAAATGACTATGTAATATAAATCAAATGAAATGACACTTTAAGAGTAAAAAATAAAAAATCCACAGGTGAAAATAAAACTAATATTACATTATAATATCTATACTATAATGTCTAAAACTCAGGAAGTAAATAGAAATCTATGCCATGTTTTTGGAGTGGAGGCCTTATGCTTTGTGATGAAAAGTCCATGTACTTAAATAATTCCCCTTGAATATGATGAATATCTTTCTACCTGCTCTTTTTCAAAGTTCTTTAATATTATTAAAATGTGTTATAGTGTGAGCATCTTTGCATTTATACTATTTGAAGTTAGTTCTGCTTATTATATGTAAAATGCATAGTTTTAATCAAACTTGAAATTTTCCTTTATTTTTTGAGAAAGTTAAAAATGAGTAATGTTTCATCAGTTCTACCCATCTGTCCCTTTTTAATCATTTCATGGTCTCCATTCTGTCTTCAATTCATAATGCACACGTACACTCACTTGTGGGCGTGTGCGCGTACACACACACACACACACACACATACACACACACACACATTGGCTACTAAGTTCATTTAATGTGTGGCTCATATGTGCATGTGTTTAGGACTAGCCACTAGAGATGAATGACCTATCAGGGAGCTTGTCTTTGAAAAAAAAAATGCATTCTGCCTCTTAGCAGACATTAATTGCTGGTGGTTCTTGTGAAATTTCCCTATCCATGTTGGGATGTCAAACGGTGTTGACATTGTGAGGGTGTTGTTTAGCCATTGCTAGAGATGTGGATATTAGGCACTCTTGATTTTTGACTTCAGAAGCTCACAGAAAATGGGTCATAGCTTCTAAGAGCCAGATGGCCAGGGTTTCTGCTGCTAGATAGCGTTTTTTTAGACACAAGAAAATGCATCCATAAAATTTTGAGGAGTTTTTCCCATTCTACTTTCTGTGAATTTCTGTCCCTTTTATTCTTCTGGACTGCTCACTACACATAAGTTGGTATTTGATGATGTTTTCTGAGCGATGGGACAACCTAAATTTCTCTGTATTTCCCATGGGTTGGGCCTAGATTCAGTGCGATACAGACCATTTCCAAATAACTGTCAATTAGAAAGGAGAGCTTCTCCTCTTCTGAGTTCTATATGAACATTTTTACAACTTCCTGGAATTTCTGGCTGGGAAAGAAGACTGGAACCTGGCATTTTCATTGTTCCCTCATGTGTCTCATTTATTCCTGCTTCTTGACTGCGGGTATTCAATTAGTTAGCTGCTGCCTGTGGGGTGATATAATAGTTGACTTATTACCTTTCAATAACGCCACTTTGGAACCCATCTGACCTATAGAAAAGATGTGAGGTAGGATAAATCAGGGTAAGAGTGGTAGTGTCAGAACTTGGATGGCTGTGGGCTTGACCTGACCTAGGTATCAGAAACAACAGGCACACATGCAGAAAATCTTGGATCCAAGTGGGAGTTGAGCTAGCATGGAGGCACTGCAGGCTCCAAGGTCCACACATTTGTTATATACTCTTAAAATCAAGAAGTGGATGGGAAGCATATCTTCTTGGGAAATCAACTGTCTTTCAGGTAGGAGGATGAGCAAAACTGGAGGAGTTGTTGACAAGCTGCTGTCAGAAATTTTTTCATAAACATGTTTGTCTTTCCTTGGGTAGGACTGTGCATTCTGCTCATAGCATACAGTTTTGGAGCATGGCTATGCTATTATTCAGAGTTCTGTACAGTTACTCCGTCCAAATTAATGCTACTCTCTACATACTGTTTGAATGAAAATGACTGCCATAAGTTTGTGTGTTTGACTTGTTTCCCGAGTTAGTGGAAGTCTTTGGGAAGGATCAGGTAAGGTGGCCTGGCATTAGGAGGTTCATCACGAGGAGTGAGATTGGGGTTTCAACAGTCTTACACCATCCACAGTAAACTCATTGCCTCCTGGTATAGGTCAAAATATGAGCTCCCAGTTGTTCTTGCCAATTATACATTCACTCCTCCATTTTGACTCTAACCCCCTGAAATTATAAGCCAATTAAGTGCTTTCTTTGCTAAATTGAATTGGTAATAGAGTTTCATCATAACAATAGATAAGCAACTAATATTGCAAGCATCTGAGCCAGCTCCCCAGGAAACCACCGGAGCAGTCTGTAGTTATAATCCCATTTCTTATAACAGAATGTTCACATTCTCAACTAGAATGATTACTGTAAATTCCTTTCACAGAGTCTGCTTCCTGCTGAAGGATGGGTAAAGAAGGCACACCAAACACGAGATTTTTTTTCAGCAGAATGTCAGCAACATTTTCAAAAACTTTTCTATTTATTATAAGATTGAGTAGGATGCAGATATCTAAACATATATTCTGATATCTATTATTATTTCTTATTTAATATTTATCAATTTAAGACTCTGTGTCTGTAAAGCTATTTATTATTCTGTATGTTATTCCTCAGTCTGGTTTTCCAAGTGCATTGTTTTATACCTCTTAGATATTCTTTTCCACCCATTCATTATTTAACCTCTTGCTTTAATTGAAAATCCTACATTTATTATCTGAAGAAGCATCAAAATCTACTGTCTGACTAACAGTTATTGGATTCATGGAATTCTAATTTTCCATTTCCTAATAGTAACATTTAAACATAGTTGATTAACATTTAAAATTGTGTATGGCTTTAAAGCAGATGATTACCTTGACTTTCAGAGATGTAATTTTTGAAGGCCAACTGTACTGTATGTTAGACTAAAAGTAATAGCAGTTGTAGAGAACTGATGAATTAGAGTTAGACTCTGTGTGTATAATATTTGCTGTTGGTAGAGGTATATTTTTAATTTCTTTTTTTATTTGTTTTCTCTGTTAAGTAAACATATTCTCTTATGGTCCTGTAGATTTTTGTTGAAAAAAAATAATGCTTTTGAGCTGCTAACATAAGTAGCAGTAAAACTTGTCAAATTTTCTGTTTTTCTTCTAACTTGCCACAGTTAAGCCTGCCATGTTGCAAAGACTTGTCTGAGCTGTTGAACTTCAGCTTCTGTCTCTGCCAATCAGTCTTGTAGGAGAGAGTCCACAGGACTGCCATCACTATACATTTGTTCCAGATCTTCCTGCTTCAGTAGAGACATCATGAGTTTGGTCCATGAAAGTATGGCAAGCATCTTGGACTGTGTCCTATATAAGCTGAGGAATATGCCAACTTTTTTTTTTAATTGTAATTCCTCATGATTTATAGTAATCTAGGCTAAATACTTCCTCATTCACTCTGTCTATAATGTAGCTTGTGCAGAGAGAGGAAAGCCTGAAAAAGACCTGTTTATTTTTCATTTCTCTGAAATAAATGTCAGACTACTTTGATAATACTAGAGTTGAAAACTGTAAGAAACCGTTCTCAGAACTAGTTACCTAAATTTTGACAGATGTTACACACACACACCACACACACACACACACACACACAACACACACACACAACACACACATCATATATTATATATATATATTATATATATATATATATATATATATATATATAAAGAGAGATAGATAAGAGAGAGAGAGAGAGAAGTGCAATGATCTAATTTTCTAATTTGATGACTAAATAGAACCAAGAAGAAAATACATATTATATAGGCAACAAAGATTTGATAAGAGTATTCTAACATGAATGGAGATAAAATAAAGTGATAATGTAGTAGCAAACTCTCCAGAGTCTCTGAACTCGTTTTTATAAGTCTTTATTTTTTTTTAGGCAACTGTCATTTGAGTATGTAGTGTCAGGAAATTCTGCTCCTCAGGCAAATCCTGACATTAGTGGTCAGTCCTGAGCTCAGTACAAAATGGGAACTCCCTTTATCAGCAGAGCTTCTTCTTCTCTGGGGAGTCCTAACTACCCACACAGACTACCTGAGGAATGTCCCTTAGTCCTGCACCCTAGGTTAATGGAATGCTCCCCATGCTAATGAGACATCTAAGTACCTTAGCTTTTAGCCAATGACCTATTCCACCTTGGATATTCTCAGGCCCTGGATGGAACATGCCTCTGGAACAAAACTATATAAACCCTAGTTGACTGTATGTGGACAAACTCAGCCTGAATAAAGGTATATGCACAAGGTAAAATTGTCTAAGAGCACTGTCTTATTGAGAATGATTGGACAAGGCCTTTTCCTAAAAGAGTTGTAATACTAAGATAACTGGAGAAGGTCTTCTCTCTCCCTCCTCCCTGTGGCACTTGCTTCCAAGCAGACCTGTGGTTCCCAACTCCACTTCATCCTTCCAGCCAGGTGTTCAGTGGCATCTGGACACCCTGGAAGGGCGAAAGCAGAGAACTTGAAACCATAATCTTGGTTATTAATGAAATATTTTAAACATTCATGATATTTGGAAATATTTCTTTGTTGTTTTCTTTGCCCTTTGTTATTTTCTTTATGTTTTGCATGTATAATATATATATTTTGATCATTTCAATCCTCAGTAACTTCTTTCATTCTTTTCCACTCCTGGTAAACCCCTATTGTTCCTAAAAAGCACCCCTCATATTTTCATGTATATTGTTTGTCTTTGTGATCTCCTGAGTTTAATGAGGGTCTTCTCTTTTACAAGTCATATATTTTAATAAGTTTATAAACTACTAATAAAATTTGGTATTTGGGATAATGAAATTAAACAAGATATGATTTCAGGTCCTCACAATTGAATGTGATGGTCCCTTGAATCTCCTGACTCTCCCTCTTCCTTCTACTAGGACATGCTCTCCACATCGTTGCTTCCATAAACTGGCTTTTAGCTCTACTAATCTGCTAAGTTTTTTTTTTTTTTTTTTAACAAGACTTTTGGCTTTGATCTACAATAGGAAAAGCTACCCTGTTGCAAGATAGCACTGGTAATTTTGCCCAGGGGAAATAGCTGAATGAGACAGACACTTTCACAACCAATGTCAAGATAAAAATCTATTCATTTGATTTCCAATCACCTTGTAAATGGGTCTATTATGGGAGTTATCTTGTTTCCTACCTTTCTTTTTGGCTTTGTCTCCATTGATACATTGTTTGTAGTTCAAGTAGATTGAAGAAAGAACAGAGGAAGAAATAACTTACATTTAACAGCCTGCTACTACTGTTGGAAGCTTTAAATTAAGTATCTTAATAAATCCTGACATTCTGAGATTACTGTTGTTCCCTCTCATCACATCATCAAAGTGAGAACCCTAATACAAATGGCAATAGGAAAACCAGGATTGTATTCAATGTCTGTCTGGTCACAGGGCCTAGGGATTCTCATTTCACAGGTTGCTTACCCTTATTGTCTCTTAAAATCTTTCCATTTCTTTGGGTTACCAGTAGAGCTGACACAAAAGGTTCTCGGCACAGCTTTTGCAAATATTTCAATAAATTAATTCTAGACTCCATGGTATTGTGTTTTACACTAAGAAACACCATGAATTTTGGTATTTAGAGTATAATGGTTTACAAAATAATTACTATGTAATACAGTCCAGGTATCATGAGATGAGTAGAAGTAATTATGTAAGTTAAAAATGACATAACAGGTTGTGAGTGATCACAAGCGTCTTAGGTGGATTTGTAGATACGGAACTTAATAATTAGGGAGTGCTTGGCCATTAACCATGGAGGAGTAGAAGAGATAAGAGAGGCAGTAGAAAATATGTCCTATTAAAGAAAGACACAAATTCCTTTTTATTTTTCTCTCCTTTTTCCCAGATCTCCTCCTCCTTAGTGTACCTTCAAAACAAACAAACAAAAAATCAGACCTTCCAGGGATTTGTACTTATAAGACTGGGCACAAACCTTCCTGACAGCTGGATGAGTCAACCCACTAGAAGGAATAGGGGAACAAGAGCCAGAGACACTCCTGAATGTCTTTTCTACATAAAGGAGATGCTCATTAAGGTATGTAGCCCAGCCTGTTTGCAACAAAGCAGAATATTTTAAATCAATCCATAGAGACAGAACTTTGTGCAACTAGCAAGCAGAAGACTCTGGAGCCATTTGTTCCTAGGAAACAGGAGGAAAGTCTGTCTTTAGGGTGATTATCCTAGCAGGGGACGGTGTGTGGGCTGACAGGGAGGAGATCCAGAGACAGAGAATCTGTCTAGAATGTAATCTAAGTCAGCCATGTGAGAGGCAATTGCAGCTTACAGAGAAAAGGAAGGGAATCTAGATCAATTAGAAAGAGAGGAGGAAGGGTTTCCATTTACTGTTTTGATTTCAACTGTCAATCTTAGAGCAGGGCTCAGGACTAGTTGATTTATAAGCACCTGCTTTTGAGAAGGGGTGTTACATGAATCTACACATCAGCCTGAAAGGGTCAGTGCTGGTTATCAAATCATCCCCAAAATGAATTTATTAGCTGAAACATTTTTTTCTTGGCAGAACAGTTATCTAACAAAGAAATATATCAAGTTATGAGTATACCTGTAAATAGATTTTAAGTAACTATCAAGACAGATGAAGCTACTAATTTCTAATTTATGTGATGCTTATGCCAAATGTACTTTTTAGATAGACATCAGGCTTGTATATATTATAGAAAAACATGGTCAATAACAACTGAGCAGAAACAGATGGATGGAAGCTTTCCAAAGGCCACATCAAAATATTTGTTATAAGAGTATAAAGAGATTTTTGCCTGGAAGACTTATTTAAAATTTAGTGCTTCCTTGATGCTTAAAACTGAAAGATTATACAACTGAAAGTTTGTATGTTTTCTCTTACTTATCCACATGTTTGCAGATTGAAGATGAAAAACAAACAAATATTCTAATTGGGGACTGGTTTAAGTACAGCATACTCTCCCTTCCAACCAAAACTACTGAGAACAAACTATAGCAGAGCAAAAGCAGGTCTTGGGGGTACTAGGAAATCAGACAATATGCACTCTATTCTTCATGTAGATCCATCAACAGTGCCATATACAAATCAAGCATTCAGTGGCGAGAAAGCCATGTTTCCAACTTTTACCAAGTTTCAGTAGTTTGAGAACCTTATCCTGTATCTTGGGCTTGGGGCTTCTGAATATTTTTTGTATGAACTTATCAAAGTGGCTTTCTTTCTTTCTTTCTTTCTTTCTTTCTTTCTTTCTTTCTTTCTTTCTTTCTTTCTTCTTTTTCTTTCTTTTCCTTCCTTCCTTCCTTCTTTTTCTTTTCTTTTTTTTTTTTTTTTTTTTTTTTAGAAAAATACATTTTAGCATCAAAAAAGGGTATTCTGGTATTCTGTAATGAGAAATAATTACTCTCAGGAAAACTTTTCTTCTGTGAATATTTGTATCTGAAAGAAATTCACCATGCACTGTAGGCTCCTTGCCTGCAGGTCCGGGCGAGAGGAGAGAGGTGCCGTCCTGCTGTGTCTCTCCAGGCTGAGCTGGATGGCGAGTGTTGATGGCCCAAAGGAAACACACAAGCAGGGAATCTTGTCAAAACAAGAACTCCATTTACTAAACTTGGCACTGCCTTATATAGAGAAGGAAAGGAGGCGTGTACTTAGGTGTGGGGAGAGATGACTATAGGATGGTGTGAGGTGATGATGACTGGGTGGGGCCAATAGGTTCATTTTACTTCAGTGGTAGCTAGGCAAGGGCTGGTGTAGGTCATGCCGAATCATTCTTGGTGGAAGAGAGAGACAGGTCTCGAACATAGAGTCAGGGTTGGGTTTGTCTCTAGGTCCAAACCAGGGCCAAAATGGGGCCAACAATACACTTTGCTAAAAATTTAATTGAGTTGTTGCTTACTAGAGACTTGTTGCCTGTACCCTGATCTTGAATTAAAATATGATTTTGTTGCCATTGGTCTCAATGTATTTTCCTTCCAGAAATGGAAAAAAATCTCCCAAATCAAGAAAGTTAAGATGTCGATGAAGGGGGAGAAAAGAACAAGGTCTTGCAAAGCAAAAAGGGAAATTAATTGAGAAGGAAGCACAAGGGGATCAAACATAAACCCTATGCATCTATCTACTGTCCATTTCAGTTATGAGGACAGACTCTGTTCTCTATCCTTTGGTGGTTTATTATCAGACCCTTTAACAGTCATCCCTGTTCTTAGTTTATTTATGGGATATTTTTATTCATGAAGGGTACCTTAAACACCTAGAGTCAGACTAGTGGGAGAAAATGGTAACACATTCAGAACTTTGATCAATGGGTTTCTAAAAATTTGTTATCTAAACTGGCATTTTGACAATTGTGCACATTACAGAAATTGGCAAAAATTGACCACCAGAATGTTAGTTTCTGGAAAGGCTGTTTCCAACACAACATCACAATATCCTACTCATAGCATCTTTAAATCTTACCTCAAATGTGTCTCTTATTCTGCACTTTTGTATCCCTGTAGAGGAATTTTAATCTAACAACATGGCTCCTCTGGCTAGAGATCACATCCAAAGACCTTCCAGTTCTATGTGATCAGGCAGACACCCTAGATTACGTTATGATCTTACTGAAATACAAACACACCCTTAGTACACATCTTTAATCCATATACTATAGATAAATTTAGTTAAAAAAAAGCCACATTTTAAAATGACATCTAATTGAGAGACAGACAAAGTAACAAATCAGAGAAAGATTTGACATAGTGAGTCAGTGATAAGATACTTAATCTCAAGAGAACAGCAAAGGAAAGAAGGTGACCTAAGAGAGCAGTGCAGAGAGAAGAGAGAGGGGTAGGGAGAGAAGACAGAGAGACAGAGAGAAGTGTGAGGCAGTTTTACTGAGACAGTTTTACAGAGGCAAGTTGCAGGTAAAGACAGAGACAGAAAATAAGAAGGATCCAAGAGATTAGGACAAATTGTCAGAGTTAGTTGAGGTCAAGCAGGTCAATTGAGCAAGAAGCCAAGAGAAGCCAGTTTGAATCAATCATAGTAGAGAAGTTTGAGCCAAAAAAAGCTGAGTTGAAACAGCCTGCCAAAGTTCAGAAAGAATCTAGAAAGAGTGACTTAATTCAGCAGTAACCCTTTGAAATGACAGTTATATCTGGTAATAAAAGAGGCATTTACATATCTCCAATACAAATGTGGCCTCGTGTTCTTTTGTGTGGGGGTGTATTTTGTATGTGCATGTGTTTATTTGCTACTTGGCATTCTTATAACTATGTGTAAGTGTGTGGGGGAACACAGGAATGCAGAGAACAGAGTTAGATGTCAGGTGTCTTCATTTCTCTCTTACCACATCATTTTTCAGAGATAGGTTTCTCATTAACCTAGAAGCTCATCAATTTGACCAAGCTGGCTGGCCAGTGAGCTACCAATGTCTTCCACCACAATCTCCTCAGAACCACAGAGGGAGACAAATGCTGTACCACTCAGATTTTGCTTGATTGCTGACATGTAAACTCAGGTTGTTATGCTGGTCCAGTAAGTATCACCCTGACTGAGCCATAGTCAAGACACTATGTTCCCATTCAATTTCCTTTTCCTGATTAATTAATTAGTGCCTGAAAGCATGAATAAAATATTGAATAAATGACAATATAAAGCAAGCTATGAGAATTGTTAAGAACTGTGTGTGGCATATTATCTTAATGTTTTAAACATTAATCTGACAATCAATAGTCTAAATATATTTGAGTAGTCACTAAATGCATGCCATATTTTGCTCCTAGATAGGGTAAATTAATCCAAGGAAAGAAACATAGATTAAGCAGGGATAAAGGTACAAAATAGATTCAGTATTAATTGTTCCAGATCTTTGCTGAGGATAAGTACTGGGTCCCATGGCCTTATTAGAGGTAGAATGACATGATTCCGCTTCTGAAACAGATACAGCGGGCATGGGCCTTCATGAGTGCTGATGACTGCTGTGGGCATAAGGCATGTTTGTGTAATAATGTACATATTTTTCACATTCCTCCTTCACAGAATGCTCTCCCTGTTAACGTTAATGACTCCATGATAATGAGAGACAGCATGAGTCCAGGAGGTGGTATAACTAATGCCTCAGCAAAATGGTAAATGGTAAGACCTTCAGGATAGCCCTTAAGTCTATGGAAAAGAACTCTGAAAACATAAGTTCAAAAATATATAATTCCTCACCTATGCAAAATATAAGGCTGCAATTTGAATTATATAAGGGGCTTCAAGAACAAAAGCAGTTGTACTGTAAGCCAACTTGTCAGGAAAATATGAAAGAAGGATTTAAAGAGAATTAGGGAGTGGTGACTGAAGAAGATTGCACTAAGCTAAGGGTTTTGTTTATGCTTGAAGGGGCAGACAGATTCCTGAGTTTTGAGTCAGTCTAGGACAGAGGGAAGTGATAGAAGTTGTGGTTTCAGGGAGGAATCCCAACCAGCTTATCATCTGTGCTTAACAAATGCAGACAAATCTCTGACTCCTTTTGTAATGTTAAAAAAAAAAAAAGAAAAACAAAACAATGTATGATTGCTGTCTCCTAAGAATCAAAGGGTTTGGGTCAAGGAATGCTAATTGATGAGAAAATCAAAAAGGAACCTGGAGTAAATGACTGGATTGATATGTCAAATAAGAACCTGGACTTTTGATCTGCAATAGATGAGATATCCAGAGAATTTTTAGAACAGCAAGAAAGAACTGCTTGGAGAACTGTCTATAGTAGTGAGAGGCCAAACATACTCCATTTTGAGACTGGCATCCATCTTAAAAAGAAAAAACAAAAAGAGCCTGAAAATTTGACCTGCAGCTAAGCCAAAGGTACACCCAAGAACCAGGAAGGACCCCATGGCTCGTCCTTGGCACTTACCCCAAAATTACTCCCTAGCTACTCCCTAGCAACAGTCAATGAAAGATTGTTTTATGTATACTTTCAGATCATTAATGATTGTTCATGGTTTTACTTCAGAACATCTACATGTTGGCTTACAATAGTCATTCTACTAGATGTTTACCAGGCTAAACACACCCTCACTTGTTTTCATTTCCTATAAAACTTTGTTCTGTTGAGGGTTCAAGCTGCTCTACCTTCCTATCCTGCTGTGTCTGGGTTGGGTTAAAAGAGAGCCCAAGCCCAAGCTTATAATAAAATGACCCTAATGAAATTACATGAGAAATAGCTTCTTGGTGGTCTTTTGAGGTTCACAAACATATCTTGCCATAAAGTAGAAAAAAATATATATATACATATATACATATATATATATATATTATATATATATATATATATATATATATAAGTAGAGAGTAGAAGAGAGAGAGAGAGAGAGAGAGAGCTATCGAGCTATCTGGAGATTTGGGAAATATGTCTTAGTCAGAACATATGCCATTAATGATTTGACTTTGAGTTGTTTGTTTCACCACTCCCGGACACCCCTTCCCTAGAATCCTTAGCCAAGCCAAGGCTGGTTCTTGGCAGATACAAATTACCTCATAACTTAAAAAATAAAAATAGAGATTATTGTGATCTTAGCTTCAAGGAACCCTAACAAAGTAGTCTTGGGGTTTCCTGCTAACTCCTGGAAATCAGCATTTGACAAAAATACTTCAGTTCTCACACAAATATTTGTACTTATATTTTTAAACAGATGTTCTGTAAGACTATTAATTCAACAGGTAAACAGGATTTAGTATATGTTACAAGTGAAAAGCATGTTTAGCTTCTAGTTTGCATAGCATTCATAATAACGTCAAAGGGACATTCCACGTGTCCTTGTTTCTCAGAGAGGAATTGGAGCTGAGCAGGGTGAAAAACATGATGTCATCACAAACATGTGAGAAAGACAAATGGCGAGAGGACTTTGCAGTCACAAAAAGGACTCCACTGATAACTGTGACACAGTTAGCCTCTGTATTGCTGACAGATACAAGCAATCTGGCGTTACTACCATTTTTTGCTCTTACGATATCTCCAGATAGAAATTATTGTCCTCAATTGAAGCTGAGAGGTTCAGGGAGTTAACTCAAATTCACACAGTGATAGTCTCTTACCCAAATTTGAGGTTAGATTGTCATTTACATCTTGATTTTTAAAATTTTTTCTATCTTCATTCAACATCAGACTCTTTCCCCATACTTTACTAACATTAACTGTGAAGTTTGTGAATTACAATTTTCTGATTATATGCAAAGTTTTTCTATTTTTCTTTTGCTTTGCATATATACTCTCTCTATATAATTCTACTTTTTGTAGAAATGATATGCTTTGGCTTCTCGGAATGTCTCTGATCTCTTGATGCAAACAAAAATTAAACCAGTTTTGACAGCAGTCTTATTGATCTAGCTAAGACTTAAAGAGTTGTATTGAATAAGTATCAAGAAAGCAGACAGCCCTGCCTTGTTTCTGACTTTAGTGGAAATGTTTTGGGTTTCTCTCCATTTAAGTTGTTGATGGCCGTGAGCTTTCTGTAAGTCACCTTGATTATGTTGAGAAATGTCCCTTATGTTCCTAGTCTCTTGAGAACTTTTATCATAAAAGGATACAGAATATTGTCAAAGGTGTTTTATGCATCTACGGAGATGATCCTGTGGTATTTGTCTCATTTTGTTTATATAATGCATTACATTTATTGATTTATGGTGTTGAATCATGCCTGTAGTTCTGAGATGAAGCATACTTGATCATGGTAGGTGATCTTTTTGATGTCTTCTTGGAATTGATTTGCAATTATTTAATTGCATATTTATGCATATATGTTCATAAGTGAAATTTATCTGTATTTTCTTTTTGTATCTTTATGAGGCTTGGGTATCACAGTATGATCTTATAAAACTAATTGGGCAATGTTTTTTGCCGGGCAGTTAGCTCACACATGGGCAGGAGTGGGTTCTGTTGAGGTGAGTGATGGCTCCCGCATCTTCTGCCCCGGGTGTGCGGCTCAGGGCAGCAGAAGCCAGGAATTGACTGAGTTCCCTCCATGTGCCAGGCAGATGCTGCGGGGCTCTGCCTAGGCATGGGAAAATCTCAGTCTGAGATTCTGCTGGGCAGGGCTTTTGAGTGGTGACCCCCCCACACCCCCCAGACAAGAAGGTATGCAGGGATTGACTGATCTCAGACTCCTGGGCAACCAGGTGCCGCTGGTAGCCTCGGAAGAGTTGAGACCGGGGACATATGGGCTGAACCTGACCTCAGCCAAGAGGGACAAGAGAGAGAGAAGCCCTGACAGTGCCCCACAGGTTGAGACTCTTGGCACTCGCTTGGCTGGATCAAGGCTCAGATAGGCTAGCTTGGTTGAATTGGTGGTCTCCATGGTGGGAAAGTAGAGAAGTCCTCAGCAGGAGATTAGGTGGTGGCAATGGCAGTGGTGACATTAGTCAAAGGCCTTCTCCATGGTTCCCCATGGTGGGGCCCCAAAGACAGGAGGAAGTCCATAGTTTAAAAGGTTTATTGTCATGGCTGATTGTGGATGAATCTGGTTGAAACCACCCCTCCTCCTCCCAAACTCAGGGCAGACCTGAGTTAAATAGGGAAGGAGTCTGGGAGCGTGGCGAAATGTATGTCATCCCTCACAGGGTCTCTGGCCATTTCCAGCCAGTGCTCTACCAGAAACCAAGCTATCCTTTACAGGGTCCCACAGTATTTTATGTTTCTATGAGGAATAATTTAAGAAATATTGGCATTAATTATCCTTTGAACATCTGTGGAATTCTGCGATAAAACAATCTTGTTTGATATTTGCTTTTGTTTTGGTTTTTCATTTGTTTCGTTATTGTTTTTTGTTTTTGTTTTTGCAGGGGGTGGGGTGGAAGATTTTTAGTGCCTATTTCCACTTCATGAGGGGTTATAGATTTGTTTAAATTGCTTATGTTATCTTGACTTAACTTTGATAGGTTGTTTTACCTCTCATTTTGTTAATTTTTTAACAAATTGTTTTTGTTTTTTTGTTAACTTAGCTGAGTTTGTCAATCTTTGATTTTCTCAAAGAACCAGCTCTTCGTTTCATTGATTCTTTGTATTTTGTTGTTGCTTTAGTTTGTTTGTTTTGTTAGTTTGGTTGATCTGTTATTTCAGTCCCAAGTTGCATTATTTCTTGTCATCACTCCTTTGAAATGTGATTTATTCTTTTGCTCCAGAGCTTTGAGCTGTGCTAAGTTGCTAGTATCAGATCTTCAATGAACTTATATAGGCACTTAGTAATTTGAACTTGCCTCTTAAAACCACATCATCTCCCTTGAACTTGATTTTGTCGTATTTGTCATTTTCATTCAATTCCAAAATATTTTCAATTGCTTTTTTCCCATTTTTGAATCAGTAGTGAGTTATTCAGTTTCCACAAGTTTGTAAGATTTCTTGTGTTACGGTTGTCAGCCTTCATTCCTAAGGTCAAATAGAATTCAGGGTCTTATTTCAATTCTTTTGTCTGATGAAACTGATTTGTGTCTATGTATGTGATCAATTCTGGACAAGGTTTTGTAAGGTACTGAGAAGAAGGCATATAGTTTTGTATTTGGGTGAAATGTTCAGTAAAAATATTTCAGTTCCATTTGGTTTACAAATTTAGATAGCTTTATCAATTCTCTGTTTAAGTTTTGTCTAGATGATCTGTTTATTGGCCAGAGTAGAATATTAAAGATATCCAGAATCATTCTCAGGGACAATGTGTGATTTAAGCTGGATAGTATTTCTTTTATGATCTTGGGTATCCTTGTATTTGGTGCAAAGAGGCTTAGAATTGCACCTTTTGGTAGATTTTTCCTTTGAAGAGTATATTATGTCCATCTGTATTTGGATTAGTTTTGGCTTGAAGTCTATTTTGTCAGATATTAAAATGGTTACACCAGCTTATTTCTTTTGTCCATTTACTTGAAATATCTTTTTTCCTCCCTTTACCTTGTGATAATACCATGAATACTATGATGTTAGGTGTGTTTCTTGGATGCAGGAGACGGATGGACACTGTTTTTTACTCCATTCTGTTAACCTGTTTCTTTGCATTGGGGAATTTAGATCACTGATGTTGAGATTTATCAATGAGAGTATTTGTTAATCCCCATTATTTTGTGGTTGCGATGTTTTTTTTTTTTTCACTTTGTGATTTTCTGCTCTAATATTATTCATTCCAATGTTTTCTTGGGTGTGGGTAACGTTAGGTTGGAGTTTTTCTTCTAACAACTTTTTGTCAATTGTGATCGAAGTTTTCTGAATAGAGTAGTTTGGGCTGGCATGTTCTGTCTCTTAGAGTCCATTGAACATCTTTCCTTGCATTTTTGCCTTTTAGACTATTTTGATTTTCACCACAGATACTCTGTGTATATGACTTCCGGTTTTGTGTTTTTATGGGATTCTTGAGTATGTGAGTGAATGTGGTTCTTTGTCCAAATATTTTTCTGTGTCTTTTCTTATGCTCTCTTCCTTTTGTTTGTTTGCTTTGCATTATTCTGATTTATTTAATTATATTATACTTTATTTATTTACACCCCTTAGATAACTTTTTTTTCCTAAGGAAAGACAGAAACAGTAGGACTAGTTGGGAGTGGAGGTAGCAAAGAAGGGAGGGAGACAATCAAAGGGAAACTATAATCAGAATGTATTGTATGAACAAATGTCTATTTTCAACTTATTAAGAAAAAAAGAAAGAAAATATAGGTGTTTTTCTAATAAGTGTGCTTTTATGTTGCTTGATCTTTTTCTCTTGAAGTTTCTAATATTTTTCTTTTTTCTTTTTGTTTACATGTTTGGATTACTTTCTGCCAAGGCCACTATTTTTTCTTGTTCCAGTCTATTTTGTATTCTGTATGCTGTTTGTAACTTTATAGGTGTCTTCATCATTAAGTTAGAAATTTTTCTTCTTGATTTTTTTTTGAAACGTATTTTCTGTGCTGTGACTTGGTTTAGTGCTTGTTTGCTTGCTTTGTTTTGCTTTTCTTTTCTATATTCCAATTAATTTTATCTTTGGTCTTTTTATCGTGTTCCAGGGGAATTTCTGGAATTTTCTGTGACAGATTTTTTTTAATTACCATTTTTTGACTAATGTATCATTTCTTATATCTTTTTGTTAATGCTTGAGATTCTCTCTTCCATTTCTTGTATTCTGTTACTGAGGCTTACCTCTGTAGTTCCTATTGGTGTTCTTAAAGTTTTCATTCTCAGTTTTCCCTCAGCTTGCATTTTATTCATTTATTCTAGTTCTATTTTATGTCTTGAAAAGTTCTCATTTCTCTATTTGTGTTTCCATAGATTTCATTTATGGACTTATTCATATCTTCTTTAGAGCTTTGATCAAATTCATAATAGATTATGAAATCCTTAATTTGTGCTTCAGCTATGTAGCATATTTCAGGCCCTGATGTAGTAAGGTTCAAGGTGTCTAGTGGAGACATATAGTCTTGGCTATTATCATTTTTATGATGTCACATAGGCATCTGTGTTTGGGATGATTGTAATTCTATGTGTTGATATCTGTTCTTGTCTTTGCTTTGTGGATTTTCTATATTTTGGCTTCTGTTTCCCTTTCTAAACCTTAGGAGAGTATGATGTCTGTGGCTAGCCAACTATGGAGTTTTCTGAGTCCTTGCAATATGTGACTGGTAGGGATTTCAGGATGATTATAGGTAAAACTTATTTTCAGTTATTGAGATCAAGCACACAGGGCTAGAAAGGAACTGGCTAGAAGGGCAGAGAACTGAGAGGGTCCAGAAGGGACAGGCAAACTAGATTTTCCAGTAGGATCCTATTCCCTGGCTAGCATGACCAAGGTGTTTCCAGGAAGAGTGTATAGGGTGTTAGCACTAAAACAAAGGAGTGGAGTGAGGAAAGAGGACTGTGGAAGGGTCTGTTTCATTCCAGAAACTGGAGAAAGAGAGGAAGGAAAGTCACAACAGATGGTCAGCTATAAAGTTGTAGGTAAGACTGCAGAACTATAATTGGAGGATAGGAAGAAAAGTTAAAATCACTTGATTTCCTGGCCAGCAAAGCTAGTGAGTTTCCAGGGAGAGAATGTCTTGGGAACTGGTGAATTAGACAAAGAGATGGAATGTGAGAGACTTAATTTCTTAAAAATTCTAAGAAACAAACATAACATTGAGAAGAAAAACAATTCCATCCAGACTATTAGAGTGCCATAAACAATTGCTCTTCCTGGCCCACTAGTTTACTATTTTCACTAGATATAACTCTACCCCAAAAGTCAGAGGACATGTACAGACTTTAGAAACCAAGTTTTATTAAATCTGTAAATGTCCTTGTTCTTTATTCTAACTCCATAGCACACAGAAATGAAAATTTCTTGTTTCTTTAACAACTCAATTGTGTTATATGTTTTTCTGGAAGCTGTCTTGTGATACGCCATGTGATATTTTGCTGAAAACAGACACTTGAGAGGGTGTGTGATGTTTAGAAAGACTATAAATAGAACCCCAAAACAATAGAAGGACACGGTTGCATTGCTATGCTGGGCAACTCTTCATTGGTTATTGCTGGTTTCACTTCTTCACTGGTCTTTGCTGGTCTGCACTTGGTAGAAAGAAATACATCAAAGAATTTCTAGTAATATTTTGGCTGATTCTGATTTCTTCTGCTGACTTCTGCCAATTCTGAAGAGCCTTGATGTTTTTGTTGGATCAAGGTACCACTACAGATTCATGTTTGGTGTTTGATATTGAACTGGATTGCTGGTATCCTTATAATAAAGAGTGAAATTGTCCCAAGAAACTACTTCTAAACAGGTCACAGCCCCTTTTCCTGTTAACAGTTTTGCTCCTCTAACTCTGGTCAGTGGGCTATAAGGAAGCATTTAAGAACCCTAATCAAAGTAGGTTTTGAAAAATCAAAGCCTACAGCAATCATTTCTTTCATCGGTTAATGTGTAGAGTACCACTATTACACCCAAGAAACAAGTTGTCATCTGTCTGATCAAACACTGGAGCTCTCTGTGACCACTGTCACACACTGCCTAGTACTATTGGCACTGTTTATGGGTTGCCTCTTTCCTCTGTAGTTGGAGCTCATCAAGAAGTAGAACTTTCTAGTTCTCTATCTGTATAATTTCATAAGAACAGTGTGTCTCTGTATAATTTCAATGAGAAAGACACTTAATTAACCAAATTTCTTCAAAAAATTAGGTTATTCTGAGAAATTTACAAAGGAAAGATTTTTTAGATGAAAAAAAAATGAGTGAAGGAGGAAGATACAGAGGGAGAAAAGACCATACATGCAAGTCCCAGTTTTCACCCACCATATGACGTTATATGTTATCACCCAGGTTAATTCATTGAGTGAAGGTGGATTGGACCTTATAGCTGTAGGACTGTCAGACATATTTTATTATTCTCTGAATCCAGAGAATAAAATTTTTATCTAAAAATGATAGACCCCATTAGTGTATTTGAATCCAACCTGTTAATTTTAATTGAACCTTCCGTCTGTTGTCCTGCTAATTAAGGTTGAAGTCTACCATTGTCCAGATAGACTCTGGTTTGGCCAGAATGGGGCCTCTCTTTGTCAGGAGTGTTTCACCTTTTCTGACCTTGTCTGGGGAGCTTGTAACACTTATAATTTATACCTGTGGAATGTCATGCAATCCTGGTTAGATTACAGGTTCATCTTCCTTTCTCCAGATAAGGAACTGGTCAGCAACCACCTGAGATGCATATGTTCTTCTCTAAAAGACAAAATTTACTAGCAATTTCTAGTTGTCATGAATCTGATATGCTTCATTCCTTGACTCTGCTTTCAACAACTCTGGACTGATAGTACTCTTGGAAGATTAAAATGACTTATAGCAAAGTAAAGAAGACTTGAGGTATTTCCCAATATTACAACAATTACTGGAGACTGAGGAGACTGGAAATCACCCCATTTTTCCTCTTTTGTTTAGAAACAGATTACCATCGAGGAAAGACAGACTACAGTATAGTTTGGTACTGATTTTTAGTGAACTAAGTGGTGCCTTTTTCCCAACATCCTACAAAGGTCCTACTTTCCTTTCATATTCTGAAAGTCAGTACAATTCACACCAGAGATTTCATCAGCTGTTCCCTATACAAGAGTATAACCACAGGCCAGTTATCTAAATAATATAAATAATAAATAAATAAATAAATAAATAATTGCTTTGGCTAGGAGAATAAAGCCATAAATTGGTTAAGGAGGAGGGGAGGTAATTAAATTACAGCATATCATTTAACTTTTGCTAAATAATCTTTTTTTTTTTTTTTTTTTTGGTTTTTTGGTTTTTTTCGAGACAGTGTTTCTCTGTGTAGCCCGGGCTGTCCTGGAACTCACTCTGTAGACCAGGCTGGCCTCGAACTCAGAAATCCGCCTGCCTCTGCCTCCCAAGTGCTGGGATTAAAGGCGTGTGCCACCACTGCCCGGCTGCTAAATATTCTTTAAGCATTCATGTTACAGCTAAATCACTAACTATTTTTTAATATTTACCTACTGTTATAAAACATGTATTTTAATACAATTCCTTCTAAGATATTACAAATTTTCATTTATCTTAGGATATATACATCTGAAATTAAATTTTCTGTCTTTAACTGTGGCTTTCTTACCTTCATTATCTCTCATTACACTTCAAATTTGAAATTTATCATGTTCCTTGAAATAATAAATTTGACCCAGATAGGATTATTTCCTGGAAAATAAGCAGAAAATAGTCCAAGATTGTGTGTGTGTGTGTGTATGTGTGTGTGTATGTAAGTGTATATAGTGGCTATGACACTAAAATAAAAATGAATAGGTGTTCTGATGAATTCTTTCCATGTGTTAGAGAAATATTCAAAACAAATTGTAATAGGGGAAAAATTTTGATTATGGTGATTTTAGATATTCATTTTTGGTTGTCCTTCCTTAAAGCTAACTAGTGTCCTAAAATGTACTTTATTTAATTTTCCAAGAAATAAAAATATATCTTTAGAAACCTCAGAATGTCAAAAATGCACATCCTAGCACCAACCAAACTACTAATAAGAATAGAAGTGAAAGGACAAACCTTGATTTTGACCTGCTTTGTGACCTTCATGACAAATGAAATGTTCAGTGCCTGAAAATCACACAATGTAAAAAACACCAAGTTGTCCAGTTTTGAAATGACTACAAAGACTTTTTTCAAGACCATTTTCCTGAGTTTTAAAGGTAGAGTTAAGATTAATTTGTGGGTTTACAAACCAATTAGAGGTATCCTAAGTCACTTTAATAATCATTAGCACTAATATATAACAGAGATATAAATGAGATATGAACAGGTATATGATTCCCTTTTGGTACTTTTACTGAAAAGTGAGAATCTTTCTGGTAGATGGCCAAGATGAAACCCATTTAAATATACTTAATATGAAGCAAACAACCCAAAGGTAATGATGATTGTCAACTCTCAGTCCTCCCATAAGCCCAAGTGCCTTGGTATTCACCAGAGCAAGGTGGTAAGCACTGTGTAACATTGTGTATGTGACCATTGAACTGTAATACAAGTTCATGTTACAAAATCAATCAAATTGGAAAAGGCGATGGAGGCAGTTATAACAGGTCTTGATCACTTGAGGAAGCAAACCTATCATTTCTATAATTTCTAAGATCTGGAGGCAGTACTGTAATTATACCCAGGCAAAACATTCAGCACAACATGAACTCATGGGGAAATTCACACATCACAATGAAACAAGCATAAACAGTCTGCAATGTCTCACACTATTATGTCACTTGTGGCAATGAGTGCTTTGCTGGGCTGTAGAATACAGAAGCTATGACATATATATATTAGAATTTGAAAGTCAGCAAATACCAAGTCAGTAAAAGTCAAGATATAAGAGATTATACACATCTAAAGAGTTAATACATTAGTCTAGAATAGACAACTCAAAAATGAAAGACATAATAGTTGAGAATAAAGAGCTTGAAGATATGTTTATTGAGCTTCCATCAGGAATAAAGCACCTACTTAAACAGAGAGAAGCTATCATACTCTTCCTCTTACAAATTTGGGAGCCTATATGTTTGGTGCAAAGATGTTAAGAATCAAAGTGCTATCCTGGTGGAGTTTTCCTTTGATGAGTATGTAGTGTCTTTCCCTATCTTTTCTGATTAGTTCAGTTTGAAGTCTATTTTTTAGATATTAAATTATCTACACCAACTTGCTTCTTAGGTCTATTTGCATGGAATACCTTTTTAAAACCTTTTACTCTGAGATAATGTCTGTCTTTAATGTCAATGCGTGGTTCTTGGATGGTTCCAAAAAATGAATCCTCTTTTTTTTTTTTTTTGCATTCATTAAGGCAATCTGTGACTTTTAAAATTGAAGGAAACTGAGTCTATTGATGTTGAGAGACATCAATTACCAATGATTGTTGATTCGTGTTATTTTGTTGGTGATGGTGATAGTCTCTGTGTGTGTGTCTGTGTGTGTGCTTGTGTGCATGTGTGTGAAAGAAAGAGAGAGACAGACACACAGAGAGAGACAGAGAGAGCGGGGGAGAGAGTGTGTATTTCCCTTCTTCTAAGAGGGCTAAAAGTTTTTGAAAATGAATGAATAAATGTACTTATGGCTTTCAATGATACCTGGAAATATACAGCTAGAGGTAATAGTGACAGTTTTGAACACTAGACACTGAAAACTTACAAAGCACTTGGATCATCATTAGTGTTTTCTGTAAAGGAGCCTTATTTACACTTAAGACTTGTTTCACAATACTAACAATTGGATGCTGAATGGAGTATAATACAATGTTTAAGATTGTGAGAAAGCAGGAAGCATGTAATTAGAATTGAATACCTTAACAATATCATCTTCACAGTTAAAAGTTAAATAAGTAGATTTTCAAAAATATTGCAGGCTTTCATTGAAGAGATGTTTTTGATGTAAAACTTATATTATTATATTATAGATAAAATAGTTTTACAGAGAAGATCTGAGCTGTAAGAAGAAGAGAGCAGTCAAATGGCAGGCAGGAAGGAAAACAGTGTATTGGTTACACATTGGTTACATTGAAACAATATTCATTGGGGAATTTAAATTGCTATGTATACAACAATAGGTCAAGAGTAAAAGAAAGCACATTAAATATGCCCTTAGTCCTCACACTACTGGAGAAAATTAATTTCATACATGGGTAAGTTAATTACATATGTTATAACTTTAATGTACCACTGTGTTATTAGTGAGTGCATAAATTCCAAACGAGTTTAAAGAAAAAAGAAGATAATAATGATAAAACGGCTCATTCAGAAGGCACAAACCTGGTAACAGTACTAAAAAAGGAGAGTTGATAAATAAAAAAATAACAGTGATGATAAATGTAAATTCAGTAGATATAATATTAATTGGAAGCATTGTATTTTATTAAAATTAAGCATTCATTAGATTCCCGAGAATACAAATGAAAATAAATGCTCATTATCCTGCTTAATAAAAGGTCACAACAAAAACAGTGATATAATTCACTGTTTTGTTCTAACTGTATGAATAAAAGCAAACTAATAGACCTCATATTAAAAGACATAGACCTTTGATGAGAAAAATATTTATGTAAATATAAGGATCACAATTTAATAATAATGAAGGCAACCTTCACTAGAAAAATATTACAAATGTAATCTCAAAGTAAGTAATCCAAAATTCTACTGTATTACCAGAGCACAGATGTGAATCGAAGAAGAAAGTTTAGTACAATCTTCTCAGTGATTGATGGGCTAGGCGAGCAGCAATTTCGATAATGGTATTGTGACTGTTAGTGGTAGTGAAGTGCTTCAGTCTAAATATGCATTAAGCACTTCACACTATGTGGACTTTTAGAGGGAGGTGCAGTATCACATCATTTTGTTGAAAGTCACATTGACTGGGAAAATGTGAATAGATTCCCATTGTACACCACACAAAAATAGAATACTATGCAGTTGTAGTAAACTTTTGAAGTACATGTTGAAATTTTTACATAGGGAACTTGGATTCTTGAACATTTCCTTGCTATTAAATTGATTTTCAAGAATACTTGGGTCTAAGCACCTGGAACAGGGAGTTGTTGTCATAAAGCACTTTAGAATGAATATCATAGCTAATCCACATGGCATTATTTTTTGTCCTGGCTATTGATTTTAGTTACATGCAACCATCAAATGGAAGACAATGTAGACTGGTGATAATGCAGGGCTGCTTCCTAGAAAACCTCTCTCTCTGTATACCATGCACACTAAAAATCTGGAAGCAGAGAAAGAACATTTTTGTTTTATTTCTAGTCTACGTTCTTAATTTAATCATACCAGTATGCATAGTAATTAGCATAATTTACATTCACCATTCCATTCATGAGTAATAGTGGTAAGAATGGAACACTATGCTAGAGAATATGTGCACTTTAGGACTTACCAAGCTGTGGTGGTTTGAGTAAGAATGGACCCCATAAGATCAAATATTTTAATTGATATTTGTGATGGCTATTCTTCGTTGTCAATTTAACTACATCTGGAGGGAACTACAATCCTGAGATGGAGGGCATACCTGTGAGTGATATTTTATGCTTGAAGTGGATGAATCTACTTCCAGTGTGGACTTTTGAGGTAGAAAGACACACACCTTTGACCTGGATCTTGATGCAAAAGATACAGCTGTTTACACACAGAGAGAACCCTGTCTAATTCAATAGTCATCAGGGAGTGGCGGTACTTGAGAAGGATTCAGAGGTCTGGCTTTGTTGATGTTGGAGGAAATGTGTCACTGGGAGTAGGCTTTGAAGTTTCAAATTCTCACTCCAAGTTTTCTCTCTCTCTCTCTCTCTCTCTCTCTCTCTCTCTCTCTCTCTCTCTCTCCCTGTTGCTTGTGGATCTAGATATAGAACTCTTAACTAATTCTTTAGCACCATGTTTACCTCTCTGCTGCCATGCTCTTTACAATGGTGAGTATGAACTAAATCTCTGAAACTGTAAGAAAGATCCGTTTAAATGCTTTCTTATAAGAGTTGCTATGGTTATGGTGTCTGTTCACAGCAGTGGAACACTGACCAAGACACAAGTGAAGCTTAAATGTTTGGGCTTGATTTTGTATACACTAAGAATTGTCTAATATATTTGATGCAGTATAATGTAGAAGAGTATTAATGTAGAAAGAAATTTTCTAATAAATATATAATGATTAACTAGAAAAGAACCTAGAGACAGAACATTAGTATAGCGATTATCTGGAATTCTGAATTAGCCAAATAGTGTTTTTCAATGGTAACAAATATCTGACTTGAATAATTAAATATTAAAGCCCATACCTTGAAGAAAAACTTAATGATACCAATATGCTGAAGAGAAAGAAGCAGCCACAATTGCTGACAAAATAATTACTTGATCTTAGAATATATACATCACCAAAATAGTTAGCCAGCCAAGAATTGGTTCATTTTGAATGGAGATGGGGTAATACTTCCTCTTCGTTAACCTGTCTGCATTGAACATAGAACAGATTCAAACGTTGCTCTAAGTGTCTGGAATATTCTAAATATGGAAAGCTCTAAAATTAGATTAAGTCTGACTTTGGGGTTCCAGATAAATTTAAATAATTAATTGACATTTATTTGACACTTGTATTTCTTCAATTTGCCTCGAGAAATAAAAAGTATGTAAAAATATTTTTGAAGCTAAAATGATTTAAGGAAAAGAAATGTTACTGGGTCACTGGCTTCTTATTTAAAATACCAAGAGGAGAAAAGCATAGTATCCTAGATGTCAAGGTATGAGCTTCAGATAAAAGCAATGAATTTGAAGATCTAAGAGGTCATGTCTGCTGCCTTCCTATTTCCTCTAAAGCTCAGCCTTAGTATTGTTATTTCCCCAGAATAGTATTGATGTTGCACTAACGCCAAATCTAAATTATTGTTTTAAAGAATCTTTCAAATGAAAGAGCTGCACATCCTGGACATATAATAAGTGGAATTAATAATACAACAAAGGCTATATCCTTAATCAAGCAGAACATTTGGATAGAGGGCAACAATTTTTGTGTTAAATTATTTCTGCAAATTATTGTGCAAAGGGCATTTATGCCCTTACAAAAGCCACAAATTAAAACTTCTTAATAGTTTATGAAAAATTAAAACTCTTAGTTTGTAAGAAATATGTTCTTTATATATCCTTGTTGCTATATTTTAAAATACCATTAATTAGAAACAATATTTTAACTTGAGTCATTGAATTGTCAGCATTTCAAGGATTATTGTAACCATCTAGAGACAATGAAAAGAAAGAGTTAGTGCTCTTTACTATGAGGGAGACATGAAACAAATACTTTAAACCTCTTTTCTCACACATTAAGAGAATTTTCAATATGAACTCATCACCTATAGTACAACATTACTTCATTCATTTTAATCTTTACTCAACATAAATACATTAGTGTACCTGTAGTTCCTTTCACTAAAAAAGGTTGTCTTTTAGTTTAAAAAAGGTTTCTTCTTAGGTCTCATGTTTATTTCTTCATAAAAAATTTAACACTTTCTGATGAAATCAATTGGACATACTTGAAAATGAGCTCCTGAATTTGTTAGAAAGAAAATAGGTAGAAAAATCAGAATGCTGATTGTTTTTTGTTCATGGTTTCAATGAATGTTTTAAAATGAGCCATAAATAATGTACTGCTCCTATTTCCACAGAAAAAAAATGTCATGGACGTATGGCTGGTGTTTCCCTAAGGATTGTCTCAGCATGACCTTTCCTCTTCTTATGGTTCCCAAGAATGGTTGCTGATGCCAGTGTTGTGCACTTGGATACTGACTGCACTTTTTTGTGAGATTTTCATAATAATTAAATCTGTTACTTTAGAAAGAGTCATTTTTTGGGGGGGAGTCAAATAACTTGATGTGTTATATATATATTATTTATTTATTGTATGCCACTTTGCATTCAGTTACTGTAAGGCAGAAGCAGCACCCACTGGACAGGGTAGTGTGGTTTTTGTGTTAAGGAAAGAGTTCTCCTTAAAGGTCACATAGTCTAGTGAAAAGGCTCTACGAATGAAATGGCTTGGTGTGCACTGCGTGACAGATAAAATGAAGGTATCATACAGGTGATGACATTTGGACTCATACTCAAGGATGGGTAGGAGTCTGACATATGAAGGAGAAAGACTAAGAATGCATTCGGGGAGCAGAAGCATCCAGTTCAGTCTAATAGCGAAATGCTATGGAACAGGAGGACAACGTGAAAGCTTCACATATTAGGAAGCTTGGTGTAGTCTTCATGCTAGTGAGCAGGTACACAGAAGGAGAGATCATATGCTCCTCATAACATAGCAGAGTTAAACACATATGATGAAATGTGTGTAAGAAACTAGAGACACTGTTTTAGTCAGTACTAGTTAAATATATGAATTGAAAAAATAAGTAATAATCAAAGCTTAAATGCTTTACACAAGCATTCTGTAAAGACTGAGAAATTAAGTCACAGGATAATCAATTCCTTATGAAAACCTTTCTTGTATATTTATTCTATTGTGCACTTGTGCTTATGAGCAGATGAATTCAGGTGCCTCAGAATTCAGAAGACAGCATCAGATGCCCTGAGCTGAAGTTAGATGGAGTTGCAAGCGGTCTGACATTGGTGCTAAGAGCCAAACTTTGGCCCGCTTTAAAAATAGCAAATGTTCTTAAGTGCTGAGCTATCTTTCTATTCTCTTGATGATCAATTTCATTAAGTTAAATACAGAAATTTCTGACAAATTCTTCATTTAGTGCAACACAACATTTAATGAAGCTATCTTTGCTATCCTGAGTTTGGATAATCAGAGTTTTGTAAGCTCACCTAGGGGTACACAACTGCTGGATGCTCTACCTCTGTCTATTCCAGAATCAGTTGTTTGCCAATAAATCATGTATATGTGGTAGGTTCTCATGAGTCCCTTCTGCCATAAATCTTCACGGAGGGTCCAATTCTCCCACCCATCTCCACATACATAGCTGCTATAAGTTTGTGATTGCCAATCCCCATAGTGTTTCAAAATAGTGTTTTGTAGCTCCTTTCCCTATCTTCTGGCTATAATATTCCTTATTTTTATTTTTATATATTAGTTTTCAAGTAAAGATGATATACACTGTGGCATAAACACAACAATTTGGAGCACACTGATCATAATCAACTTACTTAGCACATCCATCTCTACACATACTGTGTGTTTGACTCCTTAAACTCCTTTATAACTGAAACTGTAGTTTTTAAAGTTAATTCTTTGAAAATTTCATACATGTACACAATGCATCATGGCTACTCCACTCTCTCTTAACTACTTTTGCCTGTATAAGCACACTTCCCCCTGTAGTTTTCTCCAAGAAAAAAATATAGTGCAAGGCCAACAGGGAGTGAGGTGAACCACAAATATCAAGTAAAGTTGCAAACATTCTTGTAGGAAGTGGGAGAAATAGGATGCTACCATGATGAAAACTTTCAGGACAATAGCCAGATGCCAGGTTTAATCTTGATTAACTTCCCACTCTATTCAACAGAAGCAAATGTGAAGATTAATAGTGTTTACAAACCTGAAAAGTGGCATAGGAGGAGAAACCACCTGCTCCAGTATAATCTTAGGAGATGACTACATTCCGCTTGGTTAAGTTGTTTTATAACATAGCCTCAAAAGACAGAGGAAATGGACAATGGCTGAAGTTGAAAGTGTGAGACAAAGCTGTGTGCCTGAGGCTGAAGAACTGACCCAATGGCTGGGCAGCTCACAGCTCACCCAGAACAACCTTGGTAGAGGAACTGTAGCCTTAGGTATTCCAAAGTTAAAAATTCATAAACTAGAATTTTCGATTTGTTGTTCAGTTGAGGTGAGTTTGGCATTGTAAACAAGACTGTGATTAGGTCATGCTTGGGGGATTTCAGTCAGCTTTGTTTATACCACTGAGCATTCCTTTATTGGATATTCCCTGAGAAAATAATTGTCAAAACATCACGTCATGGTTGCAGGAGGACGTGAGAAGATCTAGAAGTTTAGAACAGTAACTATGCCCCCACATTACTGATTATACTTTGAAAATCTCTGTGCATTATCATATATTTATATTAGGTAACAAAAGAAAAAGTTAAAAGATTACAAGCCTTTACCAGAAGCTTACAATTTTTAGAAGTTTAGTATTATGTTTCTTTAACAAATAATAGTAGGCTTTCCCCTAGAGCCTGTAATCCATCCAACCATGGGCCTTTGACTCAAATATTGATATGAGATGTGAATTTTATCTTTTGGAGCATGCCTTAAATCCAATCATAAAATGGTTGTTTAGTTCTATAACATGTATGCCACTATTATACTAGTAAGCATATCTTGTCAGGCCAGTACTGATTACTAACTCTCAGATTTTACAATTGGGTATGGTTGCTGATGTAGAATATATATTGAATTTAGTGGATTCTCACAAATCCAAATACATTCTGAATTCAGTAGATTCTCACAAGTCCATGAAGATCATATGCTTCATAAATATAGATGTTTCTAGAAACAATCCTGGGACACTTATAAATTAAGCTATAGAAAGGAACAAGTGCTTCAATTTCCAATGCTCTTTCAGACAAATATCTTTTTGCAGCATCAGAATACAATGTTATTTGATGATAACATTATACATGGTTTTTACAAGAAGATCTTAAATTCTTGACATAGAAAATATCGCACTTATTACAATCAACACCATTATAAAAATGAATACTTATGAAGGGGATTGGTACTCTGTGCAGTTACGAATCAATCTGATTCAGTCATCTCAGGGATATTGACTAAATATGGTCATATCAAGTTGCAATAAAACTAGGCACAGACCATTATATGAAGTCTGGTTGAGACAACCCAGTAGGAGGAAAAGGGTTCCAAGAACAGTTAAAAGATTCAAAGACACCTCACTCTCACTGTTAGGAGTTCCCAAAGACTCCAAGCTAAATAAAACACAATATATTTTCCAGAGGATCTAGCACAGATTCATAAAGGCTCTGTGATTGCTATATCAATCTCTGTGAGCACCTATGAGCCAATGCTTAGTTGTTTTGGTGGGCCATTTTCTCCTGGTGGCATGGAACCCTCTGTCTATGCCTCTTCTTCGTGTTCTCCAAGTTCCACTTGATGTTTGACTGTGGTTCTCTGATTCCGTTGATGGGTTGCTGGGTTAAGACTGATGATAATTGGGCTAGGTGCCGATCTATGAGTATAGCAGAGTATTGCTAATAATAATTTCATTGGTGCTTACATTTTTAGTTTTAGCTGCCCAAAACTTGGCAAAACAATGCAGATTTCTCTGGTGGGTGAAGATAAACACTTGTTTATCCACATAGTAAGATCCCATTTGAAGAAGCAATAGCTACTGAGCCGTGGGAAGTTTAAGAAGTGCAAGTGCATAGTACAAAGTGATAGAGGTCAATATGTAAAGATAAACCCTATACAATTTCAGGTATATGAGATTGGGGATGAGTAAACTATAGTTTTGGTGTTTGGTTTTGTTGTGTATTGAAATGTTAAGTGCAGACCCCCCTGACCCCCAGACTTAGTCGACTCAGAGACTAGAGAATCTGCATGTAGACCAAGTGAACTATTTGACTGTGCCTCTAAATTATTTTGATTGGTGAATAAAGATGATGACAACAAATAGCTGGGCAGGTATCTAGACTCTATGCTATTAAAATCTATTTTCTATCAACAACCCAGATAAAACATAATAAGTAATCATATTGGAGTTATCAATAAAAACAAAATCAATAGATTTTAATAGCATAGAAGATAGGTATCTGCCAAGCTCTAGTGCTGCTTAAGGCTTATTGTAAATATAAAAGTTGTGTACATCTTTTATCCAGTAATTAAATGGTCAAAGGTGGGGTAGAAATCCGAGATTTGGATTAAAAATGGAGACAACAAAAAGGCACCTTCCAGTGGGCAAGAATAGGGGTAGGATGAACCAGGATAGCAGGGATTTGTGAGTCAGTGGATCTCTTCTGCATAATACAAGGATGTTCAGCAAAGGACAATTTTCATTTGTTAAAATCCACAGGATTTTTAGTATTGAAACACAGATATTGTCCTTCGTCACAGTCCTTACTAAAACAGCTTGATCCTTTCACCACTGAAAGGGGAAGCCAGAAAAACCTGGTTTCATTTTTCAAGATACTAAGACTGGAAGCCTTTTGAAGTTCAAGGAAGATAGAATGGAAATAGTGCCCACAGTATTTGATGGGAAGATGCAATCATGAAATCTTAACAGAGTTGAGGCTAAAGGGCCTGAAAAAAAGGACATCAGTTGACATATCAAGTGGATCATGTGGATTCAGAGACCTTGCAAATCTCCATCCCCACATGAAGAGCTACAGGCAATTAATGGATTCTGAGAGAGAAACAATCTCCTTCAGAACCAAGCCCCACACCAATAGGTGAACTAACCCAAAGTGGTCATCACCAATTATATATGAGCAATATCAAATTGGACCAACAATGTAAATGTTTATTTATATATAATACACATAAGCTCTGTATATGTTAATATATATACACACTTATCAAAAATATTAAAAATTTAAATTACATAAAACAGAAAACAAAAATAGAACAATACAAGAAAAATTTAGATGATGAATTAAAAAAAACAAAGATCTACCATATTATCTGAAATATCTAGGGTTATTTTACCTTAGCCATTATTTTATTCTCATTATTTCTAATGGCAATTCTTCTTAGCTGTGTAAATTAATATTAATTGTCAACTACATAATTTTTGGAATCACCTAATAAATAAACCTGGTGTGTATCCGTGAGGAAGTTTCTAGAATGGCTTATCTAATGTAAAGACACCCACCCTAAGCATGATCAGCACTCCTTGGATAGAAAGAACAAAGCAACTGAAACCTGATCTCTGTTTTGTGACTGCATATTAAATGTGAGCAGCCAACTACAGTTACTAGCCCCATACTTCCTCCATGATGCGGACCCACTAACCACTCCTGGGCATATACCCAAAAGATGCTCCAACATATAACCAGGACACATGCTCCACTATGTTCATAGCAGTCTTATTTATAACAGCCAGAAGTTGGAAACAACCCAGATGTCTTTCAGTGGAAGAATGGATACAGAAAATGTGGTTCATTTACACAATGGAGTACTATGCAGTTATTAAAAAAAGGACTTCATGGAATTAATAGGCAAATGGATGGAACTAGAAAATGTCATCCTGAGTGTGGTAACCCAGATACAGAAGAACTCATATGGTATGTACTCACTAATAAGTGGATGTTAGCCCAAAAGATCACAATGTATATGATAAACCTACAGACCATATGGAGCATAGAAAGAAGGAAGATCAGAGGTGGATGATCCTTCAGTGCTGCACTGAGTGGGGAACAGGACGATTGTGGGAGATGGGAGGAGACGGGGACAAGGGAGGGAGAAAGGAGGAGGAGGAGGAGGAAATAAGGGTGGCAGTATCAAATCTGGAGGACAATTGAGAGGTACAGAGGGTCAGGAAATCGAATAAAAACAGGTAGCAGGGCAGATGAGGAGCTAGGAATTGCCACTGGTGGGTCCCAGATACCAGAGAAACTTGAGGCTCCTAGGACCCAATGGGATTGACTTTAGCTGTAATATGCAGAGAAGGGGGAGATAGAACCTGTGGAGACCACCTCCAGAAGATAGGCACGGCCCCTGCTGGAGGGATGGAGTCATCCACCCATCTCAAATTTCTTTTAACCCAGAAACGTTACTGTCCAAAGAAAGAACAGCGATAAATGTTTCAACATTGAGCTAGGCCATTCTGTAATGCAATTTCAGGTAGCCTTGTGCTTTTTATAATTGCACTAAAACTTGTCTAATGAATTTTAAAAGATGTTCTATGATTCTGTACCCGTAAAAATAAAGATGTTTCTGGGAGCCAAAAAGAGACCACAGTTTCACTATGAATTTCTGTTAAAATGACCTTATAAAAAGTGGCCTGCTTCTTTTCCCTCTAAATTAGAGTATTTTTTTCCATTGCATTAAAAAATGTATTTTTAAAATTGAAACTCCCCTTGGATGATTGAACTACAGAGAATCTGTGGGTCTCAGAGTCTGCCAGAAGAAATGCTGTCACTGGGAGGAAGATTAATGGTGTAACAGCTGTGCAGGCTTGACCCTCTGATAATCCCCGACCTCAGGGAATGACTACCTCAAAATTACTGCCCCTGTGATTTACTTACTGCAATGAAGTAGAGCCAGGAGTGGAAGTTCCAAATTCTAGCAAAAAAAAAAAAATGGAATTCAAATGCATTTAGATTTGAGCCATCTGGTGGTACAGCAAACCGTGCACATTTATTTGAGAGGGAGTGAGTATAGACCAACCCATGCAAATTGATCTGAGAAGGGTAGGTATATACCAAGCCATGTGCATTTTTATTTGAGTCATATTTCTGGAAGTAGTAGACAGATTACGCTATTATGGGAACCTCTAAACACTGTAGTATTTTATCAGGATTTTATTTTTGAAGTCCTATAAAAATAGACTTATCACAGCAGCCTCTAGTAACATGAACGGCAAGGGACAAAAGGAAGCCAAGAAACATCTCTGTTAAAAAACAGATTTTTTTTTTTTTTTTTTTAGGCCCTCAGTAGACCATATGTCACTGGTGAATCTACAGCTCTCAAAATGTTCATGGGCAAGGTATAAATAAACAAAACTTTGCATTCCAACCGCAAGATTTTAGCTGAAGCAAAACATTCGGTGTGGGTCTCCAGATTTGATCCTCAGTTATAGGCTTCAGTTAGTGGCTGGAAAGCCTCCTGCAAGTATCACACCAGACTCTGGAATTCTTTAGCAGCTTGTTTTGGGGAAGGGAATGGAGGTTCTGCATCTCTCAGCTGTTTCTCTGCTATGTTGATTTACAGAGTATCATGGCCCAGCCATGTGTGAACATTTTAACAGGGCACAGCCCTTCTCCCTGTCTGTTTGTTTCTTCTATTTCTCAGGCTGCTGCAGGAAGGGAAGCACAGAAGTGTTAAGGTTTGACTTGGAGGCGACAGACAAAGCACTGGCTGTCTGTGATAAGATGTGGAACTTAGAGAGCTTCGGGAGAAGAGGTCAATGGGCTTTCAGAGACTATGCAGATGTGACAGAGAGAACATCGACTTCTTTTCAGACTTCTCACAATAAGATTAAGAATAATGGAGGTATTTATTACCCTTAATTATATTCATAAGCATCTGGTGCTCAGAATACACTCATAAATTAAAATACCTTTAAATGATATAAAAGTAGCTTTGGGTATGATTTGCATATTTTATGAAAGAGCCTGTAGAGACTACTATGGCCATTTCCTAGGGGCTGATAACTATGCTTTTTCGAAGTGTTTTGGGAAATAAATGAAAGCAGTAACAATTAAAAGTAAATAATAAATAAAGTCATAAAATATTCATAGGTGAGAAATATTAGAGTAGACAGTGTCAAGATTTATGCATTATGAATAGCACTGACTTTATTAGGCCTAGTTTTGACAAGGGACATTCAGCACTTGGTATTTAAGACCCCATATTATTCATTAGGACTATCAAATATTTTGAAAATAATGATAAAATTTTCCTGTCAATTACGTGATAAATACATTTTATCAATATACAAATTGACTTTTAAGATGAAAATGGGTTGGATTTCATTCCCATTAAAAGGTCACAGTCCTCATTTTTGGATTATGGGATGGCAGCACACCATGGCTAGGACTCATAGCACAAGACAGACACCTCA
The DNA here is from genome assembly GCA_021653895.1 of Mastomys natalensis. Lineage (NCBI taxonomy): Eukaryota > Metazoa > Chordata > Mammalia > Rodentia > Muridae > Mastomys > Mastomys natalensis. Next base: position 503,865 of record JAJTUV010000475.1, on the reverse strand, counting down.
TAGTTGGGAAACAAAAGACAGAAAGCAATGGGAATGGGTGTTGGGGTTCCATAATTCTATTAATGGCTAAGGTCCCCTCATTAACTCTCAGTTATAAAGGTTCCATCACCTTCCAACTGAATGAAGCTGGGAACCAAGCCTTTAGTACATGGTCCATTGAAGGTTACTTAAGAAACAAATATCGATGTAGCATGGGTTGTGTCAAAGAGTGAATTAACATTTTCTATGTAAACTGAAATCTCTATTAGGGACTTTTCTTTCTTCTTTGTTTGTAAGGCTTATTTATTTTTAACCTATTTTATTTGGCATATGTACACATACATTCTTTTCTGAGATAAACGTTAAAGGACAAATAATGGACACTTGCAAATTTTTCTATAAAATTTCACCAATTATTTGAAATGATTGTGTTAGGGAATTTTGATTTACGTAATTTGTATTGTTCTTTATATAATTACTCTTAATGTCTAAAATTTAAAATATCAGACCTAAGTATTTTCATTGAGTCACATTCTGATGAGGATCTCATTTGATCTAAGCCCCATCAAATATATCTAAATCATATACCTCAAGCTCCTGATACATGAAAAGGTCTTGGAGTATCTGCTATGTGTGCATTAGCACTAATGTCCAAGCAGTCCTTCAACATCGTGGAATAGTTAACCAGAGAGCAGTAAGCATGAGAAACTCCTACTGAGGCTGCAAGAGGTGAGACACAGATTCTTGGGAACGAGAATAACAATAAATAAGTAAGAGTTCAAAGTTTGATTTAGAGACAAATTTCTTCTAAGAATAAAGTCAAGAAGGAAACGGAAATGTAACTGAGTAGAAAAACTGACATTTTCATGCAGAATCTATTTTTACCTACCCCTTACATTCATCTTTTTGCTTTGTGTCTCATGATATGTATGTAGACAACTTGAGAGACAGGAATCGTAGCTTGTTTGTTAAAATCTGTATACATGAATCTTTATTTCTTCACCTGGTTTTATTCTTAGAGTATGCACGACGATTCTATACAGCTCTCCTTTTACATAATTCAGAGAAATTACTGATGTTCATTGCTGATTATTCATGACTATATTATCAGCTAGATGATGACTAGACAGTGATTCTCAGCCTTTCCTAATGCTTCAATCTTTCACTTCAATGCTCAGGTTGTGGTAATCTTCAACCATAGCATTATTTTTGGTGCTTCTTCACATCTGTAATTTTGCTACTGTATGAATCATAATGTAAATATCTGATATGTAGTATATATGATATGTTAACACTGTGAAAGGGCCATTCAACCTCTCCACACATACAAAACAAAGAGGTAGCAAACAGATTGAGAACCTTATTGCTTAAAAAAAAATAACTCATCATTGATAAGGGAAATTTACTTAAATTTTCCTAAAACAATGATAATGACATTAAATAATTTAAAACTGCATTTAGATTGTAGTAGGTAAAGCTTTATAAAGTAAAACTATGCAAATGAGTACTAATATCAACCACATTCATCTATCTGTTTTTTTTTTTCTATCTGAAAATACACAAAAACTATACTTTGCAAAAAGTTTGAATATGGGACTGAGAAACTCATTTTTATGATATACGAATTGCTATAAATAATTTGAAGGATATGTTTATTAAGGATGTAAGCAAAAAATTGTAAAAGAAACACTGAAATTTAAAAACAACATGAACAAATAGAAATAAATCATTTTATTCCATAGAATCCTCCGAACATCCTGGAGATCTGTCTTGGAACATGTTAAGTTGGAAGACTTTTTCAAAGTTATTATCATCTCTTCAAGGAAATCATAACTTTACTATTAAACACTAAAGGACATCATTCACTGGGTGAGATAAATAATTGATTCCTGAGAGTAAGTATTTTCAACTACAAATACAGACATGTAAAATTTGACATATGTAAAGTTTTAAATGACTTATTTTCTTAATGGAAAACATGGCTAGATGATTTCAGAAACACTCATTCAAAAATATGAGATGAGAAGTTAAATATCATATACATAATTATGGGTTTTAACATAGAATACAATTGAGTAAATTAAAAACTAAAGTGTATGGAAAGGAAATCAGTTAGAAGAGTTTCTAAATGTTTTGGGCCCTTTCAATTTTGAGACAAAATTGGAATTTATGTCTGACAAATTCTTTGAGCATTGTTATATACTTCAGCCACACCCAACATTTGCAGTTCCCTATGTACAATGTATAATTTTACTTTTAGGTTCTGAGTGTGTGTGTGTGTGTGTGTGTGGTCATGGCTGTGTGCGTGTGTGCGTGTGTGTGTTTGTTTTAGCAGAAAAGCTTACCATTCTGGACTATTCTAATTTTGTGAAATAAAGCCTAAGATCTCTCAGGAAATATTTCTCATTCACAGATTGCACTAAGTCTGCCTCCCTTCCTCCATAGTACCTGCTTTTGAACCATTTCGTCCTGTCTCACGCTCACCCCAGAGATTACCATTAAGCCCATTTTCTTTAGTAGTATATTCTGTGAGTCACTCTGTTGTTAATGGATTCAAACTACTTAGTTATTCAACACCTGCTTGTGAATATTTGCTAATACAAACCATTGACTGAGAGACAGGGACGTGCACTGCATATACCTCAGTGTGCACATCATTTCAGAGTAATGAACGTAACAGCAAACACCTCCAGAATTATGACCAGGATACATACATATAGTGTGTGTAAGATAATTTTATAATCTTTCAGTCATAGGAATGGTGGTCTGATCAACTAGTCCAGAGGTTTCCAATCTGTGAGTCATGACCACTTTTTCACAGGTGTCACCTAAGATCATCGGAAAACTCAGTCTTTACACTATGAGTCATACATAACAGCAGCAAAATTAGAGTTTTGAAGCAACAAAAATTTTTGGTTGGGTGTCACTACATTGTGAGGAACTGAATGAAAAGGGCACAGCATTACAAGGCTGAGGACTATTGGTTTAAGTAATGAATTCTCTCTACTGTTTATTTTTCCTTACAAACTCTTAGAAGCAGGAAAATATCCTTAAAATTTAGTATGGACATCACACATTACTTATATGTGAATTAAAGTCACAAATTATATTAAGAGGAATAAATGAACAAGTTTTTCAGATCATCACAGAGTCTAGCACCAGGGGTAAAGAAAGCAGGGATAGTTACATGAAGCATGCTGGACAACAAAGATGTTAATAGCAATTTAGTCTCTAGAGGCAGATGGCCGAGGCTTGGATCCAAGCTCTGTCAATTACAATTTGAGTATCTTTGGGAAGTTATCTTACCCTCTCAGCTTCAGTGCCCTCTTGTAAGTAGACAGAAATGTAGTGTACTCCTTTTAAATGGTAATATAAGTATTAAAAGAGAAAATTGATTTAAAGTGCTCAATGGTTTTATTATCATTATTATGGTTATTAGAATCATATTGTGAGGAATTCGTTTACCCCAGGTGAAGACCAAGTAGGACTTGCTACTGTGGCTTTCAGGAAGTTGCAGCTGAATAATGCTGGGGAATTTAAATTTCTGACAGTTGCAAATGATTATTTCAGGCAGCGTATTCCAAGATTGCAGGTGGGACAACCAGTAGTCAATATTGTCGTTCACTTAAAATATGAGGTTCACAAGGACCCAAGGAATAGATCCGGAGATGTAAATAAAGTCAGAGCAGACTATTTCAAGAGTACTAAATCTCTCTTCTAGATATTTGTGTTGTTTTCTCTACAGACATTTAAGTAACTTGCTACACGATTCCCTGTCAGTCATAAAATCTTTATAAATACCATTGAAGTGCCAAGAAAATGTCATAGGTCTTATGTACAAGTCCTCAGACATAACATTGGGACCCTGCAGGTATATAAACACAGAGGCACTTAAATGTAGACATGTAGTAGTATTGTTCATAAAATTGTTAACAAAAATTATCATACGAAGCCAATTGGATGCATGATCATATATTGTGTAATGGCAGCAATGCTGCTGAGAACAGTTTAATGCCCGAGTCGTGGTCAGGAGCACCTTTTGTCTTGTTTTATGCAAACAGTTTTGTTGTTAACTTGCTGCTTTTTTCTCTCCATAGACTCTAGACGATGAAAAAGACAGATAGTAATGTAATACAGACAGTGCACTCTGTACTATTAAAGTCGGCAAAGCAAGACAGACAGAAGAAGAAGAGGCTGTCGTCTAACAATTGATTCTGTCAGTGACCATCTCTGTAGGGATAAGAACATCCTAATTTGTGTGTTTTATTCATAGGAAGCCCAGTTCACCAGGCTCTAATCTAAACAACTCACTTCAGTATAGCTTACAAAGCACCCGCCCTAGATGAATCTCATACTGGTGTCTGGGAGAGAGGACACAAATGGATGAAATTGAGAAGGGCCATGACCTCGGCCCTGTGTGCTCATAATTCAGGGAAAGCAGATTAGGAAAGGTGCTCTGATGAACAGTTTGCAGAAGGAGATCTATTTCTCAGTGGCAAAATGAAATTGGAAACATTAAGGTCACACACATTGAAATATGTTAGAATCTGTAGAATGTTAGGAATTTCAATTTTATATAATACTTTATGTTGAGGATATCAGGAGGAATTGTTAAATTTGAAACATTATGTGGGCATAAAAATACTTAAGAAAATACTTAGAATCTCAGAATTCTAAGAATATTTTAGAAATAGAGCTGGCATTATCATTTTTTTAATGCTCCATTTTATGTATTATCTTCTGCCAGCCTCAAAATATTGTGTGAATTAAAGACTTTATGTCTGTCATTCCCCGAAAAATAAGTAAATAAGTAAGTAGATAAATAAATAAAGCCAAAATGACAAGATAAAGACAGCAAGAAACCATGTTCAAATGCATCTACATTTGAAAACCACAGTCTTAGCAATACTTTAAGACAACTTTTATAGTATAAGAATGTGCACTCAGAAAATATGAAGGTTGGATACCTGGAGAAGGGCATCCAGAAAAAATGTGACAGCCACGCTAGAGGACAAAATAAAGAACACTGGCTGGATGAGAGTGGAAATTCTGGGAGACAAGGATCTGGGATCTTTTCCTGATAATGGCTTTGGTTCTCGTACAAGTTTTGGAGGCTTAATAGCCCTGTATATTCTTTTATCTTCTCTAAGACAAGTGACTGTATTCATGAATATTAATAAGTATGCCAATGGACTATTTTGAGAATTAAATAAGAAACATAAAATACTTAGCACACTGCTTCATTATCACAGAGATTAATAAATATTAGTCAAAATTATCCTTATTAACATTGTATCACTGTTCTTGACATTCATTTGTGATGCAATGAATAATAGAGTTTATACTGATTTAGCGTTGCCTTAGAAAAATCCAGGAGCCTTTTCTCATTGGTGAGGGATACCATACCATCTCAAACTCCTTACCTAATGTCTAGAAATTTAGGAATGAACTTAGCTATATATTGCTTGCAGTTCCAGGAATCTGAAGCTTTCTCATTAACAACACAGCATGGGGCCTGTACCTAAGCACATCGTATATTTAAATCTCTCTTGTAGGGCACTTCTTTTTAAGAGTGTGGTTGTAGTTAATTATGTAAATATATTTTGCTTCACTCCTATCCCTGCTTGACTGAAAGTTCCCTAGCGGCATTGACTAGACCAAATTTATCTTCCTACACATCTTCCTGATTGGTACATAGGAGACCTTTAACAGACATTTGCATAATTAGCGCCCTCTTGGGTGAATCAAGAAATTATAATATTTTAGAAAATTTCCCAAATGACTCATCAATTTCTCACTGATGTATATTTCCCTAAATAATTCTAAAAGTCTTTATAAACAGCAGTATAAGTTTCTTGAGCTCTGGCTTGGACAGATTTGGTCTTCTGAAGAGCTCCTTATTTCAGCGTGTAAAATTAATGAAGTTGTATTTATAGCTGAAAAGCTATTGACTTGCTTTAGCTCACCCTTTAAGTGGCAGTGACTGGTGAATGTCCTTTACATCTCTGCTAACATACAGGTCGTCTTTAGCCTCTGTGAACCTGTTATTGAATGCAGAAAACCCTGTCAGAATCGGCCAGCTTGTGACAGAACATGAAAACAGAGCGTTTTGCATGGGAAAGATCAGATTTTAAGAACATGATTTCCTGCTTTTGTCCCGTGACTCACTCAATTAAATTTTGAAGAAAACATAAACTGCTCCCCTATCCATCATCTTTACAGATACTGCACCTAGTCCTCCACCTGGGCTGTGCACAGGAGATGTTCAAAAGTGTCATATGGTTCCATATTATTTTAGTACAACTCTAAAATAGATGGTTTGAAAAATTATGAGTAATTAATAGTAATATTCATATGTTTTTGGAAAGGGAGATGTATTGGGGACTTTGGGATACTAAATTAGATTTTTTTTTGTTTTGAAGTTTATTTAGTCGACCAGTATATCCACTATACTTTCATAAGGGTGGTATGTTGATTTCATGAGAATACATTAGAAGATTATTGTTTTCACACACACATACAGACACATACACATACACATGTATATTTGAGGAAAAATAGAAATTTAATGTAACATTTTTTTACTGAAATCTTTTTTATTTTTATTTGTTGCTATGAAGTCAACGCCCTAAATTTTGTGAGTCCTGTTCAACCTCCTTCGTTGTTGGGATCTCCATGTCAACCATTCAGAAAGAACACAGAGGGAATCCTTCTTCATGTGGCTGGCACGAGTTAACTTGGGTGGTTGGGCTACATGATACATGTCAAAGGCTTTGTCATGCTCTGGTCTGGGGCTGAGCTTTGCTGGCTCTCCTAGAACTGTCAACCAAAGCTCCTTCATCTTTCATGCTCTTTTTTTTTCCTAATCCACTTTTATATCATTTTAATTACATGTAAGAATTAAGGTCAGTTCTAGGTTGAGAAACTATTTCAACCTAACAGTCTGTAGTTCAGTTTACAGTATACAGCCATAACTCCACAGAGATTCAAGCTGACTTAAGCCTGCTTTTAGGATATTTATAGAGCTAGATGGTAAATTGTATACTAGGATCTTTTAAACTGTAGAAAATGCCTTAAGTATACATTGGTTTTAATGGAGACTAGGTCTGAATTTAAAATAGTAAAATAGTTTTGAACATATTCTCAAATATACATGTGTATGTGCTGTATGTGTGTGAAACAATAATCTTCTAATGATTCTCATGAAATCAAATACCACCTTATGAAAGTATAGTGGATATACTGATCCACTAATAACTTCAAGACAAAAAATCTAATTTATATCCAAAGTCCCAATACATCTCCCTTCCAAAAAACATGAACAATGTAAATGGTTAGCCTTGGAAATATCAATTACATGAATTATAAACTTTTCACTGAAATTATCATTTAAATTGAATAAATAAATGTTCCCTTTACTTTATGTGTTATTGTTTAAATTGTACTGAAAAAAATGAATCAATAATAAAATTCTCAGCTCAAACTCAATTATTATTTAAAAATTGTATGGAGCTCGAGAGATGGCTCAGTGGTTAAGAAGAGCACTGACTGCTCTTCCAGAGGTCCTGAGTTCTATTTCCAGCAACCACATGGTGGCTCACAGCCATCTGTAATAGGGTCCAATGCTGTCTATTGGTGTGTCTGAAGACAGCTACAGTGTACCCATATAAATAAGAATAAATAAATCTTTGTAAAAATTATTTAAAAATAAATAAAAATGTGTATGATCTGACAAAGGCTCGATAAATATTGTAGGAATAAGCAGATGTTTTACATCCTTTATCCACATCCCTCCTGATCTCACTCCAGTTAATCCTGTCTACTTTCTTATTCCTTGAATTTGAGGTGTTTTGAACAAAGTAATTTATCAGAGGTGAACTGGAAAGTTTTCAAGGTTAGGCACAAGATGTCTGAGAAGCGTCTGCTTGCTGTCTGGAATTCTGACTGTTTGCAGCAAGTTCATAGAACAGCCTAGTTATTTGAGACTGTGAACCAAGCAAGTATCCCAGCTCGGTCTCAAAAGCGAAAGGCCTCTCAGTGAAGACCAGTAAACCTAAGCTCACTGCGGACTAAGGGTAACATTGGAGAGAAAACAGAACTACTCAACTGAGTCTTGCCTAAACTTCCACCATGAGCTATGAACAAAAGGGTTTGGTTTTGAGTCAGTGAGCTTAAGGCGGGTTTGTCAGGCAGCAATTGAAAACACATACATTCGTATTACTGCCGTGTATCTCTACTAATATAGCCACTAGCATGTTGATCCAGAAGTATCCTCAACTCAGTATCTGGCTGACACAGTTAATACAATTTAAAATAGCACCAAGAAGGTAATATATTTGACAGTAATAATCAGTCCTGAATGTCTCATCAAGTATGCTAAGTACAGAGGGAGTCATACCAAATACTATTTAGCCCTTCTAGTGGAAACGCTGAGCTTTTCTCTGTTTAGCATGGTGATTGCTGTGGGCTTTATTTATTATTTATATTACACTGAGCTAGGTTCCCTATATCTTATTATTCTGTAGGACTTTCATCATGAAAGGATGTTGTAATTTGTCAGAGGCCTTTTCTTCAGCTAATGAAATTAGCATGTCTTTTCTGTCCTTGATTTTTTTTTTAACTGTGGTGGATTACATTTATTATTTTGTTTGTCAAACCATTCCTTCACCTCTGGACTGAAGTCAACTTTATCATGGTTAATAATCTTTCTTATATGATCATGAATATTTTTATTTTTGATAATATTTTATCTCTGTTCATCAGAAATTTTGGCTTGTTGTTTTCTTTTTTGTTATTGTTTCATCTTTGGTTTTAGTATCAGGGTACATTAATCCACTAAATGAATTTGGCTGTTTTCCTTCCTTATCTAATTTATGAAATAATTTGAGAACTGCTGTTGTTATTTTTTCCTTGAAGTTGTGCTTGAAAATTGTACAATAGTCCTCTGGTGCTGGAATTGCTGCTTCTATCTTTTGCATGTTAGGATATACATATACATGTATCTGTATACCATACAGATACATGTCATATGCATATACATATTAATGTATATGATACACATATATCATATTCCTATCCATGTGCATGTATATGTACATGTAGAGGTGCATCATATAAATACACATATACATGTGTATGTATGTAAGTATGTATATCTGTGCCTATGAGTGCTGAACCACCAAAGCCAAAGTCATTAAATCCCTCGAAGCAGTTGTGACCTGCCAGCAAGGGTGCAGTGAATGAATCTGGGTACTCTGAGGTCAGTATGTACTCATTAACCAAGGAGTCAGCTCTCCAGCCTCTAGCATTTTCACTCTTAGTTTCCACAGACAGAGTAAGGAAAGGATGAAGTGAGTTGAGGATATGTGTTGGTCCAGTCAATTTCAGTGTCTTAAAGTCATGACTCATCTCTTCTATACCACTTAACACTTTTCCAAGCTCTTTAGCTTACATTTTCACATTTGGGTGCAGTAATGACCCTCTGGAGACAGTCAGGAAGGGATAGTTATTTTCATTTTAGAGAGAGAAATCTGAAACAATAAAAGCAAGAGCTTCACAGATGTGAGTAGAAGGCCAGGGACAGAACAGATGTTGCTGGCTCTCTGTGCATCTCATGGGATGACTTAGCAGTTCTGCTGCAAGGGTATTACTCTTTGCATCTCTCCTCTGGGAGGAAGAGAGAGAAGACCCTGGTTTTTTGGAGGATTAGGTTCAAGAGTCTTTAATGGTTTCCCTCTGGCTCTCCCAGAGGGTACTCGAGGTGATGCATGAAGTCAAGCAACAAGGAGAGAAGAGAAGAAGAGGCCCTATTCTAGTGGATGAGGTTCTGAAAATTTGTGGATAGATCATGAATTGCACATACATTCTCACAGAGATGTAACAGACACAATGACAGACATGTCTCTGAGGCTTCCTATGTAAGACTTGCTTAAAGCCCTGGTTTCCAAGTCACTGTTAGATGCAGAGCATCTTTATCCTTTGATATCCTTTGGCTCAACAGGGTGTTCCTTGAAGCCAACAGTTTTCAACCTGAGGGTTGCAACCCTTTTTGGGGTCAAATAACACTTTAACATGGGTCACTTTTCAGATATTTACATTATGATTCATAAGAGTAGTAGAATTACAGTCATCAAGCATCAAGGAAATAAATTTATGAGGTCACCACAACATGAAGAACTATATTAAAGAGCTGCAGCATACGGAGTTGAGATTCACTGCTAAAAGTTCTTGTACTGCCAGTATAATAATGGTGAATTTTTCCCAGCTCTTAGTCATCATAGTTTGGTATTTCTCATTTCTAAAGGCTAATTTATCTGGTGCAGTATTCTTATCTTATATGGTATTTTTCATTTAGGAATTAGAATATATCCAGGTTGTTTCTGAAGACCTGTTATTCTAATGGAGGTTCCTAAAGTTTACTTGAGGTTTGACTCCTAATGATTTTAGGATTCTTCCTCCTGAACATTTTTATGAGCTGGACTCTAACATGGTGCCTCATGAAGAGCTCGTTCCATCAAATATATACGAGATCCTCTGACTCGTGCTTGCATCTTCATGTTTCATACAGGTTCATATGTATTAAAGATACTTTTTATATGTTCCATTGAGTAGGTTTTCTAGCTCTTTTCATTTCCAGTGTATTCAGAAATTCCAGGTTTTATTAACTTTTAAAAAATGTTGTTCCATAAGTCTCAGAAAATTTCTGCATTAAAATGATATTGTTTAAGGTATTTTAAACACACAACTAGACTCAGACATTCTTTCTATTCCTTGATCTAGTCCATGATGGAAGCTTTCACTGTGCCCATTTGATCTTTCATTTGCATTTTTTCATTTTCATGATCTCTTCCTTTATTTTACTGAATTATACTTTAATATTAGAAAGTGTTTTAGCAATCTAACTGGGATATCTGTGTTCGTTTGCATCTCATTGATTCTTAGAATTATTTTTAAGAGTACTTTGTTAAGCTTTACATGCAGCCTTTCCTGTGATGTTGCTAACATGTTATCATGTTGCTTTTCACCTGTCATCTCATGTCATTTTCTATCTCCACAGGCTCCATGTCCCTATACTGATACCTGCTTATACTGCTCTCATCTCCACAGCTTTTATGATGTAGCACCTGCAGTATAAGGCTTTCTTCTGAAGATATGTCATAAGAGAGCAGTTTGGTAAAAATACATTGCCTTTGATTCTCATTCTGTAGCATAGTGTAGTAGCTTCTCAATAATAATCGGTGGCGCCAGTAGTGGGAGAAGGATTGTAAAGAACTGAACTTGAGGCCAGTGATGTTACATGGTTTGGAGCATATTTCTGAAGTCCAAGCAGAGATATCCAGGCTACTGCTATTTAGCAGTAGAGGCAGGCATGTATTCTCTTGAAGGTAGCAGAGGCACATTAATAATGGGATGCAGAGGGAAGTGCTGGGTAGAAGGAACTCCAGTGTCCAGAGTTTAAGTACTTGATCTTTGAGGTCTTAGTGCATCCAATCTACCACTGCATAGACACCCTTATTCCTATACTGAAGAACATTTCCCAAGCATTAGCTTGGATTTTCTTCTAAATATCAACACATACAAATCACACTTCAATAAACAATGCAAAATTCCTTCTTTGCTTTTTAAGATATATGCTATAGATTTCCAAAAAAGATACGTCCAAAAGTAAAAAAAGCCCTGCCTTCATTGGCTCCTCATATTATTCCTTCTGCTTCTACTTTTTTCTCAGCTGGTAGAACTATGGCAGAAAAAGAAGACCTCTTACCAGTGTTGCATGAGGTGCTAGTACAGTTCTATATTTCAAAGATCCCCCATGTTGACATTAACATTTGTAGAGGAGCCTGATCAGAAAGATTCAGGATTTTCACCATCTGTTTTAACAAGTTTGTAAGTATTGTTCTCCATGACTATCTTCGTTCAGCATGGGGCAGTGGGCTTAAAAACCAATGTCATGGTATCTGTGAGTCAAGGTGAAATTCACACTGCACGCACAACGCAAGCCACAGGGTAATGTAAGGGCCTCATCCTACTGCAAATGTAGCTACCTCAGAAGTAACAAAAACGGAAATAGCTTAAAAAGCCAACTGAGTTTCCTTTAGATATATAGTTGACCAAGAAAAATGTAATAGTAATTTATTTTGGTCTTTGTCTTATGAACTTCAGTTCCCTTACTGCCAAAAATTACATATTTATATATACATATAGTATATATTATACACATATACCATTTGTGTATATGACTTATCAAATGATGACCATCCTTTATTATTTATTTTCTCAGATATAAACATACACATTATTTACCTGATAGTGTACTTATTATAATATACAATATGATGTATACACTCAAATTCTGGATCTGAGAATATTCAGTGGTCAACTAAATTGATTTGAATAGAGGTTATAGAAATCACTGATTAGACATTTTTATTCATGTAAATTTTCTTTAAATTTAAGTTGTACACTTCTTTTTTGTCTTTTTTTTCTTTTTAATTTATTTTTTTTGCTATCACTTTAAACCCAGTCCATCACTCCAAAATCCTTCCATCTCTGTTCTGAGTACCCCTCCTGTATCCCACCTGCCACTTAAGTTCTGAGAGCTAGTGCTTCCTCTCCATTAAGCCAGTGAGCCCCAGCTAAAGCCCATACCCATATACAGGCTGCATGTTTGGATACCTCCACTCAGATGTTGAGACCTACATGAACCAAGCTGACATTTACAAATATGTGCAGGGAGGCTAGGGCCAGCCATGGAGCTGTCTTGTAGATAGTATGTCAGGTTGATGATTTCAGTCTTGAAGCCAAGGTTCGGTGTATATGTTGATTCTGTCAACACTTTCATTATTGACTTTACATATGCAGTTACAGTCTTTTCCATTTTAAATTTGCTTAATTTTGTGATTTACTACATAAACTAATCTCATAAGTTTGACTTATTCTTGCTGTCTTTGAGTAATTCTGGTGATGAATTATCATTTTTCTAGCTTCAAGCTTTAATTTAATATTTTCCCTCTGTCCCATAGATACTTAAAGATTCTAGGTTATTGCCAATACTCTTGATTATCACCTGCCCTAAACTTGGTGGTAAGACCTTATCATTAATAACACCACATTCTTGACTCATAAATCATGGAGAAATGATGTTGGTACTAGTCTGCTTTCATTGTACTGAAAGGAAGTATGCATACATTCAAGGGAAAATAAAATCATCACTTGAACCTACCATTAAACCCTGTGAACTACAATAGTTACAATCCTCAAAAGAGTAGCTCCCCAGTGCTCAAAGGTAATGGGATAATCAACTAGATTCTGATTAGATTTACATGTTAATCCAGAAAATGAAATCCATAACTGCCACCACTATTGGGTCAAAACTTGTTGTTAAACAGGCTATGATTCTAGAGGAAAACTTCTTATCATTATTCAATTAAATGGACATAGTGTTAAACAGACTCCTAAATACGTATCATTATGCTCATAGACTAACGTATTTCTCAACTCTATCACTGAAGCTTCTATTTGACATAATCAATATGGTGATTAACACAGAGTTCCACAACTTGTCAATAGCAGAAAATAAGAGACTACAGAAATCTTTACTCCATACCCCAAATCTTCCAAAGCCTTCTACCCAAAGCTTAGGAATCATAAAGAAGAATGGAGCTATGGCACTAGCAGAAAAAATATGCAACTAGAGATTCAATCAAATTAACAATGTTAGCCTCAGAAACACATATATCACATACTTTCTTGCACTTGTGATTTGTAGAATCTATATACTTAAAGAAATTCATATATATTTACATAAAATAATTTACTTTCATAAATGAAATAGAAATGAAACAGTGTAATTGGACAAAAAGGACCAAGAAGAGCAAGGGAAGGTAAGAAAAGGATTGGTGAGGTTCATGTTGGAATTTGCTCAATGTGTATGTTAAACATGCAGGAACTTAATTAAATTTTAAGGAAGAAATACTTATTTGAAAGCAATATTCCTTAAGCACCATAGTCTTATATTTCAATGTACAGCAGAGCCTCATTTCATGTCAAAAATAGTGTAAAAATACATTTTATTATTTGATCTTTACATAGAAAGTAAATGCCTTCATAAATATCATTTATCTTTGTGTACTAATTCTGCTTTATCTAGAATGTATGATGAGAATATGATAACAAGGTTTGAGGATAGACTGCAGGGAAACTGTCCCAGTTTCATTTCTGTTGCTGTGATGAAACACCATGACAAAAAAAGAAAAAAATGCAGAGAAGTGGCTTATTCTAGAAATTTGTGCATGCTCATTACCCAGCTAGCTTTCTTTACTCTTAGACAAACCAGGCAATGATGCCCTGCCTCCATGTTCAGGCTAGGTCTTCCCACATTAATTGTGGCTGTCAAGAAAGTCTCCCACACACATGCCCACAGGGCATTCCGATATAGATGATCACCCACTGAGTCTCATGTAAGTTGTGTCACACTGACATTTAAAACTAACAATCAGGCTCATTTAGCACACCCAGGAACTACAGCACACTCTTGGTATTCCCTTAGTCAAAGTACTTTTCTTTTCAGTTATTTAAAAATAAATTTGATCTTTAAGGATCTTGAGTAGCTTGGAAACCACATGGTGTCTGAGGTGATAATAAATTCAATAGTGTGTGTATGGAGAAAGAAAGAGGAGGGAGGGGAAGGAGAGGGAGGGAGGGAGGGAGGGAGAGGGAGGGAGGGAGGGAGGGAGGGAGGGAGGGAGAGAGAGAGAGAGAGAGAGAGAGAGAGTTGACTCTGAAAATAGTATTTTGTTTTTATTGCTCAAATTCTTAGGGAGTTCTCAAACAAGTACATTTATTAATAAATGAATAATGTGAGGAATCATGAACTTTCTTAAAGCAAGGATATTCAGTACTGTGCAGTGTGTGTGTGTGGGGGGCATATACATGTGAAAACACAGGAAATAAACAGAAGCAGAAATACAAAATATCTGTGTTTGTCAGCATGCATGTGTGTGCAAAAGGAGAAAAAGACAAAGCCCAGGGTATATGTGCATCTGTAAGTACACATATGTCTATGTAAATGAATGGAAAGAAAAATGACAAAGACTGAGAGACAGAGACAATAACAAAAACAGAGAAGGGTTTATTCACCTAGACTCAATGTTATTAAATCAGCAAATAATAAAGCATCCCTATTTGCAAGCCATGTTTCAACTGTATCTGATAGCTTAGCATTTAGTGTTAGAGCCCCTGAGTGCTGTTCCATTCAGTTTTATCACTAAGAATTGATTAAATATCTCTCATTGCTTTCATGCTCTATTGTTGAGAGGTATTATCAGTATGTTCAAGAAGACAAGCATGTCATTAGAGTGAAATAATCAAACTGTTCTGTCTTTTTATTAGTTGGCATCTAGTTAACTTAAAATCCTTAATGCATATGTATCATCAACGCAGAACATGATATGCAATGCCTTAAACAATTAAGATATGAAAGAAACCAAATTTGAAGCTTTTCATTTCACTTCTTGGAATTCGTAGTCTCACTCCTCTGAGGGATGACATGTGTTGTTAACAGCTGATCAAATATTCTTCAGATAATTTTCTGTGTTGGTCAGGTTTTTTGACTGGGTAAATGACTAGACGAAGTAGCTTTAAATGGTGAGTTTGGTCCACTGGCTGAGATGTTTTCCTGTGTGTTTGGCTAACTCTTTTACTTTGGTACTGAAGACTGGATGAAGCATTCTAAGGAGGATAGTGGTGGTGAAGCCTGCTCACTTAATGGTGTCTCAGAAGTAACAAAATTTGCAGGTATTGGCCACTGCCAGATGAACACAGATCCACAACCATGTCCCTAGTGAATAACAGCCTGATACCACCACATAAAGTTCCAACTAGCTGTAAACTGATCTTTCAACACATGAACCTGTGAACACATTTCAGATTCAAACTCATATTCTGTCTGTTATTGTCTGTCTGCTTCTCTGTATACTGGCAAATTGAAAATAATGACCCATGGACTTTGGTTCTAGGAGTTGTGGTAAAGCCAAAGTTTCTGTCATTTACTAATAAACCTCATATAAGTTCATATTTTTTTCCATAACATAGGTTTATTTTGCATAGGACTAAATGATTTCTCCCAGCATCTTAAGAAAGGGTCAATGTCAACCTGACTAGAAATACACCCAAACTAAAACCTTTATGGAAAGGAATATGTCAAAACAGTCATTGAGACAATGTATAGGGTCAAATTCCCCTTCAAGGCAGATCAGAGGGCACCCTACCTCTCAGAAGAGTAGCAAGGCAGTTCTAGGAAAGGGCATCCTAGAAGCCTGTCCCTCTGGGACCTTATAGGATGGGCAAGTAAACACAAAACTTAGCAAATCCTGGATTTGCGATTATTCACCATTTTTTAATGTGTTAAATTTTTCCAATTTGATCTTCCCTCAAGAGGTTTTGAAGTCATTTTCATTTTATAGATTCCAAATGTTAGAATGCTTTTTCTCCTTACTTTGTAAAACTTCTCTATTAATTGGAAATGTTTTGTTGCAATTGATTAATAACTTAATCTGGTGTGAAAGTTAAAAGTCTTGATAATGTTCCCAAAATGGACCTGTTGGATGGTTTCCTATTTATGCAAGAAGAAAAAAATGAAGGTTTATTCTCAAAACAGCCAATTCTGAAGTCTACCTCCAAGAGTATACATTAGAGGCAGTTACAGGAAAAGCCAGAACCTAGAGTGTGGTTGTGTGGCTAGGAACAAGGTCATCTGTGGGCTGCACAGGCACAGCATATGGCTCTTCATACAATGTTTTGTAAACTGGAGGTGATAGGAAGATCTAAGGGTATACATTTTGAACTCCTAACATCAAATAGTCACTCACCAAACACTTAGAGAAGTGGGTTCCAAGAAGACAAAAGTCACTCCATCCCTGTAAAGTAAATGAGGCAATTTTATTACTTATCCTAACTGACTCAACAAAGGTGTTATCTGGAGCAAGTGAGAGATCATCAGTGTAATGTTTAGCTGTGAAACCACAAGCCTTTGAAAGTTTAAAAGTTATCAACACTTCAAAGTTTACAAAACACAAGCTATTCAAAATTAATATAAAAAATAAAGCAAATGAAGTTAGGAGGTTTATTCAGGATCACCTTGAATTTTACTAATATCAGAATTATACAAGAGTAAAAATCCAGTCTCAGATTCAGCTATATTAAAACAAACTGGACATGGTGGAATATAAAGTTACTTTAGAAGAACAAAGTAAAACCTCCTGAGATAGGCTACCTTCTTGCTAGATACTTATAACTATAATTAGCCCACCATGCAAGTTACTATACAGTCTCTGAATAAAGATCATAAAAGCATAGGGAGGGGCCAAAAACGGTGTTCTAATTCATAGGAGATTTGTGTTTCTGCTTGGCCAAGGAGAAGACCACTTGTCTTCATCTACCACTCCCAGGAATGACGGTTAATGCTAGCTACCATCTGGGTTGAGTGTTCTCCATGGTTTATCTGGACTAAGCATGAGTTTACGCAAGATCCAGGGAGAATTTTTTAAGCTACTGATGGCACCATCTGCTTTAGCGTACTGACCAGTACATGTCCAAGCTGGAGATAACATAAGCTGTAAGAGTACGCAGCATGTGGGATGCCTCAATTATAAACACAACAGTAACCCTGCTTTTAATCCCAGAGAGAATATACTGAAACAGAAAATTCAACATTGGTGATTAAAAGCTCAGAGAATGCAAAGTACAATATTCCTTCCTTTATGAACAGAAAACTGAGGGGAAAAAAGACTTTCAAAATTACTTTCCTGTTATATGTCAATCAGAATCTTCTTTCTGCTGTTTGTAAAAGCATAGTCTCCCTTTTTGTTAAAGTCTCCTCACCTCCCTACTGTAATCACTGTTATCTAGAAAGTCTCCTAAGCTCATGCTACTCTACCCTGGTGATAAGGAATATGAAAGTTGAGGAAACACAATATTATAACTGTCATCCACATGCCCATAAACTTTCAGAAACCAACACATATTTACCCTAAGAATAATGAATAAAAATAAGAGTTAAATGTTTCTTCAGGAAGCCATTTCACTGTGTAATTTTGCCAAATATTAAATCAGAGATTTAGTATTAATTGTGGGAAAAAAATTGACTAAGCTAAATTGGTTCAGCGTCACTTATCAATGCCAATCATTCCAGTCAGTCATGAACATGACTGGAAAGATTTTTGCAGTCACAGTGTCCTGCTGTACTGGGATGTGGGGAAAACCTACCAGTGCATTCTGTCCTTTTTCTCAAAAAAAGTGGCTGGGTATGCTATGGTTCTCAGCCTTTAGTCTCTATGTTGAGCATGAGTTTATCTGGTAAGTGAGCTTGGTAATACAGCCCTGTCATATGCTGTTACGGTTCATGTCAGAGCCTCCAGCATAAAGTAGCCATGCAGCTATAGATTGACTCACTTTTAAAAATCCACCTTTCAGAAAGGGATGCTAAACATAGTCATCAAACTATGAAGTCAAGACAAGTTGAAGTTTGCTGAACTAAAAAGCCGAATACAAGAGAAGCCATATTGGAAGGAATCTTAAGTGCTTTACTCAAAGGACCACTTGGCTGCTGCTTCTTAGGTCTTTGATGAGAAAGCAGTAAAAACAGTATAGACAGATGCATAACTGAGGACAACTGATAAGCCACTACTAAAAATGCTTGAGGGAAAACCAAACACTATGTTCCCTAATAATATAGAAATTACTGTGTATACATTAAAGCAGCTGCTTTTAGAGCATTGGGAAACACAATGAAATTCAAAAAATTTTCCCACTGTCTATGTCTAAGGCTTCTATATGCCATGTCTGTTTTGAAAAAGATTTGTGATGTAATTTAGACAATGTTGATCAAGTAAGCTTATGCAAAAGGTACAATGTCTGGATTGGTCAGATACTCATGCAAGTCTACAGTAATGTTTTGTTATTGTGTCATCATACAACACTCAGTATCTAAAAGACAGCCCTGAACTGGAAAGAGATTGTTTGTGGACATCCCTCACATGTAAGAACAGAGCGCATCCACACCAGAGCTAAAGACTGGTTACAGGAGTATTACTAAGTACCATCTGCTTGGCAGACAAAGGCTGACACCCATTTCCACATCCCAAATAGTAGCAGTCAGGCTTTCTGTTTGCAGTTTGCAAAAGGTTACATAGCATCCCTCATTTCTTTCTGGATTCATAGCCAGTTGAGCAAGATGGATTGTCATCACACAGGTGTAAATAAAATAGCCAGTATTTGTGGCTACTACGATAAGTAGATCAGAAGATTTTGCATTAAGTTAATGGAAAGCCCTTCCTGAGCCAAACATCATCTTTAGCCTGTGAGCTTTAGTATTAGAAAACTTAAGTTTGCTTCTAAATCAAACACTGCCCAGCAGCAAACACTGAGGAGAAGAGAATGCCTTTGCTCAGGCCTTATGCTGGCTTCACCAAGCATACCCAGGACAAAGACAAACCTACTGACCTGTTCATACATTAAATATGATCCTTAAGCAGAATGAGGAGCAGAAAGAGAGGCCAGACTCCTGATTTCCCTACACTGGTTACAGGAAATCAGTGTTGTCCCTGGCTTCTTCATTCCAGCTTCATTGAATACATTGGTGATTTAATTCATTTTGCAATTTGAACATGGCCAGAGGACACTTTAAGTCAACATTGATTTGCTTACTACCTAGATAGCCAGGTGTATGTATGTAGTAAGATACATAGCTTAGTATACATCTTACTACATACATATAACTAGCTATGCTTTTATTTACTTCTGTTCATGTGTATCTCAATGCACGGAGAGTTATCTTTACTTGAATGCTGTGTATTAAGATTTTGAAATCATATTTTCAGATAGATAACAATGTTTCACCCATTACTGTGCTACAACTTTATGCAGGGTACTGAAAGAAAATCCTCATGCTAAATATTCTCAGAATTCATAATTTTAAAACATGTAATTGAAGATATAGAAATGTCTTCCTCTCAGAATTAAACTATAGTATATGGTGAATCAGACCAAAGGTCTATAAAAATGTAAAGTCATTTGGAAGAGAAAAGATCCTGTTTTCTTCTTTAATCCAGCCGAATGTATATAATCTTCTTGAATTTATTAAGCATATCTAAATGAAATTATAATTCAGAGGAAGCTTTGCTTACTTAAAGAGGTAGAAAAAGCACTCATTGAAGCAAATGTTAGGAGCATTGGTCAATATGCTGCATGAAGACAAAAGATCTCAGTGTCCACACATATTTCAAAGATGAAGCTGTATACTGCCTTGCAGACAACAGAACGGATGCAACAACTTCCAAATATTTCTAATCCCCGTGAGAACATAACAGTAATAAGATATGTCAGATTCAGATAATTAATTTGACAATGTCTCATTCTCTTTTCAATACAACTTATGAACATAAGTGAGTCCTTTACCCACCTTCTGTGATGAAAAATTTTGATTGTAAACTTGATTCATCTGGGAAGATGGAATCTTAATTGAGGAATTGTTTTTATCAGATTGACCTATGAGCATGTCTATGGGGGCATTTTTTTGATTTGTTAATTAATATAAGAGGGCACAGACCACTTTAGGTGGTATCATTCTTAAGAGGGCACCATTAAGAGCATAAGAATGCTGCGGCACAAGGCGGAGGAAGAGAGAAAGAGAGAGACAGACAGAGAGAGAGACAGACAGAGAGAGAGAGAGACAGAGAGAGACAGAAAGAGACAGAGACAGAGACAGAACGATAGAGGAAAGACAGAAATAGAGACAGATATAGATAGACAGAGAGAACAAGCTATCCTCTATGGTATCTGTTTCAAGTTCCTATCTGGATTCCTGTCTTTGTTTTCCTAGATTAACATCTGGAAGCAAAATAAAGCCCTCTCCAAATAGGTTTTGGTCAGTGCAGTGTGTTATCATTGCAAGGGGGAAGCAAGATAGAACAGGTTAGCAGAGAACTTACTGCTTGGTGTACTTTGAGTACTCATTCTTTAATACAGCAATTTCACATTTATATACCTATGTGTATAGATACACCATGCATAAATATTTTTCTATTTTGCTTTTATTGATCTATAGCAGTTACACACACATATAATTTTGCATTACTTTCATTATATATGATTAATTTTTAAAAATATTTTTCTATTTTGCTTTTATTGATATCTATAGCAGTTACACACACATATAATTTTGCATTAACTTTTCATTATAATATGATTAATTTTTAAAAAGTTTATGTGCTTTTCCTTTTACTTCTATATAAAAATGGAAAATTACAAAACTATATTAAAATTTGACTAAAACTTTCATACTACTATCAGTTCATTTTAGTAAAATAAAGTGTAACTAAACTCCAATCACTGAGTAATTGCTATAAGAAATTCTGAACCTAAAATATCTCATTAACTTCAGCCATATTGTTTATCTCTGAGTAGAAATAAATTGTGTGAATTATTATAGTTATGATATTGTTCCTGAAAACTTCATTAATGATATTGTAAGATAATGAGTCATAGCATGTGTAATGAAGCTTTTAAACTATTAATGCTAATATACAAAAAGGCCTTTTATATTTTTGTATATGATTCTAAATATTTCTTTAAAACACATAACTCAAGATGCTAATTTTAAGGATATTTATTTGCAAATGTATTTTTGATAAAAAATAACCTCAACTTCCATATTACTTTATTAGTTAGAACTTTCTAAACATATATATTCTGAAGTACAAAATCATAAAGACTGGTGAAACTATTTAATAAATATTTTTTACACATAATAGTTTCTAGTAGTTCATTACTGCTTATAATAACTAATCTTAATAAAATACTTACTTCATTAAATAACTGTAGATTATTTTCCATGGCTTGTCTGACATATGTAAAAGTTTAGTTTGTTTGTAAAATACAATGTCAAAATACCAGAGAATTCATTTTCCTTTTTGAAAATGTTATGTCAACAAAACTTAAGTATTTTATTTAGAAAGAAGTCACCTGATACATCAAAACTAGGACAGATTAGTAATGCAGCATTCACTCAATCCTTAAGGAGTACAAAAATGTGTAATATTTTCTTATGAATTTTATTCAAAATAACTCCCTGATTCAAAATTGTATAGATGAATCTATAAAAAATGTCTTTTATATGTAATCATAATATAAAGAAATATTTTTGAATCAACACTTTTGGGTAGATGCCTATTATGATATAAATGATTTCTTATATTTGGTCTAAAAAGATTTGAATAATAGATTATTACACATTTATTAATATACAAATTATAGACATTATAAACTGTGCATAAGTTGAGTAAAGTCAACTCAGTGAAAGCACTGTAGAATAATATTTGAAACAATATTTTTCCCAAGAAATGTCAACTGAATGATAAATCATCAACCAACCAACTGACCAAAAAGAAATTCACCAAATGACCAATCAACCAAACCACGGACTAGCCAATAAAACAAACCACCAACTGACCAGTCAACTGATCTAACAATTAAACAACCAACAATCAACCAACCTACCAAATGACAAGTCAACTGTTGAAACCTCTTGGATATATATATATATATATATATATATATATATATATATATATATATCTCCAAGAGGATATACATACATACATATATATATGTATGCATGTATATTTATATATATATATGATTAAAAGTCAAGAATATGAGGTTAGCCATGAAAGCTTTTGCAAACTAATGATCAATAGGTATAGGTAAATGTGGGACGAATTATGAAGGTTTTAATTATCAAGTAATAACATTATTTTAGTTACAGTTAAGATATATGATATAAGATATGGCAGAATATTCAGATTATTGAATTAAACACTACATTATCATAACAAAGTTGTTTGATACTAAAAGCTAAGTTACAAATTTTTAAATTAATGAAATCTAATATATAATATTTTAATGAAAGAAAATGACAGACCAATATCACTTAGGAATGTAAACACTTAAATTTGCAGTGGAATTTTGTAATCCAACAAGTTATTAAGTAGTATAATTTATACTAGCTATACAGAGGTGATGTGATAGATAATGAAACAAGACAATTTAATATATCAACCAATGGATAAATATTGCCTCAAAATATGAACACTTAAGTAGAAAACACAGATCTGGAGAGAAGAGACATCAGTTAAGAGTACTGCTGATAGTACCAGGGACACAGATTCAACTCCAACATCCATAGAGTGTGTTATACAAAACACCAATATGCATAAAATAAATAAATAAACCAAATTTTTAAAGTAGCCAAGGGAATTAGAATACTTATAATTTATTATTAATCAATTAATTATTTTATTTCTTTATATCCCAAATGTTGCCCTGCATCCAGGTCTCCCCTTACAGATTTCTTTCTCCTATCCCCCATCTCTATCCCATTTGCCTCCTAGAAGATGCACCCCAGGATGCTCCCTTGGCTGGGTAACAATTCTCTACAGGATTAGGCACATCCTCTCGCACTGAGGTGAGACAAAACAGGACTGTGCAACATAATTTTGTTTTTAGACCAGTTCATGTGTTCTCTTTTGGAAGCAATTTGGGGTCTAAAGTTTTGTAGGTAGATTGTTACCCCCATCACTCCACTGGGAGTCCTTTCTGTCTACTGAAGGAGGTCTCTTCAAGTTCCATATCTTCATTGTTGTGCATTTTGGCTAAGGTCACCCACATTGAATCCTGGATGCTTCCCCTATCCCAGGTCCCTGAGACTTTCTAGAGTCACTCCCCACCCCAGGAAACCACATATTTTTATTAATTTTCCTGGCCCTTTGTCCTGTCTCCCTCATACCTGATCCTGCTCCCTTTTCTTCTCTTTATCCCTCTCCCCTTTCCAATCCAGGTCACTCCCTCCCTCCCTCCCTCCCTCCCTCCCTCCCTCCCTCCCTCCCTCCCTCCCTCCCTCCTCCCTCCCTATGCCTCCCTTGATTATTTTGTTCAGCTTCCTAAATGGGATTTAAATATCCTCACTTGGGCCTTCCTTCTTGTTAAACTTCGTAGGGTCTTTGTGTGGTTTAGGTATCATGGTAACTGATATCTAATAGAATGAATTAGATAAGCCGGGCGGTGGTGGCGCACGCCTTTAATCCCAGCACTTGGGAGGCAGAGGCAGGCGGATTTCTGAGTTCGAGGCCAGCCTGGTCTACCAAGTGAGTTCCAGGACAGCCAGGGCTATACAGAGAAACACTGTCTCAAAAAACAAAAAAAAAAAAAAAAGAAAAAAAAAAGAATGAATTAGATAGTGTTCCTTCAGTTTCTATTTTGTGGAATAGTTTGAGGGTTCTTGCTATTAGCTCTTCTTTTAAGGTCACATAAAATTCTCCACTAAAACCATCTGACACTGAACTTTTTTGGGGTGGGACATTTTAAATTATTGTTTCTTTTTCCTTCAAGGTTATGGAACAGTTTAGACAGCTTACCTTTTCTTGATTTAACTTTGGTACGGGATGTCTGTCTAGAAAATCATTCATTTTGTCCAGATTTTTCAGTTTTCTCTAGTATAGGCTTTTGTAGTAAGATCTGATGGTTTTGTGAATTTCCTGTTTCTATTGTCATGTTTCCCTTTCCTTTCTGGTTTTTGTTAATTTGGATACTGTTTCTGAGCCTTTTAATTTGGCTGAGTTTCTCTGTTTTCTTGATTTTCTCAATGAATCAGGTTTTTGTTGATTCTTTATATTGCATCTCTTTTTTTTTTTTTTTTTTTTTTTTTATCAAAAACTGGTCTTCTTTCTCTTAGGGATCCTGAAGAAAAGGAATGTACAAAGAAAGGAAGACTGGTAAATGCACACCTTCTCACTTGAAGCCTTTGACTCCATAGCTCAGCCCATCTGTACTAAACTTGGCAAGTGATCCCTTTATCCAGGTTAGAGCATGAGTCCCTTCCTTTCCAAAAGTTTCAAATCTGATTATGTTAATAGAAATTTCCACTTCAGTGAGACAATTTAACAGTTCTTTTTCTCTAGAAGATCAAAAGCAGAATTAGAGGGCCAAAATAGTCTTTTAGCCCCGTATCTTTTGTACTCAGCTAACCAACTGGCCCGAGGATGTCTCAAGTAAAGAAGCATATTAGCTTAGCTGCTTTCTTCATCACCATGACCCCAATAACTGACAAAAAGCAACTTAGAAGAAAGATTTATTTGCCTTAAAATTTGAGAGAGAGTATTTATCATGAGAGGGCAGACAGGACAGTGGGAGGCAGCTGGTCACCCTGCAAAAATAATCAGGAGGCAGAGAGACAAATGTTGATGCCAATCAAGCTTTTCCTTTTTATTAGTTCAGGACTCATAACCCATGGGATAGGACTCCCACATTCAGGTGGGCTCCTCTTTGTTAGGCCTCTCTGGAAACATCCTCATGGGCATACTACTAGTGTCCCTTCAAGGTGAATCTAAATACAGCCAAGTGGACAATGAAGATCAACTACCAAAAGAAATGAGTTTTTCTGTGACTCATCTAAGGAAAACCCAAGAATTGAGAGTTAGATGGGATTAAAAGAGAAAGAGTAACCCACTTGATAAGGTTCGGATTTGGTCTGCACTCCTTTTGAAATAATCAGATTACTATTTTAAAAGGGAAACTTGATTGGCATTGCTGTGATTAGATACCTTTTGATGTATAGATAAGTCATAGAGCATTCTGTACAAAAAATTAAAACAAATAAAACAAATACACTTCCCACATCTACAACGTAAGTGTCTGAGCCTGGTTGTCAAGGGACACCCACACTGCCAGCCGAGCCACACTCTCCTAGGCAGGCGTCTCCAGTGCTATTAGCCCTGCACAACCTCTGAGCATATTGAAAGTTCAGCACAATTGCTATGAGACAATCATGCCACAGCTTGTTTAGCGCATTACAAAAATTAAATTGCTGCAGAATACATCAGCATGTGCTATAAATAAGACTCCACAGACTCTTAGGGTGCACTTGGCCATGGTCTAATTCATATTCTTCTTAGCTGAATGTTTCTAGTTCAGGTGAGCTTTAAAGTTAAAATAAACATTTACAGATTTACCACTCTATAGATTGTAGTCTTAAAAAATAAAGTCAGGGTAGATTCAGTATTATATTTTGGCAAAGATCCATGAAACAATAAGCATTTAGCATGGAAGATCAGCTGTCTGTTTTTATGCCAATTTTCCAGAGGCTACAAAACCAACAACAAAAAAATAAAACATGTTGAGATTACTTTTAATAATTTTTATATTCTTGGGAAAAGGATTTGAAGTAAACAACTTGTTATATATTGTTTAATTAAAACTTGAGTAGGCTGCATGTATATTAAGTTAAGCATCTGGCAAAGAGAGTCTTTGTGTTAATGTTGTTAATTTGGATCTCTTGTAACTGTGTCTTATAAACAAACTCTCATTTTTTATCTTGTATTGAACTAGAAGCATATGGACCAAGGTCCTTTACAGATGAATCTGGCCAGTATTTAAGTTGGAAGTTCTGTGATAATGGAGTGAGCAAGTTTCTTCTTGTAGGGCAGGATTTCTAACCAATCACACAATCCCAAAAGCACTGTGCTACAGTTCCCAACACCAAAGCCAGGTATAACTGGCACAGGATGGGAAGAGTCTGGAGAGGTCAAGCAAGGAGGCTCTGGGAAGTCTGGCCAGAAGAGGAAGCTGAGGAGGCTAAGAAAGTAGAAGAAGTTATAGAGGCAGGTCTGCATCGGTAAGGAGAGGTTCATTAGCTAGATCAAGAATAGTAGAAGTTTCATCTGCTGAGGTTTCATAGCTAGCAGTTGAGATGTGGGACAGGAAGAGCGAAAACAGGTAAAAGCACAGCCATAGCTCCTTCCATTTACTGGACCTTTGGCAGTATATATAAAAATCCCTTAGAATGGTAGGATTAAAAATGTCATTATGTGGCCACTTGAAGTCGTTATTTAATGGGTACTGAAGCCAGACCTTATTGCAAAAGCCTTATACAAAATCTTATTGTATAAATTTGGATGCCTTTAAATCAGACATCAGTTTCAGAGGTTTGAGATTTTCCAGGAGACATCCAAATGGGGAACATGGAGGCATGGTTGAAGGTGATGAGATGCCCATTGGGTGAGAGACATTATTAAAATATTCCTACCAGCATCCTGAGAACATATTAATAACGATAGAGCAAGCAACCAAGTCTAGGCTTACCGGTTTGCCACACTGAAGCTAGTGGTTGAGAGCTCTGGGTCTAACGCCTGAGCTCTTGGCCCAGGGCCTGAGGAAGAATGGTTTAACAGCAGTGCCGTGTATGAAAATAAATCAAGAGAGAACTGCTTCCTGGACAGCTAGGGGAAGGGGGTCAAACAAGGGTCAAAATCCTAATCTGAGGAGTCAGCTGGAAGACTAGTTGTAGAGACCGTGGAAAAAGTTTGGCCCTTAGGGTGGGGACCTGAAAGGGAAGCTTATCAACCTCCAAGTATCTGCATGCAGGAAAAGTGCTCTGGTGTAGCCTGTGGACTTGTCCAGATGAGGTTCAGGCCCGCGGCCTAAGTGGAGGATGTTGCCAGTGGGTTTCAGCACCAATGTTAAGATGTTTAAATAGGCTGCACAATCCTGGACAGAGCATGCCAGTGACAGCTCTCATGGGAGATGTTTTACTGGTAGAGGGTGTGAGAAGGAAGGGGAAGAAAAGAAGAGGCTGTGGGTTGGGGTACCTGTCTTTTATCTGTGTCGTGACACTTGTGATGCATGCACAAAGGGATATATGGTTTGGTACGGTGGAAATAGACGTAGGAGCCGTGCTGTCCACTAGAGATGATATGTCTCATAGCCACAGCAATGGAAGCTGGCTTATAGAGAGCTTCCGATACTAACACCTGCAAATTCCTCAATAGACTGAAATTACAGACCCAACCTATACCCCAGGACCCTATCACTTAGCTTCTGTCTGGGTATTTTCAGAAATTTAACTCCATTATTGCTCTAAATACAAGTGGTGAATATGTGTAAAGTATTTTTAAAGAAGTATATTCTGAGGACTTACATGAATAGCTATCAATATTATTTGCAAAAGTATGATCATTGTATTAGCCCAAGAATAGATATAAACAAGCATATGCAGAGTGTGGTCTGGAATCATTCATATATATTGGTTAGCTTGATCAGGAAGATAAGACTACAATGGGGTGTGGGTAAGCTGATAGTACCAGGATAATTAGATAACATATATCAGGTACAAATATAACTTTTAATAGATAAAATATAAATTTAGATGGGAAATATAAGCACAGACGCTTAAAAAAAAAGGCAACCAACCTTGTTGATGAATCAAGTTTCTAAAACATAAGACATAAAAATGTTGGTATCTCCCCATAATAAAAACATATAAAATCAATTTGATGAATTGAAATTATGAATATATGTTTAATAAAATTATTTTAAGTGACTTAATAGGGAAGCCAAAAAGTTAAATAATATTTTATAAAAATACATCACTGAGGTCTAATATATGTGGAATATACACAAAACAAAATGACATTACTTTAATAGGCAAACAAGCTAAGGTAAACATGAATGAATAATAGAGACAACATTTTGCAAAAGAAGACACACTAAAGAAGAGGTGCTCAGCATTTAATTATAAAGGAAAACTAAGTTAAAAAAATGAAACACTAGTCACAACTGCCCAGATCACTAATGTAACAAAGACAAAAGCACAGTTGTTTAGCCTAGAGTTGTGCACTCTCTAACACTGTTTGACTGTTGTGTTAGTTCTTTTTCCAATACTGTAATAAAAGTCTATGACCAAAAGCAACCTTTGAAAGGTTGCTTTATTTGGGCTTATGGTTCCAGAACAATAAATGTTTTTTATGACAGGGAGACATGGTGGTAGAAAGAGGCATCTGAAAAATCACTTCTTTAACAGCAAACAAAGTACAGAGACCCAACTGAAAGCAGGACAAGATTATAAACTCTCGAAGCCAGCCTTCAGTGATATACTTCCTCCAAGAAAGCTGTACATCCCCATAGTCACCCCAAGTAGCACCACACACTGGGGAACATGGATTGAAGTACTTGAAGCCATGGGGCACATTTCTCACTCAATCCTCAACAATATCTTCAGAAATTCTGTGATTAATATTTATGCTAACTTTGAAATATTCCCGATACAGCAGTGATCAAACCCAACCTATCACACTGGTGTATATTCCGGAATGGACTACTAAGTAGGTGTGGATTTGCAAATCTCAATTAACATAAGACAAAAATTTACAGCTCTCATAAATAAAACATGCATCCAAAAATCTAGAGTAAATAGTTTATAATTTTCTTTTATAAAATTTATATATAAAAAAAACAGGCAAACTAGATTTGTGTTGGAAAGAGAGATACTTGTTGACCTGGCCAAGGTCAGTCAATGAGGACAATAGGGCAGCTTCATCAACTCTCACAGTGCTGTGTTTCGTGTAGCACTAATTACATATCTACTCTCATATGTATGTATGTACATATGTACTCTCATATGACTCTAAGTTTTTCTCTATTCTTCCCCAGATATATAGAATAAAAATTATCTGACTCCATCAAGAACCTAAGGCAAAGGCAGAGGTGGTGGCACATGCTCTGGAGGTTGAGGCAGGAGGATGGAAAATTTGAGGCCAGCCTGGAGAGCTCAGACAATTTTGTTTCAAAATCCAAACAAAACAACAACAAAACACAGCAGCAACCTCAATTCACATTTGTATGTATTTTAGTTTTCAATTATTATTTAGTATAGATTACTGGCAATGAAACACTTGAAACGTGAGTTTTTACTGTGATTTGTTCATTAATGTTCAACATTAAACCACCACATTTCTAACTCACAAATAGAAAATGTAATCCTATCCTTACATTTACTTGCATTTGCAACACTCATCTTTCCTGTTGATAAAAAAAAAAAAAAAAAAAAAAAAAAAAAAAAAAAAAGCCATGCTTTTCAAGTTTTGGCTAGTGTTACTCAACTAATTTTACTTTTGAAATAATTATGTGCTAATATTCTATTACCATAAGTGCCTAAACAATCTAAGTCTATGTTTAAATTTCACCCTGAAGAAACTCTTCGCTTTTCTCGTCAGACAGAAGGTGTGCACTGTGTGGCACTGTCTTTCTGTCATCATCCGCTGAGAAAGCAATGGAGTACAGACTCTGTCTGTGTAATTATCCGTCCCTACCTGCCGAGCCAGAGTTCATTAGAAGGAGCATGGGGGGCTGCCTGTCTCCCATAGAGGGGCATGTGCACCATCCACGGATGTTAATGGGATCTCCATACACACAGTGGGAAGAGTTTGAATAGGCAAATGTAAAAATCCCCATTTTCTCTTTGCATTGATGCACTGCAGGCTCTTCAGTTATGTGGAACTCTTGAGGACTAGATTCATTTGGCCTTTGACTTCATTTAGCACAGAAGACCCATAGGAAACCTTTATGGCATTGCAAATGCGTTTGCTGTTTTGTATTCCTGCTTACACAGACATAGTTGTGCTGCTGGCTCATTTCTCAGGACATAGCATTTTTTTTTCAGTTTTCCTCATCAAACTGATCTTGCCCACTTGCTTTCACAGGATAAAAATTATTTTTATATTGGAGTAAGTCTTGGGTTGTCCAGAAACCTAGAGTGAATTAACTGGTAGTTTGACATTTAAGAGACCACAGCTTTCATCCCTTAACTCTGTATTTCTGCGAATATTTCAGTTTAATCTCTTAGTCAGGCCTGGGCACCAATAATAAAATCTAGTCCTTTAATCATCAGATTTATGAGTAGCAAGTTGCCTTTCAGAAGGATGGTTGATGTGTTTCAACAAAATCACAGCTACTGTGTCTCTCCCCTGCAGTTGGACTTTGACTACTTTGTGAGTTCTTCTTTCTGCCACTCTCCTCCTCCCTTTTTCTTCCACCCTTTCAACCAGCTAATCAAAGGTAAGAAAGAAAAAATGGATAGAGAGGAAAGGAAGGAGAAAACTGAATAATGTCAATGTTCAGAGGGAGGCAACATTATCATTAGACTACTTTCTGCTGATTAGGAGTGTTGAATTCCTTGGGGCAAATTTGATCTTCATTCTAATGCTATCTAATTTGTTCTTGTTGTTTCTTCCTTGCACACTACTACTTAATAAACCAAAACCAACAACAACCAACAACCACAGCCAACAACCTACCATGCCTCTTGGAGCCCTACTATTTATATACCCCTTGTAAAATCCCTAGAATTCTAAATGTCATACAATTACAGAAAATATCTATAGCTGGCAAAATCAGACTTCTGCTAGAGTACGAGGTAATTCATAGTCAGCTTCTATCCACAATCTGGAGCAGTCCCATATCCCACACCTGGCATTAAAACAAAAACCTATTCTTATAATATTTCTGTGTTTTAAAAGAAACAAAACATCCAAAATTGTCACTACATTCCCCTCACTCCCCCTTCAGCCTATAAGAGAACAGCAGACTTGTGTGTATCATGTCCATCAGGGTAAAATGGATTCTGCATGGATATGAGCCATTTTCTCACAGAAATAAAACTAATAATGCCACATGTTTGAATTTGGGGGTTGGAATCACAATGCAATTTATAGGTATGCAAGTATTTTAAAAGGACAATTACAAGGTAGTAAATATTGAATTACATACAAATCTGGGTTCTCAAAAACTGTAGTTCCTTCAAAACCACTTGCAATGTTATGAAGACATAGATCGCTGGTCTCTGCCTCTGAGTATTATAATGCTCTAAGTCTTTGTGAGTATTTGCATCTGGAGCAAGTTCAAAGTTGATTCTCAGTGCAACAATCTCAGTTTAAGAATAGGTGAAGGGAGGAATATGGACATCATTTCCCATATGCCTCCACTACACTCTAGAAGCTGGAATGTAATGCAAACTTTTATAGTGGTATCATTTTCAGACTGTTTTTGTTGACCCACTTAATATGGTACTTTGTAGCAGCCTGTCCTTAAACTCTGTAGTTGGGACAGATTACTATCATGACCCAAGGACATCAACTTTACTTGTCTTTCTTCTACTCTGTCTAATGTTTCTGTCTTTTCTAGCATGTCATTGGCATCAGTCATTCTTTCCTTCTGCCCATGCCCTCACACATCCCCCAATGCTGGATACTTACCTACATCTTTATCACTATGTCACTGAGCAATAGTCCTGCCAGACACTAATATAGCATGTGTCAGCAATCAAAGGCTTCTATTCCATCCACCACATCATGACCCTCTTAACTATTGATTTGAAAGGAAAAAGAATCACCAGAGTAATGGGCCCTTGAGAGTATCTTTGGAGGACTTTCTTAATTAAGCTAATTGACATAGGAAGACCTTCTGGTTGTGAATATCACCTGTTCCCATTGTTGGGAACCTGAACTGTATAAGGAACAGAAAGTGAGTTGATCACATGTATTTCCCCGTTCTGTGGTTCCTGACTATGGATACATTGTGACCAGCTAATCCAAGCTGGAAATGCCTAGACTTGAAGGATACTTTGAAATGTGGGCAAAACCAACCAAACAAAAATAAACAACAACAACAACAATGACAAAAACCCTTTTCACTGAAAATGCTTCTGTCAAATTATTTTATCACACAAACAGGAAAAAGAAGTTAATGCATGGGATTTTCTTTACCTCACACCTCCCCTTGGGGCAAATTTGATCTTCATTCTAATGCTATCTAATTTGTTCTTGTTGTTTCTTCCTTGCACACGACTACTTAATAAACCAAAACCAACAACAACCAACAACCACAGCCAACAACCTACCATGCCTCTTGGAGCCCTACCATTTATATACCCCCTGTAAAGTCCCTAGAAGTCTGGAGGCCAGCATCAGGATTAGAGCTTCTACCAGCAGACATCACGGGTGTTTCATTTTTACCTGGAAAGGAAAACAAGGGAATTCTCAGGGAGATTTCTCTTCCCTGGAGGTTAATTGTTATTCATCTTATTTATAGTTGGGCCTGGCTTTCTGACTGGTGTGAGGTGGAATCTCAGGGTTGTTTTGATTTGCATTTTCCTGATGACTAAGGATGCTGAACATTTCTTTAGGTGCTTATCGGCCATTCGCATTTCCTCAGTTGAGAGTTCTTTGTTCAACTCTGTACCCCATTTTTAATAGGGTTATGTGATTGTCTGAACTCTAGTTTCTTCAGTTCTTTTATACCTTGGATATTAGCCCTCTATCAGATGTAGAGTTGGTGAAGATCTTTTCCCAAGCTGTTGGTTCCCGCTTTGTCCTATTGATGGTGTCCTTTGCTTTACAGAAGCTTTGCAGTTTTATGAGATGCCATTTGTCAATTCTTGATCTTAGAGCATAAGCCATTGGCGTTCTGTTCAGGAACTTTTCCCCTGTTCCCATGTGATCAAGGCTTTTCCCTATTTTCTCTTCTATTAGTTTCAGTGTAGCTGGTTTTATGTGGAGGTCCTTGATCCACTTGGAATTGAGCTTTGTACAAGGAGATAAGTATGGATCAATTTGCAGTCTTCTACATGTTGCCCTCCAGTTGGACCAGCACCATTTGTTGAAAATGCTGTCTTTTTTCCACTGGATGGTTTGAGTTCCTTTGTCGAAGATCAAGTGACCATAGGTATGGAAGTTCATTTCTGGGTCTTCTATTCTATTCCATTGATCCTCCTGCCTGTCTCTGTTCCAATACCATGCCGTTTTTATCACTATTGCTTTGCAGTATAGGTTGAAATCAGGGATGGTGATTCCCCCAGAAGTT
Organism: Mastomys natalensis; assembly: GCA_021653895.1. NCBI lineage: Eukaryota > Metazoa > Chordata > Mammalia > Rodentia > Muridae > Mastomys > Mastomys natalensis. Next base: position 470,142 of record JAJTUV010000475.1, on the reverse strand, counting down.
CTTTTATTGTTAAGAGAAGTTTTTGCTATCCTGGGTTTTTTGTTATTACAAATGAATTTTAAGATTGCTCTTTCTATCTCTGTAAAGAATTAACTGGGAATTTTGATGGGATTGCATTAAATCTGTAGAATGCTTTCGATAAGATATCCATTTTTACTATATTAATCCTTACAATCCATGAGAATGGGAGATCTTTCCATCTTCTGAGATCTCCTTCGATTTCTTTCTTCAGGGGCTTGAAGTTCTTGCCATACAGGTCTTTTATTTGCTTGGTTAGATTCACACCAAGGCATTTTATATTATTTGTGACTATTATGAATGGTGTCATTTCCATAATTTCTTTCTCAACCAGTTTATCCTTTGTGTAGAGAAATGCTACTGGTTTGTTTGAGTTAATTTTATACCCAGCCACTTTGCTAAAGTTGTTTATCAAGTTTAGGATTCTCTGGTGGAAGTTTTGGGGTCACTTAAGTATACTATCCTATCATCTGCAAATAGTGAAACTTTGACTTCTTCTTTTCCAATTTGTATCCCTTTGATCTCCTTCTGTTGCCTAATTGCTCTGGCTAGGACTTCCAGAACTATATTGAATAGGTAGGGGAGAGTGGGCAGCCTTGTCTAGTCCCTGATTTTAATGGGATTGCTTCAAGTTTCTCTCCATTTAGTTTGATGTTGGCTACTGGCTTGTTGTATATTGCTTTTACTATGTTTAGGTATGGACCTTGAATTCCTGATCTTTCCAAGACTTTTATTGTTGAGCCATCATTGGCCTAGACAGGCCCCAGACCCGCCCTCCATGTCACCTGTACCCTTAAGTCACGGGTAAGGGGGTAAGGGTTGTGTCTAAAACCCTCTGCCTTGAGGTTTGCATATTAATGAGGCTGGGGGACTAGGTAATTAAGTTCTCCCCTCCCTAACTCCTCCCTTGATACTTCTCAATATAAGGGAGCCCCTCCTGTCTTTTCAGGGGGAGCGCACCAGATTCACCATTCTTGTCAATAAAATTACTTCATGGAAACTGAATTCCATGTGTCTGCATGGGCCTACTTCTACTCTGGGACCGCCTCGACCATGTGGGAACTACAGCGTCCAGGGCGGGAAGTGCTGCGAACCAGCGGGCCGAATCCCGCACGTGAGACCCCGCCCCAGTTGCGGCTGCCTCAGCCACCATTTGGGGCCCCAGGCACCCGCCTACGTTTTGTTTCCTACATTTTATCATGAAGGGCTGTTGAATTTTGTCAAATGCTTTCTCAGCATCAAGAGATATGATCATGTGGGTTTTTTCTTTGAGTTTATTTATATAGTGGATTATGTTGATGGATTTCCGTATATTGAACCATCCCTTCATTCCTGGGATAAAGCCTACTTGATCATGATGGATAAGTGTTTTGATGTGTTCTTGGATTCGGTTCAAGAGAATTTTATTCAGTATTCATAAGGGAGATTGGTTTGAAGTTCTCTTTTCTTGTTGGCTCTTTGTGTGGTTTAGGTATGAGCATAATTGTGGCTTCATAGAATGAATTAGATAGTGTTCCTTCCATTTCTATTTTGTGGAATAGTTTGAAGAGAACTTGTATTAGATTTTCTTTGAAGGTTTGATAGAATTCTGCACTAAAACCGTCTGGACCTGAACTTTTTTTGGTGGGGAGACTTTTAATGACTGCTTCTATTTCTTTCGCAGTTATGGGACTGTTAAGATGGTTTATCTGCTCCTGATTTAACATTGGTAACTGGTACTTGTTTAGAAAATTGTCCATTATATCCAGATTTTCCAATTTTGTTGAGTATAGGCTTTTGTAGTAGGATCTGATGATTTGTTGAATTTCCTCAGTTTCTGTTGTTATGTCTTCCTTTCCAGTTCTGATTTTATTAATTTGGATACTGTCTCTCTGCCCTCTGGTTAGTCTGGCTAAGGGTTTATCTATTTTGTTGATTTTCTCAAAGAACCAGCTCCTGGTTTTATTGATTCTTTGTATAGTTCTCTTTGTTTCTATTTGGTTCATTTCAGCCCTGAGTTTAATTATTTCCTGCCATCTACTCTTGTTGGATGTATTTGCTTCTTTTTGTTCTAGAGCTTTTAGGTATGTTGTCCAGCTGCTAGTGTGTTCTCTCTCCAGTTTCTTTTTGTATGCACTTAGAGCTATGAGTTTTTCTCTTTGCACTGCTTTCATTGTGTCCCATAGGTTTTGGTATGATGTGTCTTCATTTTCATTAAATTCTAAAAAGTCTTTTTAATTTCTTTCTTTATTTCTGTTCTTTATTTCTTCCCTGACCCCATTCTCAACGAGTAGAGAGAGTATTGTTCAGTTTCCATGTGAATGTGGGCTTTCCATTGTCTTTGTCATTATTGAAGATCAGCTTTAGACTATGGTGATCTGATAGGATGCATGGAATTATTTCGATTTTTTTGTATCTGTTGAGGCCTGTCTTGTGACCAATTATATGGTCTATTTTGGAGAAGGTACCATGAGGTGCTGAGAAAAAGGTATATTCTTTTGTTTTTGGGTGACATGTTCTATAGATATCTGTTAAGTCCATTTGGTTCATAACTTCTGTTAGTTTCACTGTACCTCTGTCTAGTTTCCGTTTCCATGATCTGTCCAGTGCCGAGAGTGGGGTGTTGAAGTCTCCCACTATTATTGTGTGAGGTGCAATGTGTGCTTTGAGCTTTAGTAAGGTTTCTTTTATGAAAGTGGGTGGTGCTCTTGTATTTGGTGCATAGATGTTCAGAATTGAGAGTTCATGTTGGTTGACTTTTCCTTTGACAAATATGAAATGTCCTTCCTTATCCTTTTTGATATCTTTAAGTTGAAAGTCAATTTTATTCGATATTAGAATGGCTACTCCAGCTTGTTTCCTAGGACCATTTGCTTGAAAAATTGTTTTCCAGCCTTTTACTCTAAGGTAGTGTCTGTCCTTGTCACTGAGGTGGGTTTCCTGTATGCAGCAAAATGTTGGATCCTGTTTGCGTATCCAGTCTGTTAGCCTATGTCTTTTTATTGGGGAATTGAGTCCATTGACATTAAGAGATATTAAGGAGAGGAGACTGTTGCTTCCTGTTATTTTTGCTAATAGTGGAGGCATTGTTCGTGTGGCTATCTTCTTTTGGGTTTGTTGGAGCAGGATTACTTTCTTGCTCTTTCTAGGGTATGATTGCTCTCCTTGTATTGGGGCTTTCCTGCTATTATCCTTTGTAGTGCTGGACTTGTGGAAAGATATTGTGTAAATTTGGTTTTGTCATGGAATATCTTGGTTTCTCCATCTATGGTAATTGAGAGTTTTGCTGGGTATAGTAGCCTGAGCTGGCATTTGTGTTTTCTTAGGGTCTGTGTGATATCTGTCCAGGATCTTCTGGCTTTTATAGTCTCTGGTGAGAATTCTGATGTAATTCTGATAAGTCTGCCTTTATATGTTACTTGGCCTTTTTCCCTTACTGCTTTTAAAATTCTTTCTTTGTTTTGACTATTATGTGACAGGAGGTATTTCTTTTCTGGTCTAGTCTATTTGGTGTTCTGTAGGCTTCTTCTATGATTATGGGCATCCGTTCCTTAGGTTAGGGAAGTTTTCTTCTATGATTTTGTTGAAGATATTTATTGGCCCTTTAACTTGGGAATCTTCACTCTCTTCTATACCTATTATCCTTAGGTTTGGTCTTCTCATTGTGTCCTGGATTTCCTGGATGTTTTGTGTTAGAGTTTTTTGCATTTTGCGTTTTTCTTGACAGTTGTGTCAATATTTTCTATGGTATCTTCTGCACCGGAGATTCTCTCTTCTATCTCTTGTAGTCTGTTTGTGATGCTTGCGTCTGTGACTCCAGATTTCTTTCTTGGTTTTCTATCTCCAGAGTAGTCTCCTTTGTGATTTCTTTCTTTTTTTTTTTTTTTTTTTTTTTTTTTCGAGACAGGTTTCTCTGTGTAGCCGGGCTGGCCTGGAACTCACTCTGTAACTAGGTGGCCTCGAACTCAGAGATCCGCCTGCCTCTGCTCCAAGTGCTGGATTAAAGGCGTGCGCCACCACCGCCCGCTCCTTTGTGATTTCTTTATGCTTCTATTTCCATTTTTATGTCCTGGATGGTATTGTTCAAATCCTTCACCTGTTTGGCTGTGTTCTCTTGTGATTCTTCAAGGGCTTCTACCTGTTTACCTGTGTTCTTTGAGAGTGTTATTTATGTCCTTAAAGTCCTCTATCATCATCATTAGAAGTGATTTTTAGATCTGACTCTTGTTTTCTTGGTGATATGGGGAGTTCTAGGAGAACTAGGAGAACTAGGAGAATTAGGTTCTGATGATGTCATGTGCTCTGGGTTGCTGGCCCTTGTATTCTTGCGCTTGCCTTTTGCCATCTGGTTCTCCTCGGTGCTACCTGTGCTGTCTCTGACTGGAGCCTGTCTTCCTATTCTCTTGGTTGTGTCAGAACTGTTTAGGTGGGTGTTGCTGCTGAGGTTAGAGCTGGGGCCCAAGATCTGCTCAGTGCTTGGGCCCAGACGGAAGGAACCAGTGCTCGGGAAACCAGGAGTGATTTCCCGGATTCCTGTGGGTCCTGGTTACTCCCTGTTTGGGGCAAGTGTTGCTGCCTCCTTGCTTAAGAAGCTGCTTGGGTTAGAGCTCCTGGGAGCCACACTTTCTATGGGTTCTGTGAGGTTGGGTGCAGAGTTGCCACTGGAGATCTGCTGAGTGCCCCTGCCCAAACCAGAAGGAACCAGTGCTCCAGACTGGGAGTGAAATCCCTGGGTCCCAGTGGGTCCCAGTTACTCCCTTTTTGGGGTGGGTGTTGCTGTCTCCTTACCTGAGAAACTGCCTGGGTCAGAGATCCTGGGTGCCCCACTTCTACCGGGTTTTGTGAGGTTCAGTGCAGAGCTGTCACCCAGGATCTCCATAAATTAGTTTTTAAGTAAGAGAGAGTAAGCATGCCAGCTGGATCATATTTGGTCTTCCTTCACAGACTGCCTAAATTTTTGCACAGCAAATTATTCTCAAATAGTCCTAAATGCATTTGGGCTCTCAGAGTTCAGTCTCTATTCTAATCCTCTTTAATATATTATACATTTTATGTTTTAAGGTCCTTATGCTTTGTTTACATTTAGCAGACTCAGCCTTTATTTCATTTTAACACAGAGTCCGTGACATGCTTTTGTTCCCCTACCTGGGACTGTCCTGTCTTTCCCAAACATGTCTCATGTCCCATGTCTCATGTCCCATGTCCCATGTCCCATGTCCCACTATTACTTTGTTGAAGAGAGCTCCCATCTTTGGAGGTGCAGCACAGGTCCCTGTTAGTTTTTGCTTTTATTTTGTTCTTTTGTCCTTTATTGCTCTCACATTCTTTGGCATCAAAGAGAGATTTTTGCATCACTCTTCATCTGGCAGTGCCTAGAAGGTGCTTTGAGTATGGAGATGTGGAATAGATCATGAATAAGAAAATCCCTACTTCATTAAGAAGTTACTAATATTTCAGATCCCATGGAACACCTGCCAATAAAGAGAGAAAGAAAACTCATTCAATTAAAACGGCAACAAAAATGATGGACACTGGTAGTAATGCTATAGAAAACATCATACAGTAATGCCCAACACTCCTCTATGCAATGCTAAATACACAGATGATGAGAGATCTCATAGCAGGGGTGAGATTGCTGGTCCTTCAGGCAGAAGATAGTAACTCAGTAAAACTTCCATGAAAACAAGAGCTTCAAATAGATGCTAAGATCTTAGCTGGAAAAAGCTAAACAAAAATACCAGTTCAACATTCCGATAAATCCATTTTGACTTTGGTCCTCATTTTTTCTAGGACTAATGACTAGTAGAATTAAAAAGATCAACACATTTATTTATATACTTATTGTCACTGACTACTTTTTTTTAGCTTCTGATCCTAATGAAATGAAGAACAACAGCTGAAAGGAAAATCAAATTCAGTAACGCCACTTGAGCGCACATGAGGGATGAAACAAATAGCTTAACAGCTTTTTAAACAGCAATTAAAGAAAAGAGGTCATGAATTTGAAAAGGTACTTGGGAAGTTTGCAAGGAGGAAAGGAAGGGGAAATGATGCAATTATATTATTATATCAATTTTTAAATGTTATTAATAAAAAAGAAACGGAAACAATTGTTTTGAAACTTCTAGAGCAATGCATAAACTGCAGTTCGATGACCAATGATACTGAAATTATTCAAAATAATGTATGCTGTTTTATCATAGCCAGAATAATCAAGCACTACACTGGAAAGAGCAGAAATGTCCTTTGTGACTACTTTGGGGCTCCTCAGAGGCCTCTCTCTAGTGTGTGAGTAGTAGGTTTGGAAGCACTAGGCAGGATGCTGACAGACCAGATCAACAGATCACACAGCAAGATGACCTTTGCTGTTCCTTGGAGTGAGCAATATTTGTGAGGCTAAACTTTTCTTCTCATAGAGAACAAAGCCTGTTACTCTGACCCTGTCACTCAGCAGAAAGAACAAAGAGTTGGTATTTGGAACCACAAGAGCTCAAGTTAAGTTCTCCCTCCATTTTAAACACTCAACTTCAGAGGCTGTATTTCTCCCTTTGAACATTACATATCTCGTGGTCCACACTTTCACTGGGAGGACATGAGAAAATAAATCGAAATGTTTTGTATGATAATTTTGATGTCACAAGTCACAGTGATTTTACATCTGGAACTATGACATAATAGAGTGTCACTCTATTAGTTAGAAAAACACAGGCATGGGCTCATATTTATTTTCTTACTACCCGTTAACAAGGCTGAATAAAAATCTTATTAGACTTTGTGGATTTGAATTTCTGTTTCCTTTTTTTGTTGTAAATCTTTACTGTGTTAAACAAAAGCCCTTTAAAACAACAGCTTCTCACTCAGGACTTTTGCCATTTTCTCAAATTGCTAAGCTTCTCACGTTAGACCATCTGGTATTTATTGTAAAATACACACCCCCGTGATGTGCTAATTGCCACAAGAATGCAACCTCACAACTGTAATTAGTTCTTTGTACACAGTTTCTTCCTGCCTCGGATAGTATTTTCCTGAATAAATGATAGTGTGGGATTGCCTATGTCAGAACACTAGCCCATTGTTTCCAATAACAGGCACAAGAGAAGGCTTGTCTTTTGTAAGGGGTGGCAGCTACCCCTGCCACCCATGTGGAAGCGACCTTAAAAGGAAGTGAAAAATGTGACAGGGAGATTCACTGCTGAAGTAGGCAGAAAATATCTTCCAGAGTATAATAATATCATTATATTCTTCAAGCCAATTTAAGCTCAAGTAAATAATATTCAAATACTAATAAAGTAGAATTTTGAATCACCATAATCTGATAAGTTTGTCTTAATCTCCTAGCCATGTATTATGTTGCATTCTCCAATATCAGTAATTTTTGCTGTAAAACTCAAGTTATGGTTGGTTACTTCAGTGACAAAGGAAGATCCAGGTAATGAGATGCTAAGACTTTAGTAGTATTTGCACAGAAGGATTATCTGGAAGCCAGCTGCTCAGGAACAGTTAGGAAGTCACCTTTGATATCACCTCAGCAGGCTACAGTGCAGAAGTAAAGACATGCAGACTGTATTGCAGTCTGCCAGAAACCATGAAAGTGCTAAAGGCAGTTTTTATAGGAGCAAAAACTAAAACTGAGCCCTACGAGAGAGAGAGAGAAAATCCAACACAAGGAAAATAAGTGCAGAGACACATAGTGATACAAGGAGTCAGTACTGAGATACAAGGGAGGGGTAGGAAATGGTAAGGAGGGCTTTCCAGGCTTAGGGTTTGGATTGTGAATTGTTATCAATATTTGGGAGCTAGGATAGAAAAAAAGGCTCTAACATTCTGTAAAGTGCTTGCTTTTGCCTTACTTGGGTAAAAACACACAATAGTAGTTAAAATGTATAACAGAGCTCACAGAAACATAAGGCCTGGTTCTACAGGGCTAAGGAAGCACTGATTCTATGGCTACTTTGTAATATTATGAAGCAGAAGATAAGTTGAAAGAGTGTAGAAAATGGAAACATTCTTAAAGAACATAAATAGTAACAGAGGAAGACAATTTACCCCGCCAGAGGCAGTAAGGATAGAAGTAATGATTAAGAATCTGGAAAAAAATGTTACTGAAATCACGAAGAGAGAAAAATTTATCAGGTCACATGGCAGTCTGTGTTGTATGAAATCAACAATGTTTCTGTAGAAACTTTTATAAAGCTGTCAGTGGTCTACGAAAGAACTAAAAGTAAGTTTATGAGCAATGTATAGTATAGTCTAAACAGAGCTGACAGGAAAGAAAGGGCAATGATTACATGAGGAGGTGGAATGCAAGAACAAAAGAGAAGCATAATTTTCTTTTACTAGGAAGAGCAAATTTGGGTATTAATATAGATAAAGGAAATCAACCAAACAGGGTTTAGCGGCAAAGAAGAAAGATACAGGTGTAACAACACATCCTGTGATGTCAGGAGAGCTTGGCACACCAGAAACCTGTGTTTGAAATTCACATTTCCTATAAAGAAGCTTTGCTTCCTTGGAGAAGGAAGTCAAAGGGGCCAAATTCAGTGCATATCAGCTCATGGAAGTTGAATAGGCTACTAAAGCAGGCTTACTGTGTCACTGAGTTCCAGAAATATTCACACAGGGGGATGGACTTTTGTTTGTTTTAATGCATCAATACATACTTAGACAAATTGACTCTGGATAAACGTACGTATAATCTGTGGTTCATCACAAGAAAATATGAATCACATTATTCATTATGTTTTTAGTACTGCCTTGCTACTCTAAAAAAAAAAAAAATCTTCCTGCTCCTTATCTATGGTTCTGAGCTGAATTAAGCACTTTGCACAACCACAAATTATCTTCTTTTCTTCCCAAGTCTTTATTGATTCGCTTTCCCTAACAAATAATATATGGAATCAAAAATCTAATATTTTTGAGTTAGAAGAGCTCTCTACCATATTAAAATGCTATTGGCAGATGACTTTCTATAGATAAATCTTCAGATTTTCAGGGGGAGGGGAGACACATTTGTTTTCAAATCAAGAAGAATGGTCTTTCAGAGAGGCCTATTGATCTCATCCAGATTTCAAAAAGAATAATGGCCAAGTAAAAATAGCAGTGGGAGGGAGGCTTGCTGCTGTGTAACTCCTTAGTAAACATAAGGAATTAGACTAGGCAGTGAAGGCCAAAGAAGTCTGAGTCTGCAGAAGAAATGCTTTCAGCAGTGCAATCAGGAAGAGATGTGCGTAGTAATCCGAAGACTTGGGATTCTGACATGGTGTCTTGATTTGCAGTTAAAAAAAAAAAGAAAAAAGAAAAGTGAATTTTTACAAATCAAGTAAAAATAAAAATTACTAGTGTTGAAAATGTCAGAATACAGAATAAAGTTAAGTGCCAGTGACATAGAATATTAATCCTAAAAGGGGTTGAATAGAGAATGATGACCTTCGGAAAATGAAATTTCTCCAGAGAAGGGAGACAGCTCAGCCAGTATTTGGGATCAGAAGTGTTTGATCTCAAAATTCATAATATAAAACAGAACAAATGAGCAAATAAAACCCAGTTGTGTTTATACATGATCTTAATCCCAGTATGGAGATGCACAGACTTGTTGATCTCTGCAGCTCTCTGGCCAGCCAACCAACCTACTTAGTTAGCTCCAGGCCTACGGGAAACTATCTCCAAAACCATTGACAGCACCTGAAAAACTTCACCTGAGTTTGACCTTTGGCCTATATATAGACACAAATACAAGTGCATGTAGAATGCACATGTGTTGTACACACATGAGTAGAAGAAAAACTTAAAAATAAAGAGTAAGAACTCTCACTTTAGTAGATGTTAAATGTCCCCAAATGATTAAAGTTGGAAAGACCATATTGGAAGTTATGACATTACAACCGCTTTGTCAAACCACAAAGAATGCGTGATTAAAGAACTTCCCAGAATAGATGTCTGTGTGTGTGTGTGTGTGTGTGTGTGTGTGTGTGTGTGTGTGTGTGTGATATGTTGCATGTTTATGTGTATGTGTCACCTCCACACTTGGAAGTGCTGGTTCATGGCCCCATGTGCTTGCCTGTGGCAAATGGAGGATGCTGAGTGACTTGCTTTATCACTTTCTGTCTTACTTCCTTGTTAAATGGTGTCCCTCTGAATCTGGAACTAAACTGGTGACTAGTAAGCCCTAGGAACACTCCTGTCTTTGTCCGCAACAGCACTACTATTACAAAAGCGAGCTATTTTTGTTTGTTTATTTGAGACTGTTTGTATTATATATATCTGACTGGATTAGAAGCCACTACTATGTAGACCACCCTGGCCTCAAGCTCATAGAGATCCACTTGGCACTTTGTCTTGGAGTGCTGGGTTTAAGGGCATACACCATAGCTAAACATGTGTTTTTATGTAGCTGATGGGGATTGATTTAAGGTCTACATGCATGCACAGCAATAATTTTATTCACTGAAGCATCTTTTTAGGCCTGGCCATGGTTAAGGAGGCAAGCGGATAGGCTGCATATATAGGTTCATTACTTTTACATAACCATGACCTTTAACTGGCAGAGGGATTTATTTATTTTGGCTCATGGCTTAGTAGATATGGTCTCCATGGCAGAGATGTCATGAAGGTGGGAGTGTCCTGTGGCTGTAATGGCAGGAACATGAGACAACTGGAAACATCATGGCAGATTCAAACCAAGAAATGAAAACCTGAGCTCAGAAGTAGAGCTAGACTATTGCTTTAAAATCCTAAACTCAGTATTTTTTCCCAACAGCCATGCTTAAAACTTTAAAACTCCTACAACCTCTAAAATCAGGATCTCATCTCGATCATCAGGGCTGTTAAAGCACATAAGTCTGTGGGAGATAGAGATAACCTTACCTTCAGGTTACATAACAGTGATACAGATATGGATGGATTTTCATACACAAATGTAGCTATAGGAAAAGAATTATTAGGGAACTGGCTCATGTAATTGCAGATGCCTAGAAGTCTTATGAATAGGTGTTTTGCTAGTTAGAGAACCAAGGACATTTTGCCATAGTTCAGTCATTTTTTTTCAGTTGAAAATTTTCACAGAAAACTGGTAACATGGTTCTTATTCTAAGATTAGACACCCAGAAGACCCATGTCCTAGAGCCAAACAGTGGAGTCCTTAGGAGTTTTGATACACATGTCCAGAATAATAAGGGTATCCCACTTCTGAGAAAATAGAAAAGGTTTAGAGAGAAAGAAAAAGAAAGACGAGGAGAGGACTGGAGAGATAGTTCGACACTTAAGAGCATTGACTACTGTTCCAGAGTTCCTAGGTTCAATTCCCAGCACTCACTTGGCAGTTTACAACTGTCTATAACTCCAGTTCTAAGGGATCTGGCACCCTCACATAGACATACATACAGACAAAATACCAATGTACATTTTAAAAAGCATTTTTAAAAGAGATGAGGAGAAAGAAGGAAGAAAAGATTAGATAGAGAGGATGGGATAAAGAATTCATAGTTTCCATGTCTTTATTCTCGGTGGGCCAATAGATGATACGTACCTATATCAAGTAAAGAAGGTATTCCTAATTGTGGCTCTATATTCATTATTTTTGCTTCTATATTCAAATACCAGTCAATGTATTCTAGAAACATCATCTTAGAAATGTACAAAATAATGTTTCTTTTGGTTAGTTTTTGTCAGGTTGTCACAAACTAGAGTTCTTCGGATGAAAGACACTCAAATGAAGAACTGAATTACCTCTATCAGATTAATATGTAGGCATATCTGTTAGACTTTTTCTCCTTCTGCTTACTCTTCTCCTCCTCCTCTTCTTCTCTTCCTTCTCCTCCTCTTCCTCCTCCTCCTCTCCTCCTCCTCCTCTTCCTCCTACTCTCTCCTCTCCTCCTCCCTTTCCTCCTCTCCTCTCCTCTCCTCCTTTTCCACCTTCTCCTCCTCCTCCTTCTCCTCCTTTTTTTGACTAATGGTTGCTAGAGAAAATACACTACTGTATGCAGTGCTACTCCTGGCTACTTCTGGGCAATGTTACTTCCATCTTAGAGAAATATTTTAGATTATGATGGTCTATGAAGTAAAACAAGACTAAGGGATGGGAATAAGCCAGTAGCAATTTGTTCTGACAGTTGTGAACCTCCAATTATGCTTATGGGACTTCCTGGAAATGACTAGATCTGATGCACTGTTTCATCACAGAGGTGAGAAGCAAAAAAATCTAGGAATATACTGTGACACCAGATTACTGGAAAATTACTAGATGATGGGAAAAATAGTTCATTAAGCTAAACATATATAATGTAATTACAAGACAAATTCAAGTTGATGCAAAGTTGTAGTTCAATTTCAGTTTGGTAGTAGTACATGATTTTAGTAGAACTTTATGTGCCCATAATTTCTCACAGTACCACACAATATTACAGAAGTAAACATAAAACTCAGTTACATGAGACTTTGCCCATATTTCTAATATTCCATGACTGTAAGAGTAGATCAGAAAATTTAAATGCAGGTAGCTCTGATTATAATTGCATGCTGAGCAGATTAAAAAGCAGTACAAAGCATTCCTTTCTGATAGTTATCCTAGTATACTGATTCCTGCTATTTACGATAAATGGACTGTAATGATAGAAGTTAAATAAGTGCTCTTTTTATTCTTTTGACTTCTGTTTTAGACATGGGTATTAATAATTTCAGAGTGGGATCTCGCTCAGTTGAATGTCGTTTAGGGGTCAGAAACACTTAATTTTAATGGAAAGAGTTTATTGATCACATCCAATAATGGTTTTAAAAGATGTGATAGCATAAACTAGTGATCATTTAGTATATGGTGGAACACTTATTTCATGAGGTGGTATTGCTTATACAGGAGACATTCGTTTCGAAGACCCATTGAGTTGGGGAAGAATGAAGGAGCTAATACCATAGTTTTTCTCCTCTTGCTTGTAGTGATTTCAAAATGTTCTCCATGCTGACATGTTTCCGGGAAGAATTTATGTTCTAGTAGAGGATATAGAATCAAGTTTACGGAGAGTATTGCAATTATCATCTTGTAGATTCAAACTTCAATCCAGTACTTATTGAAGAGAAACTATCATATGAGTTCGAATTATTCTGTGAGAAAGAATTATGCGCGAGTTGATCATTGCGTGATAAAAAGTCTCGAATCATAGCACATTTTTTTATTTTTCAGTCAAAAATGAGAGGATAATGAATAGGAAAATATCTACATATCTCTTTTTTCTTGTACTTCTTCTTTTACATGGGTAAGTTATTTCTGAGTGGACATCTCAGCCTCAGTTTTATGTCTTGTTGTCCACAGCAAAGGCCACATAACTTATGCCACAGTTAGTTTACTATCACATCCCATATGGTTTTCAAAGGATTGTAGCATATTATCTAGTTCATTAGATATTTGGGAGACACACTCATTCTCATGAGGTGGACATCATTCATCAAGGAGACACGGCCCCATATCCACATTCTTTGGAGGAAGATGAGTACCTTAGGGATTTTCCTGGAGGACACTCAGTGCTCACATGTCTTAGCTTTGGTAGCATGTCTCATCAAAGAATCGCAACTTATCTTTGATTCTGATGGTCCTTGTGTTGTGTGACTTTCCCTGGGGAGACAATATGCATTCATCTAATATAGGACAGTGACAACACAGGAAAAGGTTATTTCATCTACATCTAGTTTAGTGAATCCTTGTGTTTATTAGGTTACTTGTATAAGCATCAGTATGAGATTACTTAAAGGGGCCTTTTAAGTCTTTTATGGTTTAGGCTTCCTGAGACTTGTCAGTTTCATTTACTACCTGAGTCTTATGTCTTCTTCCAGGTGCTCAGCAGAAACAGATGCACAAAATCTTTCTATGCACTCAGATACACAGATACTCAAATACACACACACACACACACACACACACACACACAGACACACTAATTAATTTTTAAAATTCTCACCGAAAATGGAAATTTGGAGAAAAAAACTCAAAACTATACATTTCGATAGATGTTTCTTTTGGAAATAGTCAAATCTCAGATTTTCTTGGGCCATGCCTCAAAATGTCTCATCAATAGGAGTGATCAGTTAGAGGATTTCCTTATGAGCTTGCATCTAGAAGTGATCAGTTGAGGGATCTCTCTTGTGTGACAAACAATGGAGATAATAAGCAATAGTTTGTAATGTAGGAATATTGAGTACAGTGTTAAAGTTGTAAGACAGATATTTGGGATAGTAAAAAAGTGTTTAATATTGGCAGGTGCCATTCAAGACTTAACTAAGATTTATAATCAATGGGACAAATCAACTTGGGTTTTTGTCTTCTATCTGAACACAATTCAAGAATGGATACATGTGAAAATTCTGAGCGTTTGAGAATAACCTCCAAGAAAATAAGACAAGAGTCTTATGACCTCAGTTTTTTTAGAACATTGAATGTTTTGACTGTGTTTTAGTGTTACTCTCGGATAAATGGAATAGGAGTAAGTTTGCTTCAGCTCTTGTGAATAATATGCCTCTATGAAAAGAATATGTTTTTGCCATGTGTGCCTTGCCCTTGCGATTAAGCTCCTTACTCAGGTGACTCTTCTTAACCCTTAGAGTATTAACTGATGCTCTGGGTAAGGTTGGTTATCCCATGAGATTTTAGTCCACCTTGTATTAAGGCTCTGCTTTTCTAGATAAACACTGTCAACTATAGTGATAGAAAGTGCCAAGTGGTGTTTGGAGAAAACCTCTTCTAAACAGAAGAGGGAGTGGATGAAAATGCCTACTTTGTTGATTTGAGGAACTATAAGGTTCAGAAAGTAATAACTTCTTCTAAAAATACTACCTAGGTATAAACGATATATATGTAAAGAAAATCAGGCAAGTTTGCAGAAGAATTTCAATGCAGCAACATGGCTACCCTGGCTGGAATACCCCCCCAAGCCCCCCCCACACACCTTTAATCCCAAACAATAAAAGTAAAGTTACTGTGTAGAAAAGCACCCAAAGAGTGATATCTAATTGAGAGGTAGACAAAGTGGTTAATCAGAGAAAGATTTGACAGAATACAATATGCCAAATTTTCATGAGGACAGAGAAAAAGAGAGGCTACTTAAGAGAGAGCAGCACAGAGAGAAAAAAAGAGAGGAGGAAGTTTTACTGGGATAGTTGTACAGAGACAGGTTGAGAGAAAGAATAATCTAGACACAGGTGAAGACAGTATGAGCAAAGGAATGAGGAGCCTGAAGATTAGAAAATATTACCAAAGTTTTTATGAGATCAACCAGAGCAATTCAGGAGAAGCCAGGAGGAGTCAAATGGAATCAGTCAGCTTGGATAGGAGTTTGAGCTAGAACCACTGAGTTGAATAAACCAACTAGAAACTAGAAGAACTAGGTGGGGCTTATTTTATTTAACAGCAAATCTCAGATGCTGAAAACATTCTGAGTCGGAATTTCTGGTTTTGTTAGAAACTCAGTTGTGTCATATGATATTTGTCTGGAAATTATCTTTTGAGAGGATGTTTTCCTGATAATGTGGTGTTTTTCTGGATGCTGCCTGGTGAAAGGGCATGTGATGTTTTGCTAGAGCAGACACTTGAGAAGATATGTGACATTTAAGAAGAATCTAAGTATATATTACCCAACAGACAGTGAATGATGCTCTTGCATTGGTTTGCCTTCCAATTGTTTGCTGGTCTTCACTGGGCTTCACTGAGAGTAATCTTGCATTGGTTTACTTTGATTTCTTTGCTGATCATTGCTTGTCATGACCTTGTAAAAAGAAATGCACCAAAGAACTTCTGGTGGTATTCCAGCTGCTTCTTGCTGCTTTCACAGTCTTGTGCACATCAGCAGAGCATCACAGTTTCTTCTAGATCAAGCTTCTGCTACTGATTCATAGTTGGTGTTTGCTAGTGGACTGCACTGCCACTGCTGATTTGTGTTTGGGGTTTTCCTAGTGGACTGGACTAGTGATAAGAAATATTGGAATGGACTCAAAGAACTTTTCTAAACAGGTCCACAACCCTTGTTTTCCATTAACTTTTCTTTTCCCCTACCTCTTGTGGGTAGTGGACCAGAAGGGAGGTTGAAGGATGTTGTGTTAAAACATCATTGGCAATGTTTTAGTAATACCCTTTCCCCTCCCCCATGGTTCCTATGGTCCCCATGCTGTGACAGTCCAACCAGCCATTCTCTTGATGCACATCCTGCTCACATTCCCAGTCATTTGCCCCCTGTGACTAGCTGTCACAAATCCCTGTAACTCAGTAAAATTAAAACTCTAGAGGCTTATAATTTATCAGTAAGATTTATATCAGTAAATTCTCAACCCACCATATGTGCACACAATGAACTCAGAGTCAATTGATATTAATATAAGCTGCCCACCTATATTGGACAAATTGTCCTATATTAATCCATATCTTCTATAATATTCATAGCTATGATATTTAAAACCATGTGGATTGGGTTTGTATTTCTCTTCCTCCATATTCCTTCCTCATGCCTTTGTGTGACCCCATCTCTCCCATCTCTAAAACTCTCAGCCTGCCTTCTTTATCCACTGCCCATTCACAGTCTCTAGGTTTATCTTGTGCCTGCCTTCACCTGTATATAGACAACAATCCACAGAAGAGTTTAAGAACCAGAACTAAAGTAGATTTTTGGAAAATCTAAGCCTACAACATTCTACCCCTACATTACAATGTATAGAAGCTAGAAGTTTCCAGGACCAGACCTAGGTTAGCAGATGACAATAAGCCTCTGTGACAATAATTACATCACGCAAATATAAATTACTCTTACAAAAGTTTCTGTTTGTATCCCAGAGACTGAAAAATGTACTAGGTTTGGCAGGATAGGTGAACAGAAAGTTGTATGACAGAGGCATCAAGGCATGCATCAACTTGGTGATGATTTTGAAGAACAGATACTTTTGAGGATTTAGGTCATGACTGATAATGACTAAAGTCATTATGATCTGTGAAATGATGGGGTACTCTCAGCTTATAGATTTCCTAGAACTGGACATATTTCACTTAAAAAAAAAAAGAAACATTTCTGGATAACTCATCTGTTTCTCCAGCACTCAATTATGTATCTAATTACTTTCTGATGTAAAAATTAGTTTGTCTTCTGGGATGCATTATAGGTTTTCATGCATATTATTTGGAGAAGAGTTTCTTTTAATTGGGGTTTTTAACTTTCTGGTTAATGTAACTAACCTTCATATATGCCCAAGGAATAATTTACAAGGGTTGATCTAGTATCCTCTGGGGCATGAAGCTGGGCTCTGCTCTGTCTTTCATAATGTCTGCGAAACAGCTGGATTCAACAGAGCAGCTGCAGCCATTAAACGTGTGCACTTGCATTTCAATTATTATTGATTTCTGAAACATTGAGTTCCCTTAATCCTATACATTTCATGTTGATTTTAAAGTTTTCTTTGTAAAACTGTTTTTTACTTGAAATAGTTTATATTTTTTTTTCTGAAGAAGAGCTTGAGGTTCTGTGTCAAACTGAAGGCTTTTTGAAATATACTTAACCTATAGAAAAGTGCAGAAAATGACAGAAGAGACATGGGTGAGTATTTTCTTCCATTTTACCAGATGCTAATATTTTTGCCTTGTGTCCAATTTGTCTTTTAGACATATGGCTAAATTATTTTGTTTTATCCACTCAACTATTATTTATGGTAATTTCCCAATTTTGTTCACAAGCTACAGTTCTGAATGTTATTTAAACATATCAATACTTTACATGATTTATACTACATTGAATCACAGTAAACTTGATATTTTTACTTCATTTCACATTTGAAACTTATCCATGTTCAAGTATATTTATTCTAAAATAAATTTGCTTTCTAGTTATTTCTAATGCTTGGAATTTTTTTTATAAATTCTATTAATGGAAAGAAAGTTAAGGAATTCATTTTGAGATCACATTGGGAAATGATTTGTTAAATTTTCAAAATAATAATTTTTGGTGAACACTTTAATGAAATAAACTATATAAAATTAAATATTTCTGGTTCAATAAAAGACTTCATGCTTAAAAATGTATTAAATATATTTTAATACTAGAAAAACAATTTTCATCGAAAACTACTTTTTATACTCAAAAGTATTAGAAGGTTCTATTTGTAAGAAAGATACAAAAAGTAACTATAATGGATAAAACAAGGGAGAATACAAAAGTTAAAGGGTAATATAACCAAGAAAGTGAGAACCCATATGGAGTGAGGTTCCAGTGATTAAGATAGCCCTCTGCTCTGACCTTTAATACACAGTAAGAGAAAAACTCATCATTCACCATGCATGCATGGACCTTAGGAGTTACTCAGAGCAGAAAGCTATGGGAAAGTGAGGTGTGAAAGATTGTCTCACTGATTAGCTTGGGAGGACATGGTACATGGAAGTTGATGATAACAGTCCAAGGATCCAACAGAGAAACTAAGAAGCATAACTTCTCATCCATTTTGAGGCAAAGGCTACATAATCTAAGGCAGTACCAACTAAATCGATTCCCATAGAAGTGGCTCATACTAGTCACCAGAACACTTCTTTACCACTGATTAAGACCAAATGAATATCAGAAACTAGAAAGGAATGGAAGTGTGGAAGGTACTACTAAGGCAACTGGGAATGAAAGAGCCAGTGTTTGTTGTCTAGTCCAGTGATCTGCAAATTTTTGTGTTCACAAAGAATTAAGAAAGAGGTCAATTCAGAAGATACATCAGAACTGGAAAAGAGCTTTGGGGATTTTGCTGAGTCCCATGGCAGGACCATATCTTTACATTTCAGGAAAAGCACTGTTGTTAACCAAAGTAATTTGCTGGTCCATTGTCAGATCTTGAAAGGACAGCTTGGTTTCTGGTGGAGCACTGGCTAGAGATGACTGGAGACCCTGAAAGGGATGGCATACATTTTGCCACACTCCTAGACCCTGGGCTAGTCACGTGGCTAACCCAAAGTGGGAGCCACGATGTGCAATTATGTGGTGGGCAGATGGGAAGAAAAGAGAAGTGGAGCAACTTGAACAATATTAGAGAGAAGGAACTGGAGACTCAGGGGTAGAGAGAACTAGCCTGTTGTGAGTGGCCAGCCCTGCTATCTGGAGCCATGGTGAGGTCCCATCCTGAGCTTCCACTGAGGATCATAGCCTGGTCCATGGTTACACAGGGGCAGGAGTTGGTGTTGATGGCTGCAGCTCATATTATTACTACAGACCATGGGTATATCTATGGTTAGGGAAGCTATTGGGGACCATGGCAATGTCCAAGTTCTGTGCAGAACTGGCCCTGCCCCTCACTAGCTGAGGCACTCTGGAAAGCTGGCCCTACCTCTCATCAGTGGCAGCACTCAAGAGAGTAGGTCCTGAACCTCACCCAGGCAGCACAGTGGAGCTGGTCTTGGTGACAGGAGTGTGGGTGAGCTAGTCAGAGTGTGTGAGTGTGGGAGAGCTGATTTCTGCAGTCTGGAAAGCTACTCATGGAGTCATACACATTGGAGAGCTATTCCTGTCCCTCACAGTCCTGTGAAAAGTATGACGTCTCTCCTGGACAGCACAACAGAAATGACACTGTTCTGGGGGGCACAAGTGAGCCTGTCCAAGGGAGAGAGCTTGGAAGAGCTGGCCCAACCTCTCCTCTGTCCTGAGGATGCAGTGTGGGGTGTGGTGGGGTGCAAAGTGATGCCCTCTCGCACCTCATCCCTTTCAATCTGTGCCATTCAGGAGAGCAGGTCTGGGGTCATGAGAGGGAAAGGGCCGATTCTGTTCCATGCAGTTTACAGCACTCAGAAAAGTGGGCCATGCACCTAGCCTGAGCCATGGTATTAGGGGCTCAGGTGAACTGGCACCAAGGGTGTGAACAAGATATAGCTGGCCTTCACCACTCCTTTGCAAGGGGTGGCCTGGGTGGGGAAAGATGTCCTCTGCCCCTTTTTCCTTCCCACTGGAGGCACTTGGAAGAGCTGACCTGACCATCAGGGTCATGAGAACTGGTGAGCTGGCCCTGTTCCTCGGTGGCTGTAACACTTGGAAGAGTGGGCCCTGTACCTTGCTTGGGCAACATAGTGGAGCTGGCCCTGATGGGGAAGGGACAGGTGAGGCAGCCCTGAAGGTGTGGAGGGGGAGAGATGGCCTAGCCACTCATAGGTTGCAACACTTGAGAAATTGGGACCCATGCCTTGACTGGGTAGCACAGTGAGGCTGGCTTTGGAGGCATGGATGTAGGTGAGCCAGCCTGAGGGCATGACAGTAGGAGAGCTAACCCTGTCTCCACTGATGGCACGGTGTGGCCTAGCCAGAGCAGTCCTAGAGAGGTTGCCCTAGTGGTGCTTATATGGGAGCGCTTGCACACTGACCAGCTCAGTTACCACCCAGGTCCAGATCCAGGCCTCTGCGTTGACCCACCTCAAAATCTGTATCAGCTGTGAATGGTTGGGATCCATGAAACGGCCTGTTTGCCGACTCACAGCTGTAGAATCTCCATGACACGGGGCAAACACAGCACAACCAGGAGGAGTCACTGGGAAGACCCAATATTGATGGTGCCACAGAAGTGAGATACCATGTCCCAGACCAATGACTCATTGTAAAGGATGTGTACAAGTGAAGCTGTGTGGATAGAGCAATGTACTCTGGGACACGTTGTGACATACTACAGCTTCCATGGTAAGATGTTTCCCTGTTTTCTCTTTGTGTCTGTTTTGTTTGAGGGAGCAGGCTGTAAGAGTGAAGGGCAGATATGAGGGGACTGAGAGATGAGCAGGACTGGGATGCATTGTGTGAAACTCACAAAGAATAAAAAAATAAAGTTTCTTTACTTTCCTATGTCTTAGATAAAAAATAAAATTAAAGTGGACAAAATGTATATCTCATTAAAACAGCAAAAGGGAGAGACAAATGTCATTATATTTCATTTTTATATAACCTGATTCCTTGCCCAAATGCCTTTTACACAGCAATATCTTCAGAGCTATCTTCTATTTATTGTTAAGCACATTTAATACTGAATATGCCTGACATAAGCTCTTTATCATCCGAGTTTTCATGACTCCTCCAGCCCTTAATGCTCTCATGTAACATGTCCCATAATATCAGACTCTCATCTTCTTTTCTAATACATTTCTATAGGCTACCACTCCTTGCATATTTTCTCTCCTTATTAATGACGATGATTTATATGTATAAAGATATGTTAATCATCTTTTGTGAAACTGATATTTGGAGATATAAGTTAGGGGACACAGGAGTGAAAAATCTTTCTATTGGTATCTCTGAGTAAACTGAACATTGATCCTATTTAGTTTTGTTAAATGCAATGTGGAATTTGAGGGCCATGGATACCTGTTGTAGAAAGTAGCTAATTAGTATCTCTCTGGTTTATGAAGAAAGAGCGTACACACCATAAATGGAAAGGTCAGAAGCATGAGCATGCAACTTGTTCAGCTGCCTGAAGCTCTACAAAGTTCTTGGTTCAACACACTTTGCAGCTGTCTCCTTGAAATGTTTTAGCACTAAGTCTGCATTTTTATTTTGCACTGGAGCAAATAAATTACGGGTTTTTAAAAGTAAATTTATGCGAGGACACACAAAACAACTATGAGATTTCAGAAAAGAACATGGAGATACCCCATTTCCATTTCAATGCCGTTTGCAAAATCAGAGATTTCAAGAATGACAGGATATCCAGATCCCTCAGGCAGCACAAGTTCTGTGTTCATGAAGGTACATTAGTAAGTCATCCCCACCACCGTGAATAATACTAATTAAATAAAGGGCACTGGGTTCCTCAACATTTATTTTCCCTTGTTTTGAAAGAAGATTTCAGGTCTAACTTTCACTGAATATTTTGCTTGGGAAGAAATGACTAACTAGGAAAGTCACTTGTCTGTAAGTAAGAAATGTGTTGGCTTTTACTAGCAATTATTTTTAAGTGTTTTAATTTATACTTTTAAATTTTTATATATTTGGATCATATTCTTTGCTCTCCCCCAACTCCTTCCAGATATTCTTTAACCTTCATACTCATCCAATTTCAAGGTTTTTTAAAACAGGCAAACAACAGAAACAACAACAATAACAACACACACACACACACACACACACACACACACACACACACACACAGCATGGAATTCTATTTGTATTGGTCAGCTATTCCTAGCCTGTACTGGAGTGTTTGCCTCTTCAAGATGCTATTAATTGTGAATAGTTTCTTGGATAGGGGTAGGATTTTGACCATACTTCCTTCACTCTATGTTTTCAAAGTATACATCGATAGTTAAAGGGTACCCAACTTTCGTATTATTGTTAATAAAATTATAAAAGATACTGTGAAGTCATGTCCTCATACTGCATCCCTCTGAGCTTCACTGAAGTTTTACAGACTTTAGAGATAGGAAAGAAACAAAGTCAGTTTGGCTTTAGCCATTGAAAAGACCCTTTATAGCCTTTTCTCCATTTTAATTATAAAATGCACATCTGACTATCATAAAATGTAGGTCTCTCTCTCTCTCTCTCTCTCTCTCTCTCCTCTCTCTCTCGCTCTCTCTCTGTCTCTCTCTCTCTCTCTCTCTCTCTCTCTCTCTCTCTCTCTCTCTCTCTTGTTCATAATATATTCCCATTATGTACACCAATGCTTTTACACTGTTCTTGGCACTTCAATAAATAAATATGAATTGAATAAGTAAAAGAGAAAAATAAGGGCCTAGGAAATTCTTGCATAAAATAAAATAAATTTGTGATCACACACAAAATATTGATTTAAAATAATAAATTTTGGAGCAATGAAAATCAATATTTGAATTAATCAAAGTGCAAAAGAGAAGAACTATAATTTTTAGTTATATGAGTTTTTGCCTTATTATATAAACCAGTAAAGTTAGCCATTTTAAGAAAAAAATATCTAGTAGATGCCCACTAGCATGCATCATAAAATCAAGGTCTATGTTTAATTTAACTTTTCTTAAATTAAAATGTAGTTTGTTTTGTATAGATTCTACATGTGACTAAAATGAATGTTTGTTGTTAATTTGCTTTTACTCAGAATAAGTTTGCATGTATTGATGACATACACTCTGATGGTTTGATCTATGTGTTCGTGGTAAAACTATTATTTCAAGTGAGCTAATATGTCTATCACATCAATTAATTTATGTTGATGTGTGGTTAGGCCACTAAAAATTTTCCTTTAACTGTATAAGTTTATTCATTCATTCACTTTTGCCTCTAACTCATAGAGATCAACCTTACTCATGGGTGCTGCAATTAAAGGCATGATTTCAAATGCTTCCAAAACTACTATCAAGGAATGCCTATGTATTTCAAGTGGAATGAATTCTTCTTATAATAATTCAAAATAAACCACTGAAGAATCAATAGAAAGTTATCTAAATAAGACAGTACCATACACAACAGGAAGTTCAAGGACTTGGTCCTACAGCTTGCTACTCCTAAATCCATCTCTGGAAAGAAATATATGAACACATTTGAGCCCCAAAGGCAATAAACTTATGAGCAGAGATGGTTTTGATCACATTTAAATGAATGAATGAAATTAACAACTCAAAAGTTTTAAATACCTTGAAGCTGCTACAACTGTTTCATATACACATACACATGCATGTGCACATACACATACACACACACACATACACACACATGCATGTGTGTGTTTACACGTACATATGCACAATCTACATGAACACCTGTGACATACAACAGTACTAGGGGTGAAACCCCACTGAAAACTTCTTAATTACTTCTGAGACTTTCCTTAGTAGTATTTGAAATGACAATATGCTTGAATGTAAGACCTGTTTACATAATTACTGGTCATTTAATTCAGTGGTGACACCACTGGGCATTTGTTGTCCTCAAGATGTAGGGCAAACTTCTGGCTCTTTGGAATGATGTTGCCATGTTTGTAAAAAGGTGTTTTAATGGACATAAGAACCAAGTGTTCCTTCAGGATATCCCAAGGAATCAAAAGTGGGTCCTTTTTAATTTAAAAAAGCATTTCCACTTTCCATGAGTCATTTTTAATATTTACAGTGAAGCTAACAGTATAAAATATCTCTGTTAGTTCTAACACTTGTTAAATATTCTGTTTTTACTTTTCATCAGACTCATTGTTATGATAATTCACTGTGGTATAATTTGTATTTCTCTGATTAAGAAGGTGGTTGATATTTGTGAAGTACACTTCAATATTCTTGTTTGTTCCCTTGTTTTGTTTTTGCCTATGCAATTGAATTCCTTAGCATTGTTTACTGCTTATTTGAAATTTATTTACTTTGTGGGTATGTATCCTTTTTATATATGTCTGACAGCATACTGTAAATATTAAGATCTCTTGTTATATGTTTAGTAGAATTAGGAAGGTTTTGCCACCACTTGGCATGCTTTCTATTGACTCATAGCACTCTTGCTTTGTGCCAGGGCCAGAGAACATTTACACATTGTGTTACACAGGGCACGTAATGATTTTCCACATCTATCGGGTAGATCAAACCAATTAGTTCCTGTTTTAATTTCTTCTAGACTCACTGAATTTTGTCTTCATGTTCTGTTAATTATATGATGTCTAAAACATTCAAAGTATTCAGAGTGATATCTAAATGTATTTAGATTTATTGAGATTTTATCATGTTATGTTTTCATGTTTGTTTTATTACAAGCTTCCCTTCTTTCTTTCTTTCTTTTCTTTCTTTCTTTCTTTCTTTTTTTCTTTCTTTCCTTCCTTCCTTCCTTCCTTCCTTCTTCCTTCCTTCCTTCCTTTCTTTCTTCTTTGACCTGTTTATCATTCAATAATGATTTGTTTAATCTGCATGAGTTTGTGTCATTACCAAAATTTCATTTGCTGCTAATTTTAAGCTTCATTGCATTGTGGTCAGATAGGATATATGGAGCTAATTCAGGTTTTTTGGTCTTAAGATTGGGTTTCTGTCCCAGCATGTGGTTTATTTTAGTGATGTTTCTGTCCATGGAATATTGTGTAGCATCTATAGTCTTTCTTATTTGGTAGACTATTCTGTATATATTTGTTAGGTATATTTGATGCCATTATTTCTGATCTTTCACTGCTTTCTTTGTCTAGAATATCTGTATATTAAAAAAAGTACAGTATTGAAATTTCCTACTATTACTGAATTAAATTTAAGCTCTATCTTTAAATCTAATATGAAATATTAGACTGTGAAATTGGGTGCATGAGAGTTTGAGGCGTATATGTTTTAGATTTCAGTGTCTTCTTGATTTACTACTCCTTTCTTTAGTGTCCCTTTTCACTTCTGACTAACTGTAATCAATTAACAAAGTCTATTGAGTCAGACAGAAGACTAACAATATCTGCTTGTTTCATGGTCCAATGTCCTTCAAATATTTTTTCCCATCCTTTTGCTTTTAGGTAGTAACTAGAGATTTGACTGGTTACACACTGTCTTGGCCTTTGATATTGTTTTTGTGATATTACCTTGGATGTAGACTTCTTTTCTTAAGTGTATATCTTCTGAGCGATTCTAGGTGGCTCCAGGTTGAGCAAGTGCAGGAATGATGTGACCAAAACTAGGCTTAGAATTTGGACATAGCACAGGTAAATTTGTTCTGACAAACAATATTTTAAATGGATGCATAAGCATCACATATACTGAATATGGAATGTATTTTAATAAATGCAAATCCTCTGAAAGATTGAGCAATATCAACAAAAATAGTAACAACAAAAAAATAACATACAAACAAACAAAAAGTCCAACCAATCAAACACAAAAAAAGATACCAGTAGATACCAAAACCAAAACTTATATAAAACAGAAATCAGAACAAGGAGATGTGAGTATCAAGATAAGCAAATAGATGAATAAATTGAAATCAATTTTCCAAAAGCCAGAGGTGAACTTCCTAGTAAACATGTGTTGCTTTAAACTACAAAGAGAAAAAAAAAATCAAATATTACCCTATTCCATACTGAGTTTTTGAAAAGCATGATTGGGCAGTTTGTATTTCAATATGTGGATCATGAAGTACTCAAATTTCCAGTAATAACAGTGGAATATTTTCATGATCTTGGGATGATCTTTGTAACATCTGTGTGACCAATTTGAACACAGTGGGAAACAGTCATAAAAGTAGATATATGTCCACCTCCTTAGTAGACGGGCTATCTTGATGGATCCAGGTCCTCTGCCTCATAGGATTTACGAAGCATTGTTGTACCATCATACACTGAATGAATAATTTTTATAAGCAATAAGATCTTGTGTGAGTCCCCAAACCAAGTCATTAAAGGCATTGACAACTTGGGAGAAATTGGTCATTATGCCATGAAGGCATTCAAGCAGCCTGTGGAGAATCTGACTCGCTAAGGAGCTGTGGCCTCCTGCCAACAACTACATGAGCGATGAATCTTGGAAACAGATCATCCACCCCTGTCAACCCTTCAGATAACTGCAGTCAAGGAACACCATTTTGGCTGTAGCCCCATAAAAGACTGAGTCAGCGACATATAGCCAAATTGCTCCTGAATTCCAAACTAATGGCAAGTGTAAGGGATAATAAATGTCATTGATGTTTGAAACTACTGTATTTAAGATAATATGCTCTCTAACCAAGCAATTATGTTTTAAACTAATTTCTACAAAAAAAGTCATATATGTTTACACACAGATTCAAGTAAAACTTTATTTGCTTAGCATAGAATGAAAACAAGGCAAACATTCTTCAATAACAGAACAGAACATGTAAAGACAATGAATGGCCTGCTATAAGTATAAGTCAATTAGATATGCATGATGTTGACCAATCCATAAGACAGTGCCTAACTGTGTGATTTCATTCAAATATGTTGTAATTGTAGCTGGAAAAACTTAACAGAGAACAGCCAGAATTCTTCTGTTCTCTGAGAAATGTTTCACCTGAAGGGAATGATGGAATGTAAGCAGCATTTTGTTTTAGTGTGAGGCTGGTTGTTATACCTGTATTTAATCTTACACAATTCATCAGATGTCTCATTGTTTCATTTATGACATAATTCACAACATTTCATTTCCAAAATAGATTCTATTGAGTTCTTATAGTTCTTATAGCACTTCATAAAAATGCAAGCACTCAATAAATATATATGGAATATGTTACAAAATAGGAAACTTTAGTTAGTATGGCAATGATAAGTTTTATTCATCATTTAAACAATATCTTAGAGTCTCGAGAGGTGAGTGATGAGTTAAGAGTGCATATATATTGGTCTTCAAGAGGATCTGGCTTTAGTCCAAAGCATCCACCTTGGAAGGCTCAAAACTGACTGTCGTATGGACTCCAGGGGAATATGTTATCTTCCTCTGACCTTCAAAGTCACCTGCACTAATATGCACATACTTGCATATATACACATACATGTGCACACACACACACAAACACACATATACACAATTAAAAAGTAAAAACCTTTTAACATAGAAAATGATTTTATACTAAATTTATATGTATTCATTTATGTACATATGCAGCTTGATACATTGTTTTATTCAAATATATACATACGTGTGGAAATATGAATATCCATGTGCATTGTTGATTATTAATAGGAATAGTTCAACCAATGGCAAGCATTAACCAAGAAAATATTGTTTAACTTTCACATCTAGCATGAATTGTATTCCTCTAATATTTTTCAAACATATAAGTATTATTTGTGGGTGGTACAATAACCTCATTTATAACTGAAAGATGGTCATTCAAAATATCTGATTTTTGATGTATTAATAACATCCTTGTAGCAATTCTTTCCTCAAACACAAATTAAAATGATATTTTTGTTCTGTTTTACTCACATATGAAGATAAAAGGGAATTAGACAGTTCAGTGAATTTTAGTCATCATTTGGCCTCAATTACAATTGGCGTGAAAAAGTAGCCACCCATTTTATAAACCAGAAGTGTGAATGGCCATTCTGCCCTTCCATCCTCCCCTGGCAATGAGGAGGATAGTGTTCATAGTTGTAGTAATAATACATAGTGGTAATGAAAATAATAGTAGTAAGGATATGTATAGAATTTATTTCAAAATTACATATGCCCATATGTACATATGCCATATGTAAACCCATTGATCTCAGTTTAGACTTTATTCCAATCTTCAGAGAATATTTGTATCCTATTCCCTATTTCATACATTTAAATGAAACCCTCTGCATTTGTACATTAAAGTTAACATTTTTATGCATCGTGTGTCACCATGAATTATTTACTTAAGAGAGGTTGCATCCACATCCTTCATCCAGGAAAAATTTCACTTATATTTACTCTGTTACAGTGTCCTTAAGAGATCACTCCACTTATAGTTTCATAATTAAGCTAGTGGACTAAATATCAGTTACAAACACACATGCAAATTAGCATGAAATTGTGCAGGTGGTACTCCTATTATTCAAGAAGTCTGTGGTTTCTATCAGTCATACAGGATTACTGCCATCTTGCTGTCATTGACTGACGCACACTTGGTGAGACATAACTGGAGTTTGAAATTGAACCTAGCCACAAGGACATGAACTGGCTGTCACAGGAATTCATGAAAGAGAATATAAGTGAACCTTACTCATTGATCATTACATATTCATACATTACATCCACCTTTCAAATTTTTGAAAGAGTTGGAATAAGAAATAACTTTGTTCTAAAGCCATTTTGCCTGACCATGGCAGGGGAACCCAGATTTATGTTACCCAAATTGTGTGGTACAATGTAAAAGCAGTTTTATACATTTTTATAATTTTACAGAACAAAGAAAGCTATATGTCAAGAGAAGTCCAAAATACATTGGCAGATACAACAGAGGGACAGAAGGATGGAGAAAGCTTTGCATTGGTCTGATCTTTGGTGGATCCATGTTTATACCTACCTTCTGTAACTCAGACACTAGATGATGAATAGAGGCTACCTGGAACTTAAAGTAGAACAATTTATCATCCTTTGCCTGGTAGAAGAAGCAAACATGGGTATCTGTTAAACAAATATGCTGCTTAAGTGAAAATAATACTCTAGAGATAGTGAATCAATTATGCAGTATCTCTAATAGAAGCTCTAATAGAAGAGAGAACACTAAGGAAGAAGGGAGGTTCTGGAGGTTTCAAAATTGAGGAAAAGTTTCATTCTGGAGTGGTTAAAAATGCAGAAGGTAATAGATATATAAAGCTTCATTGCAGGAGGGTCTTGTGAGCAATTCAGAGACAAGGTCATTCAGCATTGATTATACCATGAAAAATGTTTCTGTCTCACACTGGGCTCCAGGACTGTATTACATTGGGAAGCAGCCATCCAGATTCTAGGGATGCAAAAAGGTATTTGAGATTAGGGTTGTCACACAGCACGATGAGCTTCTTTCAGTCTACGTATTTTGGGAAGTGAACACATATTCTGTAATTATACTTAATTGATAGGGAGTTCATTTATTGTTGTCTGCTCTCTGAGTCACTAGTTACACTTGGAGACTTTTATTTTATTTTTAAAATTAAAACAGAATGAAGTCATTTTCTCCCGTCCCTTTCTTATCCACAGTTCCTTCAGTTTACAATGTTCCTTTCTTCTAAAATTCATGGTCCTATTTTCTTTAGTTAATTATTGTTAAATAGAGAGAGGCAATTATAAAAAGTCACAATTAGCCAAAATAGAGAGAACGAGTGATTTGGGGTGCTAAGCCTCAGTTAATATATCTATAGCACAACATATGTACCTATGAGAACATCACAGAAAATGGAGAAGATTATAAGAGAAACAGGAAATCTGCTCTGAGATTGAGTCTCCAGCAAATAACAAGGAAGCATCATGTATGCTGATGCACCTGGAGTTTTAAGTCTCTACTTGGACTCTCAAAATGCCTTCCAGAGACAGCCTGGGCATGTGTTGTGCCATTTTGATAGAAACCTGTAAGGAAATCCCTGGAGCTTTCAACAGAGACATAATAGAAAGCTATGATCTTTGAACTGGGTATCTTAAATATATTTAATGGAAGACAACCAGGCTCAGTAGCTTCTAAACAATCATTTTTTTTACATGACTGCATGTTACTTTCAATTAATTTGAATTATATTCCAGGCTATAATTTTGTATATGCTGGAATTTTAGCAGATATGAAGTGTGTGCTTATATCATCATATCATCTGTCATTATTTTGTCTAAAGCAATGAAGACTTCCTAAGGCTTAATGTTTGCACAGGCATTTCTTACTCCTCCATGCAAAGCCTTTATATGGCACTTTGATGTATTTATTTATTATGGCTCATTTCCTTTATTTCCCAAGTATCATTATGGACAATTCTTCAAAACTGGATGGAAACATTCAAATGCAGAAGAACACGTTTATCTTTTGATACTGAATATTTATTCATTGAGATCAGGTTCCTCTGGGTAGACACTAAAAATAGGACATAAGCAACATAATTGT
The DNA here is from genome assembly GCA_021653895.1 of Mastomys natalensis. Lineage (NCBI taxonomy): Eukaryota > Metazoa > Chordata > Mammalia > Rodentia > Muridae > Mastomys > Mastomys natalensis. The sequence goes on along the minus strand of JAJTUV010000475.1, from coordinate 439,726 downwards.
GAAGTCCTTAAAAGCACACGGTTCTACAAAGACAATTACTCGTGTTTCAGACATCATAATTATCAAATAATGGAATTGTTTGATTTCTGTGCCTTAAGAGCAATAATGAGAATATCAAAAACTTGTCCAAAACAATCAACTGGTGGCTATTTTTAATTTTTTACATGCATTACAGTGCATGTAAACATTATCCCTTTTAATTCAACAAAATGATTTTTCTCTAACATCCATAAACTATGTACAATAAGAACAACTATAAAACTACCAGGTAAGAAGTAGATCCACAACGTCCAGTCAATATGTGTTTGGCAACCTTGGAGAATGCATTCTACTGCCTATACTTTCTTGTAGAATCCAAAGTTCTGTACCTAGTTCACTTTCTATCATAACTTGCATTTATCTTCCTATAAAAAATGTCTACACTTTAAAGTATTTATTTAAATCATAAAAAACTTAATTGTGATACTATAACTATCTAGTCCTCAACCCCATCTGAGACCTCAGAAGGAATAAATATGTCCTGAGTGTACTGGAATGCAGCTTCCAAAACTAGAGAAATGACAAAGACAGCTGATTGTCTGGAAAGATACCCAAATTCCTCGGCAATGTGGAGCATTATCTTTAGGCCTGTAGCCCCACATATCTGATAATAGTCTTTTCTGTGAAGCAAGACTGTGTCTGTCAACTGGCTCTACTTTGTCATGCTATCTACTTCGCCTCTTCTTTTTTTTTTTAATTGGAAATTTCATTTACATTTCAGTTGTTCTCCCTTACCCCATTTCCCCCCCTCCTTCCCAGGATCTCCCTATCCCATCCCCCCTCCTCCTGCTTCTATGATGGTGTACCCCCACCTACCCCCCACCTCACCTCCCCAACCTCGAATTCCCCCCCACGACGTCCAGCCTTCATGGGACCAAGGATCTCTTCTCCCACTTATATATAGCTCCCTTGCATATATAGCTGGAGCCATGGGTCCCTCCCTAAGAGCTCCCAGGTTGGTAGTTTAGACCCTGTGGGCTCTGGTTTGTTGGTATTGTTGTTCTCCTCATGGGGTCGCAAATCCTTTCAACTCCTTCAGTCTTCACTCTAACTCCTCTATTGGGAACCCCATGATCAGTTTAATGGTTAGCTGTGAGCATCTACCTCTGAATATATCAGAGTCTTGCAGACCTCTAAGGAGACAGCTATATCAGGCTCCTGTCAGCATGTACTTCCTGACATCCACATCAACGTCTATACTCAACTTATTGTTCTATTTCTTTCCTGATCCCGTCTTACTTGATCAGTATTCTTTTCCAGGTTAGAGTCAGACTTTTATATATTTGATGAATAGATGATTTTATGAAAACAGATTATTTTGCCCTCCTATAATTAAGGCAGTTATTCTTTAAGCTCCTTCTTTAAGCAATGGCTTCTGTTTACTTATTCATTCTCACATGTAGGTTCAAGCGTCAAAAATGACTCTTTAACACTTGTAATTTAAAAACTTCTTCAATAGAATATCAAGGCTCATTTCACAGCTTTCTTGGACAACTTTCCTACTGTTTTCTTGAGTTGCTTTAACACAATACCTCCCACTCACTATTTCTTACAGCTCATGTGCGTCACCACTGTTTCACACCTCATATGTACTGTCACCACAAGCTCAAGTGGCCTTTTCAAACTCCAGAAATATTAATCATTGACCTATTAAGAGACGATCCCGTCTCATCTGTCTTCCTTTCTTTCTTTCTTTTTTTTTTTTTTGTTACAGTTGTAACAGCATCCTTGGAATTTGGAAACTGAATCTTTATTTCTCTTTTTTTTGTTTGTTTGTTTTTGTTTTTTGTTTTGTTTTTTCGAGACAGGGTTTCTCTGTGTAGCCCGGGCTGTCCTGGAACTCACTCTGTAGACCAGGCTGGCCTCGAACTCAGAAATCCGCCTGCCTCTGCCTCCCAAGTGCTGGGATTAAAGGCGTGCGCCACCACCGCCCAGCTTTATTTCTCTTTTCATAACTACTTTTTAATATCAAGAAAGTGAAATATGTTTTATCAGTTGTCTAACAAATTTCCTGATATTTTCAAAGTTAACTGATGTTGTAGATTTTCGCAACTATTTTAATATTGCTACCTGACCCTCAATTTCTTTTTTCTTATCTACTTTAAAAAAAATTTATCATTCTTTCATACAATACAACCTGACCACAGTTTTCCTTTCCTCCACTCCTCCGTGTGACCTTCCATCTTCCCTCTCTCCCAGATCCACTTCTTCCCCATTTCCCTTCAGAAAACAGCAGGCCTCCCAGGGACATAAACCAAACATAGCATAACATAATACAAAGAGGATATGTATAAGCCTTCACACCAGGGGTAGGGGAGTCTGGAAAGGGTCATAAGAACTAGCAAAAGTCTCAGTGTTAGCCCCACTCCCACCATGATGAGTCCTAGAAAACCGAAAAGCTAACAACTATAGCATATATGCAGAGGACCTAGGGCAGACCCATGCAGACTCTGTGATTTCAAATTCAGTCTCAGTGAGATGAGACCCTACTAGTCCTGCTTCATTGATTCTGTTGGCCATATTTACCTGGTGTCCTCAAGCTCTCTGGAACCTACAATTTTTGTCTCCCTTTCCATGGGGTTTTCTGAACTCCAAATGTGGAAAACCAATTTGGACTCTCTTTCTCGCTTTCTGATCAATGTTTAGTTGTTGCTTTATACACTTGCTCCCATCAGCTGCTAGAGAAAATCTTTTTTAGGCTACACACTAATCTACTAGTATAGCAGAATATCATTAAGAATCTTTTTTTATTATTACTACATTTTTCTATCCCTGGACTCTGGGTTATCTAGGCTCCTGTTGCTGGTCATACAGACAGTGTTGGACATGGACTCCCTCTCCTGGCATTGACCTCAAATTAGAACAGTCATTGGTTGTCCACTCCCACAAGTTCTGTGTGTCCATTGCTCTCACACACCTTTCAATCAAGATAAATTGTTGGTGGAATGTTCTATGGATGAATTTGTATCTCAGTCCCACCACTGAAAGTTGCCTGGTTATGGAAGATGGCTGTTTTATGCAACCAGACTCCCATTCTCTTTAGACAGTCTTATAAATAAAATACATGCCCACAAACGTGTGTGTATAGATATATACAATACATATATTCATCATTATAATCCTTTGTAGTTGGAACAATAGCTTTCCCTACTTTAGAGATGGTTTACATATAAATAACAAAACTAGTGAAAGAGCATACAGATTTTAAACCCAGAATGTTCTGATCTTACATCATCACTGTGTCATTTCTATATATATACTGTAGAATGACAAGAGTTAAGAACAAGTCATTTATTAAAACATTATCCGATACAGTTTTATAGCCTTTGAAAAGTTGCTATGATTGTTTGAATCTTCCTTATGCTATCCATGGAGGTATTTTTCTGTTGCTTCTGTCTCTCATTTATCCCCAAATGTCATAGATGATTAATTACTTCTGAATTATATACTCTTATTTTGAGGTTATAAAAATAATTCTAAGATAGATTAGTAAAGCAAGGTACTCATTTATTGACTATATTTTACACATCTCATTGCAGATAAGTCTTCTCTTTGAGTGAAGCTAGGTAAGTGAATCCTTTGAAAAGAGTACATAGCTACTTTCCACTCATTGACTGCAGTATGAACATAGCTACTCTTTTAGTTGCCTGCAACATGACTATGTCACTGGCCTTGAATAATCTACATAATCACAAATGCAAACCCATAAAAAGGAGAATGAGAAGCATGGTAGAAGAAATGTGGGGTCCTACTGCTCTTTTGAAATCATCACATTTTATTTCCTTCTGAATCAGTTAATGCACAATAAAGAGAAAATTAATTTAAAGCATGCAGCTTTATTACCTTTGCACTAAAACTAATTTCATTCAGATGACTTCATTGGTATGTGTACAATATTATCTCAGAGAAATTCTCCCATGACCCTTAACAAATTGTTAATCTTTAAGTGTGGAGAACATCACCACATCGTCTTATATCCTTATGTTCAATGCAAACTGAAGATGAGGATCATGAGTACTGAAATGGGAAAAGAAACTGAGCAGTTACAGACTGGAAGAATTTTAAGGTGGTCAAAAGTTAAGAACATCTGTCATGTACAATGCAAAAGAGAATCTTAAAATAGTTTACTTAATTAACATTCTGACAAGAATACTTTAAACAGAACAAATGGTTTTAGCAATTTAGTGATATCAAAATGTTCTATTTTGACATAAGATACTATTTTGGGAAGGTATAATTATACCTGAAAATTGTAACTATTTGATATTACTCCTCACATTAGGGTTAAGGTTTGGACAATATAAATGAAATGTTAAGATAGTGCCTCCTTTGAAATAATAGCATAAAGGAGCTAGCTTCCATGGCTTGGAATTTAGGGGTATTGTTTGAGATCCATTTCAAAGTCTTATAGACTTCTCTAAATATTTTGTGCATGTACTAAGTCTAAAGAAGGGTTGGCTATGTACTTCAGCCTCTTCATGCTCAATCTGATTGTATGAGGCTTACACACTCCTCTATAAACATGAATATATAGTTGGTATGTAGATAAAGACTCGGGTAAGAGACAAAGACTCTGTCAAATTTCTAGGAGATAACAGAAAGTATACAAGAATTAAAGAGGGAGACTTTAAAAGAAACGGGTTGCCAAATTTGAATGACAGACAGAATTGTTATTTGACATCTTTATGCATTGCTCATTTTTGTTGGAAATAGCCTGTCTTTTCCTTGGTAGCTTCATAAAACTGACTGCTAACTTTCTTTGGGCAATTAAATGAAACCACATATAATGTATTCCACTTTCTTTTGTTTTCTATGATCTATCTGACAAGAACATATTTGAGGAAATACATACTGCACACACACACACACACACACACACATACACACTCACGAACACACATACACACATATACACATATACACATACACATATACAAATACATCATAGCCATATATATATATATATATATATATATATATATATATATATATATACACATGTATTCATATACATGGCTATTGACATATAATAGTGGCTAAGAGAACAGTGTTACTACCTTCAGTCCTGTAACTACTGACAGCTTAACATGCTGAAGTAAATAGCCTGCTAATCCTACTGGAAAACTATACTGGATTGTCAGTCACAACACATTAAAGGTGTGGAAGTGGACTTGCTGGGTAGTATAGCTTCAGTGGGAGGAGGAGAATGGAGAGCCAATGTGGCCAAAGAATAAAATTTACTATACATTTATGAAACTATACAAAATTATAAAGTAAAAACGGAACACAAAAATATATCTGTCTTAAAGATCTTAATTATATGAATTAAGATTATAATGTAAAGAAGAACTCTAGGCAAAATAATTATCAAAAAACACATACAGACAGAGGCAGAGAGACACATAGAGAGAGAACATAAAAGGGGTCTCTGTTTTCATTTTAACTTGTATGGCAATGGGGAGAAAGGACAAGACTAGGAAATGAGGACAGGTGACAGTGTGAATGGCATTTGTGAACCTGTCGATGTTTAAGTTCACTCTTATTTATCCTATTCTAGGGGAAAATCTAGTGAAAACTGACACATAGTTACAAATGTGATTATCACAGGGCTGGATCTTCAGGAAAGATTTGGTGCACGAGACTGGGGGCAGCTACCTGGATGAATCATCAAAGGGATGGACAAAAGTGAAAACCAGTTTATCCTTGTGAAAATTTAGCCTTCACCATTCTTTGTCTACAGTGCTAATTAATCTTGATTGTCAAATTGAGGAGACTGAGAATCACTTGTGACAAATATTTGAGTGGACTATGTTCCATGCTCCATCCAGGAGATTTTGTACCCTTTTCAAGTTGCTAATGATCAGCTGGCAGATGGGCCTGGGCAGAAGGAAGAAGAGACAATATGGGAAAGAGAGGACCCCAGAAGTCTATAAATAAAGTCTGACTCAAAGCCCATTTTTCTAGACTCCCCAAAAGTCCCTCACAATTTTTTGTTGAAGGATCTTTATTTGTTCTAATAAAACGTTTGGTTTTGTTCTTTTATTTTCTCTGTTGCTGGTTCTTCTCCACTTACACGTCTGTGCCCCTCTAGGCTGTTACTTGCACTCTCTGGTGGAGGTCCTCACATCTGCAAATATTATTTTCATCCTTTGACATGGCTCTTCTCTATTCCCTGAAATGTTGTCCCATGATTTCCAGTTGTCAGTCTCTGTCCCTGGCTCTCCTCTCATCAACTGTCATTTTAAATTCTGTATTGTTTAGGAATCACTTGTGTGGCTCTTCTTGTTTTCTTTTTCTTTTTTTTCTCTCTTTGTTTTACAGGATATACGATTTTGATATGTTCCATAGAACAAACTTGTGTACCTTTACAGGAGCAAGCAATCTGATCTCCATTCTTTGTGGTTTGAACTCCTACAGCAAGGCTATGGCAGATAGCACTCACATTATTTACTAGAAGTATAGTGAATAATTTAAACCATATTCTAAACATTCAAGGGGCAGTTAATGCTGTAATTCATTTAAACAGATGACCATACCACGTTATGAGCCCAGCTACTGCCAGAAGAGCTTTAACAAGTTGAATGAATTATAGGGGCAATGGCTCATTGTTTGTCTTCTCCTTACATGAACTCTTTGACATGATGAGACTTGCATAGCATATTACAATGGTTTATGGGCTGTTTAAACAGCTCCACTAATAATAAAACATGATCAGAAGGAAATGTTAATCCACAACAAGATTTTATTTTAATGAACACAAATAATTAGTCTCATCTGTGTCAAATTATAATCAGGGTAGTAGCTCTGATGAGGTTTAGAGCCATTTGGCATTGGTGATGCTTTATGGACATTCTAGGGACTTGGTTGAACTGCTCTTCATGCTCACAAATAGAACAATGGATCTAGTGACATCCTTCAACTTAAGTTCTCATGTGCCATCCATCCTTCTCCCAATGGGAGTAACAGAGATTACAACCTTAAACAACTCATCTTCCTATAGTCTTAAGATCTTTTCTTACTTGGAAATAAACTCTTTGCAAAATTACCTAAGAGGGGGTAATTTTGTATCAAAATGTGCTCTAAATTATTGACTAATGTCATTATTACAAGATTTTTTAAAAGTAAACAATTGGAAGGAAATAAATCAGTGTGAAGAGAAAAATAAGACCAGGTGCAATGCCCGCCAAATCTAGGGTTTAAATACCCGAGTAGGGGACGTGCCATGCTAGCATCTTGATTTGGAGATATTAACCTTCTAGAATTGTATAAAAATTCTCTCCCTTTTTGCTTTTCATTTATTCTTCTCTCATATAAAACATCCTGACCACAGCTTCCCTTTCTTCTACTCCTCCAAGCCCTCACCTTGCTCCTTGTTTCCCTTCAGATCAGAGCAGGTCTCCCAGTGATGGCAAATGCCCATGGCATAAGAAGCCATGAAACTAGGCACAAAGGCATGAACTTATAGGACACAAATCTCTCATCTATTTTGCATTTTAGTTTCAGGTACTCATGATCAAAAGTTGTCCAGAAATATTTAATGGAAAACTCCAGTAATAAATAATTCATAAGATCAAAATAGTCTGCATTATAATACTCTACTTATGATTCTAATTTACTAACTACTATAGTTAATTAGTTGGTACCCCTAAAATTTAAATTAAATATAGTGATAAATCCATATGAAAGGGATAAATAAAGCATATTTCTCTCTTGTTCTGATCCACTCAGTTCTAGGAATTCACTAAACACCAGAGAATATGTCTCCCATGGATAGAGGAATAACTGTACATTGGCAGCCCTAGGAAATAAGAATGTGACCCTACAGGTGCTATGTTTGTGATGCTTTTCAGATCATAAATACATGTCTAGGAAGATATATGATTAACCCAATAAATTAGTAGATGACTCTACCATTTAGATACCAGACTTCTGTAAAGTACATTGATAAAAAGAATTTATATGTTTAGGACATATTTGGAGGATTTAGCCATGCAATTCTTTAAATTTTTTCTTAAATCCATTGATGTTTCTTTAGTATAATTACCAATAATTTTTAGAACAAATACAGAATTTTAAGGTAAAAAAGAACTGTGTATCATATAGCTAATGAATAATTTCCACTTATAAACACACAAAAATGTACACATAATAAAGATAAAACATCCAATTAAGTACACGTAGGTGTCCGCAGAGGCTAGAAGAGAGCAGCGAGTCCCCTAGAGCCATTGTTGAAGGGGTATTGAAGGAAGAAACAAACATCATAATGACATAGATAAGGAATTAAAAAAATTATCTATAATGCAAGCAAGTTTGCAATTTAAAAGTATACACAAGTAGTTTTAAAATATAAAAGAATTAAAAATGGACTAAAGATTAACCAAGAAATGTTCCCTTTAAATAAATAAGATGGCCTTCTAAAAATATCAGTAAGGAGATTGCTATTAAATACCACACAGATTTCATAGTATTATACTATACATATTTAAAACTAGAATGACTAGACTGGAAGATAAATACAATGAAACATCTGAAAAGAAGCTAAATTATTTAAAAAAATATAACAAAGGCATTGATGTCAGACTATTACCAGGTATTGTTTAGACAGCACCCTTACTAGATCATGATTTTAATTTGTCTCAGGGTTACAGTATTAGAAATTGCTGCCCTCTTTATGTTATTGAGCCTCATAGGAGATCATTGGGTTGTTGAGAACATAACATTGATGGGATTATGAGATTATGACCCATTTTTATTTTCTCTTTCTTTCTTTTTTTTTTACTCTCTAGTCATGTGTATTTTCATGGCCACACATCTCCCATGATTCACAACCAGTAGCGTTATTAGTTGAGCTAAGAAGTAGACCTACCAAATATTAGACCAAAACATGAAAGTAAAATTAAATATTTTTTCTTTATAAATTATTTTGCTTACGCCATTATAGTTACTGAAATCTGATCTCCACAACTTTTCACATATCAAAATTTCAAAAACAAAATAATTATAGTGATATGCCTTAATCAAAAAGTTCAAAAAATTCAACATGTCCAAGTTTATATATAACTATTCATATTTATATAGAGAAAAGCAAATATATATATATATTTGAAGCATCCAAAGAGAAAAACATTTTCTCCATTGGCAGGGCAATTAGTGTGACAGCTGGAGACTTAGTCATTCATGAGGTCGAAATATGATCACTCTGTAGGAGCAGAAAATAGTCAAACCTATAATTTTGTACTAGCTATCTGTTGTCTAAAATATATTACTTACTGAAGCACACATTTAACACGTTTTCTCTGGGCTGAAATTTCACAGGTTTTGATTAGAATTGATGGATGTTCATCAAAAAATGATTGATTTAAGAGAGTTTTGCAAGAAGTTTCTGGTTCTCAATGGATGTTAGATGGTGTTTCTCAGGTTCTCACTATATGGGCAGTTCCACATTTCATTTAAAAAGGTCATGATGATCAAAGAGAGGAACAAGAGGAGGAGGAGAGGATGATGAAGATAAAGAGGAGGAGGAAGATGATAGGAAGAAGGAGGAGGAAGAGGAAAAAGAGGAGGAAGAGAAGGAAGAGGGGGAGGAAAATGTTTTATCCAATTAATCACTTGATTGATCCTTCAACAAAAGAATGGGGGCTTCAACCAAAAGCCCAAACTTAGAATTCTATTTTGCATCTGAGCACCATTCCTCCTCAGTGGGAAAAGGAAGAAGATATTTCAGTCAATGAAGATGAGACATTTATTAATCCAGATAAAGAGAAAGGAAAATGAATCTGGGAGCCTAACCTCATATGTAACGTTAACACCTGAGGAATTACAAATTTAAATATGAATGCCAAAACTATAAAGTTTAAGGAAGACAATTACTTTATGGACTAAAATATAGGAAAGATCTAGTGACACAGAAGACACAAAGAAATGAATATTGAGGGGGCTACAGAGATGGTTCAGTGATTAGGTGCACTAACTGCTCTTCCAGAGGAACTGAGTTCAATTTCCAGCAACCACATGATGACTCATACCCATCTCTAATGGGATCCAATGCCCTTTCATTCTGGGTTTGAAGAGAGCAATAGTGTACTCATAAATAAAATAAATTTTGTTTTTTAAAAAGAAGCATTATGAAAAATGAAGAAATGAACAATGAATTATATAATAAACTTACTATATTATTTCCTTTCAATTTTCCCATGATGTGATGTTCAACTGTTTGATATCAGAGCATTTACAGTACCACTTCTTGGTATATTTCCAAAGGACTCACCACCCTATTTCACAGATACTTGATCAACACTGTTCCTTGATGCTCTATCAACAATAACCAGGAAATTGAGACAATCTAAATGTCCTTTAACAGATAATAAAAAAAATGGTACATATACACAATGGAGTACTATTCAGCGGTGAAGAAAAAGGAACTAATAAATTTGCAGGAAAACAGATATACCTACAAAAGATTAGATTGAGTGAGATATCCGAGGCCCAGAAAGACAAACTCCATGTGTTCTCTCTTCTCTGTGGTTCCTAGCTTCAAATCTTCAGATGTAAGTATACAACCTGGAGTAACCACAGAAAACAGTAAAGTATAAATGGACCATAGTAGATGATGATGGCTTTAGAGGTAACTAGGAGAATTTAGGTGATATGAATAAGGAAATGGGAAGATGAATGGGGGGCTCTAACTGGGAAGAATAGAGGAAGGCCAATACAGAAGGAGAAAGGGTTATGAGGGACAGAAACTCCACGGTTGATTAATAAAACCTCAAGGAAACATGCTAGTATTTACTGCAAATATATAATAAATTTATGATATATCCATTTACATAACACACACATATAAACACATAAACACACAATATATAGAAACATATAAACACAATTATAGATATAGAGAAATGGAGATGGAGATATAGAGGTTCACAAACACACATGCATTTGTGTATATATATATATATTATATATATTTAAACCAGTTGGGCTATGTCCCCCCACAAGAAATGGAATAATAAAACCCTAATATCAAGTATGAGAAACTTCCTTTGTTATAGCTGCCAGTTTATTATTCCAAATAAGTCCCCAAAACAATAAAGACTGTAGCTGTAGCCCTTGATTGCCTCTTGGAAGTTACAGGTTCTACCTTCTTGGTGGAGACACCACACATTCTGAATGCAGGACCCAAAGAATTTAATCTTCCTAAAACCTGAAAGCTCATTCCTGATGTCTAGCTTCCATGGCGACATAAAATGCTATGCAAGCTACCAAAGGAAGCAAGAAATTAAAAGTCTTATACAGGTGTATCACTTATGCCTCATGAAAGTAACAAGTATGGCAAGATGTCCTGAAAGGTATAGTAGCTGACATTCACGTGTTAGTGGTGAACAAAGTTCTCTAATTAGACTTAAGGCTAATTTGACAGGAGAAAAGTCATGCCTGAAACTAGAAATCTTGACAACTCCCTGAGGATAGTGAGGTCAAGAAAACGAATTTTCTACCATCACTTTGCTAGACCACCATAATTTTCTTACTATAGTCTAAAATGCATCCTTATACCCACAGATAAGTGTAGCTAGCACACATCATCAAAGCTTTGCTTTCTTTTTACCTTTCATTGAAAATATTTTTTCTCCTATCATATATCCTGATTAAAGATTTTCTTTCCTCTACTCCTTCGAGTTCTTCTCTATCTCCCCTTCTATCCAGATCAAGTCCCTTTCTCTCATTAGAAAATAAACATGCTTATAAGGGATATTTAAAAAATAAAATAAAATAAAATAAAATAAATAAAATAAAATAAAATAAAACAAAAACTAGCACACTGGAATAGGACAAAACAAACAGATTAGAAGAAAAAGTAAAAGAAACAGATATAGATGCAGAGACCCACTTACAGGCACCAGAATCACATAAAAACACTAAACTGGATGCCATAATACATATGTTAAGGACTTGCAAATTAAACACACACACACACACACATACACACACACACACACACAGTGAGATGGTATTATGAGACAAGGAACTTCCAAAGATTTCACTGAGTTCATTTTCTGTTCATCATTGACCGTAGAGAGTGTAGCCAACTCTTAAGAGTAATTTGTTTCTCCAGGAATTCACATGAAGAAAATTGAATTTTTATTTGCAAGTGGATAGAAATTAATTTATTTTTAATTTATTTAGTTATTTAAATCACATCATAATTTACTTATTTACACAGAGGTTATAAACACAAAAAGGCAGATTGTGGGGAAGGGAATGGCACCGGAGATCCTGTTAAAGGGATTTGTTTCCTTGGTGTCCTCCACTCCCTCTGGCTCTTATAAGTTTCTGGCACCACTTCCCCAGGCTTCCCAGAGCCCAGCAGTCAGGAATTTAATGGAGATATCCCATTTAGGTCTGAGTGTTCCAAGGTATCTCACTTTCTGGATATTGTCTGGCTTTGGGTTTCTGCATTTCTTTACATCATATGGAGGCCATCATAGTAAATTACAGATGGATACAATGCAGAGATCAGTAAATGGTAAAGAACTCAATTCCAATTGATACATCTACACCACAGGCACTCAATCTATGGCTCAGAGCACATTGTAGAAGAGAGAACAGAAACATTTTAAAATCCAGAATACTAGGAAGTCTGTTGAGAAATGGTTTCTTATATAAATGACTGCATAAACAATACTGGAACAATGGTAATATCCATTCAGAAAGTTTGTTTATGGCCTTGCTTGTTCTTTGACTATTTGTGCTTATTGTCTTGCTTGCTCCTTGACTATTTGCATCTATTGTATTGCTAGACTCTCAACCTAGAACTGACATCAATACTTGCATGTAATAAAAATGGTATAAAAGCACAAAGGAGAAGGGGGAATGGGATAGGGGAATTCTAGTGAGGGAAAATGGGGAAAGGGGATCACATCTGAAATGTAAATAAATAAAATATCCAATAAATAAAAAAACAGAAAAAACAAAAACAAAAAAATAGAAAAATACTCATTTTATGTAGTAAGCATTTTCATGTTATTTGTTGTTGACAATGCCATCAAAATTCACTTGGATCACTCTCAGAGCAAAGAAAATTAATGTAATAATTTCAATCAAAGAAGTACAACGAATAAATTTTGTTTGAGAAAGTTACTCTGTGGTATGCTTAACCTGGTAAATTCTGAAATAAAGAAATCTCAAGGAAGATTCAATAGATCACCTAAGAAGAGGAAACTTCATTGAGAAATTACCTCCATCACTCTGGCCTGTGAACATTTCTACATTCTCTTGATTGTCTATTGATAAAGATGGGTCCAGATCACTCTAGGTATTGCCAGCCCTGGCCAAGTGGGTCTGGGCAGTATAAAAAAGGCAGAAGAGAATGAACCTATTAGGACGTTTTATCACTGGATATTGCTCTCGCATTTACTAAGCACAGATGTTTTATCATTGGTCAACATATTACTATGGAGCGGTCATAATGAAGTGACCAAATCATAAAGAATGCATAGTATCATCAAGTAGAAGTGGTATTATAAGATAGGCAATAGCAAGTTGTGCCACTAATTGTCAGAGGTATCTGATGGTCACCATTCATGATTGATGCTCCATCACTTGCAGCATATAACCCTGGGCCTCAAAAGAAAATTTGTTGATGACTGACTTAAGACTATTTTATGTGAGCAGTCAATGGGTTCTCTACTGTATTTCTACCATAGTTCCCCAGGCAAACAATTCTAATAGAAAAATTTTCCCAATGGATACATTTTTTACTAGTTTTATCTTTATTTAATAGTAGTTGTGGGCTTATAGAGGTAGATCACATTAGAATACTCTTCTATTTCCCAACCATTAGTTTTCTTGTAGCTTGCTCAGCTATCAGCACCTGTTGTTACTGAGGTACCTCTCTTAACAATAGACAAACTAGAACTACCACATTGCTACTAACTAAGCCCACACTTACGCTGGAGTTGACTCTGTGTTTTACATTTCTGTGGATTTTGACACATGTATAATATTATAAACCCTTCATCACAAATTACAGGATAGCTTTACTATCTTTAAGCCCTCCAGTGTTCTCCCTATTTACCACTCACATTTGAGTTCCTGAGCACCCCTTATACTGTATTATCTCTTTTTACATAAAATGTATATAGTTTCCTTGCTATACTTAGTTTTTTCAGGCTATCTTCCATTGCTAAGCACTATGTGTCAGGACCTGAGCAGGAGAGAAGTGATCTGCCAGATGCTGAGGTGGGCCATTAAGACAATAACCAAAATCACACCAACTGTCAAGCCTTTAATTTCTACTGCAAGGTACAAGCAGGAGGTTAAACAAGAGAAAGCACCAGTTCTTTTGGCATTCTATTTTCCCCATGGAGGAAGGTCAGCTACAAGAGGGCAGATGGGAGAGTCATCTTACTGGCAAGGCAGCCCTGAAAAAAAGGCTCCTCCTGCTGTTTTATGGGCCTAGTGGGAAGGGTAAAGAAAAGGGAAGGGTGATTGGAAAAATACTGAATATGAAGTCAGAATGGAGACAATTCTTTGAGATACAACCAATAAAGGGGCCTCAACAAAGTCATCTGAAGCCATGTGATGTACCTAAGAGCAGAACAGGTGGCTGGTGGGTACTATTCAATTCAGACGGTGCATCAAGTCTTGTATATGGAGCAAAGCCTTGCCACCAGGGCCCTGCCACATGAAGCCCTTGCCACAGCTTATGGGGTCATGATTGAACTGTTAGAGGGCAGAATGGAAGGGAGATAGTGACTGGACTGTGAGGAAAGAATAAAGACAATAAAAATAAAAAAAGATACTACCCAACATTCTTTCTTGAGGCATGAAGCATCTTTGTGCATTTAGTGTTTGCCAAAGCTTTTATTTGTATGCAAACTCACTCCTTTTAATAATTATGTTTCCATTGAACAAACATACTCGTTTAAAGCAACCTGGCTTCTACTTTTTGGAAACTGAATTTTAATCATTCCTATGTACGTTTGTATGTGGGCATATGTTTTAAACACATTTACACATATATGTAGGAAGAAAATCATTAAATCCTATAACTCTTTATGTTCTAAGAAATGGCCACGGTGGTCTGTTATGGTTTGTTCTCTTTATGCATTGTAATGCTAAGTATGGGCTCCCAAGACCTGGAGTCTACATGTAGACCTGTGATCTCGCCCCCAATTTATTTCTTATTGATAAATAAAGATGCCACCAGACAATGGGCAGAAGAGACAGAGGTAGGTTTAGGATTCCTGGGCTTGTGGTCAAAAAGAACCACGAAGAAAAAAGAAGGAAGAGGAGGGAGAAAAACTGCCATCAGTTAAGTGAGGTGTAAAAATGTGGCCCTGAGGGCTTGCCAAATAGAGTTCGGAGCAGCCCAGATGAAGCATAATAAATAATAATTCAGGGTTATCAATAGGAGAGTACATTCTAATAACCATACAGCTCTTGTGATGTTTAAGACTTACTACAAATGTTTTAATTATGTGAGTAAAAGACACATATAATCTTTATGTATGTTTTTTTTCTTTTTTAAATCTGGAAACTAAATGGTCTAAGGCAGTGTAGAAATCCCTGGACAAGACTAAATAATTTCTACAACGGGATTTTTCAAAGTGGCCACACTCTTCTGCCTCTGCACCAACTCTGTGTGAGTTTCCATAGCACTGCATTCTGGTTATCATATGTAAGTGTCAGTGTCTTGGTTTTTAGATATTTTAAAGGTTGTCATTATTTTAATAGGAATTTAGTAATAAGATAATATTGAACATCTTCTCACATAGTGATTGGACATGTAGATATTTTCTTTGGTAAAATATGCATGCAAATGGACCATTTTCTTTTATCTGATATATTTTGAAAAGGTTTTCTTCTCTTTCTGTGCCTTGTCTGTTTCAAGCTTCTTTCACAGGGATGAAAGTTTAAAATTTAAAATCAAATCCAAATTGCTGAACTTCCTCATGGATTGTGCATCAAATCAAAGCCATTTGGATATTCTTGGTGTGTTTTCTTACAAAATTTTTATAAGTTTACATTTTATATTTAGTTAAATAAATGGATTTTAGTTGATTTTTGCATAAGCCCATTCCAAAATTGTGTGTATGTGTGTGGCATTTTATTTTCTCAGCATAAATTGTTCAGAAGTCTATTTTTCTTCATTGAATTATGTTTTTTCTTCAGTCCAATATTATTTCAACAAGGTGTATTTATAGATTTAGCAATATATATGCACGTGTATGTGCATGCACACGCACACACACATATACAAACATATGTAAAAATTAAAAAAATAGAGGTCATGAATTTGAGAGACCAAATTATCATGACTATAAATTTACCGTCCATGACTAGAATGTTTAACCCACAGTACCATCCTGATAAAACATTAGAATGACCTTTAGATGATTCAGTTATGGTACCAGGTATGCAGTATACTTAGAGACCTAGAGTTACATCCATCCTTCTTGGTGAAACAGGTTTATAACTAGAAACTTATTTATAAGTAGTTTCTCATTCAGGGCCAAAAGTCAATGGTTGTAATGACTATTCTGTGAGGTAGTAATAAATTTTGGCCATCCTGTCAGTGTAACTGTGGACTCTACTGCTTGAAAAGTCTTCTTTTTTTAAGACAGAAAGTCCATCAGAGGATATACAAAACCTCTAGCAGGACACATTACACTGGCATTTACTAACAGAGAGGAGATAACTCCTTGTGGCCACTTTGTGCTTCTCTTTTCAAAGAAGTCTACTGGGAAAAGATGCCTGCGAAATTTGGGGTAATTAATCCTGAATGCCAAATGGAAATTGAACTGCTATTAACAATGACGGTAAGGATGCATACACATGAATGCAGGAAGCCCCCTGAGCTTCTAGTCATTATTCATGTAATCTTGTGATTAAAGTCAATCAAAACTACAATAATCTGATCAAGGAGGAAGAGTCTATGGTTAAAACATTCTGGAAATTAAGGTTTTTGATATTATATCAGGAAAAGTAGAAGACTATCACAGGCATTAACTAAAGGAAGATAGTAAGTAGTGGAAGGAAGAAGTTATAAACACAAGTTACAGCATATGACAGTTTGCACAGACAAAGGTAATGATAGATTTGAGCTTCTTCATTTTTTTTCTGGGTTAGATGCAGTCTCATATAGCCCTTGCTGGCCTAGAACAAGCTAGGTAGCTAAGAATGATTTTGAGAAAGGCTAAAAAAGCTGTAGGCTTTTCCAAGACAAATGATGACTTCATGATAATAAACATTCAACAGGAAGCCATAAACCAAAAATAAAATTACTAATGCTTCTTTAACAGTTCAAGTGATCACACTCCACAAACACTAGTCTGGAATCCTTATGTGATGCTATTTTGATAATTATTTCTCATTAGTTGTTTTCTTCTTAGTAAGAAAGCTGTTATACAAATATGGTACATTATGATTTTTGACTGAATTCTACACTACAGTGACTACTTGTAATGAAGAGATAAGCCAATTATTATCTTAAACTAAATATCATATGGTTAAATTTCTTCTCTCTCCCTATCTAGAAGTCATTTTAGAGGGGCTACTTTCTGTGATCCTAGTCCATCCAACAGTTATCAAAATGCCTGAAAGAAAATCCTGTGTCTGTCACACTTGAATCCAGCCTTGGAGACCAAAGCAAAACCTAGAAAAACCCCAAAGGATAATTGCTCTTGTAAGCCCATCAAAAAATCATAGTAAATATTCATTTTATAAATGTTTGTCCTTATACCCAAAGGTAAGTTTAAGTCATCCTCACCCCTCCTTAAAACAAAACTTCTCTTTATAAGTGACTAAGACTACTACAGGAATCCACAACCAATCAAAATGCAGAATCATGGAGCCCCATCCCAATGAATGCATCTTTAAAGTACTACTATACCCAAGGCTCAGAGAACATTGTGCAAGAGGAGACAGAATGATTGTAAGGACTAGAGAACTAGAGAGTTTGCTGTAAGACCATGTCCCCTAGAAACACTCATAAAGTCTCACCAAAAATGATTTCCCAAACAGTGAACATGCTAAAGTGTACAGCGAAAACCCACAAGACCTCAATTCTACACAAAGAACTAGAAATAAAGAAAAAAAATTGGGAGCAAGAGATGTAGTCTTCTTTAGAACAGAGCATACCAATTTTTTTTCAAGTGCCGAATGGTCAAGCCCTGAAAACATACATACAAGTAACATATGGACTGAGCAGGTTATATTTAAGAATACACATGTATGCACATACGCATATATACATGCAGTAACAATTAGTGAAAAAGGAGGGCATGAATTTGAAGTAGAGTAGAGAGGTGTATCTGGGAGAGTGAGGAGGGAAAGGAAAGGGAAGGGAAAAATATTGAATTTCTTTTTTAATTTTAAAAAGCCCTTCTTCTGATTCCTGGATAGAGCCTGTAATGCTAATAACTCTTATCTTTACTTCTCCATCCTATTTCTATCTAGGAGTTAGTCAAGGATCCCATTTCTATCTAAAACTCTCATACAAATTTAACCCTTGATGCATTAGTCTCCTCAGTATGTACATGCATATTAAAGAGTGTTCCAACTACCAACCCAGTTACCCCATCCAGCATTATAGTTCTTCCAGTGCAAGTAAGTTTCACCTCTTTAAAGGGGTGGATACTAAGGACAGGAGAGAGAAAGGAGGCAGTCAATTAGAAATAAGGGCCTTGATTTGATCCTTGGCCATCAGCTGAAAATGTCTTAAGTTCTCCTGTAGATGGAAGTCAGGAATGTTGAAAGTATAAGGACTTTGATCCTTGTCCTACTTCCAAAAGGACATCAGTATTACCTCTTCAGAGAGCATAGTACATTGAAATCCCTGTGAAGGAAAACCATTGCAGTCTAGATAAAGAAAAGGAAAGGAAAGAAAAGTAAAGAGATAAAAATTACTTCTGGGCAGAGATTTACTACTGTCTCTCCCCTTGAGGCCAGCTAATCACCTGGTCAGTGGACCATTCCTCAGTAAGGTAGGTTCATGTTAAGCCAGACTGGACAAATGATTGGACCTTTAGTATGATAATGTTCTTTTCATTCTTAGAATTCCCATGATTTAGTTTAGTTACTATAGAACCACCATGATGTTCTGTTGGTATCTTTCTTGAGTGAGGACTCAGAGAGGCTTAACCTTACCTTTGGTGTTTTTGTTTCTTTCTTTTTTTTTTTTTTGTCTTCTGTCTTTTCATTTGAGATGCTGTGTGCTTTCTCTGGCACTGAGTACTTGGATGTTTTTGCTAAAGTTCTCCTCTTCATGGTGTGGCTGATTGCCTCCCATCTGACTGAGGCTATGCCAGCTTAGCTCAACGGGCATGGCTTCCCCTTTGCTTTGCTCAGTCTTCCTCGTCTAAGCAGTAGCTGAAATTTACAGCTTGCTACCTTGGGCTTTTTCTTTCTAATAAAATTGTCTTCATGCTCAAAGGGGAAAAATGACTTTGCATCTTTAAAACTCATGCTTCTGTTTTCCTAGGGCTGAGATCACAAGTATGTGGACCCCATCTGGTGAGCCTCTGTGTCTCTTCAACATGAATATGCTTGAACATGTCAATTATCTCCTATTCTAGTGTATTATCACTTAATGAAGATATATTCATGAGAGTTAAGTTTTTGTCCCATGACCTAGTATAAAACACATCCAAATGGAGCAAGATATCTTTAAAAGAGGCATAAATGTAATCTAATAGGTAAAGGTCATATGTTTGCTCAAACAAGGAGAGAATGGCGTACTTTGGGTGTATGAATGACGAGGACATTACGGTCAGTCAGGGAAGGGACTTATCTATTGTCTTTATTTGTAAATTAATTAAATATACTGTGCAAAGATGAATATGTTTGCCAAATAGGTAAGAAGTGATCTATGGGGGACATTGACAGGCTCATCTTTACAGAGGCAGAATTACAGTTCCCAGAATTTCTTTCCCTGCATTGTTCTAAATTTGAGTGGGCCAAGTAACAAAAAGGACATTTTGCATGAATTTAGAGATGCAAATAGGCCACATGATTATATTACTTCATACTCCAAAGGTCAGGACACCTTTCTTGTATATGACTTGTAGCCTTTGTAAGCTATATTCTTAGCACTTACAACTAAACTGATTTCATTTGGCAGAAAGGGGAAGAACTTATTTTATAGTATCTATTTGAATACAACCTTTAAAAAGTCTACATCGTTCTGAGTAAAGATTTTGAGAAGGAGCCTGCAGATTTATTACCCTATCATCTTGTCATAAAGTAATATTTTTCTAGAATAAACTCTGTGACATTTACATTTTTTTAATATCTTGAAACTTTTAAAATATTTCCTGCTTTACTTCACTAAAGTTGGTACTAGTGCTGATCAACTATCAGATCAATAAATAATCAAGCAAAAAAAAAAAAGAATCAGAAAAGACAAGGTTTTGAAATGTAAAATACAGCTGACTTTCTGTCACAGCCATGGAGAATATAATATTTTTAGCTGTTTCCTTTACTCTGGATGGTAGAGGGGGGATGTTAAATTAATGTTAAGCAACAAAATGTTCATAGGTCAGGTGCCTTATAAAGGACAAAGGTGACTCATGTAATATAGAGTAGTAAGTCTCAAAAGGCTCCATTTAAGAACACAGGAATTAGTGACATTGCTCAAGGCACACTTAAGGCTGTGTCTAAGTTAGACTTTGCTAGTCAGTAAAACCATTTCCCTCAGAACTATCTTTTCTATGGGACCTAAAACTGCATCACTGTCTTCCTTTAAAAATATGAATTAGTAGCTAATGTCTTAGAATCTAGGCTGTTGTAAGATGGACATGCTCCAAGAAAACTAAGTCGTTACTACGAAGCTTGTTGCATGGCACTCCAGCAATGTGAGAAAGAGTCATCCAACCATATTTTCTTTCAAACTTTCCATTTTTTCAATTATAAAACATTATTCCATAATTTTTAAAAGCCATTGAATTCTGCTTCTCTTTCTTCTTGCCCAATCTTTGATAGTTTTGTTTTTAAGTTTTTTTTATACCAAGCTTAGACATTATGAACCTTTGTATTGTTGACTAGTTTATTCATTACAAAGTTGCAAATGAAATATTGGCTTGGTATGAGTTTACCTTCTAATCTCAAGGTACTTATAAATAAATCTTCCTGTTCTCTCACTAGTTCTTATTCTTCAAAGGGTTTTCCTAGTTCAAACATTTTACAGAGGTCAAGGCTCTGTTTCCCGTGACCTTGGTCTATAAGGCTGATATCTGTACTCTTCAATGACATTTCTCATTTTCCTCATGTTTAGCAATTTTATCTATTCAAGAAATTAACTCTGAAAATATGTTTTATCTCACATTGTCCTTCCAAATAGCCCTTTAAACATAAGATGTATGAAAATTACATTTGAAGGTTGAATATTTGCTTTTCAGGAGCAATGATTCTGCAATGTGATACATTTTGCTTCCATCTGTTAGATGCACAGTTTTGCTTCCTTCACTATGCTTCATTTAAGAAGTGACGTTGTGGGAATTACTAACCTCAGAAGAGATGTAAGAGTTATCAATTCCTTCATTCTCTCTCACCGTTAAATCCAAACTGTCCACCAGCAGCCATGTGAGGTGAACTGGGCTGACAGAGGAACCTCTTTATAGGATGATAGTGGAGAGACTCACAGAAAGACTTATCTGGAAAAGTAGAAATGCCTAGATACCAGATCGAATGAAGATTTCTGGGAGTTGAAATTTTATTCCTTTTCCCATGTGTCACAGTAGAAAGACTTGGCAAAATGCAAATGAGTATTCAAATATACAGTTATTATGACCTATGTATTATTTCTATCTTTTTTCTTCTTTTTAATACTACAATAAACACACAAAGAGGCAGGAAGTATGTGTGTGTGTGTGCATGTATGTGTGTGTACACTGTTAAACCTTTCTTTCCTTATTCATCAACAAGTGAATTATACATTTTCAGTTATAGGTTCATTACTAAAACTGGAGACCATGATATGCATTAAGGTTGCTCATACTTCCTTTTAAAAGAAATGTAGGAATTAGGTGACTTAGCACACCTAATTGTTCAAGAGAGACCCTCTGTGAACGGTTGCTTGCACTACCAAGGATACATACATATTTATAAGATTTATAGACTGTTATGTGTTTTTCTTAGTAATTTTAACAGACTATACAAAGTAGAAAAGTTAGTAGTATCTGAATATTAATGAATGAAACAAATAAAAAGTGAACTCCTTCTGAATTGCAACTAACACAGTAACCATGTTCACATCCAGCTGCAGAAAATATTCTGTGTGTTTTAAAATGAAGATCCAAACTGCACAGCAAATCCCATGCTAAATCCCATCTTTAGCTTGGTATTTACTGCTGGGCTTGCCATGGGCAAACTGGAATTCTTTCCTGTAGAGAACAAGGCTAGAACTCAGCTGGAAAAAATCAAAGACAGAAACCTTGTCTTTGCAGAGTAAGTGAGAATCAAGAATCAAGAATATTTCAAAGAGATTTTGTGGATCAACACAACAGACCTTTTTTCATTGAGTTTTAATCTTTTTTCCCTCTAGGCTATACTTAAATTGTATTTAATAATTGGGAGAGAATTTGCATTTATAAAGCTACTTAGCATTTAATTTGAAAAATAAATTTCTTGTTTTCATACACAAAAGTAATTAACTGATTTCTCTGGTTTCAAATTGTAAACTGGATATAATGTAATTGTAAATTTTTGTTCTATAACTGCTCCAGCTATACTCCTTAATTGTGTCTTCTTATCTTATTTCAGCATCTGCAGTTTTGAATATGTTATTATGACACTAACAACTTTGGGATAATGGGGCAAACTCTAGTCAGTAACCTTGGAGGCAAATGCCGAGCTATAGAATCTGTTTATAAGACCCCAAAAGCCAATCCTTGGAGCACAATTCAAGAACTTTCTCTGTGTCATCTTCTTCTGCCAGATTATAAAGCAACCTCCAAACTCAGATGAATGTGCTAGGCTGAGCAATCTTAAAGAAGTCTTGTGTCAAGGGTACGATTCAAAGAATTATGTGATAATAAAAGAAAAATGCTAATTTACAGTGCAGAAAGTGCAATAATAGAAGGGCGGTGAGAACAACCAGGGTTTCTTATGAATACAATTGATGTTATTTATAGTTTGGTAATTTCTAAAATTCAGCTTCACTTAATGTCACCAGCTTTGTCAGCTGCATTGTTATCAGTATTCCGTTTTAAAGATCACAGAATAAATTCAGAGATGAAACGTGTTACAGAATAACCCAGCAAGGAATTAATGAAATTAGAATTCTAAAGAAAGTCGTCTGATTCCAAAGAATATACTTCCTCTCCTACTATGCTATTTTTTTTTTTTTTTTTAGATCCAGTTAAGTTAGAATTAAATCCTGTGTTCCTCTTCATTCTATATTGTAAAGTCTTTGGATTGAGTTATGCATGTTTTTCATTTTTTATTTTTCTCTTTCTTAATTCTTCACAAGCCGACGACCTATATGGCAAATGCTTAGTTATATATGTACTGATTTTTCCAAATTGTATTTGCCTCAAAGTATTTGACTAAATCCTTGCTTGAGAAAGTGCAGTCATAAATTAATTTGGGGAATCCCTTATAATATGGTACCCATTAATACAGTCTCTTAATATAGACATTAGAATTTCAATTCAGTGCTGACTCTAAGATGATATTTTGATTTTACCATAGATGGTGTCATTAATATTCAAGGTTAAATAAATATCTGAGAGCAAATTTCTGACAGTGTATTCCATATTAGTCACCTGCTGGACCTCTCCTAGCCTTTTGGGGACTAAGTAGGTTGATTTATAGTTTTAAGAAACAATGTAAATGTTAGCCAAGGTGTGATCAAGGATCAGTATTGCACGTATCCAGCAAACCTTTCTATGAATACCTTCTTACTGCTAATTCTGTTAGGTGTTCTTCAATGCAATGGAAATACTGCAATAAAGAACTTGAAATTTAGTTCGATCCTTATGGAGAGTCCTTTATAACAAAAGGCCATTGATAAGGAAATCTGTATGCATATGAGTATGCCATATAATTACTGTGACCTCAATAGAGATCGAGATAGACGTGTGTCTCAGAAGAATGGAGGGGAAAGTCCCATTTTATAAAGGTGAAATATGATCAGAAGCTAGTAGTGGAAAAGACAACTTAGAGTCACTCATAGAAAGGATTTTCTGGTAGAGGGAACAAGTGCTGATCCCCATAGTAAGAACAGCCAAGGGTCAAGGTTGTTAGCAGAGGAGACAGTTATAGGTGGTATGAACCAAATTTTGGGACTAGAAATGTCCAGGACACTTGAAATCCATCTGTGATGCCTTTGGATTTTTATTTTTTATTTTAACAACCTGATAGTTAACATTCTGCACTTGTGATCAATCAAATGACAAAATATCTTTTTGATGATTTTCCTCATCATTAAGTACTTAGAAAGTATGCAGTTAACCTACACAAACATCAGTTAAGCAAATTCTGTTACACAAGCCAAATATATTTCTCACAAATATGAAGGCTACATGCCTTCTCCTTCTACCTCTTCCCCTTACTTTATGATTGCCACCTTCATAGTATGTCATAATATGGCAATGGAAACAGGCCGTATGTTTCTTCTTATAAAGACACTAATTTATGAGAGAACAACTTTATGATCTCATTTAACCAATTATTTCCAAATATCATTCCCAAACACTGACAAAATGAAACAAAACAAAAGTAAACTTTGTTCAGTCTTTAGTGTTGAGATTTGGTCTTTTGCTATGTATTTATAATGTTAATACTGGCACCCGAGGTCTGGTTGCCTCATGGATGAGAGATATTAAGTGATGTTATGTGACATTGTTGCTTAATTTAAAACTATTGGTTGAATAAAAATGCTGGCAGCTTATTACTGAGCAGAAAGGAGGTAGGTGCAGTTTTGATTCCTGGGCTTTGGATATGAGGAGGATTACAAGAGAGAAGAGAGAAGGTGAAGAGACCAGAAGACACCATAGGGTAAACAGTCATGTGAACTGGCCATGAGGGCTGTCCAGTCAGAGTAATAATAGTCCTGACAAAAATGTTAAGTCATATCATGGGGTTATTGATAAGGAAGTAGATACAAATTGCTTAGAGAGTAGATATCTGCTCAACTCTAGTGATGATTAAAGCTTATTATAAATATAAAAAGTTTGTGTCTTTTATCTGGGAACTGAATGATTAAGGCAGGATGGAAATTCTCAGTTAAGATGAATATTTACTACAATACTTTAGTGCATTGTATAGACTTCCATTAAGAGCATATTGAGAATAGTTCTACCCTAAGATCCAACTATACTACTCCTGAGAATATATCACCAAAATGCTCCACTATGCCACAAGGACACTTGCTCAACTATGTTCATAGCAGCTTAATTCATAATTGCCAGACACTAGACAAATTAGAAGTCTCTCAACAGAAGAATGGATAAAGAAAATGTGGTACATTTATGTGATGAAATATTACTCAGCTATTAAAAACAATCATGAAATTTGCAGGCAAATGGATGGAACTTGAAAAGATCATCTTGATGAGGTAACCCAGACCTTGAAAAACAAACATGGCATGTATAATTTACAAGTGGATATTAGCCACAAAGTACTAGCTAAACATGCTACAATCCACAGTCCCAAAGAAGCTAAGTAACAAGGAAAGCCCAAGGAGAGACACCTGAATCTCACTGAACAAGGGAAATAGACCAGACATCAGAGTTAATGGAGGGAGAGCAGTGAATAGGAGAGAGGGTGGAAAGAGAAGCAGGGAGAATCTAGTGGGGTAGGATGGAGAGATAGTACTGTGAAAGAAAACTGGAATCAGTAGTGGGTGTCATCTCTGGGGAGCTAGAAACATAGGACAATAGAAACTCCAAGGAGTCTATGAGGGTGTCCCTAGCTAAGACTGCTAGTAATGGGAAATATGGAACCTGAAATAGCTATCTCTAGTAACGAGAAAAGACTCCCAAAGAAGGGATTGGGACAGCAACCTAGACAGGAAAGGGCTATCTCTGACTTTCTTGCCTGCCTTTGGATCCAGTCAAAATAGAAGAAGTTGTGTCTAGTCCTAATGCAACTTGATATTCCAAGGAGGATTCATATCCACAGGAGGCCTCCCATTACCAAGGGGAAGAGGACCTAAGGATGAGGGAGGTTAGACAAGAGGGAGAGATGTGAAGAGAGGAATGGAGGGGAAACTGAGATTGGGATGTAAGTAAATACATAAACCAATTTTAAGAAAAAAAGTATATTGTGACGGGTAATGTTGTATGTGGCATGTATGGTAAACAGAGCACAGTAGGACAAGACAAGCTATAGTTTCCTATGGAAGAAATAACATGAAATATTTGAATGCATTAAATTTTATGAAGATTAGTTTACTAGCAACATACATATCAGTGGTTATTATTATAAGACCCAACACACCTGAAGTAAGTGAACGTTAATATCAATGTCATAGGAATCAATGAAGATGAGATATTGTCAATGGTGATTTTATTTATCCCCAGGGATTTCTTATTGTTTGGTCATGGAGGTCCTGTGACCAGTGAGCAGATGATTTAATTTATGGTAGAGAAATAGGATAAATTTTTTTTGTAAATGCTGAATTTTTAGTTTGTATTTTTCCTATGATTATTGTGTATTTGGTGTTTTGGGGAAATGCCATACTTATTGTATGGGCTATAATCCCATGTTTCAGGGTTTTTTGATGAAAAAGAAAAGATTTATTTACTTTACAATAATCCAGTCACAGTCCATCACCAAGAGAAGTCAGAACAGAAACTCAAGGCAGTAACTGAAGTAGAGATGTGGAGAATTTCTGCTTACTGGCTTGCTCTCCATGGCTTGTTTAGTTTGTCCTCCCTCCCTTAAACACAAGTTATTTCATCATACAATATAATCTGAATAGTCTCCCTTCCCTCCTATGTCATCTATGTAAGTAGTCTTTCTGTCTTTCTACAACGACTCTCCCTGGAGATTGATAACCTAAGTTTTGCCTCAAATTTGATGAGATTCAAACTAAACACGTTTCTGTAAAAATGATAACTGACTTGCTACAGTATAGATGAAACTTTGGGATTTTGAAGTCAAATAATCTAGGTATAGAAAACAAATATTACATATTCATTTATATGTGGAAGCTAAAATGTTGATCTTCTAGAAGCAGATGTGAACAGAGGTTAGGACAGCTAAGAATAGGGGTATAAAGAGAAATTGACAACAGATACCACTAGCAGGTACATAAGATGATTACTTCTAGTGTTGCATAGAACAGTAAAGTATCTGCAATGTAAACCAAATTGTTAAAAACTTAGACATTGAAGTACACAAGAAAATAATTGATAGAGGTGAGAAGAATACTAACTTTATTGACTTAACCATAATACATTGTGTATGTGTGTCAAATCATCAAATGATCATGGTAATTCATAAAGACATGTTTCAATCCAAATACAATTTTAATTCAAAATTTATACAAATCCAATGAAAATGTAGCTATACATGATGATACAGGCTTGTAATCACATAGACTTTGGAGACTGAGGACAGGAGGATGCATAATCAGACCTTCCTAGTCTACCAAGTCTGTTTAAGACTAATTAACTAGAATGGTAAAAATATGTTTCAAAATAAAGAAGGATGTAGGCTACAGTTCAATTGTAAATCTGCTTACAAAGTATATTTGGACATTGTGTTTACTCTTGGGTGACACTAAATATGAAAATAGCAGGAAGAATAATATAGCTAATAACATTTGTAAAATACTAATAGTCATTGATTTTAGTGGTAAAGCATGGATATAATTTTCCTTTATTTTTTAGGTTTCAAAAATTCATAACATTTTAAGTAAGCATTTTTAAGTCTGATAAGTTACAGATTAAAAGGCCAATGATCATAAAAGGGTACTTTCGCTTGCATGAGAAATAGGTATTGTGAAGTGGAAATTTCTGGTTTCTTCAGAGACTCAGTTATGTCAAGTGATGCATTTCTGGAAACTATGAGAGGATATTTTGCTGAGGCAGACACATGGGAGAATATTTTGCTGAGAAAAGACACTTTATGTTTTTCTGGAAACTTCTTGAAAAAAATGACATATGATGTTTTGCTAGAGTGGATGCTTTAGAGAACATAGGATGTTTGGAGAGGGTATTAATATAACCAAAGATGGTGGATGCTGTGTGGCATTGGTCCACCTTGCCACTTTTTACTGGTGTTAGTTGAGCTTTGCTGATGCTGGTCTTCACTGTTGATGCTGTAGCATTGTTTTACCGTGACTTCTACATTGATCTTTCTCTGTTGTGACTTTGTACAGAGAAATTAACCAAAGAATTCCTCATAATATTCCAGTGGCTTCTTGCCACTTCCATGGACTTGGGCTGATTGGTAGAACCTTGTGGTTTCCTCTTGATCAAACTGCTGTTGCTAATTTGTGCATGGTGTTTGCAAATGGATCAAGCTACTGCGGCTGATTCCTGTGAACTCAACTGCTGCTATCCTGACAACAAGGATTGGGATTGCCCCAAAGAACTGTTTCTGAACAGGTTCATATCTTCCTTTGCCCTACTATCCTTTCCTTTCAACTACCTCTTGTGGAGGTGGGCAAGAAGGAATGTTAAAATATTTAAGAACCCTTATTGAAGTAGGTTTTTAAAAATCTATGCATACAAATTGGAGCTTATGTTTACTCTCAGGTATGCTTCCAAAACATGTTATTTATGTTTGAAAAGTCAGTTCTTCACTAAGATTTTAATGCTAACATAACTGTTTAGTTGGCTAGGATAAGCACACATATACACTGAGATGTATTCAGCAACATACATGATTTAATAAATTTTTTATTGCTATTTTCCATCATCATCAGAGAGAACATTTTCTCATGTTACATTGTTTGTCAGTTTTTGTTATTTTTTTAATAATAAAAAACCAAACCACTGTTTAACTCAAATTTCCCTTAATTTTCTGCACTATCATATACAACTCCAGAAACTTATCTATGTGGGAGATTTGTTAGAATTTTTTTATGAAATTCATTTCATTCACAGTTTTCTTAGATTTTCTATGCCATTTTGATATTTTGTACATCCTTACTGAATCGAGGACAACATGAAGATTACAAAACCATGGTACCTATTGATTTAATTATTTTTTAATTATATTATCAAAACTTCCATAAATATATTTATATAAAGTTTAGAATTATGTAAACTAAGAAAGTTTGAAAGTGTATTTGTTTTTTTAATACTAGAATCTTGAATAATTCTTACAGTCAGCACGTTCCTAATTTAAAACATTGCTGTAAATTCCTATTGTTTCCTTAAAAACTTTTTCTCATAAATTTGGATTTTCAGATTGAGACCTCATTGAGTACTGGCATAGAAACATTTGATCATTTTATACTGTTTTTATTGTGTTAATTTTATTTTATTTGCTTGGTGTTTAGAATCTAATATGGGGCCTTAGGCATAGTAGGCAAATGCTCTATTACTGACTTACCAAGTTTTCTGCCAAAACAATGGTTTTGGAAAATAGATTGGTAGAATTTAAATTTACCTTGCACAAGAATCCATGATCAACACTACTCACACCAACAATATTATTTAAGTCTTAAGTATTTTCCATAAATTAAATTTGGCTTATTTTTTCCTCTCTGAATTTTAAAACAATCTCACAATACCTTTTGAGATTCTCTATTCTGATATATTTTTCCCACTTCACCAAAGATTTATTAGGCATTTTCATATACAATGCCTCTATGCCATGAGAAGCATAAAAATGTGTTGTCTCCTCCTGTGTAGGTTACGATCCAGTGAGAATAATTAACTGAACATGAAACTCTATTATAAGCCCTGCTGTGTGGGTAGTAGGAACAAAGGGATCTGACGGTGCAAAGGACGGGAGAATTTTTTCAGTATTGAGAGCATATAGAGATTCACGAAAGATGAGGCATTTGTGCCATAACAGAGAAATCAATTGAATTGTGTGTACATTTCATGGTGGAGTATAGTCTAATATGATGAAGATAGACATTAAGAAGCCTGGGAGTGAGAAAGAGCTGGTCTCATAGAAGAAAGAGGAACTTGTGTGGTATAGGTATGGGAATTTAAGTGGATAAAGAAGAAACACACAGAACTAGGTGGTCAAAGGCACTGCGCTGTAATCTCAAAGACCTTAGAGAAATTTAATTCTAGTTTCAATCCATCAAAGTCAGACTGCTGCCTGAATAGATCAAACACAATTGTGGGATGTGAGACAGCTGGAGTGATCCTGGAGATTGCTGGAGTCTGGAGACATAGTACTAATCGGGCAGAGCCTAGCTGAGACTGTGTAGAAACTGAACTTAACCCATTTGATTCCTTAGAAACATTATAAAGACTATTTACATTTATCCAAAATGCAAATGTAGTTCACTGAAAAATATTATACCATGATGCTTCTTCCACAATTATTGCTGACATTAGTGATTGCTGACTTCTAGTCATATCCTTATTTTAGCTTTTCACATTATGCTGTGTCCCCACTTCATTCTAGTATTACAAACCATTTTCTCAAGAAAGTAGTCATGCCATTCTAGGTAAATATGGGAGTCAAACTTTACTCTTACATGAGGGGACTTGTAAGTGTATAAAATATATGGAAGTATATAAAAATAGTTTGACCAGTAATACATCACAGCAATCACCATCAAAAGTAATTTTTACTAGTTATTATACTATCTTATTATGAAAGGATGAACACATGAGTAAAACTAATTTCAGATTTCACAAGCTTATACAAATTCCCAATGTGTTCATAAAGGAAAAGTGAATTTCTTACTCCTGCAATGGTCTAATGCTCATGGGAAGTGGGTTTGGGAATAATCATTGTTTATAACTCATCCACTGACTTAATTTTCTTCATTTACACTTTCCATTTTTTTCTGTGCAGTGTTCTACCAAGTATGCTCCATTAACAGTGTGTATCAAGTAGTTCAGGAGAATGGTTTGGTGCAGTAAAGACAGAGCTTAGATACATAAGTTCCATGTATGTTTTTTTTTTTTCTGGAATGACATTAATACATGAATTAATCATAGAGAAATTATTTCACTCAAGTCTAGGCTGATAAACCAATAAGATGATTTGAGTTGCTTACAGGGCATTGATGAGGCAAAGGCAACTTCATCCTCACAAAGGTCAACGCAGCATGAGGGATGATTCACAGAAGTTGCATCCCTGGAGTTCACTGCTCAGCTTTCAGGCAATTCCACTGATGAGAGCTTTCTCTTCTCAGTAATTGTTCACTGCTTATATAAACTTGAGGGGGAGTATCATGATCTCATGCTCTCTGAGCTTCTCAAGTATTTTAAACTTCATTGGCTTCCCTAGCCTCTAAATTTCATTACTTTCTGCATCTTATTAGACACCTATATCTAGGAAAGAAAGCTGTAACTCAGAGGAAATGGCTGTAACACTTTGACCATTCATTAGCTCATACATTCTTCCAGTCCTCTTCTGTGATGTCCCCTAAGCCTTGGAAATTTAACATAGTTGTCCATTTTCTTGCATTTATTGCTGGGCCTTATGACACCATGCCTCAAAGAATAACATATTCTCTTAAGTTTCCCATTTATGAATCCCAAGAAGTAATAGTCAATCACTCCATTTTTCTTTCCATGGTCTTTGTTGACACCAGCAATATTTTATGGGCATAAGCACAACCTTTATCATGCAGTTCAACAGAGATATTGCATCTGTTTAACAGAATATTAGCAGTTGCTTTTCCTAGCCACAGGTTTCTAACTTAGTTTACAATGTAAGCATAAATTCTTTCCTGTAAGTGGGCATTGAATTCATTGGACAACAGTAGAGTGAACACATAAAAGTCATACCACTGTTGCCTGGGACATCATATTTATATGATATGCTGGCATTGCAATGAACAATAATTGCACAATACTGTCAGTAACAAGTCTCCTCCAACAGCCTGTTCAGTGCATTCCACTATAGAAGCGATGGAAGCAACAGAGCTTTTCATTCAGTCCATGATGGATTTCACCATGTTCTACAGCCAAAACAAGTGATAGCTTCATAAATCCAGTCCTACATTCTAGTTCTGGTACCAAGACAATGGTTGTAACACATGGATTCATAAAGATCTCTCTGCCCAATAATGGGAGGGAGGTAACTTGCTCGTGTAGTGATATTTTTCACCAAAGACCTTGAAACTTCTAGTACTGCCTTTTTCCATGATGCAGAGTTCCTCTATTGAAGTTCTATATCTGATATTTTGGTGTCTTGCCAGGGACTTGCAATTCTGTGAGATATTAGAGGTGTTAGATAAGGAAGCCTGCTCACAGAGGGTATACAGTCTCTGGAAGTCTATTTCTTTCCCTGCAAATGCCAATTTAATCTTGGGCTGCTAAGAGATAATAAAACAAACTGTTAGCAAGACTCACTGCAGCAATAAGGCTCACATCAAACTGTTCAAATCCAGACTATTCTGTTATTATCAGTTTTCTCTACCAGGCTATTACTAAAACAGACAGTTGGCGCCATTAATTTTTCTCCTTCTTCTGTATTAAAGTGTGGATCTGAGAGATGTATTTTCCCTCTCACACCTCACTCTTAATTACACTTAGTATTTAATTCTTCCTGAAGATCCATTGTTTGGGGATGTTAGAGAGGGATCATTAACTATATTCTTCCTTTGGAACCATGCCAGCTGGAAGACAATCCCATATCTTCATCTCCTTCTCCATATATCCAGGCAATAGTGGTATAACTTTTATGTGTTCACTCTACTGTTGTCCAATTGGATTCAATGCCCCACTTACAGGAAAGAATTTATGCTTTACATTGTACCAAGTCATATTGTAATGGTGGGAATAGCACCACCATGTCTTTTTCTTCTCCATTGCAGTTCTTGCTTTTAGGTAGACAAGTTCATTCTCATCAGACAGCTATGCATCAGTTTTATCTCTTCATGCCCACAGCAAAGGCCTCACAGTAGACACACAGCCAGTTTACAATTCATCCCATATTTTCTCCTTTCAAAAACTAAAATATATTATCATAGTCTGTACTACATCAGCTATTTATGTCCTAGCTACTTGCATTGCTGAATCAATTATTCAAGGAGATATGCCACTCTATAAAATGTAGAGGAAGATAGTTACCCTGGAATTCTCCAAAATCACTTCACACATTGACAGCTCAGCTTTGGTTTCATGGACTTATCATTCATAATAGGAGCATGGAGCCACCGCTATATCAAAGAGGTCTCATATCATATGGGGAAATGAAGCAATAGTGAGATTTCCTCTATGGATGCTTTACTCTCAAAGAGAGCAGCATCAATCGCTTTCTTATTAACTATCACAAGAACGAGGTAAGTACTCTCTAATTCACCTTTTCCAGTTCTCTTCAGACTGGCCATTTATTTTGTATTAATATTTCTTAGGAAACCTGAGTACATGTCCATTTTCTTCAGATAAAGCATTGACAACCAATCAAGGAAAGGATTCCATTCAGTCTATTTAGGTCTATCTTGTTGAAGCAACTAATTTATTGTGGCTACATTCAGAAGCAACAATGAAGGAATTCTTACAGAAACATGGAAAGGCACCTTTTAAAAGAAAATAATACACTTCTGTGCAGTTAATACTCCAAGAAAGCTGCATCCCTGGACTTCCTTGGCCAATTTGTAGGCAGCTGCTCTGGAGAATGCCCTTCTTCCTTCCAGATCCTGTTTGCTGTTTATGCAACTTTGTGGAAGGGATTGGTAAATTTGATAACTTTCTTACATTCTTGAATCTTGTGAATTTCACAAGTTTCCTGACTCTGTAAGCTGTATCAGTTTCTTGGCTATTCTGAGAATCCTCTTCCTTCAAAGACAGGATGGTCAGTTCAGATGGAATAGCAATATAACATCTACATATATTGCAATAGCTAAGTTCCATGTAATTGCAAAGGAGTCTTAGAAACATGCACCATATGTGAGATAAAGGAGAGAAAACTGTAACATGGTAATGGGATATGGTGAGCTCTTTGTGTTATATCTATTTTTAACAAAGTTGATTTATTTTTTGCAGGCCTGAGATATCAAATAGATAGAGCAAGACTGGAGTTTGCTAAGCCATGGCTAGTCTCCTCTAGAAAGAATGCTAAAAATACCCAGAATGGGTCCTCCAAAGAAAATCATCCACGTTGTTGAAAGCAAAATGAAACAAAATATATAGAAAAATGAACTTAATGGACAAGTGACTCATACTGATGAGAAGATAAGATGTGAGAGTTAGAGACATTACTAAGTTGCAGAGCACTTGTCTAACATGACCAAGGCTCTGGGTTCAATGGCCAGAATTGCAAAAAACCAAATATACCAGTACATGGGGAAGGGGGAAAGTCCAGCATATAGAAGAAGAATATAACTTACTATATGTGCTTTTAGTTATAAAATTGTAGACATTAAATAAAAGTTTCATAAAAATGCATTTAACTTAACTTTAAAGGAAGTGCATAAAGTATTTAGAACTATTGAACTACTACTCTGAATATATAGAGAATACTATGTTGCTACAGGCTGAAATTTGCCATTAGCTCATCAAGGTTCTACTGTGGGTGAGTATTCTAAAGAATGTTAGATCAGTCAATCTTTCAAATTATTTATGTTCCTGAACTCATGCTATGGGTAGCTTTTGAACTATTTGGTCTCACCATGGTCTGAAGCACTGGAGTTTACTTTAGGCATCTTCCCTTACCCATTAAATCTGAAAACTGAAATACATTATTCTCTATCTAAGATCATTTATTTAATGTCACCATAAAGAGGTCTGATTTTATTTGAAACATTTTATAGTTGTTTTAAAATGCCAGCCAAATCATTGTACTTTCTGTAAATTTATATTTGGAATCAAAGAATGAATAATTTAGCTTTCTATAATGAAAAAGTTCAGTGGTCCTGTTTTCACATGTAGGCTGGCTGTCAGTATTCTGCAACTCTATATGACACCTGTAATATTATGGTAGAAGTCATGGAGCCCACATGACCTGTCAGCAATTGTACAATTTGCTGTTTCAAGTAGTTTCATTGTTTTAATTAAATTATTTTGTTATTAACATTCCAGTCATGTCTCCCCTCCATGGTCCTCTCTCTCACAGTCCTCATCCCATTCCTCCTCCCTCTTGCCTCTGAGAGGGTACTCTTCCCCACCAGGCATCCCTCTAGGTTCAACTTTTAAGGTTTAGTTCAATATTGCACAATTTAATACTTTGAAAAGTTCCCAATAAACATATTTTTTCCAAACAGCACATCATTGAAACTGAATATTATAGATTATACTCACTCTTGTTGTACCTGACACTTTTGAACACAAGAGTTGAACTGATAGTTGAAGTTCATAATTTTACAAGATTTGTCTAAGAACACTGTCTGGATAATTTGGGTGTAAGAGTTAGTTTAAATATTTTGCAATTAAATATGAATATTCTGGTGTAATATGCACCATTAAACCAAATTTGATGGGTCAAATAGGTTTTTGTTTTTGAGATAAGTTAGGATGAATGGACTCTAAACATTTACTCAGGTGTGAGATTCTCTGACTCTGTCAAGCTTCTGTTTCCTACCAAGCACCATGTGTTTCAACAATCTTATATCCACATGATTAGAACAAGTTCAGTTCTTTTGGTCCTTTTCTGACATAAATGTACTTTAATATTGGATTCCTTTTCTTTAGTGAGGAAATACATAGTTACTAACTAGATCTATTTGAAAAATGCAAGATATTAAAATATAATGGAGATAGAATTAGGACTTTTTTCTGAATATTTTGTACTCATAAATCATTAACCTGAAGAGGTTGTAAGAGACATGCTGTTTAAAACCTTAACCCTAACAACTTTCAGTAAGGCAAGTTTTCTGTACATATATATAGTTTTAATGGTAAGACCACATAATTTCTAATTCGGAATCTACTAGTCAGAGAACAAATAATGTCTTTGAAGGTTTCAGCCTAGTAAGATAAATTATTCTTGAAGTTCTGTTGGTTGAGTCATGTAAGCCAATTTATAATTTTGTATCTAGTGTCTTTTTTGAGGAGCCAGAATATAAAGTAATGGAGATTATTGTATTTTGAAAAATATCATCTACTCTAAGTTCCCACAAAGATTTCTAATGATTGTAGAGAGCCCTGATGAAAAGCCAGGTGTGAAATTTAGATATTTAATGTTCCCAAAGGTGCATTTGAAGATTTGGTCTCCAATCCACTGAACTGTTGAGAAGTAGTGAACCATTTAGGAGCTGAAGCCAGGGGTAGCAACTTGAAATCCTTGAGAGAATGAATGCTCTTCAAAGAGACATTTTGACTTTGCCTTTTGTTTTCCTGTTTCATTTGTAAATTGACTCTGTTAATGTGAGCAGCTTGTCCTGCAATACACTCCCTCTAGGATGTGCAAAATGGGATGACTATCCAGCCATTGAAAACTTCAAAACTATTTGTCCAAATGAAGCTTTCCTCTGTTGGAGTTATCTTAGGTGTCTGTTTACTCTGGGTCATTACAGGACTAGTAAGTAAGACTAATGCTACCCAGAAACAGGAAGTTTCTAAAGCTGAGATCATTATGGGATTCTTTGATGCTGGTTTCCATCCAGAATCAACTTCTCTAGACATTAAACTGTACATTTTATTTTGTGACAAAAATTATAAATTTGATATATCCTGAGTCATCCTAGAGGAACCACTGCTGTCAGAGCAGTGGGTATGAACCCTTTCCCACAGTCCTAAACCCCAGAGCTGCAACTGGAAGCCTGGGGTATAAGGACCAATCACCCACCCAAACCTCAACCTCCAGAATACCACTCTCCTTCTGCCCCTCCCTTGGTCCTTTTGGCTGGGGCAGACAACTAACTGGTCTGCTCGGTGAAGACACCATATCCTGAGCCATCCTTGAGGAACCACTGAACTCAGAGCAGCAGAGGGACCACCACACTCAGAGTCACAGAGGAACTACTACACTCAGAGCAGCAGATTTCAGGATCCCAGAAGCAGCCTGAGTCCCAGAAGATCTTCCACCTAGGAGCTCAGGAACACAAGATCACAGAGACAGCTGGGATCTGAGGAGTTCTGACACAAGCAAGATAACTGGAAAGATAGGCTCTGGTCAATGACAGTGAGTGTAGGCAGTACTACATATAATCAGATGGATAAAGGCAAGCCAAGAACATAGCAACAGAAACCAAAGATACCTGGCATTATCAGAACCCAGTTCTCACACCATAGCAAGTCCCGGACACCCCATCACATCAGAAAAGCAGGATTCAGAATTAAAATCACTTCTCTTGATGATAATAGAGGACTTTAAGAAGGATATAGATAACTCACTTAAAGAAATACAGGAAAACACAGGTAAACAGAAGTCCTTAAAGAGGAAATATAAAAATCCCTTAAAGAATTGCAAGAAATTACAACCAAAAAGGGAAGAATTGAACAAAACAATCCAGGATCTTAAAATGGAAGTAGAAATAATAAAGAAATCACAAAGAATGACTACCCTGGAGATAGAAAACCTAGGAAAGATAACATAAGTAATAGATACAAGCATCACCAACAGAATACAAGAGATGCAAGAGAGAATCTCATGTGCAGAAGATACCATGGAGAACATTGACAAAACTGTCAAAGAAAATGAAAAAAAGGGAAAAAGCTCATAACCCAAAATATCCAGGAAATCCAGGACCCAATGAGAAGACCAAACCTAAGGATAATAGGTATAGATGAGAGTGAAGATTCCCAAATTAAAGGGCCAGTAATTATCTTCAACAAAATTATGGAAGAAAACTTTCCTAACATAAGGAAAGAGATGCCCCTGAACACACAAGAAACCTAAAGAACTCCAAATAGACTAGACCAGAAGAGAAATTCCTCTCCTTATATAATAATCAAAAAACAAATGCACAAAACAAAGAACAAATATTAAAAGCAGTAAGGGAAAAATGTCCAGTAATATATAAAATCAGACCTATAAGAATTACACCAGACTTCTCACCAGAGACTATGAAAGCCAGAAGATCCTGGACTAATATTATACAGACCCTAAGGGAACACAAATGCCATCCCATACTACTATACCCAGCAAAACTCTCAATCACCATAGATGGAGAAACCAAGATATTCCATAACAAAACCAAATTTATACAATATCTTCCCACATATCCAGCATTACAAAGGATAATAAGGGGAAAACTCTAACACAAGGAGGGAAACTACAACCTAGAAAAAGCAACAAAGGAATCTTCCAACAAACCCAAAAGAAGATAGCACCTCTAATAACTAAAATAACAGGAAAAGACAACTGTTTCCTAAATATCATTAACATTAATGGACTCAATTCCCCAATAAAAAGACATATACAAACTGAATGGATACATAAACAGGACCCAGAATTTTGCTGCATACAGGAAACACACCTCAGTGACAAAGACAGTCACTACCTCAGAGTACAAGGATGGAAAACAATTTTCCAAGCAAATGATTCCAAGAAACAAGCTGGAGTAGCCATTCTAATATTGAATAAAATCAACTTTCAACCAAAAGTTATCAAAAAAGATAAGGAAGGACACTTCATACTTATCAAAGGAAAAATCTACCAAGATAAACTCTCAATTCTGAACATCTATGTTCCAAATGCAAGAACACCCACATTCATAGAAGAAACTTTACTAAATCTCAAAGCACACATTGCTTATATAATAATAGTGGGGGAGTTCAACACCCCACTCTCAGCAATGGACAGATCATGGAAACAGAAACTAAACAGAGACACAATGAAATTAACAGAAGTTATGAAACAAATGGATTTAACAAATATCTATAAGACATTTCATCCTAAAATAAAAGAATATACCTTTTTCTCAGCACCTCATGGTACCTTCTCCAAAATAGACCATATAATTGGTCATAAAACAGGCCTCAACTGATACGAAAAAATTGAAATAATACCTTGTATCTTATCAGATCACCATGGACCAAGGCTGGTCTTCAACAATGGAAAAACCACATACACATGGAAACTAAAAAATGCTCTATTCAATGATGCCTGTTCAAGGAAGAAATAAAGAAAGAGATGAAGGACTTTTTAGAATTTAATGAAAATGAGGACATATTATACCAGAACTTGTGGGACTCCATGAAAGCAGTGCTAAGAGGAAAAGTCATAGCTATAAGTGCCTACAAAAAGAAACTGGAGGAGTATATACTAGTAACTTGACAGCACACCCAAAAGCTCTAGAACAAAAAGAAGCAAATACACACAAGAGGAGTAGTCTGCAGGAAATATTCAAACTCAGGGCTTAAATCAACTAAGTAGAAACAGAAAGAACTTCACAAAGTATCAATAAAACCAGGAGCTTGTTTTTTGAGAAAATCAACAAGATAGATAAACCCTTAGCCAGATTAACCAGAGGGCACAGAGACAGTATCCAAATTAATAAAATCGTAACTGTAAAGGAAGACATAACAACAGAAACTGAGGAAATTCAAAGAATCATCAGATCCTACTACAAAAGCCTATAATCATCAAAACTGAAAAATTTGGATTGAAATGGACAATTTTCTAGACAGATACCAGGTACAAAGTTAAATCAGGAGTAGATAAATGATCTAACAGTCCCATAACTGCTAAAGAAATAGCAGCAGTCATTAAAAGTCTCCCCACCAATAAAACCCAGGACCAGATGGTTTTAGTGCAGAATTCTATCAGACCTTCAAGGAAGACTAATACAAATTCTTTCAAACTATTCCACAAAGTAGAAACAGAAGGAACACTACCCAATTCTTTCTATGAAGCCACAATTACGCTCAGACCTAAATCACACAAAGACACCACAAAGAAAGAGAACTTCAGATCAATCTCCCTTATGAATATTGATGCAAAAATACTCAAAAAAATTCTTGCAAACCGAATCCAAGTACACATCAAAAAAATCACCCATCAGTATTAAGTAGGCTTTATCCCAGGAATAAAGGGATGGTTCAATATTCAGAAATCCATCAATGTAATCCACTATATAAACAAACTCAAAGAAAAAGAACCACATGATCATCTCACTAGATGCTGAGAAAGTATTTGACAAAATTCAACATCCCTTTATGATAAAAGTCTTGGAAAGATCAGGAATTCAAGGCCCATACCTAAACATAGTAAAAGTAATATACAGCAAACCCATAGCCAACATCAAACTAAATGGAGTGAAACTTTAAGCAATCCCATTAAAATCAGGGACTAGACAAGGCTGCCCACTCTCTCCCTATCTATTCAATATAGTACTCAATGTCCTAGCTAGAGCAGTTAGGCAACAAAAGGAAGTCAAATGGATACAAATTGGAAAAGAAGAAGTCAAAATATCACTATTTGCAAGTGATATGATAGTATACTTAAGTGACCCCAAAACTTCCACCAGAGAGCTCCTAAACCTGATAAACAACTTTAGCAAAGTGGCTGGATATAAAATCAACTCAAAAAAATCAGTAGCCTTCCTCTACTCAAATGATAAACAGGTTGAGAAAGAAATTAGAGAAATGATATCCTTCACAATAGTCACAAATAATACAAAATATCTTGGTGTGAATTTAGCCA
Source organism: Mastomys natalensis (assembly GCA_021653895.1). NCBI lineage: Eukaryota > Metazoa > Chordata > Mammalia > Rodentia > Muridae > Mastomys > Mastomys natalensis. The sequence continues at coordinate 399,061 of JAJTUV010000475.1, read as the reverse complement.
AGCAAGTGAAAGATCTGTATGACAAGAACTACAAATCTCTGAAGAAAGAAATTGAAGAACTCAGAAGACAGAAAGATTTCCCATGCTCAGGGATTGGCAGGATTAATATGGTAAAAATGTCTATGTTGCTAAAAAGCAATCTACAGATTTTATGCAATCCCTATCAAAATTCCAACTCAATTCTTCAGAGATAGAAAGAGCAATTTGCAAATTCATTTGTAATAGCAAAAAAAATCCCGGATAGTGAGAACTATTTTCAACAATAAATAACTTCTGGGGGAAATCACCATCCCTGTCTTCAAGCTATACTACAGAGCAATAGTGATAAAAATTGCATGGTAATGGTACAGAGACAGGCAAGAAGATCAATGGCATAGAATTGAAGACCCAAAAATGATCCTACACATCTATGGTCACTTCTTCTTTGACAAAGGAACTAAAACCGTCCAGTGGAAAAAGGACATCATTTTCAACAAATGGTGCTGGTGCAACTGGAGGACAACATGTAGAAGAATGCAAATCAATCCATTCTTATCTCCTTTTACAAAGTTCAAGTCCAAGTGGATAAAGGACCTTCACATAAAACTAGATACACTGAAACTACTAGAAGAGAAGGTGGGGAAGAATATCGAATACATGGACACAGAGGTAAAGTTCCCGAAGAGACCACCAATGGCTTATTCTCTAAGATCAAGAATTGACAAATGAGACCTCATAAAATTGCAAAACTTCTGTAAGGCAAAGGAAACTGTCAGTAGGACAAAATGGCAACCAACAGATTGGGAAAAGATCCTTATCGATTCTATATCTGATAGAGGGCCAATATCCAATATATACAAAGAACTCAAGAAATTAGATTCCAGATAACCAAATAACCCTATTAAAATGGGGTACAGAGTTAAAGAAAGAATTCTCAACTGAGGAAATGCGAATGGCTAATAAGCACCTAAAGACATGTTCAATATCCTTAATCATTAGGGAAATGCAATTCAAAACAACCCTAAGATTCCACCTTGTACCAGTCAGAATGGCTAAGATCAAAACTGAAGTGATAGCAGATGCTGGTGAGGATTGTAGAGAAATAGGAACACTCTTCCATTGATGATGGGATTGCAAGCTGATACAACCACTCTGGAAATCAGTCTGGCAGTTCCACAGAAAATTGGATATAGCATTACATGAGGACTCAGATATACCCAGAAGATGCTCCAACATATAACAAGGACATATGTTCCACTATGTTCATAGCTGCCTTATTTTTAATAGCAGAAGCTGGAAAGAACCCAGATGTCCTTCAACAGAGGAATGGATACAAAAAATGTGGTACATGTACACAATGGAGTATTACTCAGCTATGAAAAACAATGAATTCAAGAAATTCTTAGACAAATGGATGGAACTAGAAAATATCATCCTGAGTGAGATAACCCAATCACAAAACAAACACATGGTATGCATGCACTGATAATTGGATATTAGCCCAAAAGCTCGCAACACCCAAGATATAACTCACAGACCACATGAATCTCACAAATAAGGAAGATCAAAGATTGGGTGCTTCAGTCCTTCTTATAAGGCGTAAAAAAAAATACTCCTGGGTGCAAATATGGAGACAAAGTGTTGGACAGAAACTGAAGGAGGGGTTGTCTGGAAACTGTTCCACCTGGGTATCCATCCCATGTGCAGTCATTAAAGGCAGAGGCTAGTGTGGATGTCAGGAAGTGTATGCTGACAGGAGCCTGATATAGCTGTCTCCTTAGAGGTCTGCCAGACTCTGACATATACACAGGAAGATGCCCCCAACTAACCATTGAACCTATTATGGGGTTCCCAATGGAGGAGTTAGACTGAAGACTGAAGGAGATGAAAGGGTTTGTGGCCTCCTGGGGAGAGCAACAATACTAACCATCCAGAGCTCCCAGGGTCTAAACCACCAGCCTGAGAGCACATAGGTAGGGGCCCATGGCTCCAGCTGTATATGTAGGGGAGGAAGGCCTTGTCGGGCATAGATGGGAGAGGAAGTCCTTGATCTAGTGAAGGCTTGATGCCCCAGTGTGGGAGTATTTGAGTGTGGGGACGTGGGAGTGTTTGGGTGGGTGGGGACACATCCTTATATAAGCAGGAAGAGGGGGGGTGGGATTGGGATTTCCTGGGTAGGGGGGGAATTGGGAAAGGGGCTAACATCTGAAATGTAAATAAACTATCCAATCAAGGCTTCTGGTCTGGGCCCAAGCACGGAGCAGATCCCGGGCGGCAGCTCTGCACCCAACCCCACAAAACCCAGTGGAAGTGGGGCTCCCAGGAGCTCTAACCCAGGCAGTGTCTCAGGTAAAAATGAAGCACCCATGATGTCTGCTGGTAGAAGTTCTAATCCTGATGCTGACCTCCGGACTTATACTACTCAGACCTTTGATGGGCCATTGACAAGGACATCAAACAGCTAGAGACTGTCATCACTAATCTGAAGAAATCCCTCATTATGCTGTTTGATATGATTTCCAAAAGTTGCAAAGGACTTTATTGGACTTGATTTACTCTTTTACAATAGAAAAGACTGTGTACAGCTCTTGACTGTGTACAGCCCTTAAAGAAGAATGTTGCTTTTACATAAACAAGACAGGGATGGTTAAAGAGAGCATGAAAACGTCAGAGAAGGCCCTGAGAAAAGACAGAGAGAGAAGAGAAAGATGAAAAGTGGTTCAAGGATTGGTTTTCAACCTCTGCATGATTGTCAACACTACTTCCTCCCATCTTGGGACCATTAATTGGGTTATCTCTGCTTATTTCTTTTAGTCCCGGGCCTTAAATAGGCTGACTAACTTTGTGAAACAACAGATAGATAATTTGGCAGCAAAACCTATTCAGATACATTATCATAAGTTAGCTATGGAGGATCCACGAGACTCAAGATGAGATTGTTACTCTATCCAGGGTGTTCCCAAAACCCATCTCCACCCAACCTAAATGAGGGGACTTCCACTCCTAGACCAAGCAGAGAGGGGCACCCAGAACCCCTCTGACTGGCTATCTGAATTCTTGCTTAGGCTGGAGGCTAAGCACTGCAAGGGAATATAAACAAAAGTTAAAAATATCTCTCTGAGTTCCCTGAGGGACAAGCCTGACTGCATGGGGGTTGATGTCAAAAGTATCCCTCCCAGGAAAAAGATATTGGGATGGGTATGGCCCTCATGCCTCACTGGACAATGACTGGAGGACAGGAGCCATTACAAGGTCCCCTTCAATTATTGGAGGTCAGGCCTCTATCCCTGCCTTCACAAGAGTAGAATAACCAAGGCCCTTCTATTCTTAGTGAAGGGAGGAGATTCAGGGGCAGCCCTGCTTATACACTGAAGCCTTACAATCAGCCATAGGCCTAAAATCAGCAATAGGCCTGACATACATACATGCTAACACAAAGTCTTGGGTCTCTGTGGAAAAACACTGAAACAGATGGCTATAAGCTATTGTAAACTGGCAGCTTTTATGGAAATTTAACAGCCTGAGTAGTATAGACCTTGTAAATAGGTAGCCTCGGAAGACAGTGCCAACTTAGATGAGGACGAGTGAATCATAAGCAGAGTCATAGTGACTTGTCCCCTGAACCTTCACCCAGCTGATACCCTGTTCTGAAAGATATCTGTACTCCCCCTGAACACCTATGCTCCGGTGTCATCCTTTTCCCACGTCCTGCCATTTTGTATTTATAACTCCTGTGTGAATAAGTAAAAATTATGATTTGATTTTAAAAATTAAATAAATAAATAATTTTAAAATATCCAATTAAAAATATTATATATAAAAAAGTAAACATAAAAAAATTAAAAAGTTATAAATTTATTGTTTGTAACACAATTAAATTATGAGATGACTCAATTAATCTGAAGCAATGCAAGACTAGTACCTCTTTTTCTAGATAAAAGAAAGAGATTTTTAACCTAATGTTTCTCAAAATAAATATTTTAATAAATGTTGCTATGCTTTGGTTTCTTCTGATTACTTTTTTCTGAATAAAATTTTGACAAAAATATTGAATTTAGGCCTTTGTATATATAAACATATATATGAAGAGTCCATGAATTTAAGAATCAGTGACATTCATAGAGGAATTTGAAGGTAAAAGGAATGAGGAAATGAATACTCGTATATGAAAGTCACCAATGTTAAAATATTTTAGAATGATTGTTATGTGAATATGGCCATGTTTAGCAGGCATCTTTCTGTGATAGTGATTCACTGATAAGCTTATATATGCCATCTGGCTGCACAATTACATAGCACAGTTCATGATAGACAAGTCTGAGTGTTCTTCCCGAGGACATCTCCAAAGGCATTTTCTGTATCCTTTCAAGACTATTAGGTACTCAAACTTCCTATTTTCCTTGAAAAATGAGTCTTCTGCTTCAGTCTGCTCATTCACTTGAGGGTTTATTATAGCTCATGAAAGACTAGATTGTCATCAAACCTCTGACAATAGGATTGATGTGAACACTGAAGGGGAAGGACACATGGAAAGACAAATCAGTGTGACTGTGAAAGGTAGGTTATGAAAACAACATCTCTCCAGCTCAACCTTCTCAGTATCTTTAATAAATAAAGTAAATCTGTCAATATGTGTTTAGTATTATAGACACCACTTTTCCAAAGAAGACATCTTAAAATAGAGATTGTACTAAATTCCTAAGTCCAGAATCCACTCCTAAGGTATCTTGATTCATTCGTAACTTAAATTATGTGATTTTTTTAAGAAACAGATTCTCCAAGTAGCCAACATTTAATAGCTCTCATGGGTTTAAAAATGAAAACTAACTTTTATCTCCACAAATTGAAACAAAGGTAGACCACAGGGATTTCTGAGCTAAAAGATGTAGGTGGAATATTGTGTGTCAGAGTTTAAGTTTTAAATTATAGACAAGCTTTTCTTAATCATTTACTGAATCTATAAAAAATTAAGAAGGTTTTCCAACTTAATGTGATTTCAAACTCCTTAAAGCTTTCCAATGTTGACAAACAGGCCTAGGCATTCTTCAGATTAAATATTCATACCTCATGAAAGCATCAATGTGTATTATGAGAGTACATGCTTTTCATTACAAAACGAATGCATCTATCATTTCTTATGGAAAACTTAGAACATACATAGGAGATCCATAACCTGACATTATAATTACCAACTCTAAGATAATCTTGCTTCAACTTTAGCCTTCTTTCCCTGGCTAATGTTCAGTGGTATTTCACCCTGACATGTGGAATATTTTTTCAACAAAATCTTTTACCGGGATTCGTTTTCTTGTTGTGGTAACTGATTTGTTGTTATTATTTATTAATAGACATATTAAGGGCATCACAAAATAGGTCATTACATAAGTTTAGAATGCATGTTATTGGGGAGTGGAAATGAATGTATAAAACAACACCAACGTAAAATATTTTACTATCTTTGCACCCAAGTTTACTATTTCTCAGATTAAGAGAAAAGGAAGACATGATGCCCTTTACTTCTTTGATGTGAACGCTGGAGGGGAAGGACACATGGAAAGGCAGATCAGTGAGAATGTGAAAGATAGTTATGAAAACAACATCTCTCCAGCTCAACCTTCTCAATAAAAAAAGTAAACATAAAAGGAGAAGAAAGGAGAAGGAAGAGGAGGAGCTAGGAGAAAAGAGGAAGAGAGAGAGGGGAAAATGTATGTACACGTCTCCTTACTCCTCCTACATTAGCTCCTCCCAAAATACCGAGTTTAATATAGCCAGAAATATACCGCTACATTTGCCCAATTGAGATTTCCACTTCCCAAATGGTTCTATCTTGTGTCAAGCTGACATAAAACATCTGTGGTCTCAGTGCTTGTTAACATGATGTAGGAGAGATCACTGTTCCAGGCAGGCTTGAGTTATGAAATGAGATTGTTTCTCTGAACAACATCAAAACCAAAAGGAGAATAAGAAAAATAAAAGCATACTTTAATAAGAAACTTTTTTTTAAAAGCATAAATGCTTCTAAAAGTTCTAGTCTTTGAATTTCTCAAAATTACTTTTGAAAATGTGTTTTTAAACGCTTTAACCTCCCTTCTAGCCCATCACTCCACCAGTAGTAGTGGAATAGAAAGCTTATTAGGCTATGAGAAAGTGGACTTATTTAGAAATTGTTATTTTAACAGATCTAGTTTGTGTTGTTAGGAAATCATCAGTTCAGTTCACAGAACTCAGCAGTGGCAGCTCAATCCCCTCACAAACATTTCACAAATATACCAGCAGCCTAGTTCAGTAGTGATGGAATAGTGACCGAAAATCAACAGTGGTAGCATGACCTAGCAGAAATAGCCAGGCCTCTGCTAAATCGGTATGAGTTAACAGGAGGGTCTAGGACCAATGACCAGGACCACGCCAGGAGAAGTTCTGTGTCGTGCTCTCTCAACAAAGTAAGGATCAGGAAGTTATGAGACCAAGAAGCATTGCAAAGCTAGATATGTAAGCCAGCCCTACCACTGTCTGTTGAGTCCTATTTATCCTTCTTCAAAACATAATCCTCACAGGTTGGGTTTTAAGTAACCATGTGTCTTGCCTCAGAACTGAGTCTATCTTAGCAAAATTCCACATGAGTCTGTATCAGCTGATAACATCTGTCAACCCACCTAAGTCCTTGAAGTGGCAAGAAGTTACAGAAACCTCACAAGAAGTATTTTGGTGAGTTTCTCTCTACAGTGTCATGACCAATGAAGCTCAACTAAGCAATGTAAGGGAAATCAATACATGTGTATTGTTAGCGAAGAATCTTCATCACATGTCCTACATGTGCTTGCTTTGGCAATACATCCTTTCACCTGCTTCAGGAAAACACTCCTCTACATGTCTGTCCTAGCAAAACACTATCTGACACTACTGACTTTCAAAAGAAACCATGTATTTCCACTTCAAAAAACTCCTTCATTCAATTGTAAGAAAATCCAGGCAAGTCCAGCTTATGGTGAGCATCATGTTCTATGAGGAGTGGTGCAATAGAGAAACTGTCTGGGCAGTATTGGAACGAATAGATTACAAGGTAATCACATCCTGTTGAATTGAACTGTGCACTACTGTTAACCTACTTCTTGAACTAAAGCCAGGCATGAACTGACCTGTTTTTGATGTTTTTTTGTAAATCCTGAGATGATGATGAGATGATGATGATGACGGTGGTGGTGGTAGTGGTGGTGGTGGTGGTGGTATTGATGAAAATGATGGTGGTGATGATGATGATAATTGTATACTTATACATATTTAAAATGGGCTGACTGGTTTATTACTTGGAAAAATAACTTGTGCCCTCTTATAGACTCACTAAACATACTAATTTTATTTTCAAAACATTAGTAGGTGAGTACATATGAATCTTTGATTGTGGTAATTGAGGCTCAGAGGTTATGTAATTTTACTAAGGTTACAATTAGGACTGCAGATCTAGTGTCCAGATTGCTAATCATGATGCTGGCTCCATGTTGGTGCTCCCTATCTACTATGAAACCATATGTAGGAATAGCTTCCTTTGATGCTACTATCAGTTATTACCATATTGTATTCAATTCCAAGACAAGCAACTTGTTCTGAATTCAAACCATTTATGGTTGTCAGAAGAATCTCTCCACCGCAGCAAGACATTTTCTTCTAGAATGTACAAATAGGATCTCAGCAGGAAGACAACTAATAAGAAAATAAAAAAGCCCTTAGGCTAAAGGGAGATTGTTAAATTAAACTAGATATGAGAAATGCACAGAGCACTGATAGTGCGTGAATCTCAGTGCCACTGAAGCATTTAATAGGAAAGGGTATCGGCTTCCCCAGCTCTGATTAAGGATACTACTTTAAAAGACCATTATGTAAGCCTATATTTTCATTGACTGGAAAAAACAAAACTATTTCTTTAAAATGTGTGAAATTAGAGACTATAGAAATATTTCATATTTTGAGGGAAAAAAATGCGGGTTGAATATCCTCAAGTAGAAATGCACTATACCCACGCTCCCTGCTGCTCTCTGACCTCCACATCTATCAAAAAAAGACCTTGCCACTGTGATTAGCATTTTATGTGCAAATAAAACATTCTCCTTGTATAAACAGATTGAAATAAAGAAGGAAGCCACATGCAAATGCTTCTGAAAAGTAAATGCTTCTGTGTTCTAGTCTGGTTTCGAATATTTCTGCCTTTCTCACCAAAACAGAGTTTCATAATCCATAGCCCAGTTCCTTAGAACTTGGAACTTTCTGAATCAAACTGTCCAGGCTTTTGAGTATCCCTGCTCTACTACTAACAAAATGAGTAGAATCCACTGGTATCCATCATCGGAAAGAAAGTGAATGAATAAGAAAATCAAGACCTGTGCATATGGGATGTAACTTGGTAATCAAAGGAGAGAGTCCTGTGTTCTCGAGCCTAAAGCTAAATATGTCCCTGGGGAAAAGCTCTGGAATAGTCAAGAGTTTATTCTTCAGGACCTTCAACCTGAATGTATTAGCAGCTAATATTATGTATTTCATGAGTATAAGAATCTGTGATGTAATTAAGCTTTCTGTTGTCAATGAGAGAAACATTGCTCTCACATCAAAAAGGATAAGAAATCATTTATTCTGGAGTCAAATATGATTGACCATGTCACAAGTATAAAGTTTCAGGTTACCCTAGAATTTGTGTTCCAGTGCAATTTTAGTTTCATGGAATTTTTATTGGAACAGAACAAAGAAAATAATAAAATCACCATGATTTTCAAGTATACTGGTGGAAATATCAGACAGGTAGGTTTCAGCAAAGCAGAGTAGCTGAAGTAACATCTTCATATTTATTGTATCAATTGTATTTCCTAATACTTATCTAATAAAATATGAGTACTTAAAATATGATGTACTTATGTTCATGCTGATGAGAATGAATGTTTCCAGGGTTGCAGGCTGTAGACTGCGAGTAAAGATTTCACTACAGTGAGTTCTCTTCTCATTTCTTGAAAGGTTTCAGGGTGGATGTGACAGGCTCAAGGATGTTCAACCCTGATAGGAATTTTTCTGTCTCTATCTTGCCTTTTCTAAGTCATTCAAAGTTGTCACCATAACTGTCATTCTGCTCAGAGGAGAAGCCAAAAGAGACTGCCTTGTAAGAACATCAGTGGTCTGAACCAGACAGATACATAAAATATTTCTTCTCAATTCATTTCGGAATACTGAATCACAAAACCGAGAATTCTGGTGGAATCAGCAGACCCCAAATGACAGACCACTGTGGAAGGAGTAGGGGATGAAGGCTTCTTGGACAGCTGACTGTTAGTCCTCAGGGTAATGTGAAAAAAAGGCTCCAAGATAGACAAGAAGTAATGTTGTTATATTTAAAATATCACACAAGGCTGTGAGAAAACAAGTATCGGTGGAGAAGATGGAACTCAGAAAGACTGGTGCACTGTAACTTCTGCTTTGCATTTAATGAGAAGCTCATGTGTGCCATTTGCAATCAGAGTTTGTAACTTTTACAGCAGAAGAATATACAAGCATCCAAATACCTATGTGAACCTAGATCCTGGTGTGGAAACGGAATTAGGGCAGGGGATTGTGTGTATGAAGGAGGTTGTATACCAATGGATACAATGGCAGAGTGATGCCGTGAAGTACAACACATTGCAAACAAGAGCCTGGCAAATCTGCATCATTATGAAGGATACAAAAGGCACTGAGGCATACAATTTGATTTACAAAACAAAAAGTCTTTTAAAAGTTATATATACAGAGGAACAAATTTATATTTAGCATGGTCTTCACTTTGTCATGGACTTATAGATATTGCTCCATGTCAATAGTGTTCATCAAGATGTGCCAGGATGTGTCAAGCTGTGTAAAAGAAAAAAAAAACATAGGCATAAAAGGGGAAAGAAAGAATACCAATAAGAAAAAGAAAAAGATAATCAGGTATGAAAAGAGTCAGCATGTGAGTCAAATGCAAAAGAACCACACAAGCTGTGTTTTTGACAACTTGGAAACTTTGTGTAAGAAAAGGAATATTAGAATTTTATGTGAAGATGATACAATTCTGATGACCAATTATAATCTCACAAGTTGCTGTAAATTTTACTGACATTCTTCATATTGAGAACAAAGAACTGGAGATATTACTATGGCTCTAAAATTCCAAGATAAGAAGGCAAGGACAAATGTATTAATCAATCTACTTTGTGGACAGAGGACATACAGCACAAAACTATGAGCTTAAGGCAAGAGTTTCATGCCAACAGGGGCAAAAGAGAGAAACTTTTTGACCTCCACTTCAAAATATAGGGCCTTCGCTGTAGCTATCTCCTTAAAGCTCAGCTTTCATGAGTTGTATCTTAGGTATTCCATGTTCTTTGCCTAATATCCACATATCAGTGAGTACATACCATGTGTGTTCTTTTGTGGCTGAGTTACCTAACTTAGGATGATATTTCCTAGATCCATCTATTTGCCTGCAAATTTCATGAAGTCATTGTTTTTAATAGCTGAGTAGTATTCCACTGTGTAAATGTACCATATTTTCTGTATCCATTCCTCTCTTGAGGGACATCTGGTTGTTTTCGGCTTCTGGCTATTTCGGCTTATGGCTGATATGAACATAGTGGAACTGTGTCCTTATTACGTATTGGAGCATCTTCTGGTTTATGCACAGGAGTGCTACAGTTGGGTCTTAGGTAGTACTATGTCAAATTTTCTGAGAAACTACCAGACTGATTTCCAGAGTGGTTTTCCAGTTTGCAATCTCACAGCAATGGAAGAGTGTTCCTCTTTTCCACATCCTTGCCAGCATCAGCTGTCACCTGAGCTTTTGATCTTAGCATTCTGACTGGTGTGAGGTGGAATCTCAGGGTTGTTTTATTTTCATTTCCCTGATGACTAAGAATGTTCAACATTTCTTTAGGTGCTTCTAAGTCATTTGAATTTCCTCAGCTGAGAATTCTTTCTTTAGCTCTGTACCCCATTTTTAATAGGGTTTTTGGTTCTCTGAGTCTAATTCTTGAGTTCTTTGTATATATTGGATATTAGACCTCTATCGATGTAGAGTGGTAAAATCTTTTCCAATCTGTTGGTTTTCATTTTGTCCTCTGACAGTATCTTTGCCTTACAGAAGCTTTGCATTTTACGAGGTCCCACTTGTAGATTGTTGAAGCTTAAAGCATGAGCTTTTATTTAATCTTGAATCTTCTTTTACAGTTAAGTCCTTATCCCTCTCCTGATCTGTCCTCTGACATTCCTCATCCCATTCCTTCCCCCATTCTCCAAGAGGATGTCCCCAGCTGCCAACACCCTTCCACACCCCGCCAGGCCTCCCCATTCCCTAGTGCCTCAAGTTTCTCATAAAAGTTTTTGATATGCTTCATTGCATACTATGGCAAATCTAAGTATTTTTAGATTTTATCTTTTTATTTATTTATTTAAAAAAACTTATTTAATATTAAATTTTCTAAAGAGTCTCTCACCATGTAACTTTATTCTAGCTGTCCTGGAACTCAGTGAAATCCACCTATCTCTCCCTTCCCCAATATCTGTGGGCTATTCAATGCTCATGGATTCAGGCAAGCCTTATGTTTCTATGTCCAAAGTAGATACATATCACCTATTTATGCCTATGCTTTCTGCTAACAGTGAGGGTCCCAACAAGACAATGTGAAATGTATTTAATCAAAAATTATGTCAAAAGTTGATTACAAATGTAATAGAACATGGAGAGCAAACTAAAACAGATTGAGCTAGCAGATACTCTGTTTCAGTGACTTTCACGGTTTTTCCACTCTCTCCTATGTGTTATTTCCTTCGTTTAATGTATAAGGGTTGCATTTGGATATTTCAGTTGGGGTTTGACACCCTGTAAATGTGTTCTCTTTAGTGTAGCAGTTGTGGATTTCTGTAATAGTCTCTATGTGCTTCAAAAAAAAAAGCTTCTCCTGTAGGGTAATAATGACACTTCTCTGAGAATTCTTACAAAGTTCACTACATATGCAAATAATGTAATATATTTATAATTTTGGGAACTCAGAAGAATATAGAATGAAGTCAGTGTGTGTGTGTGTGTGTGTGTGTATGTGTGCTATATATGTGTGTTTGTGTATTGTGTGTGTTCATTCCAATATTCTTTTTAAAATGTATTATAATGTTATATTTTTGTCCTTAAATTTTTCAAGAAGAAATCCAAAACCATTGTTGTACAAAACTTCCATCATCTTAAATAAATTCCTTCTATAAAAATTACTCATGATAAAATTATCTCAGCTATTGCACCATCATTGTGTGATAGTTACTGGTTCATGTGATCTACCTCTTAATCTTACTTGCAACCTAAAAATGAAAGTGCTGTTAGATTACTAAAGTATTTGGTGCAAAAGGATGCCCTCATTATTTGTTGCATTTAATAAATTAAATACATAGTAATTAAATTCATATATGGCAGATACAATTCCAAAGAGTGAATAAAAAGTTCTATGATGTTTTATGCTCAAAAATAAGAAAAGTCAGCATGGGGACTATGAGTTAATGCAAGCATGGGGACCTGAGTTTGGATCCCCAGTGTCCAAGTGAAAGTCAGGTATAGTGATGTGTGCCTGGAATCCCAGCACTGGTTTGAGTGGTGCCAGAGAGACATGTAGATCTATGAAATTCACTGGTTAGCTATTCTAGCAAAGCATCTAACTACAGGTTAGTCAATATACCCTGTCTCAAAAGTAAGATCAAGAGATCGAAGAAAACTGATGTGGCTCTGTCTTCCATGTGCTTCATACTCAGGTTTGCACACTTGCCTGCACAATATGCACATGCACCGCATGTATTCACACACACACACACACACACACACACACACACACACACACCATTATATTTAAAAAATCAGTTTCTGAAATGAAGCTTACACAATTAAAATATCTCTATATTTATGTTTTTTAACCTATCTATAGTTAAAAGAAAGCATATTCCATCACATGAGTTACTACCTCATGGATAGTAGCAGGAACCCTTAAATTAAAGTAGCTGTATTTTAAAGTATCCTTCATAGAGAAAGAAAAATCAGAAAAACATTCTCTTTTATTTCTCATTTTATTATACCAAAGCCTGTTTCTAGGAATGCTCTCAACTTGTTTAAAAAAAGAGAATTGTTTCTGTGTGTTTGAACGTAGCAAATCCACATTTAAAGTCATGTCTCTGACTCACAGTCACGTACCATGCTGAGCTTCTTGTTCTGAGTCCATGTTTCACACTCTGACTACTCTTACACATCTAGATCAAATCCCACTGTAACCAATCCTGACGTCCTCAGCCTAATATGAACACATTTCTTTCAAATGCTATGAGTTTGCAGTTGCTAATTTCTGGGCTCACATTGTCAATCCATGATAGACAAGTGTTTCTGAAACCCTAACACAAGCTAGATTAATGCCTGATGGTTTAAGCTGACTCCCAGGAGAAAGTTAATCACACCGGACAAAGACATCATCAAGAAAAGCCTTAATGTGGCTTTTTTGGTTTTCAAAACACTATATCTCATTTTTTAAAAAAAGACATAGAAACAATAAGAATCCAAAATTCAATAGAAGACAACAGAAAATGAAAAGAAATGCAAAAGAAATATATGATTTTAAATGTCAGGACAATTCTTTAAAATGCTTAATATGTGATAGATGTCCTGTCTTATAGAAAAAATGGCAAAATGTGCATTGGAAATAAAATAACTTCCATGTTATTCTAAATTTCAATATTATGTATTACTTAAAATATCTTCAATTTCAATGTAGAATTTTACTTTTATTTACTTTCTCACACAGTAGTTCAGGCTGTCCTGGAATTCATTACATAATCTGAACTGGCCTGTGCTTTCAACAATCCTCCTACTTCAGCCTCCTGAGTGTTAAGATTACAGGTGTAAGCCACTATACTGGGCTCACTGCATACTTTTAAGACTATTTTAAGGCCCAGAGAAAGAACTTGCATGTTATTTTGAATTCTCCATTACAGATTGCACTTTTGGTATAGCTGGTAAATTCAGTTTCTCTTTTCTCTCTTCTCTCTTCTCTCTCTCTCTCTCTCTCTCTCTCTCTCTTCTCTCCATCCCTTTTTCTTCCTTTCCATACACATTTGCTTTTCTATATTTGTTTAAATAATATTCCTTCATTTGAGACATTTACAATGTCTAATATCAGGAGAGGACAAATACATGGGAAGGCAGAGATACCCACTTTTCTCTGTGGGGATGGTACAATGAGGTATCAGAATATGCTAGATCCATCTAAGCAGAAGAAGTCAGCTAGTCAGTTCCAGTACTTTTGAGGCAGATACAGGAGATTTCCTGGGTAAGCTGTTAGTCTAGACCAGCTAAGTTAGTGATATTGAGGGACAGTGAGAGACCTTGACTTAGAGAATACAGTATAACAATCTAAGAAAATAAGTCATATCAACCTCTTTCCTCCATATGTACATATCCTCAAACACACATGGGCCTTTTCGCATTTAAAGAAGCATGCAAACAAAATATTGCACACATACACACAATAAAAAGAGATAAGTAATTAGTCAATGTCATATTCCTGTCAAGAGCCCATTTCCTTGTCCTTGGCCCATGTCAGCTTCTTGCCAAGCAGCCCCAAAGGCTCTCCACCTCTCCCTCTTTTTTATTTCATTAACAAGACTGAGCCTGTCTTAGGTCGTTCTGACAAGAATGCCTTCCTTACCCATCATGGAATATGTGCTATCAAAAGCAATGCACTTCTGTCTTGGTGCAGAAGAACCTTGGTAAGGCTCTAGGCTCTGTGTGTAGAATCTTACCTGTCCTTGGCTTGCCAGCCTGCTAAATTAGTAACTCTGTATGGGGGTCAATTATCAGTTTCAGGTCTGTATGGGGGTCCATTATCAGTTTCAGGTCATATACTTTGGCTGCCAGCCTGTGATGTAGTTTGAGACAAGTTTTAACATGATAGGCAGGAATACACATATTCCCAGGACAAGAAGGGCTAGCCTGATCAAGCTATATATGCCATTCCTGAGATTTGACCAAAATGGAAATACTGACCTCAGGCCATGAATAATTTTATTGTCATTATCAGCAGCATCAAAGTTCAACAGAGCAGCATTTTTAAATTTCACCCATAATCTCACTATGCAAAGTTAACACACCCAGAGAGGTGTTGGAATTATGCCAAATATCCTATGGGTGTCTTTAAACTTTTTTCTAATCATAATGACAATCATTGTGAATTTCAAAAGTAACACTATTCCAATATTATTTGTCATGACACTTGGGATGGCTCCTAACTCTTGAACCCTGAACCTCCTTCAGATAATTTGAATAGGTTATAGAACATCATCCATTGTTCCAGATACCAATATAAATCCTTTTGTATACTCAATACATTAGTAACATTTTTTGCTAGATGGTTAACAAAAAGAGTTGTCTTAACTCTTGTGTCAATGCTATTGCAGAAGCAGTGGTACTAGCAATTAATGAAATTAAAGTGGTTATACCAGCAATAATCAAGCCTGCTACCCTCTTGCTTCTGCTTAAAGCCTAATTCACTTCTTCCAGCACTTTCAAGCTTTTTTTCAGTGAATCAAGGTTTTCTAACCCTTGTTTGAAATCCAGATCCTGTCCCAACTTTATCTCTTGCTACCATAACATCATAGTGAGCTACAGCTAACTTCCAAATATGTCTCTGATAATGTCCAGATCCAGTCTTCCAAAAGTTGACTGTTATTTCCAATATTGGATTAATTTGTAGACCAGTACATGATTGAGTCCAATAGCTGTTCACATTTAAGAAGATTATAAGAGACATTATAATTTCTCTTTTTGATTCTCTATCCCAGAAGGTCTAAAAACTTGAGGCAAGGCAGCTTGACCCATCTGGGATATAGTCAAGCAAAGCTGGGTTAGGAACTTATGTCCAGTACAGCTCCCCAGTCACTCTTATCAGGGCACTCAGCAAGCTCACAGGTTAGCATCATTCTTTGTCTCAGCAACAGTATGTCTCACCAATCCTTTTAGAGTTTCATGGGCCTCTCCCACAATACCTGGTCCTTGAGGATTATATGAAATCCCTATAATAAATTGTTACAAAGTCTCGACTGCTCAACTACAATTGCCAGACCCATTATCTGTTTATTTTTTATTTTTATTGGATATTTTACTTATTTAGCTTTCAATGTTATCCCCTCTCCCATTCCCCCCAAAACCCCTTATCTCATCCCCCTCCTCCTACTTCTATGAGGGTGTGCCCCCACTATCCACTAATTCCTGCCTCTTCCTCTCAAATTCCCTAACACTAGGGAATCCAAACTTTCAGGGACCAAGGTCCTCTTCTTCCACTGATGCCTGACAAGGCCATCCTCAACTACCTATACAGGTGGAGCCATGAGTCCCTCCCTTTGTGTTCCCAGGATGGAGGTTTAGACGCTGGGAGTTCTGGTTGAGTATTTTGATATTCCTTCTAAGAAGGAGCAAAGCATCCACATTTTGGTCTTCCTTCTTCTTCTTCAGTTCATGTGGTCTATGCGCTGTATCTTAGGTATTGTGAGCTTTTGGGCTAATATCCACTTATCAGTGAGGGTATACCATGTGTGTTCTTTTGTGATTGGGTTACCTCACTCAGGATGATATTTTCCAGTTCCATCCATTGGCCAAGGACAAGGAAGTAGGCTTCAGGTAGGAATCTGACATTAGGCTAGAACAAAGAAGTAATTTCAGGTAGAAATCTAAATCTAAATAAAATATCCAATAAAAAATACTTTCATAGCTACTCTTTGCACTCCTATTTTAGTCTAAATAGTTTTCTCCTGCTCTTTATGAGGTCTGTGATTGCCATGATTTCAAACTAATAAATACAAGTGTGTCCTTACATATTTGTTTTAAATTATGATAAAAAAACATAAGTAAAAGATAAAACTTGGCAAAAGGAAATGTAAAAAAAAAAATACCCAAAAGATACATGAGAAACAAGCAAAAGTATGCCAGTGTAACAATGAAAGAAGCTCAGAAACCAAGATTTTCATACTGACAAAATACACCTCAAGGCAACAAGACAAGTAGACAAAACACGAAAATAGTCAATTCAAGGTGTGTCCTAGTACAACTTCTGAAACAACACACAGAGAGGAAATTCTTCAGGTTAGCCACAAGGAAACTTCCTGCCATCAGAACACCAAGAAATTTGCAAATGATTTCCAAACAAAAGTTGTGCAAATGAAAGTCAAGGGAATGGTATCTCTAATAACAAAGACAGAATGCCTGCTAACTCCCAACTCCATGTTAATAAATAGAAATAGATTAAAGCAATATCAAAAGTACTTTTTTGAGACAAGCAATAATTTATCATCAAAGATTGCTCTAAAAGAAATGGCAGTGGGCATCATAAATTACCATAGGTTGTATGATTTTCTATTCATACAAAAATAATGAGGAGATATCTGCCAACTAAACTTTATATGATTAAAAACCTGCTGTGAAAATGTAAGTTTATCTTTTAGGAAAATTATTTGGCAGAACATCTTGATGATAGCATTGCAGAGAAAACATCTTAAGCACAAACAATTTTTTAAGTGATAAATGTGTCTATAATAATATTAATCATCTCTGAATAAAATCCCCATAACTAAGATTAGCTTTAAACCATACAATGAGAAGAAAAATTTTCATTATATACAATTGACAAAAGTTTCTTATCTAAAGAATATACACTCCCTGGAAAACAGAAAGACAAATTTTCCTAAACAAAGATGATGGTAAAACTAAATAGGAATATAAACAAGAGTGCCCAAAAGACATTTGACACTATGAGACATAAACCTCCCATCATAAAAAGTTAGCCACAAACATAAAAATTAAACTTTGACAATAGAGTCCTGAAGATGTCAGTGGCAGGGTGCTTGGGTAACATAACTGAGGGCCTGGATTCTATCTCCAGTAATGCAGAAAAGAATAAAAACAAACAAAAATAGTAATAGGGTCATAGAGCCAAATGTGAAACTGTAAAATTCCCCAAATAAAGTGTGAGGTCATTTCTAATTTTCTGCTAGATTTTTATGTATAATACAAAAACACATTACATAAAAATATAAACTATGGAATTTGTGCTTAGGAAAATTATAGACTCCCGTAATTTTTAAATCACTGTTAAAAAAAGAAAAAGTAATCCAAAAAACTAGAAGAAAATATGGAGAGCTATATTTCTGACGATTGTTCAGAATAAACCAAGAATGGTAAAACTTCATTTATTTGTAGTCAGGCTGTAAGTTTGGTACATGCTATCTGAGAAGTGAAATTAAACACAGTAAGCCAATGTCCAGCATTTTGTTTCCTAACTTTATTGAAGAAAAATAGAACTGTCAGATCCATACTAAGTCATCTACATAGCAATTTGTTGCCATTGTCTTAAAATTGAAAGTTACCTAGATACCTGCTAATAGGTAAACAAATTGTGAAGTTCAGATAAAAACTGTGATAGAAAATAAGAGTTAGGGGTCTTCAATGATCAACTGTTTTCTAGACCAGAAGGACAGTTGCACATGACTGAACTCTCAGAAGTGACAGCATGCACAAGTCCTGCAAAACTCAAGCTAAAAATACAAGCATGGAGAGGGAAGTACACTTCCTAGCTGAGGAACTAATAGCATATTGGTAGCTGCTGGCAGGGGGATAAGTCAGTTTTCTTTAAAAGTATGGCTCCATGTAGGTTTATTGCACTCCAGGAAAAGGCCACATATCCTTGATTATATGGGCAGCACATATATTTAACAAGAGAAGTTAAAAGAAAAGCAGAAAAACAATTGGGTGGGTAGGGAAGTGGGTATAGAAGATGGTGAGGGAGAGGAATATGATCTAAATACTAGGTATGAAATTCTTATAAAAGTAATAAAAATACATTTTAAAAGCACCTTTGAAATGTATAATCCAAAATGAATTTTGGAGGCCATTAGATGAGCAGGTCTTGTGTATGTGGTAAGGCCACTGCCTAGTAAATGCTCTTTTGAACTGGATATGAGAAAATAACAAGAAATGCTAACCTTACCCCATAAAACCATTAATATCTTTTATTGGTAGTTAAGACAGAGAAACTATCACCAATGACCAACCACCTTTGCCCTTATATAGAACACTAGCCATCCATCACGGCAGCCCAGTGAAGTAGATCTTAGTGGTGGCAAGGTTTCTCGCACTGGTGAATGTCTATTGTAAGTTATGGAAATACATTTGTCGGGCCTTCCCCTTTTCTTTAGAAGCGCTATTAATTTCAGTGTTTTTCAGAACATACATTCAGAAATGCCCTTATATGTATTGTCCTGAGTTGTAAATATCTAAAGTAAAGTTATATTTTTTCTCAGTTTCTAACTTTGTAGTTAATCAATAGGATAAACCAAGAAGGGTTACTCACTCAGAGAGATATCCTTAAGTGATAAACAACAACAATAACAACAACGAAAGTACTGTTGAGTCTAAGTGATGTGTTAGTGCTTAATTATAGACAAGATATGTATATCATCTCCAAGAAAGACTTGGGAACATTGCAGAAGAGGTTTAGGCCTAGATTTCTCAAAATCTGCTTTAATAAGTGTCCTCAAATGTTTCAATTCTCCTCTTAGCCCACCATTCAAAGGTAGGGGAGAAACAATGGTAAATAGCACAAGAGGATATGGACTTGTTTAGAAGTAGTTCTTTCAGGGGAATTTCAATTTCTATTTGTCAGGATACCAGCAGTCTAGTTCAGCAGTGTCAGGATACCAACAGTCCAGTTCAAAATGTCACAGAACACAATCATCAACAACAGTAATGGAGCAGAGAAGCCAGGCCTCCAACAAGTCAGGATAAGTCAGTGAGAGTGACCAGGGCTAGCAAGAATGCCAAGATTTTTTTCATCCTTGCATCTCTCAATGAAGTGAAGATTAGCAAAATACAAGACCAAGGGTGAGATGCACAGCCAGCTATGCAAGCACCCAGTTACTGTCCATTTATATTCTCTCCAACTATCATGTAATTTCCTACATGTCTTGCCTCAGCAAAACATCATGTGAGTCTGTATCATATGACACAACCAGAACCTTCCTTTTCAAACAAAGGACAGAAAGAAGGGCTCTAAAATGCCATCTTCTAGGCAAGACATGGCCATTGAAATCATGACCTCATAGCTGCTGTGAATGCCCTGTACAGGATCTGAAATAGACTGCGGGAGTCTTAGCCACTGAGAAACTCAGAATGTTATTGCCTCCAGTTGTAAATCTGTTGATGACTCCATCAGGATTTACTGTATAGTTTCAATCACATGATCACACAGATGGCCCTGCTTAAACTAAATGACTTACAAAACCAAATCAAGATTCATTATCTGGAAATGATAGAGACAGAGTGATGGGAATTGGAAAGAGATAAGAGAGGATGGGAAAAAGAGTAATCCGAATAATCAGAATACATTATATACATGGATTAATATGTCAAGGAAGAAACTAATTGTTTAAAAGAATGTAGGGAGGGTGCAGGGAGACAGCTCAGCAGTAAAGAACACTAGTTGTTCTTGCAGAGGACCTGATTTGGTTCCTAGCATTGACTGGTAGCTCACAAACATCCACAACTACAACTCCATACAAACCATGTGTGCCTGTAATACATAGACACCCAGGTAGGCAAAACATGCATAAGTAGTTTTAAAAAGGTGAGTTATTCATACATAGATGAATCTTCAAATAATCAGACAGAATGAATATAGAGCAAAGAGAAAGGATGCATATCACATTTCATATTCTCTTTGTTTAAAGTGTTCGGAAATGCTAACTAATTTATAGCATCATATGACATCAATAAGTATCTGGGGACAGTGGTAAAGGGTGATAATAAAGTAGGAGGTAAATGATAGAGGTCACTCACTTACTGGCTGTTTCCAGATTCATATTGAAAAGAGCCAAGAAATCATTTGTATATCAGATCACAGAAAAGATGGTATTTACACTTTTTTATCACAAAAATTAGGGAACACTTAATTATGAGAAAATATAAACTGGATAAAAGAGAACCACAGAATACTCTGGAGCATCAGCATTGTATTAAAAAAAATTGAAATAAATCTATGGGAAGTCTGATCTGCCAGGAGCTTATGGGACTATGGAGAGGGAGTACCAGGAAATATAGGTAATTATAAGAAATTTGATTTTTAAAAATGCAAGGTAAACAAACACTTAAGCAGCAGAGATTGCCATGCCATTCTGTAGCCTTTAAAAGAACATTTAAATAGATAACTTCTTAAGAGTATTTTGTGTTGGTGGTTGTCTCACAGGTATATACTGATTTCCAAATGCAATCTCATGAATACATTAAATCTGCTCTTCTGTTCGTGTATGTCTCTCACCCTGCTATAAGATGGATTTAAGATACACTTGTGAATATGTAACTGAAGGGATTTAAAAGTGGTTTGGAGAAAATGGAGAGTCCACTGGAAATAATGGAAGCTTTTAAACTGTCATTTCCAATAATGTCCAGGAAAAGTATTTTCAAACAGTATGAATTTAAAATATTTAAGAAATTATTGTTATTATAAATTATCCCATCTCAGCTCTCAGTAAATAGGACAGTTCACAGCATGGTGGAGCTTTGCACATGTAAAGCTTTCAAAATATGTCACAGGCTGCCAAGATCTGTCATCCTTTCAAACATTTTCTCCTGTGGAAAAAAAAATTCTTCACAAGTAGACATCTCACCCACAAGGGACAATAAAGTATATTTAGTAGTCTACTGAAGCCAGTGTCTGAACAAAGCTTTACTTCACTGATGTATCTTTTCTTTTCCTATATTATGTAGTATGGTGTGCAGAACCCCAGTCTGTCAAAGTCAGTGACATTCTAGGCACTGGAGCCTATGCATATGTAAAGTCGCACGGGCAGAATAATTGAGGTAGCCAATGGAATTGTGATTAGTTCACTTTGAAATCAGAAGGTTATTTGCACTATCTGGGTGTATGCAGTGAAATACATAGCCTCTTGCTCATTTATTTTGGTAGTGCTATGCTAAGAACTCAGAGTCTTGCACATGCTAGGTATGTGCACTGAACCACAGTCCAAGTCTTCACATAGTTTTAAATATGGAATGAGCAGATAGAATGATGTAAAGGTTTAATAAACCTTTAATGATGGAGAAAGGGCCTACAAGTAGATGAATGTGAGTCACCTGACTTGCTAAGTCATTCAATACCTATTCCTCCTGAGAATGTCTGGAGCTACTGCCAGAGTGCCACCAACTAACCAACTGGTGGTTGACTCTGCTGACTGTCAATGACCACTTGGGGATTATGCCCTCTCTTTTGCCCACTTGAATCATCATGAATGGAAAACACTAGACAATCTTAATATGTTTAAATCACCCAAATGACACAACTGCTGGGCTTGGAATTTATTGTCCTAAATTGTCCGTCAGCTATTTTACATAGAATTCATCCGGTGGAGGAGGCCATACCCGATCTGATAGACCCCAGGCCTACATGGTGTCAGTCTTCTAAGCTCCACAGCCTGGCCGAAAAGCCTTTTCTCAATCTTGTCTCCTTCTCTTCTTCCTGGGTTCCAGAAAACTGGCCTTTATATCTTCACCCAGAGATTAGCTTATGCTGTCTTTATTTACTCAATCAAACAATGAGGGAATCTCCCCCTACACGTTCATTGGGGCTATTTTCTCATTTTTGGTCTTTGGAACATATACAACACATTTATTTTATTTTCAATTACTCCAATTATGCTTGTTATAGCAACAATGAATAATATGACAATTATACAAATTTCATCTCAGAAAATCTAGTTCCATGAACCCAATATCAAAAGCTTAAGCTATCATGATTTTATTTTATTACTACTATTTACTAAAAATACAAAGTTTTTTTAAAAGATGCCCAATTTCTTTCTTGAGAAAGTCCCGGGATAGTTCATTGAATTAAAATTCAAGTGTCATGTGTATGAAATCAAGGTGATGGCCAGCCTCAGGTTCTATCGGGAGGCTCACGGGAGGTTCGTTTTCCATACTAACTCCATTTTTTTAGCTCATTTATCTCATTTTAACTGGAAGTCAAGGTTGAGGTTTGGTGAAGGTCTGTTTAGGTCTAATTGTATTTGTTATCATTCACATCATTTTACTTGAAGCTCGCAGAAGGCTCTGCTTTCACATTAGTCATACTTGTGACACTGTCCATGAGCTTAAAGCTAGAGGCTGAGGTCGCTATTCTTCAATGCTTATTAATCAGGAAACTACCTCAGGTCCTATGAATACGAGCATTCTTTCAAATGTGATCTTCTTCAAGTCAGCAATGGTTCTTCAAATCCTTCCTTGTTCAAAAATCACTCAGTTCTTTCACCAGCTGGAAAAAGTGCTCTACTGTTGAGTTCAAGTGATTATTTCAATTTATGTTAATAAGATCTCTATCTTAAGACTCTAATGTATAGCTCAAAGGATAGCGGATTTGCCTCATAGGCATGAAACCCTGGATTCAGAACTTAACAAAACAGCTGATTAACAAAATCTCTATCTTAAGGTTAAATAATTATGGGAATTATAATTCACTCAATTTACAGATTATGAGATCATATAAGACATATTGAGTTCGCAATTTAAAATTTCTTCATGCCAAATTATTCAACAGCCTTTAAACATTTTAGCATATATAATCACTATTGAGTTGATGTCTATGATTGTTTATAAATTTCACCATCATCTGATGTCTGACTTTTATTTCTAATAGAAGATAGGAAGCCTTTTAACATAGAAATAATATACTTAGCTATTGTTAGGCAACAGCTTAGAAGCAGTGGATATAAGGTGCATAGGACTGTCAAGAAAGAGTCTCATGGAGCAGAATACAGTAAGTTGAAGAAGTGTAGAAACTTTGAAGACTATAGAAGAACCCTGCTAATCTAATGAAACAGATTTTAAATGGGTAATTTAGACTGTGTGACATGGATACAAACACATAATACGAATCATACTTAGTAATATACAAATACATCAGCTGTATTTTAAAGCACTGCTTTTTTGTATATTTTAAAGAAGGGAAAATAGTTGTCCATATACTGAGAAGGTTTTGCAGCATCACATGAAGCAAACCAGACTTTTAATAAAATAGTTTATAAAACTAGCAAGCACTATTCAAATACAAGTTATTGAACTTACAAATATTGGTTCTACTTTCCTTTGTTTCATATCTACATCTACCAGCAGATGGGGATTCATATGAGTGATTTTTGGGGTTAAACTGACTATTTTTATCTCAAGAAGTAATAATATGCATAATATTTCTTTTTAGCTATCAAAGTTTTCCAGCTAAGGTCAAACTGACACCGCGTCTTTCCTTTTTCATTCGTGCTTCCTCCATTTGGCTTGCTTTAATGCTGAGCTGATGTAAAAAATGTATGTACCAGTGACACATGTTGTATGAAGTAGTTTGATGGTGAGATGGGCTTGTACCTCAGTGGTACTTTTGTACAATCCCAAGAATATCACAAGGGGGTGGAGGGAGAGAGAAGAGAGAGAGAGAAAAGGAAGGAGGAGAGAGTGAGAGGGATTAAGGGGGGAAGTGAAAAAGTTGAATACCAGGTATCTTACCTAAATAAAGTAGAGAGGATCCCTAGAGCAAAAAAACATATGATAAAAAGTATTAACAGGCTAAATCCAAGGTGTGAGATCACAACACCCCTTATGGAGAACTAGAGGAATTCTCTCTTGACCTCAGACTTGACTTTATGACACCAAAACCATAAATGACAAATGCGAAACTAGAGGCAAAAATATCACAAATGGAAAAGCTTTAAACAGCAAAGGAAATGACTGAAAACTGAAGTAGTAGCGCATAGACTAGGAGAAAATAGGTACAACCACATCCTGAACCATCCTGTTCCAAAATATAAGCACAAGAAGAAGAAGGGGGAGGGAGGAAGGAGGGGAGGAGGAGAGGAGAAAAGGTGGGGTGGAGGAAGAGGAAGAAGGGGTTGTGTTTGCAAGATTCACTTCAGTAAAAGTCATTTTAGCATCTTGAAATTGAAACTTAATATATCTTATTCAAACTAAAAACCAATTGCCATATTCAAAAGACTAGGGCAGAAGCAGAGAAGTCAGCAGAGATAAACTGTTCAAAACACTCGTTAATGAAGTACTGGAAAGTGATGCTCATTGCAGGCACCAAAAGGCAGCTCTCAGCTTTAGTTTGTATAAGATTATTTACTTTTGGTTGTTCTTGTTTTTTAAAATACATACTCTGGAGCTCTATTTAGAAAAACCATGGTTAAGGAGGTCTAGGAGTGGGAAGTAGAAAGAGGCTTAATAATTTTTCCACTAGTAAAATATTCAGAGTAGATTCTGAAACATAATGGTGAATCAAAAACTGTCTATACAGTTGTTCTTCAGTCAATGGCACTTTACAAAGAAAAGGGATTGTGAATTGATGATTTCCCTGTTAATATAGATATGAATCTCAGCATCTTAATTGTTGAGTGATCCCAAGTAAGTTATTAAAACTTTCCCCAGCTCAGAAAGCTCATCTGCTGCACTCTTGTAATTAATAAAAATATGGTAGGGATTTGCATTTTAGCATCTTAAGTTGTTATTATTATTGCCAACTCACAAATGATGCCTTTACATTTCCTGGCATCAAGGGCACAACTTAAACTTCTTAGCAACTCTTAACTCAATGATTAGACAGTTCTTCCTGAATCCCCATGGTGAGTGCTTAATAAAGCCTTATTTTATATTGTAATGATATGCAACCTAGAAGCATGAAGAACAATGCAATGGTATAAGAACAAATTAAATCAAAGCCCCCTGGTAGGGCAATAACATCTGCTGAGCAGTATCCTTCATCACCACAGGGCAATGATGATCTGGGGACCTTTAGGCATGGTGGCTGCAAAGATGAAGACACATCATTGAAAAAGTCACATAACATTTTAAGGATTATTTCTAGGTTATTCACTCAGAGGGAGAAAGAGAAAGGGAGAGAATTTACAAGTCTTTGCAATTTTTACATTTACTATTTTTTCTCAAAAATATACTAGCTAAGGTACTATGTATTACATATCTGATTTTTATGTATATTATGCTATTTCTTAAGAAGCAAATGAAAAGCAGTACATTAATGAACCCTTAAAATATGATGACTATACTCATCCAGAAGACGTCGCTCTCCAAGGCACGGCATTTTCTGGGCTTTTTCTTCAGTGCAGAAGATACTCTGTAACCCATGGGTGTAGAGTTTGATCCTTTCCCCTAAAAGCTTTGGGGTTTATCCTTCAATACTTAAGAAGACAATACTTAAGCCTCTTCACGGTTTCCTTTCTTGCTCTGACTGATGCTGAACCTCAAGCCCAGACCCCATACAGCTTTGTAAAGTTATGGTCTGGGCCATTATACTGCCAGATGAGAATCCACTGAAATGCTAGGAAAAGAGTTTTCACTGTTGAGAAAATTTCCCATGTTCATGGCTTCATGTCACTTTTTGTCTCACTCTAGATCACATTTAGATTTCAGGAACTTAGTGAGAGTTTTGTAGGAGTTATTTCTAGCTCATAGGACACAGGCCCAGAGAAGAGAATGATCACATATACCTATCCAAGCAAGATGGTCTTTCTTTCAGCCATTTGGGCTTCTTCCCAACTCCAGCCTCTTACTTATCTTTTCTTAGAACATTCACTTTAAAATGCTTGAAATTATAAATTCTTTTTGTGTCTGATGATAAATCTGTTTGGAAAGCCTGTTGCCATTTGCAAAACAGAAATATCTTTCTCCAGGACCTGGGAGCTGTACATATCAAATATAATCACCAAATGAGAACGTGTCTTTGCCTTCCAGAACTACTTTCCTATATAAAAATCGTTGTCAGTAGATAGCTTTCTATGAGCTAACTGCAATTCTCTCTCTCTTCTCTCTCTCTCTCTCTCTCTCTCTCTCTCTCCTCTCTTCATTCTCCATGTGTGTGTGTGTGTGTGTATATGTATATATATATATGGATTATTTCTCATATCCTATATATCATAGACCTAAGATATCCAGGAAAATAAATTATAAAGGCAATAAAATGGCATTGGAATTTTCAAATTGCACATTTAAAGCAAACTATTTTTTCCTGAATTCTTAGAAAAAAAAAAGCAAACAAACAACAAAGTATATATGGAGCAAAGAGAGAGGGACAGAGAGACAAAGAGAGAGACAGAGAGACAGAGAAGTCAATAGCAAACATTAATGGCCATTCCTGTATGTTTGTAACTCATGTTACAGTAGTTCACACTTGCACTTTAAAGCCCCCCAGCCTCTGTCTCATGTAAGTAAAGTTTTGCTTTTCTCTCAATTGCATCAACTCTTATTAATTTTGCTTGATATATGTGTCTCTACAGCAATATTGACTTAATCCGTATTTTTCAAAAGTAGTCCTCATGTTTATAGAGTGGAAGTGGTTCTGCATCATCAGACTTCTAATGCATTACATAAATGTTGGTTTCTGTGGTTGTTCTAAGGCTGGTGGATGTAACATTCCTATCTTCCTGTACCAGAGGAAAAGCAGATATTCATAATTTCTATCATTCTGTTTATTCATTTCTAATTTCATATGAGCTCTTCAATAAAAGCATAGGAAAACAACACAAGAATAAATGTGCTTAAATAAGCTACTGATGTGCTCTCATTTACCAAAATATCAGAGGAGTCAAAGTGCTCAAATCACTTACAATTTTATTAAGGGGATATTTTCGTAGCTATACTTTAAGAAATTCATCAAAAAACTTTTTATTGTCTGAGAATGACATTGTCATGGCATTTCTACCAGAAAGAAAAAGACAATAAAACAAAACAAAGTAAACCAACCAAGCAAGCAAACAAACAAAAAAATCCACAAAAATTTAGATATAGAGCCTGGAAAGAGGTAACTTATGAGAGAAGAAAAATACAAATGTAAGGTTCATATTTGCCATGGGTTTCTTACCAAAGTATTCACCAAAACCCAAAATAAGACAGAGAAAGTCAACTAGATCCCAAAATGTGGGAAAATTAAAGTTAAGAATGATTTATGGACACATAAAAAGTTAAAAATAATAAGAAATATAATAAGAAATAAAATTTAAAAAATTAAAATTATGCTCTACAGCACAACAAAAGAATAAATAATTTACATATTGCTAGGACCTCTGAAAGTTAATAAATAAGCTATGGACCATGGTGCATAGTTTAAAAATCTTATCAAAGACAGATATGAAAACCTGAAGAAGTTTATTAAAAGCATCATGGAGTACCTGGCTAAAGGAGCAGGGGTTTACTATCTCGGACACATATTCTCATAAAATGACTGTAGTTCAGAGACAAAGGTAAGATTCTCAGGCATGGTGGCTCTTGGGAAACTGAGACAACAGGCTGCTATTTATCCAGTCTAGGCTACAAAATGAGACCTTACATAGCCCTGCTGGCCCTAGACCTAATATCTTTAACAAATCCAGGAAAATAAAATACAAATATGATAAAATGACATCAGAATTCTCAAATGACATATTAAAGCAAGTTAGTTTTTCCCAGAATTATTAGAAAAACAAACAATAGAAAACCAACCAACAAAACAAACAAACAAACAAAAAGCCCAAATATTTTATTGGAGTGTCTTGACATACTTGTTTTTTTCCCCAAGTTGTGTGCACTGCAGGGATATACCACAAAGTGTCTTTATTTTCATGGACCCTTAGTTTTGTATTCTTCTTGGCTATCTTAACTGATG
This sequence comes from Mastomys natalensis, assembly GCA_021653895.1. Taxonomy (NCBI): domain Eukaryota; kingdom Metazoa; phylum Chordata; class Mammalia; order Rodentia; family Muridae; genus Mastomys; species Mastomys natalensis. The sequence goes on along the minus strand of JAJTUV010000475.1, from coordinate 370,334 downwards.
TATCTATACTTCTTCACACAGGTCTTTTGATAGAAATGCACTTGATTTTCTTTGAACATGTATCTTGTTGGATAATTCCAGGATGTTTGGAAGGTGTTTACTCTTTATTTTTTCTTCTTCATTCATCGTCGTCATCATATATCATCATCATCATCAGTAGTAGTAGTAGTTTTATTTATTTACATTACAAATTTTGCCTCCTTCCTGATCCCCTCTCCAAGACTTCATCCCATCACCCTTCTTCTTTGCCTTTGAGAGGGTGCTCACCCACCACTACCTTCCCACCCATCAATTCCCCTCCCACCATCCACCTACCCCCATCTCACCCTCTCCTTTCATCCTCCTTCCTGGGCATCATATCTCTACAGGATTAGGCACATTCTCTCTCACTGAGGCCAAACACGGCAGTCCTTTGCTACATATGTGCCACAGACCAGACCATATATGTTCTTTTGTTGGTGATTTGGTGTCTGGAATCTCCCATGGATCTGGGATAGTTGATACTGTTGATCTTCCTCCACTTCAGATCCTTCAATCCTTACCCTAACTTTTCCTTAGGGGTCCCCTATCTCAGTCCAATGGTTGGCTGTTATGTAACTGCCTCTGTATTAGTCAGATGCTGGTAGAGACCCTCAGAAGACAGCCATGTTAGGCTTCTGTTTGCAAGCACAACAATGACATCAGTAATTGTGTCAGGGTTTGGTACCCACCCATGGGATAGAAGGTAGGTTGGTGACATGGTGACCCCTTGTCTGCACTGGGGGCCCTTTTTATCCACTGGCAGGTGTCTCTCCAGGTTCCATCTCCCTATTGTTGGGCATTTCGGCTGAAGTCAACCCTATTGAGTCCTGGGAGGTTCTAAATTCCAGGTCTATGGGACTTTCTAGAAATTCTCCCTGCCCCACGGCCCCGACCCCCACAGCTGCACATTTCCTTCATTCTACTCATCCTCTGGATTTCTCTCCTGGTCCCCCTCCATACCTTATCCTACCCCCCTTTTCTCCTCTCTTCCCTCTTCCCTGGGGTTTCTCTGTCCCTCTGCCTCCTGTGATTTTAATCTTTCAAGAAGTTATTGGTTTTCTATAATTAATGAATCATGTAATATCTAACTTCAGAATGCCAGTCATTTTTGGTTTAGCTAATTTAGCATTTCTTTACTATAAAAGTAAGTTTTAGAAGGGTAAAATTGTATACTTATGGCTAAATTAACGATAGTTATTTTGTGTTAAATTGGGGAATTAGGTGGAGTGACAGTGGGGTGTTGGGGCACATCTCTAGGCTGGGGTTATGATGGTCTGGTAGGAAAATGGGTAGGGCTAATAATAAAACCAAAATAATAATTAAATCAGTGTAATCATTACCATGTATTTCTTACTTCTTCTTGTATTGGACTGGTAGGGTACGGTTGCGGATGGCTGACAGATCAGGAAAAGGATTCGGCTGTCAAGGGTTGAAGATATCTCCTGGAATGTTCAGATTACCCATTATCCCCAAGTCATAGTAGATGCAAGGCCTCAGCCTAGGTGGGATTTCTACATGAGGCAGGGTGGAAATAATGCCGAACTCCTTTCCACTTAACTAGTTCCTGAGTTGGGGGTAATCAGATCACACATCTCATGAAATAAACTTTAACAAAACTCTCATGTCATTGGTACGGCTCGTCGTGAAGCCTCCAGCTTGAACTCAGATTTCCCCTGTGCAACCTCACCAGCTCTGCCGTCTGGCTATTTTGTCTGAGACACTCTTACCATTTGCCAGTTAACATTTTCTGATTTTCTTTGTTGCCACTTTCAATAATCCCTTATTGATGTATTTTAATGATGGCATCTTTAAAATCTGTGACATGAATTCTACCACTTTCAATATCTTATGTCAGTGGTGAAGAAGATTTTCTTGTTTCTCAGTATGATGATGATGTTTGCTAGAAACCTGGATGTTTTGTTTTACATAAACTTGTATTTCATTTCCTTTTTGGAAGAGCCATGGAAGGTACAGCTGCCTTATCACCGCCATGTGGAGGATTAATTTCAGGCTTCTTACGCCATCAGGCCGCCTCCTGCTCCTTCTGGCTGAGGCAGGGTGAGCATCTCACTCGTGGGAGGTAACAAGGAACACTTGCTCCTTTCAGACTCCACTGACCCACAATGGATGGAGAAGTCCTTTACTGCTCATCCGTGATGAAAAGTGTGGTCCTCATGGAGCTTCTTAGTCAATACCACATAAGTGGCAGGAACTGATTACCTGCATTAAGGTTCTTAATTAGTATTTCCTTGGAGATATTTCCTTTTCTGAGACAGAAGCTAGAGGAGAGTGTCTCTTGTCAAAAGAACTTTGTTGTTCTAAGTTGTCCAATTATTTGTTTGTTTGTTTGGCTAAGGAGAAGAGGCTTGTTCTTTTGGGGGAAAAGGGTGCATGTGACCATTCCCTAAAGCATTTCAGTGGGTCTGTTGACAAGATCTAGGTTATATGAAGATATAAAGAGACTTTGAAAAACATCTCATCACAGAATTCCTGGGGTTATAAGACTATAAGGCTCTTAATTTTTCACTCCTCAGTGTGTCCCATTGCTTGTTTTATATACAGCATACTGCATTGATGTTTATGCATAAGAGGAACAGAGAAAAATGTCTGCTCAGTTGTCCCTAAAGCAGAAATTCTGAAGAAGAATTTTAAAAAGCAAATAAATGGAAGTTAAATGCACATTTCTGGGATTTTACATTCAACCATACTTGTGTCAGTGTTTACTGCAAATGCTATTAATCTAAACATAATTGTAAACATTGTAGTTGTCCTCTCAATGAATTTAGTTTTGAAGATTTTTGAAGTCTTTGTTTTCCAGAATATCAGCATTTCTTACTTTTTGCTTGAACACATAGCTTACAGTTTTCAGATGTTTGGTGCATAATCTATACTTTATATTAGTTTAGTTTCTGTAGGGAGCACCTTCCTGACTTTTTTTCATGTATTCCACATATTGTAAATTTTACATGTTGGATGCTAGACATTTTCATATTCCAATACATATTCATGACTTTTGTTCTGCAGCATCTTATTTGCTTTCAGATATTTTTGATCTTTCAGTTTTGTGATTTTGTGGTTTGCGAGGTCATGTTAGAACAGCACTTGGTATAGGTTTCATTTTTTTTCTTTTCCAAAAGTGATTGCTCCCAAGTACGCCTCTCATTGCCTGTGATTAATGGTGTCTACATTATCAAGCTGAATGCATGTGCTTTAGATTATAGTGTATTGTAGGGATTCTCTTCCTTGGTCTGTACATTATTTCTGTATCCATGGATAGACATAGACACGTGTGAAAGAGGAGTCAATACCTCCTCAAGGAATACTTGCTGAACATCTTAGATGTTTTGCCTCCCCACTCCTTGTTGTCACTCCACAAATATACTAGACAATTGATTGAGGAATATAATAAGTTTTGCAAACTCTTTTGGAAAATACTTAGTTCAAATCCATCTTAAAGTTCTTTTAAATTTTTACAACTTCTGATTTTAAGCTTATAAATTCTTCAAAATGCATTTGCTCAGGTATTGGTAGGACCAATAATTAAATCAACAAACTATTGCTAAGACGAACTCCAAAAGGCCTAAATATCATCCTAAGTGAACTAACAGATATAATATGCATATAATTATTTTGAAATGTATCAAATAAACTCATAAAACTAAAATACTAATGTTTTAAAATTAATTGTTGAGGCTTATTTTAATTTTTCCCTAAACTTCAGTTTGATTTTATTATGCATATATAACAAAAGATGACTAATTAGCTATTTTGAGCTAGGAAGATCATATTTTACAATGTAAATAAGGATAATAGAAAAATAATAATGACTACATAGAATTTAAGATATATTTTCTGATATTATTTTTCAGTTATATGCTGAACATAAAGTCACTATAATTTGAAAGGTATCAATTGAATGTAATTCTTTCCCCAAAAACATCTTATTCTTTGGCTTCAAGAGAGATTAAGACTTCTTTTGGATGATGATATGTATTTCCAAAAGTTGTCAATGCAAAGAAAGATATAAGGGACAATCTTCCATCACATAGTGATCTTTCTTGATGATATTGATTCCTTGTAGGCACACCATGTAGCAAATTTATGTCAAGGAATGCTGAGTGTTACCAACATCTAAATTTTATCTTTTTACATAATGGAAACACTTCACTCCTGAGAAACACTGCCCACTCTTCTCCTTCACATCCTCAACCCTGACAATTCCCATGCTATTTTTCTTTCTATGAATTTGCCTATATAGTCGATTTATAATAATGAAACATAATTCCTTTTATGACTGAACAATTTTACTTCTCATAACATTTCTCAGAGTTATTCATGTTAACACACAAGCAGGACTCTTACTTTATAAGAATGAATAACGTTGTAATGTAATATAAAGCACCTATTTTTCATCCATCTTAGTGTTCATAGACATTGACATTATTATTCCCATCACATAGCTTTTGTGACTCATGTTACTGTCATTTGGGGGAGGGCATGTAAGTCTCTTTATGATATGTGAAACAGTCACAGAAAGGAAGAACAAAGGTTAAATATACAACACTCTGATTTTGAAATATATTACAAGGCAGTGATGTTTTAACCACATGGCATTAACAAAATAAAAATTGACAAACACACTACTTTGTTAACTGGCCTCTGGTATATGAGCCAAAAACATAAACTAAAGAAATGATATTATTTTGAACAAATAGTTTTGGAGACTCTACATGTGAAAATTTAAGACTGATTTTTTTTATATGCCATATACAAAATCAATTCAAAATAAGTAAATGAGTAAAAGCCTTTGATTTACAAAAGAAAGCAATTAAAGACTTGAATGAGTTTTAATAGTTTTTACTGATTTTATTTATAATGAGATTTATAGATTTGTTAATAGTTTATAAATAGAACACCAAAATCTTAAATAACAAAAACAAACTTAGAAAAAAATGAAACTTCAAAAGATTAAAAAGCTTCTACACAGGAAATAAAAGCAGAGATAACATAAACATACAAAATAGAATGGACTACTTTAAGGAATATGAATATCTAAATACATAGATAAGTCCCACAATTCAATAGGATATAAAAGCCAAATAATTTTATTAACAGTGGGAAAAATATTGAACAGACATATTATGAGAAAGACATGCTACTGGCCAATAAGCATACAAAAATGTGCTAACAATCACCAATCTTTAGGCAAATGAACATAAAAGTCTCAATGAAATACCAAATGCATTTGAATGGATCTACCAAAAATACATAAATTGAAAGTTCACAAGTGTTGGAATGGATGTGGGAAAGCTAGAACTCTTGCAACATGTTGGGTAAAGTGTGAAAGTGCAGCTACTGCAGATACCACAGCTGTTACTTGAGCAATATATATATATTGACTACTTGACTAGAAAGTCCCATTCTGGAACAAGGGAGTGAGCAAAACAGGAGTGAAAGGTTGCAAAAGAGAGAGAATGAATGAATACCAATGGAAATGAAGAAGAGAATAGTAGAAGAACAAAGGGAGGGATATTGTATGATACTTTGTAAAATGGATAAGCTAATTCTAACAAATGGCAAATAATGTCTGGAACTATGCAGGATGCTAATCTCCAGCAGAACCAGATGAGTTATCTATAACAGGAAAACTAAGGTAAGGAGACATACCTTAAATGTGAGCTAGGGTCCTGGATTTATATAAAGGAGAAAGCAAGCTGAGCCCTGAGTTGTTCCCTTTGCTTTCTAACTTGGCATGAGGTGACCCACTGCCTCCTCCTCCTTTTGATTCCAAGATTTCCCTTACATGAGTGACTATGCTTTTGAACTGTGAGCCAAAATACATCCTTTCTCACTCAATTTCCCCTTTGCAGAGGATTTTATTAAAGTAACACATAACTTAATCAGTTACTGAGATTTTGAGAGGAAAAAAAGTCTTAAATTAACAAACTATAATTTGTAGTATTTACTTTGAATTAATTTACAAAGTACAATTCTTTTTCAAATTTACTTGGTATCAATTTACAAGCATCAAGTAGCATTTACTCAAAGCAACGGATCAAAACATAATGATTTCATTTACTTCAAATATAGATCATAGGCCTACAATCATTATCCATATTAATAGATTTTTCAAAAATAAAATAATCATGAGAAAACGATCTTGAGCAAATCACATATCAATATAAAAACTAAATACTGCTCTATTCACAAAAACACAAAATAACTAATATAGTGTTAAGAAGAAATATAGTAGCCGGGGTGGTGGCGCACCTTTGATCCAGCACTTGGAGGCAGAGGCAGGCGATTTCTGAGTTCGAGCCAGCTGGTCTACAGAGTGAGTGCCAGACAGCCAAGCTACACACAAGAAACCCTGTCTCGAAAAAACAAAAAAACAAAAAACAAAAAAAAAAAAAAAAAAGAAAAAATATAGAATAATTTTAAGTGACAAATAAAGAAATTAAAAGTAAAGGAAAAATATCATAAATAGAATATGAGAACAAACTTTTAAAACCCTCATCATCAAAATAAAAATCTATTTTTAGAATAGGTATCATTTAGAACATGGAAATGAAACCACAATCTGGGAAAATATTTTTAAACACACACACACTCACACATATACTCACATACATTCACACACACATATATATACTTTGTATTCACATGAATTATTATCATTTGATTAATATAAAAACAAATAAAATATAAGCAAAATTTCTTGATAGAAGATAGATAAATATCTAATATAAAACCATTAAAACATGCTCAAAAATTCTTGTATTTCATCTGACACATTTGAATTAAACTTAGAATGAGATTTTACTGAACACAAGTAATAATGGCTAAAATTAAATATTGAAACATCAACTGCTAAAATGAGTATGTAAAAACTGGAAGTTCTGTATATTCATAGTAGAGATATAAATAACATCTGTATATGAGAGGATCATTTAGCAACTTCTTATACAATCATGTGTGTATTTATCACAGCATTCTGTGATGCATTACTATATAGCTGCTTCCAAAGAAACTAAATCCTATGACTGCAAAAAAACCTCTTGTGAAAGAATTTTGCTATATCTTTATCTATTAATGCCTACAAATGTCTAATATTTCAATTCTCAGTAGCTCAAATGTTCATCAGCATATGAATACATCCTAGATTATCACAAACAGGATCATTTGTGGAGACAAAGGTAATAAAGTGCAGAAAATATATCAATTTAAGGAGTCATGATTCAGTAAAATGTTATATTTAGAGAAAGTAACCACACCCAAATGGTTTACATTGTTTGGTTCCATTTTGTGAAATTCTAGACCAGACAAAATTAGTGTATAGTAAAGAAAAGAAATCAGCTACTGGGTGAAGCATAGATTGGAAAAATGATCAACAAAGATCGCAGAAACATAATCCAGGGTGGTGTAAACGTTGGTTGCGTTGATTATTATGTGTGTGAATATATGCATCCAAATCTAACTATGAACTTGAAATTGGATGATTTTATACATAAATTACAACACAAAGAAGTCGTTTAAATTTTATATTTCTTGTTGAGGTTGGTTTTTAGTCAACTTGACCCAAACTTAGTGTTATTTGGGAAGAGGACCCTCAGTTGACAAAATGTCTCCATCAGATTGTCAGTAGGCAACTCTGTGGGAATGCTATTGATTAATTATTAATATGTGAGAGTCTAACCAAGTGAGAGTGGTGCTTCTCCTGGGTATAGTGGTCCTTAATGAAATAGAACAACAGTCTAAGCAAGCCATGAGGAGCAAACTAATAAGTAATGCTCGTCAATGACTTCTGCTTTGATTCCTGCCTCCACATCCCTACCTTGAGTCCTTTCCCTGTGATGCTATAGAGTTGTAAGCAGAAATAAAGCCTTTCCTTTCCAAGTTGCTTTTAGAAGATTACCAAAAGTTTCATGATTCTTGATGCCTTCTTACATGGCCAGAATTTTCTGATAGCAATCCAGTCCACAGAAGACAATTATTTCACTGAACTCAAACACTCAGTAAGATGATATATGGGTAGAGCCACACAATAAAGTGAGTATCCTAAAATGAAAAAATCTGAAGGATAAAAATAAGTTTGTTAATCAATACCATATGAATCTCTTAGAAATACCAAACAAACTGCAAAAATGTTATCCTCTTACCAATCAGACCAACCCCTGTCCTAAACTTGGGATATAACTAGATAACACATTTGGAAGGGAAGTATAAGTTATGAATAAACTAAAGGGTGCTATGTTCCCAGCTTGAATTTAAATGAGTGTGCATGATATCTCATTTGAAATTATGCTCCCAGACAACATCCCTCCATAGCTTGTGTTTTATTGATCTATATTAATAGAACACAGAATACAGCATATATTCTTGGCATTTCTATTGTAGTCTACAAAGAATACTTCAACAAAACTTTCCCATAAGAAACTGCAAACAAAATTTGAAAACAGACATGTATAAAAATAATTCTAAGGCAAGTACAAAGAAGTGGTAATAAAAATAATTAGTTCCAGGAAGTACCGCATCAGTGATGCAGACACTTTTCACACCCATCTGAAGAGACATACTTGGCAAGTAAATTATGTTTAGAAGATACCTTCAATTTAAGCTCTTCTTTTTTTTTTTTTTTTTTTTTTTTTTGTTTTTGTTTTTGTTTTTCTTTGTTTTTTCGAGACAGGGTTTCTCTGTGTAGCCCGGGCTGTCCTGGAACTCACTCTGTAGACCAGGTTGGCCTCGAACTCAGAAATCTGCCTGCCTCTGCCTCCCAAGTGCTGGGATTAAAGGCGTGTGCCACCACTGCCCGGCTCAATCTAAGCTCTTCTAAAACCATAAGAAAAAGAGCATTATCTTTATCAGCATCTGCAAATATTTCCTTTTAAAGAGGCTTAAATTGTATTTGGAAATTTTCTGCAGCATCCAGTACAAACGTAGTATTGAAATAAAGGACCAGAACTCAAGAAAACACCTTCAGATGGTAATACCAGATAATACTTTAGTTATCATATTTTAATCATATTTGCTTATATGAAATAACATAGCTCATCTTAACTGGTTTCACCTTTAAAATCTTTTAAGGTGTGAAGCGGAATAACCCCAAATTCAATTAAACACGCAGTGGATGCTGTTAAAGGATTATATTTGAATACAATATTTCTCAATATTCCAAGCCTTAGGGAAAGAGACATAGACACCCCCATTGAGAGTTGAGCACAAAGTCACTTATTCTCATCTGTTAGGAGTCTCTGCATTCACTGTCACCTACTGAAAAAACAAAACAAAACAAACTCTTTTTGACCAAGGTAGAAGTCAAGAAAAGAGGTCAAGCATTCCTCTTTCCTTGCTTCCTGCATTGATGTAACCAATATGGATCTAATTCATTACCAAGAGAAATTTCTTTGATTAAGACTAAGATAGACTTTCTCTAAGTACTGGTAGACAAATATTTATGTTAAGGAGGCAGCTTAGACCTTGTCAGTTTAACTAACCAACAATAGTAAGGTCTGTAGGGTTAGTGGTGTTCTGTGTCTACTCTGCCACTGGGTTCAGGCCACTTAGAGCACAGGATGGAGAAGTTTTTACTGCACTTACCACATGCAGTTGCGGGGAGGGTGTCAAGCTATGGGGAAGCCTCAGAGAACTCCTCTTGGGGTTGGGGGAGCTTAGTTAGAGGTCCTGGGGACAGCAGGGCAGAAGCAGGTTGGATTCCTAGGTTTGCAGGGAGGCCTGGGCTGTCTGCTTTTTAGACTTTTGGGCACCCAGGTACCCTGGGAGCTGCAGAAGAGCTGAGAACAGAGAGGGGGACCTCGGGTTGAATCTAGCCCAGGACTGAGGGGGAAAAAAGGGGTGCTCCAGCTGGATCCTGGGGTGTGGGTTGGATGATAGAGTCCTTGGCTTGCTGGCTGACAGCTGACTTGGCTTGATGCTCATGACTGGGAGCACAGAGAGGCCTTGCACAGGAGATTAGACAGCCACTCTTTAGTCAAAAGCCTTCTCCATTGTTCCCCACTGAGAATCGATGAAAAAAATTGGCAGTCCATGTTTTAAGAATTTACTATCATGGTAGAAAGTGAATGAGTAAAATCGTACCCTAGTTCTCAGGGCAGGCCTGAGGTTAAATACCTTATGCATGGAGGAGTGTCTGGGAAGGGGGGTTTATTGGCTAAGCCTCCAGGCCATTAGTACTCATTAAAATGGAGATCTGTCTTGAGACTACAGGTCCTCTATCTGTGGAGGGGCTTGGGACGTGGTCTTATGTGACTAATGGACCACAAATCTACGGAGGGCATGCTGCCTCAGTATCAGAACCCTAGTATTCTGGAATCAGGCAGAATGCCTTTAGGGTCATCAGGGTTTCTAACCTTAGCTCAACCAGGAACCAGGCCTCCTTTCACGGTCCTACACGATCCTCCACATGATCCAGGACCTCCTGAGTCACATTTCAAATATCAGGTATATACTGCTGGGCATGATGTTTTCATGTATAGTTGCCTCAAAACCAATCACAAAGCACTGGCTGTTTCCCGAAAGAGTCATACCATTATTGCACCAGTGGTGAGATCTTGCCTGGTAAACTATGATTATAGTTCAAATGTCTCTCAGTTCAATAATTATGATTTCACATCTTTCCTCCTCAGAAGTGTGGGTCCCCTGTTCCGAGGTGTCCCACGACAATATCCCAGCTGGGGGCAGCGTGAGAGCAGGGAGGGTCCACTACTGCCTCTGCCGCTGCCTCTGCTGCATCTCCACTGTCTGTTGGTCTCTGGTCCGGCCTGGTGTGGGAGGTCTGGGCCAGTGGGCACGGAGTGCGAGCAGGGAGGAGAGATTGCTTATCCCTGCTGCTGCCTCTGCTCAAGTCTCCGCTGTCACTGCTCAGTCACTCCTAGGTGCTGCACCTGTCTCTCCACAGTGAGCCAGCAGGGCTGGGAGGATAGGAAGCCCGATAGCTGGTAAGGAAGCAGCTTGGTGCCCCAGGAAGGTTCTGGGAGAGAGATCTCTCCCCAATTACAGCTCTTGAAACAGAAACTCTCAGACACCAGGATGATTCTTGCACACCTTTTACGTCTCCTGAATACAGCCCTTATATACAGTTTCAGAATGGGTTATGGTCTAGCAGGAGATAACACCTATTGGCTTGGTCTGAGAGCTTGGAGATACCTCTTCTACATGTGGGAGAGCCTGAGACACTGTTCCTTGTGACATTGAACGTTATGGTATAAAAGTTGACTATCAAGGTGAAAACTTCAAGCTTAGTTCAAGTTGATTTCTCTATATCTTGCAGCCAAGTGTCTGGTGTCTTCAGCAATCGTGAACAATTTACTTTTAGTAGGCAGTCAAGAATAATATGAAGAGTCTGTATTATTTTGGAGATCTGTGGTACCTAGTCCACACCTGGCATGGGAAATTTGATTTAATAACTTTGGACTGGGTTCATCATCATTGAAGCATGCAGGATATAACAATTCTAGCTCTTATATTTTTTAGGTGACTTTCCATATAGCTTTTGCTTGCATCCTTCATTTGGGTTAGATCTTTCTCTGTTCACCCTCACCTCTCCAGCTCCTGAACCCTATCCATGCTTAATCCCTTCCCAATATTCACTCTCTGTATTTTTATGCCATTCCAGTTCTACTATGACCTCTCTATTGAGTCATCACCTACTCCAATACACATTTAGCTCCTAGGTTTTACAGGTATTACAGGTTAACATCACAACTACTAGGATTTGAAGGTAGATTCAAATGTGAGAGAAAAATATTTTGTGTGTCTCTGGGCATGGGTTATCTATCTAACTTAGTATAATCTTTTAAATTCTATCTTTTTACTGGACTTTTTTGTTATTTATTTATTTTTATACGTGTTATTGTGTTGTATACAGGTAGCACATTTTTACCACCTGTTCTATTTCATGGCTACTGTGAATAGAGCAACCATGAACATGGCTGAGCAAGTATTTCCATAGTAGGGTTAGAGTCCTTTGGGTATATTCCAAAGAGTGATATATCTGGGTTATGTGGGTATTTTATTTCTTTCTTCCTTAGTAACTACCACATTGGTCTTTATACTGACATTGGCAGTTTATACTACCATTAAAAGTGAATAAGGTTTCTTCTTTTCCCACACTCTTGGCAGCAATTGTTCTAATTTGATATTTTTGGATAATAGCATCCTGACTGTGGTATTGTAGAATCTCAAAGTACTTTTAATTTGCATTTCCCAGAAGGATGGTAATGTTGAAAACTTAATAAATAAAAACAATTGGTAGTAATTTGAATGATCAAAGTCTCACTTGGGGTTATTTTCATGAGGTAGCATCTCAGAAGAGGTAGTAGAAACAATCTAAGGCTAAAAGATGGGGAGGAATGACATGGAATTGTGGTTTTTGTGTATGGTATGATTTTTACACCAAAGTTTCCTTAGTTTCATCAAGAACAGAGAAGGAAGTACATTTCACTTTCAATTATGATAATAAATCTTCATCTTCATGGACTACAGATTCTACACAACTTAATTTATACTCTCCATGTTTTTATTTTTTTAAAGCACATTTGTTGATACAAAATTTACATATTTTACATTTAGAACACTTGTGTCCTCTAAATTATGAGCTTCAATAATCCTCAGCATGATCAAAAAGTGAAGGAACCACCACCAAGTCCATTCTAAAGCATTTTGTTACATTAAAAAAGAAACTTCATACTCATTAGTATCCATTAGTAATTTATCTCCCACTGGCCAACCTGTGCTGTCTTTACACCCCATGAGTCCAGGCATTTCTCTTTCTGTCCACATGTATTTGTACTCTCTGTATTCCTGTATGCCATTTATTCCAAGTTTTAAAGCTTCAATTCAGTTACTGCTTCTGAATGGCATGTGTAATTTCCAAAGAAGAAAGGAAAATCTCTATTTGAATCTCTTTACCATTTCCTAGTCCTCCAGGTTCTTGAATGAATCACCCATTACACTTATTAATTTAACAAATCACATTCTTTTTACTGGATCTCAAATTCTTTCACTCAAACATATGTACCATGATAAAGTGTTATCTTAGTGTAATTGATAACTGTATGCAGTAAAGAAACCATTACTTAATATATCAATAAAAAGTCTAGCTGTGAAAACTGAAGTTCTACATTTAAAAAAAAAAACAGTGTATTTTACTGTAATTTCATTTGAAATGAAATTTTGGCTCTTGTGAAGAGGGCCAAGACATTTATGTTTGGCATTCCTGAATATTTCTTGCCTAATTGAATGATTTTGTTTAAAAAATACAAAAATCTTAAAAGAAGAAATCCACAGGGAAGGAGAAAGTACATCATGGGAGGCAGAGCAACACTGGTAACAGTGAGGTGGCAGAACATATCAAGGCAGCTTAGAGTGGCAATGTGGTATGGATATAAGCTCAGTCTTTGACACACATGCCCTGCTCTCTTCTTACCAAGTTATTCATTAAATAACATATGAACTTAATCATATTAGCCCCGTGATTGAAATCTTGAGGGAATTTCACTTTCATTATTCCAGTAAGTGGATGAAAGCAATTCATGAGAAGTATGGTCCTGAAAAGAGGTCACTCACCCTTAAGATAAAGTCGTCTAAGGAGCATAGTTGAGGAATAGTCCTCATCTCACTACAGAATTCAACTAAGCAGGAACATGGGGTGATATCACCTCTGATCATTTCTCACCAATGACTGCTAAATGTAGTTGGTTGTTTCGTTCTTAAACATATTATTTTGCTTGAGAATTCCTATGGCAACTGAGACATGTTAGTACCATTATGTAGTCTTAGACTGTAGGAAAGCCCAAGTCTCCCCCTAATTTTTTTTTCTTTCACTAGTTTCTGACCAGTGCCATTTTCTACTGCTCCACTTTTTTTTCCCTCTTTCTGACGGCTAGGCATTGACTTTTCTATATTTGCCAAATTTACAGATACTGAGCCCACAGCTAGAGGTTTTGGTATTTTTTCACTCTGTATTTTGATGTTATTTGGTCAGGCCTTTCCTTGTTATCCTGATTTTCATCTCATTTAGAAAGGCATTATAGTAAATGCTACTTCACAGTAGATATAACTTGATTCTATCACCACTAAAGGTGTTCCAAGTTCCAAAAGAGACTTTGTAATTTTTAAGAGTGTTGATTTTCTGGAGACCTTGGCAGTATTTGAAGCTGGACTGAATGTATCTTGCTTTGCAAAAAAGGCCAGTGAGCTTTGGAAGAGGCTGGGAGCATAATAAATCACAACTGCAGTGTGAAATATACCCATCATGTGTTTGAGTACCTGGTTTCAAGTTGGTGGTTTCGATTTTGGAGGCCTTGTTAAAAACCTTGTTTGAAGGCCTATGTTCAAGACTTAGGCTTGTGGTGGTGAAAAGGGCAGGCTGAGGACCACTTTTAAATTTTAAAAAACACCCTTGGTTATAGCCTGGCCTTTTCTTTCTAGTCTTCTGGGCTGTGATCATATTTCTCTTGAGCCACTCCCATCCCACACCTTCACTGCAGTGATGAACTGTATCCATGAACTGTGATTTCATAAAAGATTACTCCACCTTTAACTTGCTTCCTTCAGGTGGTTCTAACAACAAAAGATTATGAGTACAGAGAATATTCACACACTTATCTATCTGAATGTGTATTGTTAGTCCTAAGCATGTTTATATATTTATGAAGACATATTTCTTGAAATATATCTATGAAATAATATTTAGGAATAATACATATTTAATAGAATTGTACTAGAAAATTATGAGAATGTACAACTTTTAGAAAATTGAGGCAAACAGCAGAGAATAGTCAAGTAAACTTGATGAAAATCATTTTAAAATCTGTTTTAATATGTAAATCTACTAGTAGTTTCACTCCATGAATGAAGAAAGTGGAGGTAGCTTTCTTTAACACATACATAACTATTGCATTTATAATATGCATGCATTTATAAGTTCTGTGGATATAGAAACAGTATAGAAGAAAAAAACAACCAATGATTAATATACCTTGAAAATACTTTTCTGTTTTCTTGGTTTTCGAATTGTCTCAGTAAGAATGTGTGGAGAGCTGGTGTCACAAGATGACAGCTGGCAAACTGCCAACTGTAGCTTGGGCATTGCTGCGCCATGATCAGGGCACGTAGATCTGGCGTTACTGTGCGTGTATATTACTTGCATATAAGATAGGGCCAAGTGATGTATGGGCACAGCATCAATCCGGAATGACTTCTGATTGGAGGAGACAGAGATTTAAGGGCAAGGAACGATGGTTGGCGGGCTTTTTGAACGTTAAGGTTTCCTGAGTAAACAGTGCTGAGAAGAAGTTCCCATGTCCGTTGTCTTCTGTCCGCTGGTCGGATTGGGAGGCGACAAGTGGTGGCCTGTACGGGGACTTCAGAACTCTTCACTGTCAGGGCAAGTTCTCAGTAAAGAGACAATAAGGTTCCCAGCTTAGGGACAAGTTCTGGTAAGTTCCCAGGTAACTGGGACAAGGGCAAGTTCTCGGATGAGACTATAAAGTTCCTGAGGACCAGGACAAGTTTCATGAATACAGACAAGCCATTAATCCTTATAAAAGGAAGGGCCTGGAGGCCTGGATAAAATTTGTATGGAGATAGGAGGACCATTATCTAATGCGGGATTGGTCGCTGCCGTCATGCAGATGACTCGCGGCTCGAACCAGTCCTCCAGTAATGATTGTTTCAAGTGTGGACAGCAAGGGCATCTAAAACGCCAGTGTCCACAGCAGCAGAGGAGTCAGAGTAAAAGGAGTAGAACTCCAGGCTTATGCCCAAGGTGCAAAAAGGGAAATCATTGGGCCAATGAATGTAGATCAGTGAAGGATATAAACACACAGCCTCTGAACTCTGGACAAGGAGGAGCGCGTCCAAAAAAATGGGACACGGGGCCCCTGACCCCAGGGTCCTCAAATATATGGGGCAATGACAGATTGTTCGAGTCTGAGACCACCAATGCAGTGGGACCACCCGGAGGGCCACAAAGGGGAGTGCAGGACTCGACCTCTATTCTACCACCACACTCATATTGATGCCCCAAATGGGTCCACAATTAATAGACACTGATTTTAAAGGACCTTTACCTGTTGATACAGTGGGTCTGGTGTTAGGAAGGAGTTCAATTACTATGCCGGGACTTATTGTACATCCTGGGGTCATTGATCCTGATTATACTGGAATAGTCAAAGTTATGCTGTCTTCTCCCCGAGGTATTTCTGCAATCTCCCCTGGAGATCACTTGGCTCAGCTTCTCTGTCTTCCCAGTTGTCATGATTATTTTCCTGCAAAGGATGTTCAAAGAGGGGATAAGGGCTTTGGGTCAACAGGGGCCTCCGCTGTATTTTGCTCTTTAAATTGAAGATATATCATTATATGGATGATATCCTTATTGCTGCACCAACTGATCAACAGCTAGATGATGCCCATCTTGCTATTGTTTTAGCCCTTAAAAGGATGCATTTGATGGTTGCCCCAGAGAAATTACAGAAGGATTTGGTTGTTAATTATTTGGAAACAGGAATATCTCCAGAGACTGTTACCCCCCAAAAGATCCAAATTCGCACAGGTGGTTTGTGTTCTTTAAACGATTTTCAGAAGTTGTTAGGAGATATTTAATGGTTGAGACCTTATTTGCATTTATCTAATAAACAGCTGCAGCCCCTATATGATATTCTTCCTGGTGAGCCTGATTTAAATTCACCCAGACAACTTACCGAAGAAGCTCGAGATGCATTAGTATTAGTGGAAAAGAGCTTACAAGACGCAGTCTTGAGTCACAGAGATGAGACTCAAGATATATTACTATGCATTTTGCCCATCGAGAGTCAACCTACAGGGGTGGTTTGGCAAGGAGCTCCATTATTGTGGGTACATCTTAGAATTTCTCCAGCTAAGACACTACGGCAGTTGCACAACTTGCCCTGGAGGGACTTCAGCATTGTGTTCAGTATTTTGGATGCCAACCAGAGAAATTAATTATACCTTATACGGCTGAACAATTTGAAGTTTTAACAGTTACAATAGATGAGTGGGCTGTGTTAAGATGCATTTTTAATGGCTACATAGATAACCATTTACCTAAATATCCTATTTTGCAACTGGTTACTATGCATCCTGTAATTTTTCTAAAATTTACCAAACAGATTCCATTACAGAATTGCACTCTTATTTTTACTGATGGTTCTAAGAATGGATGTGGAGTCTTTTTGGTTTATGGTCATCAGCCAGTGGTGATCCAGTTTCCATCAGCCTCCCCCAAGTAATTGAGTTATGACAGATTGTTATAAAAGTATTTGAACAGTTTATGGACCCCTTCAATTTGCTATCAGATAGTCAATATGTAGTGAATATTTTAAAGTCCTTGGAAGTGGTTGGAAAAATAAAGTTGAAATCAGTTATCAGTAATTTGTTAGTGCAATTACAAAATTTTATTTGGAATCGTACGGCTCCCATTTTGTTCAACATATTAGAGCACATACTGGATTGCCAGTCCCTCTAGCTGAAGGGAATGATGCAGTGGATAAAGCCTGCAAAGTTTGTTTGGGTTTTTTCACCCTCTCTTCCTTGGAGTTGGCTGCCGATTTTCATAAACAATTTCATGTTAATTCTAAGACTTTGTCCTCTAGGTTTGGCATTTCCCAGGCAGACGCCAGGGATATAGTAAAATCTTGTCAAGCCTGTGCTCTGTTATTGCCGCAAATTAGCATAGGGATTAATCCCGGGGGTTACACCCACTCCATTTGTGGCAAATGGTTGTTACTCATTTTTCTGAATTTAGAAAGATAAAGTATATACATGTTTCCATTGATACTGTGTCAGGAGTGATGTATGCCTCCCTGCATTCAGGGAAAAAGGCACGCCATGTTATTGCCCATTGCTTTGAAGCCTGGGCAGCCTGGGGCATACCGAAAGGTTTAAAGACTGATAATGGACCAGCATACACCTCTGTCTCTTTTACAAGATTTTGCAAAATGATGGGAATCCACTTAAATCATGGATTGTCATATAACCCTCAAGGACAAGGCATTATTGAGCGTGCTCATCACACCTTGAAAGAATGTCTTATTAAACAAAAAGGGGGAATAACTTCTGGGCATTCTCCCCGAGAGAGATTGGCTATAACTCTTTTTACTTTAAATTTTTTGGCTGAAGATAAGCAGGGGCACACTGCTGCTGATCGGCATGTTAATCGTGATTCTTCATATAAAGGTGTGGTGATGTGGAAAGATATTCTGACAGGAAAGTGGAATGGCCCTGATCCGGTATTGGTGTGGAGGAGAGGCTCTGTTTGTGTGTTTCCATAGAAAGATCAACAGCCGATTTGGATTCCAGAACGCTTGACCCAATGAGTGAAAGATCCTTTAGAAGAAAGAGAAGATGAAGGGCATGATTCTGGTTGTGATGATCCTCATGAGAATGCCTCCAGGTGAAGGACAAGATCTACATTGGGGCATTTTGTCATTTTTTCCTGCATAATGGCTGCCATCATTACAGCAATTACTGTGGTGGCTGTGGCGGTTACCATGGCAGCGATTTCTTTATCTACCACAGTTGAAACCGCTGCGGCTGTCAACAATATGTCCGCCACCATGGCTCAAGCCTTGAATATTCAAAGTAATATTAATAGCCAGCTGAGAGCTGGGATTTTGTCTTACAGGAAACTGGTCTAACAGATTAGACATGCTTCTTCGGGAGCTGAGACAGTCCATCATTGACATCAATTCCACCTGTATGGGTGTTTCCTTAGCCAGTGGAATAGCAGATTGGGTTCTTCAAGCAGCTTCACATTAGAAGGAATGGGCAGGATTGGGAGGTTTGGCTCTGTGTCTCATCCTTATCAGTTGCCTAGCATTCTGGTGCCTGTGCCACATGAGAAATCGTCACGCTTGTGATCAGGCTCTGATTATACAAGTATTTGCAGCCATAGAAATTGGATAATCCCCTCAGGTGTGGCTTGGCATGCTAGAGAAGTAGTCAATGACGGGTAAGACTCCTTGGACATGTTACCAACCTAAGACAGGGATCAAACTAAAGCTATTTGTACCCCAAAGACGGGTAAGGAACATTGTTGCAAGGGGCAACCTAAGACAGGCATTCTCTCTGCCAAGATTTAATAAATAAGGGGGAATTGTGGAGAGCCAGTGTCACAAGATGACAGCTGGCAATCTGCCAGCTATAGCTTGGGCATTGCTGTGCCATGATCAGGGCACGTAGATCTGGCGTTACTGTGCGTGTATATTACTTGCACATAAGATTAGGCCAAGTGATGTATGGGCGCAGCATCAATCCGGAATGACTTCTGATTGGAGGAGACAGAGATTTAAGGGCAGGGAACGATGGTTGGCAGGCTTTTTGAACGTTAAGGTTTCCTGAGTAAACGGTGCTGAGAAGAAGTTCCATGTCCGTTGTCTTCTGTCCACTGGTCAGATCGGGAGGTGACAAGAATGCATTACTTACATAAGTGTAAAATATTTTGAATTATTTTAAATTCAATAACTGCTCAGTAACAATGACTAAATTTTGCTCTGACGCATAGAGCATAGAACTGCATAGTTTGTATTCTGAAGAATACACATGACAGAAAGGACTTTGACTTGTTCATGTGTCAAATAGAGTTGGCTTTGAACGTGCAGTGTCTGATTAGATAGATGAATATGAGAGCAGCATCCAGTGCTGTCAGATGACTGTGAAATCAAAGAGGGAACAGTGGAAGATCTCTAATCAATAAATGTGTATAGAGAGTAATAAATGTTATAGAAACATCTTACTAACACTCAGCCTACTCCTTAGATTTGACTGAGTCAAGGTGCTCAGGACAAGCAGACTTAGGAACCAAAAGAAGCAAGGAGACATGAGATTGTGTGATACAGAAAATGTGGTTAATTTACACATTTACTCTATTTTTAATGCCACAGTGTATGAAATATATTTAAATTGGTATTAAACATATGGGAGAGAAATTGGTTCAGCTCACTATTTTATAAATAATTACGTGATGAAAAATTTTGTCATAAGACCTAAGGTTCTTCAAACAAGATTGTTCCAGGAACAAAAAATTTCCTACTGTAATGTGCAATTTCAATTTCTGGCTGGGTAGTTTTATTCTAAAGGTATAGGCTTAAAGTATTTCCAAAAACATTTAAAAATCCATCACACTATCAACTTAACATTTCCTAGAATTATTATACATACTCATTGCTGGCAATGTGTACTAAGTTTTTTCTATATTTAATATTTCAGCTACGAAATTCTGAACTATAGTTTTGGTGATGACATCAAATAAAACTTACAAAATGTTAAACATCATCTGCTACATCATAACATATTTATAATGGATTATTTAAGAGAAAAAGAGAAGTGGTAGAGGAGGCAGGTATATAAGTGTGACCCTGAGCCTCACAGAATGGGGACAAATTGCAGAAGGTCCACAAGAAGAAGAAGATGCAGAAGGAGGAAGGAGAAGCTGCCATGAGTTAGGTGAATAATAAAAACATGACCCTGAGGGCTAGTCAGTTGGAGTTAAGGGCAGCCCAGATGAAACACAGTAGGTAATAACTTGGGGTTATCGATAGAAAAGTAGATCCTAATAGCATAGAGGGCAAGTACCTTCCCAGTTTTTGTGCTTTTTAAGGCTTATTGTAAATATAAGGATGTGTGTGTGTTGTGTGTGTGTGTGTGTGTGTGTGTGTTCTGTCTGTCTGTCTGTCTGTCTGTCTTTTATCTGGGGACTAAATGGTCAAGGTGGGTAGAAGCCTTGAGACAGGATTAAATAACTTTTACATATGTGTGTATATACAGGTGTGTTCAACTGTGTGTGCATGTGTGGATGCCAGAAGTTGATATCATGTGACTTCCACAGTTGCTGTACACCACAATTTTTTCCAGTCAAAGTCTCTCATTAAACTCATAGATTCCCATTTCACTAGACTGGCTGGTCAGAAAGATCCTGAGACCTACCTGTCTTAGTGTCCCCTCATGACAGGGGTTACTGCCATTGTTTCACTCTTATCTGAGTGCAAGGATCCAGACTCAGGGATGCATGCCTTAGTATCAAGTGTGCTGTGAGACAGCTCTCCAGCTGCAAATATGGTATTTATAAATTTTAAAATGTTTCCTATTACTCATACAACATTGGAGGCTTGCTAATGGAACTATAGTGAATAATTCTTTTCAGTGCCTCTCTGAGCTTCTAAAGAATAAACAGGAGCAAATAAACAATCAAAATATGTTTCAACTGGAGAAGAAAGTACCTTTTTAAAGGCAGAAAATGTATTTTTGCTAGTTCTCACTGACAAAGGAGGAAATGAGAAGGTTATTATTGTTCAGGAAATCCAAAGAAGAACAAATAATTTTCTATTTATATAATTTCTGAGGTGGTTATATAACTTCTATACACAATTTGTAAATACCTTCATTGAATTTTGGGGGTTGATATATTTCAGGTCAGAAGTTTTCCTTCCTTCTTTTTATGGGGAGGAAAATTTTAAATATCTTTTTTCAAGTAAATACCCAAAATGCCCTAGCACTAGTCTTATTTTGATAGTAGCTTTCCCTCTTTGCCCTGCATGATTTGAAAATTAAAGCTGAATATGGCCACATCATGCAAACTTTGGTAGAAATTCTAAGCAGTCCTCTTATTGTAGGAAGAAATATTTAAACATAAAATTTGTGCCAAAGAATCTATCCATAAATTGTATGTCTATATGGTGATGACTTCTGAGAACCAATAGTTCAAATGAGAAGGACTCAAATAAGGAAACAAATATTAATGTATTTTAGCTCATATGCTATTGAAGATTTGAGGCACAATGAAACAGAAAAGATCATTATTAAAAGTGTACTGGAAACTTACATAGCCTCTTGCATCTATAGAGATTCATGCAAACCCCACTGAATATCAGAAATAGTACATTGCATTGTACTGTGCCATACTATATTGCCCTGAAATTTTTCCTGTAGAATCACACTAAAATTTAATGCCTTTGCATTTTAGTTAGGCACTTGCTATCCATCCTGTAACCATGCCTTTCGCAGACCCAGGTGTGAGAGACAGAAAAAGTATCAACTATTTTTTTCATCTTCACAATTTCACAGGTGTAAGTATTTTATTCCCATGGAACTTAGCAGCATTCATGTGCAATTTCATTTATTACCTTAAGAAAAACTTTAAAATAAAAGCAGCACCTTAGTTTTCATCTACAGAAAGCAATTTAACCTTTCTTTGGCACATTTAAGCTTTCAGCATCAGTAAAGTTCATTTTACAGCCATTATTAAGTAAAATAAGGACTACTTGAATACAAACCTGTAACGTGATGGTAGCTAAAATAACTGAGAAAGTTACCTAGAGATTAGCATGCTGAAAACTCTTTACAGAATGGATATGTTAGTGGAAAAAATGGCTCTCATACTGTGTACAAAAGGGCAGACTAGCAAAGGGGTTCATTTTGATTCTCAGAAAACATAATTATTAGCATACTGTCAATTTTTTATGTCTGGAATATTTTATATAATACATTTGACTGCAGCTGATCAGTGTTAACTAAAATATGGTAGACAAATTAATTCATTGACAAGTGGTACTATTATTCCAATAAGTACTATGTCTTCTCCACTATGACAAAATATAAAGTCAACAGTTCCAGCTCTGAAATTAATATGAGGAATATTATACCTGGACTAAGCCAACTTTTATCTCTAGCATTTAATTCAAATGGCATAGGCAGTCAGGAAAAAAATTTAAAATATGCTATAGATAGGTGAAAGGGCAAATCCTTGGTGATAATTTATATGATGTCTGAAAAGAGAATGCTGAATGTAATGTTGAAAATATTTTTTAAATTTTACTCAAAGCTATCTTGAAAATCTGTGAAATATTTAAATGGACTTTCTAAATATTTCTGTATAATAAATTTGATAGTATATCAATGGTATAGTAGTTAGGTAATCAAATCTAACATTTTAGGTATAAAATAGAACAATGTAGGGTTAATTCAAGAAAGTTACTAAAATACTATTAAAATATAGACATTTTATAATTGGATAAAAATAAGTCAAATGCAATGAGAATGATGACCACAACATCTTGAAGTTTATCACTGACCATTCATTTTTATGTTCTCCCAAATTATGTGTAATTTGTATTGTTAAGTCTGAGTACCAGCTCATGTATCATTAGAGAGGCAAAAAAGGCAAAATTTAAGCTATGGGACACCTTAGGTACTTGTCATTCTAAGGTGAGAGAAACGAGGAGCTGAAAAGATGAGCATGCTACAGCATCACTGATATTGACACATCCATATGTTTCACAAGGCATATAAAGAAGATGAAGACATGAGGTTTCTGGTAGAAAGCAAACATGTAGTAAGAGGTGAAGTTAAATTAAGAGTTGGAAACGTATACCGAATTGTAAAGAAAAATGTCATCTGGTAAAGGAGGTGATTGTCACCACTTCTTGATGAGAAAATGTTTTACTATATCCACGATAGCAGTTTCTCTATCTGAGGAAACAAGAGAGCGTGCATGATGGCTTGTGGTAAATGATGATGTCAGGAACACACATATGAATCACTATGTTAGTAAGAAGAATTCCACAGTGCCTCAAATCTATATATTTTGGTGAGAAAAACTTCCAATATAAAAATTAACTCTTTGTAAAGGTACAAAAACTACAGCACAAGATAAAAGGAACATGGTGACATAAAACAAGAGCATAATTTTTCCTTTCTTTTTTATACTCCTAACGAAATTCTCTTTTACAAGATACTCCACAGCAAAGACAGTGTCAAGAAACCAGTTTCTCACATGTAATTCACTGTAATCTTACACCATAATACCTCTGAAAAATTTTAGTCATGAAATACTTACCATTATTTTTCTCTGTAAAGAACCATAAATCTTGAGTCAAGAGAAATGAAAGGGAAAATTTGTTCTTTTGACAGGCAGAAACATGGGGACATACTGAATAAAAGAGACCAAACATTGGTTGAACTCAGATCTCTGCTCAGTTGCAGGTTTTCTCCACAAACCTTTGCTACCTACAGACCTCATCCAATGGACAGCCATTGACACTTGTTAGAGAAGAAAAGTCTGGATACCTAAATTGTTCGTTGTCCCAGGTGACTTGTGCCTGAATTTTGAGATAAATCCTCAAGTGAATAAATCCTGGGTTATGATATCTTCCAGGAAGATCTTCAGACCAAGTAAAGGGCTAAAATCTCTGGTAGCAGTTTCAGGAAATTCCAATTGTGTTGGAATTGATCTGTTTAAGAAATGCAGAATGGGGAGAGCAACAATACCAACCAACCAGAGCTCCCATGGTCTAAACCACCAGCCTGGGAGCACATAGGGAGGGACCCATGTCTCCATCTGTATATGTAGGTGAGGGGGGCCTTGTTGGGCATAGGTGGGAGGGGAGGTCATTGGTCCCATGAAGGTTGGACACAGAGTGTGGGGAATTCGAGGGTGGGGAGGTGGGAGAGGGCAAGTGGGTGGGGTCACATCTCATAGAAGCAGGAGGAGGGGGGATGGGATAGGGGGTTCGGGTGGGGAGGAAATGGGGAAAGGGGATCACAACTGAAATGTAAATAAAATATCCAATAAAAAAAGAAATGCAGAATTAGAAGCTATCAAGTCCTGTTTAATGGACAAGAGCAAATTCTATTTCCTAGTTACAGAGGAGCAAAGAGCTTCTTGGAAGAAAAAGGTATGAAGTACTGCAGAACTGGAACAGAAAACCCAACAATATTGCCTCAAAGAGCCATTAAAATATTCCAGGAGAAAAAGGATCTTGTAAACATCTGTCATTATGAACTAACCCAAACATAGGTGCATATTAGTACAGGTTCGTAAAAGAGGTCATTTCTGTCTTTTTTTTTTTTCAATGCTTATAGAAAATATAATCACTAACCAATGAAAAGGAGAAGGAATGAATTGATGGAAAAGAAGTCACATTTGCTTTGATTTCCATTCCAAAGCACCACTGTGGAAAGATATTTAGTATACCCAGAAAAGCTTGAAGTAGCATTACATAATATAGTAAAATTAAGTAAAAGTTCTTGATTGCTGGGTGCTGTTTTTTTTTTTTTTTAATTTAGAGGTAGGAACACATGATCCTTACTGAATTAAATGTTAAGTTCTACAAACAAACAAATTTAAGATTGTTTCCTTTATCAAGTTTTTTTTATTATAATGGTAAAAATAATTTCTGGTTTTCTTGATCTGGGGAAAGTTCTGATTCTTCCATACCTCCTAAGGCATCCATCCCACAAACAAATGAGTGTCTATTCACGGGGCACAGTGTGTAGGCATTTCTTAGTGAGTCCAATTATGATCCCAATGGAGATAAGAATGAGTTTTCTCTCTATTGTCTCTCTCCAGACACTTGGTCCTAGGTATTCATTTTGGCTAACAAACTTCACAGCTGCAGAATCCATTACTAAGAAGAGTACTTGAATCAATAACTCGTAATACTGTGTGCATATACTTTTGGAAAAAAAAAAAAAGAATCACACTGGGTTCTAGACATTGAATTAACACAGCTATTAAAAACCTACATAGGTAGCCCCATCATGGCTGCTAAAAAATAATCAACTTTCTTCAGGCTCAAGTATCTTTCTATTTGATTCAGACTATTTTAAGTCACTGAAAACTTTCAATTGAAATCTCTCTAGTCACTAATTCACTAGGGAAAATAATTTTATTATAGAATATTAATAATTTTCAGATTTGATGTCTTATTACTAACTTTTTAATTCAGATAACTTTAACATTAGGTATTTCATATAAAATTTAAAATTGTTACTTCTTGTATGATTGGTTTCATTTTTGAAACCATGGAAGTCTTCAGGGAAGTAAAAGCATATTTGATAATTATAAATTAAAAATTACATTTAAAAGTATATAAAACATAAACTAATGAATTGAGAAACAAATTCAGGAGATACAGACTATTAGAAAATGAATTTGTATAAAGAGAATATTATTCAGCTTGTAATTCATTAAATGAACATTTCTGAAACTGACAATTGAGTGGAAATGGTCTTATGCATTTTTGCAATATACTGCATATTCAATTTTGGAATTTTTATTAATTAATTTTATTAATTGGGTAAAATTAAGCCTAAAAGTATAACAAAATAAAAGAGGCATCTCATCATTATGAGGATACAAATACTTAAGGGTCAGTGAATTCAGTCCAAAGGAAAACATAGGAAATATAAGCAGAATAGAATGCTTTTCTGTTGTCTTAATAATCTTTAGTACAGACTCTCCCCTCATACACACACACACCTCCTTCATTCTAACAAAGTGTTCATTTCAGAGTTCCTCTAAAGTCAATGAAATATTTTCTCTTATCTTTGAATGACTGTAAATCAGCCTAAAACATTACTGGTTTATTCTATTCTTTGTCCATTCTTTGATTAGCTTATGTGCCTCCTCCCACTCACATCTTGGAAACTAGTGACTGGGTCTTAGTCACCACCAACCAGACCCTTGCTGTCTTGTAATTTAAAATTCATGTAGTTAGAAAGACCCACTGTTTAATCTACTAGACTCCCATGCACATGTGAGTCAGAATAGTGACACAAGTTATATTACAGTACATCAAATGTTTACTTCATATGAAACCAGTATGAGTATAACATAATTTATACTGGTAAGGATATTTTTCGTGTTTAAGATGAACGATGATATAACTATCAAAACTCTTTGAGTTGAGTTGGGAAAATTCCAAGATTCCTTCACTATCAAGGGACATGGGGTCCAGAAATAATTCAATATTTGAAGTATTGTGTCAGTGTGTGTGTGTGTGTGTGTGTGTCTTGAGAGGAGGAGGAGAGAGAGAGAGAGAGAGAGAGAGAGAGAGAGAGAGAGAGAGAGAAAATCTAATTCTATACATAAGAAAAATACTTTTCAGATATAACAGATTGGAATTTTTTTCTGCTAAATGGTATACTTATTCATCCATTACTAGCAGTTCCAAACAAGGAAATGTAGAAAGTGCTTCAGCAAAAACTATAACAGAAACAGGTATTCTAATCTACACAGAGGGAGAAAACTCAAAGTAAAAAAAAAAAAAAAAAATTACCCTTAATTTAAGCAATACCTGCCTGCTAGATAACATGGTCAAAAAATATTTGTTTTACAATATAGCTCCATTCTATTCATTACTTGCAACTTTAATTTTAGGATTTCCCTAGGTTTTCCATCCTTTTGGAATATAGCTTTTCAAAATATTCTTTAATAGTGTCTGGATTTCAATGGAATCTTTGGCAATGATACACTTTTGATCTGCAATTTCATTGATTTGTGTGCTCTATCTCTTTGTCAGATTGCCTTAAGAGTTTGTCAAGTTTATTGATGTTTTACAAAGAACAACTCTCTTGCTGGTTTGACTGTGTGCTTATAGTCTCCAATTTATTCATTTATTCCTTAATATTTATTATTATCTCAGTTCTTTCATTTTAAAAAAGTTCGTCTACTTTTTTTTAAAACAGTATTTTCCAGCATGTTTTTCTTTCCTGAACTCCTCTGAGATTCTTCATACTTCTATCTTTAATAAAACAAAACAATATCAATGAACATCTCATGGTAAAAAGGAAAAAACTTACTAGGCTTAAGTAAAGAACTATGAGCAACTAAGGAATGCTAAGAACTAGAAAAAATAGTCTTCCCCAGGGATCTATTCATTGGTTGTCCAGTGACAAATGGTCAGCCCAAAAACATGTACAGAGGGAGCATTGACCATGTTATATTCACGTATATTGTATATGATAAAAATTAGAGAAAAACAGAAGAAGTCATAAAGTTGAAAAAGAGTTGGGACCAATATACAAAGAGTTTGTAGAGAGGGAGGCAAATAAAAAATTATATATGTATATATGTGTGTGTTATATATGTATATGCATATACATATATATGTGTGTGTGTGAAAATCAAAACAATTACAAATAATAAGGCAAAAAAATGCCAAAACGAAACAAAATGAAGCAAGACGCCCTCAAGAAACAAATGAACAAACAAATTCCATGGAGTATGTTTTGAATTGGCGAGCACAACCTGTAATTTCAAGAAGAGTTTAGAATTTGCTGCTTGATTTTAAAGAACCTTTATATGCATGATTAGGTTTTTTATTTGTCATTTCTTAGGTTTTTCCTTATTACTAATTATAAACTTGCATTAACCGCATTCCAATGTTCTAGGAAATTGTGTTTTCATTATTATTTGATGATATTTTCTTTTTTGATTTCTTGGATAATCCACTGTCCCTTCAAATATATACTGTTAATTTTCCAGGTACTTTTGTAGGGTTTTTTGATGTTTAATTCTGATTTTATTGCATGAGTGTCTGGGCATTCTGTGATTTATTTGGATTATCGTACAATTAAATCAGTTCTTTCTTTCATTCATATCTCAAAGCCTTCTGACATACTCCCCTTGCACTTTTATGAATTCATGTTCTCTTTCTTTCATTAGTTGTTGTTAAGTGTGTTGTATATATATATATATTATATATATATATATATATATATATATATAATTAAAATAATAAGTGCAATATTCTCAACCTAGATAATGTTTATCATCTACATATTTTTGGGACTCAACATATGCAGAAAGGATGAGGTCAGAACACTGCATGTTCTCTCTCATCTGATACTCCTAGTTACAAATCTTCATACATGAGTACAAATCTCAAACTAACTTCAGAAACTAGGAGGGTAAAAAGGGGCCATTTCTAGACTGGTAGAGAAATAAAAGAATTACTCATTTTTATGTGTTTATTGAAATTTATTCATTTCCTATATAGTGAATTTTGGAGGTTTCATGTGCCCTGAGAAAAAGTATATTTCAATCAGTTGGGTGAAATATATTGTACATAATTATTAATTCTGTTTGATCTACTTTGCTTTTATCTAAAGGCTCATTGTTTATTTTTAGTTTGGAAGATATATCTAAATATAAGAGTGGGCTATTAATGTTCCCATTGTTATTGTGTCTGGACTCATGTGTCCTTTTGTACCTTTCAGCATTTTTTAAATAGACTTTAGCACTCCAATAATCAGTTCATACATATTTGCAGTGGTTATACCTTATTGTTGATCTATTTCCTTTATTAATGTGATATGTCCCTATTTATCTCTGCCAATTAATTTGGTTTGAAGTATATTTCATCAGATATGAGAAAGTTAGACTGATGTTTTTCTTCGGTGGTCTTCCTTCTTCAGTAGTTATTTTATTTATGTATGTATTTAATGCTAGAAAGGATATTACTTAAATTTGATTTTGTCATAAAATATCTTGTTTTCTACATCTATAATGATTGAACTTTGCTAGGTATAATGTCTGAGTTTACATCTCTCTTCTCTTAAGGTCTGCACTGCATTTTTCCTGTTCCTTCTGGATTTTAGAGTCTCTGTTGAGAAGTCAAGTATAATTCTGATAGATGCCTTTATATGTTACTTGGTCCCTTTCCCTTGCAGCTTTTAATAGTCTTTCTTTGTTTTTATATTTTATTTTGATTATTATGTGGCAGGGGTATTTTTTTTCTGGTTCAACCTCTTTAGTGGTTTGTAAGTTTCCTGTACTTTTATAGCCATTTCTTTCCTTAGGTTAGGAAATTCTTTTATGTGATTTTGTTGAGGATATTTTCTGGGTCTGGGAGATGGTTTTCTTCTCTATTTCTGTTAATCTTAGGTTTAGTCTTGTCATAGTGTACTAAATTTCCTGGATGTTTTGTGTTAGAAAAGTTTTAGATTTGGCATTTTCTTTGACCAATGTATCTATCTCTTCTATAGTATCTTCTACACCTGAGATATTTTTTCTATCACTTGTATTCTCTGTTGGTGATGCTTGTGTCTGTAGTTCTGTTTTCTTTCCATCTCCAGGATTGCCTCAGTGTGTTTTCTTTATTGCTTCTATTTCTGTTTCTTAAAATTTATTTTTATTTATTCATTTTATATCCCACTCATTGCACTATCCTCCTGCTGACCTCCTCCCACAATCTTCCTCCCTATCCCTCCTCCTCCCTTTCTGTTTTGAGAGTGTGGGGCCCCTGAATATTTCCCCTTCCCTGGTACCTTAAGTTTCTGCACAGCTAGGTCCATCCTTTCCCACTAAGGCCAAAGAAGGCTGTCCATCTATAACATATCCCAAGGACAAGGAATAGCTTTTGGGACAGTCCTGCCAAGTTGTTTGGGACCCACATGAAGACCAAGCTGCACATCTGTGCAAGGAGGCCTAATCCAGCCCATGTATGCTTTTTGGTTGGCTGTTCAGTCTCTAAGGACCTCAGGGGTCCAGGTTAGTTGAATCTGTTGATCTTCCTGTGGAGTTACTATCCCCTTCAGTCCTTCAATCCCTCCCCCTACTTTTCCATAGTTCTCAAGCTCCATACACTGTTTGGTTGTGGGTGTCTGCATTTGTCTGAGTCAGTTGATGAGTGGAGCCTCTCAGAGGACAGCCATGCTAGATTACTGTCTGTAAGCATAACAGACTATCATTAATACAGTCAGCGATTGATGCTTGCCCATGGTCTCAAGTTGGGCTCATTTTGATTGGCCATTTCCTCTGTCTGTGCTCCATCTCCTGTTCCGGCATTTTTTACAGACAGATAAATTTAGGGTTGAATGTTTTATGGGTAGGTCCCTATTGTTTCACTGGAATTCTTGCCAGACAACAAGAGATAGCCTCTTCAGGTTCCATATTCCCAATGCTATGAGGCACAGTAAATGTCACCCCCATTGATTCTTGGGTGTCTCCCTTATCCCAGGTCTGTGTCAAGTCCTGGGTATGCTCCCTACCTTCCGGTCCCTGTCAGTTGCAGATTTCCATTCATTCTCATGAACATCTGATCATCTCTTCTGTCCCTCCTCTTACTTGATTCTGAATACTTCATTCCCTTCCCAATCCCCTCTCCCAGTCAGTTTGCTCCCTTCATCTGTCTTTTTATATATTAAATCACATAGAATAGAAAGAGAGAAATAACCTTGAACACATCTCTACACGAGACAATTTCCTGAAAAGGACATCAGTGGCTCAGGCTCTAAGGTCAAGAATTCATAAGTGGGAGGAAACTGAAAAGCCTTCTGTAAGGCCAAGGACACTGTTAGTAGGACAAAATGGAGGCCTACAGATTAGGAAAGAATCTTCACTAACCCTACATTTGAAAAGAGTGAATATTGAAAATTTATAAAGAACTCAAGAAATTAGACACCAACAACTCAAATAACCCAATTAAAATATAGTGTACAGAGCTAACAGAATTCTCAACAGAGAAATCTTGAATGGCCTAGAAGTGCACAGAGTCCTTAGTCATCAGGGAAATTCAAATCAAAACAACTCAGAGACTTCATCTCACAGAATGGAGATCTGGTGAGAATGCTAAGATCAAAATTAAAATTATACCACAAGCTGGAAAGAATTTGAAGCAAGGGGAACACTCTCTTGCTGGTGGGAGTACAAACTTACACAACCACTTTGGAAATCAATTTGATTCTTTCTCCAAAAACAGAATAGTGCAATCTCAAGACCCAGCTATACCACTCCTGGGCATATATCCAAATCATGCACCAACATCCTACAGAGACTCTTGCTTGACTATGTCCATAGCAGCTTTATTTGTAATAGCCAGAAACTGGAAACAACTCATATGTCCTTCAATGAAGAATGGATATAGAAAATGTGGTATTACTACACAATGGAATATTATTCAGCTATTAAAAACAAAGACATCATGAATTTTGTATGCAAATGGATGGAATTAGAAAATACCCTGAGTGAGGTAACCCTATTCCAAAAGGACATGTATGGTATGTACTCACTTATAAATGAATATTATCCATAAAGCACAGAATACCCATGTTACACTCCAAAGACCCAAGAAACCTAAACTAGAAAGAAGGTATAAGAGAGGATGCTTGAATCCCACTTATAAGGGGGAAATAAACTAGCTATTTCCGTTTAAGATCTTGAACTGTTTTACTCATTTCCCACACCTGTTTGTATTTTCCTGTTTTTCTTTACATGTAGTCATTTCATTTATAAAGTCTTCTAGCTGCTTAATTTTATTTTCCTGTATTTTTAAACAATTTATTCATTTATTCTTTGAAGTCCTTTATTATCTTCATAAGATTAGATTTAAGATCATTTTCTTGTGCTTTAGATGTCTTAGGATATTCACAGCTTGCTATAGTAGGATATATGGGTACTGTTAGAGGTATATCGCCTTTTATTTTATTTGTTGTGTTCTTATGCTGGTCTTTGGCCATCTGTATGTACATGGTGTTGGCAGGCTTGAGAATATGTCAGGGGCCATCACAAAAAGAAGCTAAAAAACTAGCAGGTAATCTTCCTGAGATGGTTTCACCATCGATTAAATTCTACAGTAGATATGCTCCGATAAGCAAGTCCCAGAAGAAATCAATTTTAGGAAAGATTCCTGATACTTATATACATTTCCTATTATTATTACACATATATATCAATCATTAGGTATTAGCCCATCCTTTTGAGCAGATCTCTGTAGAACAATGAAGATGTCCTGTCTTGTAATGATGCTATATAGACAAATAGATGATTTCTAATCCTTCATGATGATCCTATAGGACTTCCTAAAATTATAGTAATTATTAAGCTTTTTATAATAACATTGTTATTAAGTCCTAGTCACAACTTCAATGAGAACACTGCAGTCTCCAAGTGTCATGAATTAATTGCTTCTGAGATAGCAAGGGGCATCTGCTACACAGAGCACATTCCAAGAGATTGGAAAACCATTAACCAAAGGTCATCAAAAGAGAACTAACAATTTACTATAGTTTCTAGAACAGAAGATAAAATATTGACTGGGTTTGTCTAAACAAAGTGTCACTAATTACTACTCACAGGAGTTATGGCTTTTAACTCTCCATGAACCTATAGAACTGTGACAGATGATGAATGTTTAGCCAGATAATTACTCCTAATGAATATGCATGTAAACTTTCTTTGTTGTAAACTTATTTAATTTATAATTCAAATTTATGTGTAAACATTAATGAACATTTTACCATGTCATCATGTACTCTGAAAGATGTATCAGTGCTGAAGACAAAGTGAGGAGAGCATTCCACTTATCCTTTTTTTTATTTCTTAGAAAACCTTTATACCTCTCTTTGTTCAAGGTCCATTTTCCCTTTTTCTTAGAGAACTTTCATAGGAAACTTTTTTTTAAGAGAACTTAGAAATAAAGATTTAATCACTTTTCAAAGTGTCCCCTTTTTCTTCCTGCAAGTTCAGCTAGCAGGCTGGATGTCAAAGCTGTGAAGTTCCTGCAGAGATGAAACAAAGATACAGTACTTAATTTCTGGGGTTTTATGATGAGTGCTAAACAATTTTTTCCCTCAGAGGAACTCAGAATGCAGGTGGTTTACTGAAGCATAATGATTTAGACTTAGACAGGTAAATATTTTATTATTATACAGCAACCCTAAATAAAATCTCATAAGATCAAGTCTTACCCTGCCAATGCCCTTCCCCTCCACTCCCTTCAAAATATCCAAGAACAAGAAAGAACAGCTAGGGCTGGACCCTGACAATAGTCCCTGATGGCAGCAGGCCTCTTTGATTACAGATAGAGGTGATTGTCTGGGTAGCAAAAGTCTTCCAGGAATGAAGATGGAGTTGATGTTCCCTGATATAACAGACTACCTGGATTATAGGTAGACATGTAGACTGGAAGTTGGAGCATAGAGGGCACAGAGCAGATGTCACAGCTATAGGGCTGGCTATAGGACCCATGTTTAAGGATTGGGCATGGGTATGTTACCTTGTTGTACTGGGTGACGGAAGATTTTCAGGGATATAGGCAGAGTTTTGGCCCAGGAGACCAGCCACAACATTTTAATGATTAATTAAAGACAGTTACATGTAAAGTTATTAAAGGAGGAGGTTTTACATTTCTAAGAAACTTTTGGTTAAAGTAATGATTTCCTGGATTGTAAGTATTTCTTCACCTTTTACATTACTTTTGGGAGGTTGCTGGTTTACTGTGTTAGGTGAGATTGTTTCTTTTCTAAGCACTTGTCCATTTGTTGCTTTTAGGAAGTATGCAGTTTCATGTGTTCTTAAATGTCTTCCCTCCAAGAAAACTAGGACCAGGCTATCTGACAAATTCTGTAAATATTTCAAGAAAGATTTAATTTTTATCCTTTTACATGAAATAGGAATGAAAGAACACTAACAATTCCATTATACAAAACCAGCATTATTATAATATAAAGCCAGGTAATGACCCAACAACACTTCAATTTCTTTGGTGAACATGAAGGCAAAAATTGTTCAAAATAAGTTCAATCTAAATTAAATGCATTAAAATGTCCATCATTATGTCTGAATGGGTGATATCCTGGAGTTGCAAGTTGGCTCAACAAATCTAAATTATCAGTTTATGAAGTTACGTTCATGTCTTCAGTTTACTTCCATTGATTAACCTGTCTGCTTTTACTGCAATACAAAACTGTTGTTATTACTATAGTTCTGAGGAACAACATGAAATTCGAGATATTGTTCCTTTATTTTTTGGGTTTGTTTGGGAGATCTTGTTTTTTGTGCATGTGTGTTTCTATGAAGTTTAAGATTATTTTTAAATTTCTGTGAAGAATAGTGTTTGTAATCTTAATGAGGGTTTCATTGAATCTGTAGACTGCTTTTGGTAGGAAGTTTATTTTCCCAATTATAACTTTAGCAATTTATACACATAGGATGTATTTTTATCCTATGATTTCATCATCAGTATCTTCAATGTCTTTCAGGTTTTATTAAACACGTCTTTTACTTGCTTGGCTAGAATCGTTACAAAATTTTTTCAGTGCCATTATTTTCCTGCTATTTTTCTTAGTGTGTTACTTGTATATAAGAAGGCTACTGACTTTTGTGTGATAATCTTGCATCCTGCTACTTTACTGAAAGTACTGATCAGCACCAGAAGTTTCCTGGTCGAGTTTTAGAGTCCTTTTTGTATAAAATGATATCATCTTCAAGTAAAGATACTTCAATTTTTTCTTTTCTATATCTACCATTTGATATTCTTTATTTGTCTTATTATTACAACTAAGCTTTCAAGGACTATAGTGAACAAGTATGGAGAAAGTGTACATTCTTGCCTTTTTTCATACTTTTTTTTTTTGTCTCATTTAAAAGTACACTGGTGTTGTCCTGAAATAAATTGTCTTTATTATATTGAGGTATGTCTCTTATATCTCTAGTCTCCTTGGACTTTTATCATGGGATGGTATCAGATATTTGTTGTTGTTGTGTTGAGGGCCTTTCGTGTATCTGGGGAATGATTAACTGCTGTTTCTATTTTAGTATGTTTTATGTGCTGGATTAACCTAATTAATTGCATATGTTAAACCATCCTTCCATCACTGGGATGAAATTGCTTGTTCATGCTGGATGAAATTTTGATGTGTTCTTAGATTCAATTTGTCTCAATTGAGAAATTTTTCATTTATGTTCATAAGGGATATTAGTCAATAATTTTCTTTTTAAAAAGTCTCTGTGTAGTTTTGGTATCAAAACAAGTAGCTTCAGAGAATTTAGAAATGAGTTTTCTGCTTCTATTTTGCAGAATAATTTGGGGAAAGCTGGCATTAATTCTTGTCTGGCAGTCTGACAGTGTTCTGCAATAAATCCATCTGTCCCTGGGCTTTTTCATTGTATTGGTGATGGTAGAAAATTAATTATTGCTGCCTATATTTTACTAGGGATTGTGGATCTGTTTAAATTGTTTTTTATCTCAACTTAACTTTTATAGGTTAAGAATATATTAAGAAATTAATCCATTCATTTTTTAAATTTTATTTTATCTTATTTTTGGGATTATAATTTAATTTTAAGATTTCTTCCTTCCCTTTCCTCTCTCAGAACTTTCCCATGTACCATTCCCTGTTCTCTTTCAAATTCACAAACTCTTATTTTTTCCCTCATGAGCTCATTTCTTTTAAGTTTTTCAGTAGTGAAATACAGGTTTTTAAAGTAGTTCCATATTATGCTCCAAATTTCATATCTTCTATAAGGTCACTGAACATATTCACAATTACTATTTTGAAGTCATTGTCTTATACTTCAGATAAATTGCTTGGTTACATAATTTTAAACAGGGAGTTCTAGCTTCTGGAAGAAGCACATTTTCTGGGTTGTTTATGTTTTGGCAATGGGATTTAGGTGTCTGGAATGTATTACATTTGAATAGATTTGGTGAGAATAATTGGTCTCACTTTTGTTATGTAGATATTTTCATCTCTGTATGCTGTTACCTTAATTTTCAGGATAGTAACAGCTGAATAATGCTTTGGTTATATGTTTTGCAGTCACACTGGGTTTCAGCTTTGAGACTCCAAGGGATACCAAATCAATAGTAAATAGGGTAACAAGAGTTTTACTTGTAATTCCATATTCAGATTCCAAGAAATTCTAGATTGGTGAGGTGTAGATAAGAGTGTTAGGTGAGCAGGTTCTGGACAAGACTGACTCTGAATTATCTAACATAGCAGCTCTCAGTTGGGCTCAAATGGTTCCATCCATATGGTCCAGTAGCTAGTGGTCAGGCTGGATGTTAAATAGCTCTAAGAATCACTACCAGAAGTTCTGGTTAGAAATCCAGATCAGACACAAATCATTTAAGATCAGCACAGTGGCCCTAGTAGATGGTAGATACACAAAAAGGGGAAAGAGTCTGATTCTTGGGTGCCATAGTGGAGTTTAGTGTCCAGCTCCATGTGCTTGGTTGAGGGAATATTATTTAAGGTATTGGGGCAAGTAAAATTCTTCTGAACAAAATTTGTTAGCACATAATTGAGTCTAAAATAACAACAGATGGAATTACATGAAATAAAGTTTTTGCACATCAAAGGAAACTATCACCAGAACAAACAGACAGCTCATAAAATGAGAGAAAAACATTTCCAGTTATGAGGGGACCTTCATTCTCCCACCATCTTCTTCAGACTCCTGAACCATACAGGTAAGCTTCCCTTTCCCAACCCATCTGCCTTTCTCTTTGAACCCTCTAGGCCAAGCCAAGGTGCCCTGAGCAGCCTGCTATGACAGGGGAAGCTCCATTCTTCTGCCTTTCTCTCCCGCCCCTACATTCATCAGACTGAGATTCCCAAATTACACAGCTAATCTTCAGTTCCTCTACCAATATTCCATGTTCTCTCCAAGTCCTCTGGTCCAAGGCAAGCTGCCCTGATCATCCTGCTATCCCAAAGCACCTCCATTCTCTTGCCACATTTCTGCTCACCTTCACTGGAGCTCAGTCGTATGAACAACACAGAACTGTAGGTCCAGAAATATACATCACAAGAATACTCATCAGAGGCCTGTCACACCAGAACCATTGAGGTTCTCCCCCAACCAATACCTACTATGACAAGAACATTCAGAGACCAAAACTATCCAGATGACTAAAGGCCCTCAAAAGAACACAAGAGACAGAAGCTTGGGTATTATGACATCTCCAACACAGCTACCACACTAAAGCAAGCCCTGGATATCCCAACACAACTGAAACACACAAAAATTACCTTAAATCCAATCTTATAAACATGATAGAGGACTTTAAAGAGGAAATAAATAAATCCCTTAAGGAAATACAGTAGTATACAAGTAAACAGGTAGGAGATCTTTATAGAGGTAACAAAATAGAAACGGAAGGAACACTACCAAAGTCTTCTATACTAAACCACACAAAGACTCAACAAAGAAAGAGAACTTTATACCAATTTTTCTTAAGAACATTGAGGCAAAAGTACTCAATAAAATACTAGTAAACAGAATCCAGGAACACCTCAATGTCAATATCTATCAAGAAGCTTCATCCCAGGATGCAGGAATGGCTCCATGTATGAAAATCCATCAACATAATCTACCATATAAATAAACTTAGAGATAAAAAATCAAAAGATCATCTCATTAGATGCTGTAAAAGCCTTTGATAAAATCCAACATCCCTT
Source organism: Mastomys natalensis (assembly GCA_021653895.1). Classification (NCBI taxonomy): domain Eukaryota; kingdom Metazoa; phylum Chordata; class Mammalia; order Rodentia; family Muridae; genus Mastomys; species Mastomys natalensis. The sequence goes on along the minus strand of JAJTUV010000475.1, from coordinate 332,309 downwards.
CATGTTAAAGGTATTAGAGAAATAAGTGATAAAGGGCACATGCCTAAACACAATCAAAGCAATATACAGAAAGCCAATAACTAACATAAAACTAAATGGAGAGAAACTTACAGCCTTTCCACTAAAATCAGGGACTAGTCTTTCCACTCTCTCCATGTCTACTCAATATAGTACTTAAAATTCTAGACAAAGCAATAAAACAACTAAAGAGATCAAGGGGATATAAATTGGAAAGGAAGAAGTCGGAGTATCACAATTCATGATGATATAATAGTATACATAAGCAACACCAAAAATCTCACCAGAGAACTCCTAAAATTGGTATTCACCCTTGATATGAGTGGATACAAAATTAACTTAAAAAAAAATAAACCCTCCATTATAAATGTGCTGAAAAAGAAATTAGAGAAACAGCACCCTTTATAATAGTCAGGAATAATATAAAATATCTTGGTATAACTCTAATCAAGCAAATGAAAGATCAGTATGACAAGAACTTTAAGACCCTGAAGAAAGAAATTAAAGAAGATATCAGAAGATGGAAAGATCTACCATAGCCATGGGCCAGTGGATTAACATAGTGAATATGGCCAATCTTAGCAAAAGCAATCTACAGACTCAATGCAATCCTCATCAAAATTCCAACACAATTTTTAATAAATTTTGAAAGAGCAGTTCTCAACTTCATATGATAAAAAAAAAAAAGCAAAGCAAAATAAAGCAAAACAAACACAAACAAACAAACAAAAAACAGAACAGCCAAAACAATCCTGAACAATAAAAGAACGTCAGGAGGAATCTTATCCCTGACCTCAAGCTGTATTAAAGAACAAAAATGATTTAAAAAAAAAAAACCTGGATGATATTGGTACTGAAACAGACATGTTGATCAATGGAATTGAATCAAAGACCCAAAATAAATCCAAATACTTATGGAAACTTGATTTTATCTAAAGAAACCAAAACCATATAACGAAAAAAGAATGTGTTCAACAAATGATGCTGGACTAACTAGATGCCTACATGTAGAAGAATGAAAATAAACCCTTATTTATCACCCTGCCCAAAACTCAAGTCCAAGTTGATCAAGAATGTCAACATAAACCTTATCATTAAATCTCATAGAACAGAGAGTGGGAAATACCCTTGAAAAGGTACAGGAGATAGCTTCCTGAACAGAAAACCAGTAGCTCAAGCTCTAATCAGCAGTTTATCAATGGGATCTCCTGAAAGGTTTTGTAAGGCAAAGAACACTGTCAATAGGACAAATCAGCAGCCTACAGATTTGGAAAGGATCTTTACCAATCTGACAAGGGGCTGATATTCAAATTTTATAAATAACTCAAGAAGTTGTACATCAACAACACAAATAACCCAATTAAAAAATGGGGAACATAACTAAACAGAATTTTCAGCAAAGAAAATAAATGTTTAAAGTCCCTAGTCATCAGGGAAATGCAACTGCTTTGGATATCAATTTGGTAGTTTATCAAAAAATGAGGAATAGTTCTACCTCAAAATCCAGCTATACCACTCCTCTTGCTCGACTATCTTCATAGCAGTTTTATATATAATAGTCAGTAACTAGAAACAACTCAGATGTCCCTCAACTGAACAATGGATGAAGAAAATGTGACAAATCTACACAATGAATACTATTAATACACAATGGAATATTATTCAGCTATTAAAAAACAAGGCATCATGAATTTTGCAGGAAAATGGATGGAACTTGAGAATATCATCCTGAGTAACTACGTACCAGAAGAACAGGCATGCTATGTACTTTCTTATAAATAGACATTAGCCATAAAATACAAGTATCATGCTATATTCTATAGACCCAAAGAAGCTAAACAAGAAGGAATGAATAAGCGAGGGTGGTTGAATTTCACTTAAGAGGAATAAAATTGTCATAAGAGGCAGATGGAGGTAGGGAACTAGATGGAGTAAGGTTGGAGAGGGGAATGGGGATGTAGGTATTTCAGGATCAGTTGTGGGGAAAACAAGAGAGATAGCTAGATAGCCATGAAAAGGAATGGAAATATGCAACTGATGGGGGTGAGGAAGTGGAAGGCATCTCCACGACACGACAGAGACCTGGGATAAGGGAGGTGCCCAAGAATGAATGATGGTGACCTAAGTTGTGACTCACTATATTGGGTATATGAAACCTGAAGAGGCAATCTCCGGTAGCCAGGCAGGAACAAAAGAGACACCCACCCATCTACAAAACTTTCGATGCAAATGTATCCTGTCTACAAGAAAGACACATGGAATGGAACAGAGACTGAGGGAACAGTCAACCAATAACTGGCCCAGCTGGAAAACCATCCCATGGCCAAACACCAATTCGTAAAACTATTAATGATACTCTGTTATGCTTGCAGACAGGAGCACGTTGTCCTCTGAGAAGCTTCACCCAGCAGCTGACTCAGATAGATATAGACATCCACAGCCAAACAGTGGATAGAGCTTGCAGACTCTTATAGAAGAATAGGAGGTAGGTTTGTGGCCATGAAGGGGATAGGAACTCCACAGGGAGACCAACACAGTCAACTAGTCTGGACTTTGGGGGCTGAATCACCATCTGGACTAACTGGTCCTTAATATCTGGTACAGGGACTATCCCAAAAATTGTCGAGTGCATGTGGAAGATGCTCTTCTAGCTGGACTGCCTTGTCTGGCCTCAGTGGGAGAGGAAGTTCCTAGCTCTACAGAGAATTAAAGTGCCAGAGTTGGGGAATATTCAGGAAAGCCCCTACCCACTTATTGGAGAAGGTGAGGGGGAATGGGGAAAGGATTGTGGGAGTGGGTGCCTGGGAGCGAAGCAGTGATCAAGATGTGAGTAAAGAAAAAAATTAAATTAAATTTTAAAACTTCCAGTTTTATATAGACAGGCTAATATACAGAATTCACAAAGAACTACAGAAGTTAAATACCAAGGAAATAAAACTTCCCAACAATAAATGAGGTGATGGAATGAATTAGTAACTTACAAAGAGAAGGAAAACATGATCAGTAGCCATTTTTAAACGTGTCTGAAATCTCTAATTATTTAGAAAATGCAAATTAACTTTGAGACACTGCTCATTTCAGTCATATAAGCTATCATTAACTCATTTGTCAACAAATGTTAGAAAGAGGACTCCTTAATCAATGCTGGTGGGAGAGCAATAGTTTTTTAAGACAAGGTATTACCATGTAGTTCTATCAATCCTAACACTCACCACATAGATCAGGCTCACCTAAAACTACCAGAGATGCAGCTGCCTCTGCCTCCCAAGTGCCAGACCAACATATACATATATATTACATTCACATACACATATGCATATATTGTCCATATCTCTGCACACACACACACACACACACACACACACACACACACACACATATATATATATATATATATATATATATATATATATATATTGCATATCTGTAGTTCACTCCTTTTTAGTGATGTCTAGAGTTGTGTGTGTATGTATATATATATATATATATATATATATATATATATATATATATGTTTTACATGTGTAAATACACATATATGATTATTGTATATGTGTACATACATACATATAACATACAATCAAATCATTTTATCTAACTATCTGATGACACTATTTTTAAAATATCTGAATCTTATTTTCAACACAATCAATATAATTGTTTTAAGCTGTTAAGTAATGATAAGAGTTCCCTCAGGGCTGGGCAGTGGTGGTGCACGCCTTTAATCCCAGCACTTGGGAGGCAGAGGCAGGCGGATTTCTGAGTTCGAGGCCAGCCTGGTCTACAGAGTGAGTTCTAGGACAGCCAGGACTACACAGAGAAACAGTGTCTCAAAAAAACAAAAAAACAAAAAAAAAAAAAGTTCCCTCAGTTGATAGGAGTAATTATGATAATTTAATGAACAAACCAAATCAATTAGATATTTATTTTTCTGGTTTTAACTCATTAATTGAAGCTTTCCATCCAGAATTTCTATAGCCTCTTTAAACATCAAAATATTCTTTAGAAGAAATATCTTGGGGAAATTTCCAAATTGCTCAGTTATTGGCAACAGCTAGATTTGAAAAGCTCCCATCTCAAGATCCAGCTCCAATAACTAGCTTTTTTGTAAAAATGTAGTATTCCAGAAACTGAATCGCATCTTTACCCTGAACAGAAGGTGCTGGGAGCTTGGCTAAACCCAATTCTTAACAGTTTTTTTAGGCTCCACAAAAATACAGTATGAGTGTGAAAAACTATAAATAAAGAGAATATGCAAGTGTTACACTGGATACTAGCAGTGATGGAGTCTACTAACCTGAAATCATATGTTAGATCATGGAAGAGCTTGAAAAATTGATCATTCTCTGAGATCACAAAGATTAATTAAAAATATAAAGGCCCATTACTGACAACTAAGCAGTTGCAGAATTGTTCCCAGAGAATGTTGGTCATCTATGATTTTGATGAATTGAGAATTACTATATTCTGTGATGAGCAAAACAATCATCTTTGTTTAAATCATTTTAATGTAGGAAACAATCCCTATTTCATCTTTTAACATAAACCTCTACTTGTAATTATGGATAGCATTCTTTAGTAACAGTCCAGTGTCTGATGCATATGACATACACAACAGTTAAAGCACAATCTTCTAAATGAAGAAAGAACAGAAAGTATAAGATTTCTAATGATTTTTTATCAGTTACTAGTTTTCTATTCACTTGTCTTAAGCATAAGGCAAAATATACTTAAGGGCATTAAACTGATGTCTGTATACTTCATGTACTTGAAAAAAACATGTTTCAAATATATTAAGGTTTCTGGATTTTGACACAGGAAATAATTGATCAGTATTAAAGCTTTGTGTACCTACATAAAGGTTCTGAAACTTTGTTGTGATTTTAAGCTGCTCCTATGGTGATTCTTTTGATGTGTGGAAGCAGCAGAAGATATTTTCTGAAGTCATCACTGTCTAAATGCATCATATGTGGAGTGAAGCAGAAAAGTTATCAGATCTATTCATATACCATGCCCGCCCTCGACAATGCCAATGAAAGACTCATCCTGCTTTATTTATCTCCATAGCATCATGGAGTTCTGATTATAGTAGCTAAACACTTCTCAAATTTCATTCTTTCAGTTTCTTTCATCATTTATTATTTCTTACATTACTGATGATTCTGCTCGGTTCTGCTTATGCTAGTTTCAAAGATGATGCCATAGGCCTCTCAGAATTAACTGTCTACTATAATCCAAAATTTGCTACTTAAGTCTTCCACTAATTACTTATCAGTGGCTCAAAATGAACTACATGTTTAATTAAAAAAAATGTATTGATACTTTGGTTGCTCGTCCCACCTAACCCCTCTTGTTGCTATAACTAGGTCTGGCTTCACTCTACCTGAGTACTTAAATATGTGTTACACTGTGTTTCTCGACTCTTAGCCACACACAGTACTATTCTTTATGGAATGTGCCTATAGCTGTATCTTTGCCTGTGTTCTTGATGTACACTGGACTATAATTATCAAGAATTATCTTGCCTGATACCCTCTGTCTCTGAACTCTAAGTGAGATTGGCATTTGACTCTCATATTCTACAATTCATAATTATGCCAAATGTATCTTTACTCCTTCCATTTGTTGTGCAATCTCCTTTAGCTTTTGTATGTCTTGTCTTCTTCATGTTGTTGAATCTTCAAGGTTATAAACTATCTTGTTTCTATTAAATTCATAGAGACTAGAGAGGTGCTGTATACAAAACAGATACTCAAAATGTTTATTGAGGAAGAAGCTATTGAGCAAATATTTAAAGTGCTGGTCAACAGCTTAGAAAATTAATGTGTTTTTAATCCTACTTTGTGATATCTGCACTAGAATTTATGAAGATGGCAGCCTACACTCTGGAAGATCATCGTAAAATATGCTAATTTACAACTCTTCAAATGGCTTCTACTATAGCATAGGTAGGAATTAAATTTAAATGTCTATGATAAAGCAGATATAAAGAAATAATCTATATTTATAAAAGAAATTATTATTATTTTTCTAAGCTGAGCAGTGTGGCATGTGCCTACAATTTCAGTGCCTAAGACATGAACAAAGGAGGATCCAGGCTCTATGCCAACCTCTACCACATCAGAAGTTTGAGATCAGCCTGTGCCACATGAAATCTGCTCTTAAACTGAATTTTTTCCAGAAACAATATAATAATTTTCCAAATATGCTAAAGGATCTGTGAGAATATTGACTTTGTGATTTTTTTATGTAATATATCTAAAACATTGTCAATCTTATATTTGTGTTACATTGATTTCTGAAAACAACTCTTTTGCAAAGCAGAAAACAGATACCAGAAAATTTTATAAAGAATCTAAAGATAAATCAATGCAGAAGAGTTTGTGTCTACCTCCTAAAAACTGTGTTCTTCAAGGTCAGATGATTTATAAAGAGGAAAACTCCTGTAAGCAATTTTTAAAGGTACAAATTAGTTATAACATGTGCTGAGTTAATTACATCTAAAAATATTCCAACCTTTTTTTTTTTTTTACTTTTAGCACTTAAACATCTGTTGGTATATTCACAGATCTTCTTGGATTCCACAATCAATTAAATGATGCTTTCCTTGAAAGGAGTCTAGACTATGGCAATAGTCTACCACTAAGTTTGTCTAAAAAGTGTTACTGCTGGTCAAGAATTTACATTGGAATAGGCATATTTTGGAACATGAGAAATTTGTTTCTTTTAACATCAATACATATTCTTTAAAGTCTTATAAATGAAAATTTAGGTTTACAAAAAATTTTAAGCTTGCATGTTGCTATAACCAAATTTACAGATTACTCAAATTCTTTCTCATGACATTAAACAGTAACCTTTCTATGAGGTTTCAGGAATAATGCATGAATAGATGTATGTATTAGTATCTGGTTTCCAGATGCATGTGACAAAGGGACCCTAGGACCAAAGCCATAAACTATCCTATATTCAACCATCAAAACTCAAAATATACATCTTCCACAGTGGTTGTACCACTTTGTAATCCCACCAAAAATGGAGGAGCGTCCCTCTCTCTCCAATCCTTATGAGAATGTATTGTTACTTCAGTTTTGATCTGACTGGTATAAGGTAGAATCTCAGGATCATTTTGATTTGCATTTCCCTGATAACTAATTACTTTGAACATTTCTGTAAGTGCTTCTTGGCCATTTGAGATTCTTCTGTTCTGAATTCTCAGTTTAGTTTTATACCCCATTTTTTAAATTGGGTTATATTTGGGTTTTTTGGAGGTTAGCTTTTAGAATTCTTTATATATCATGTGTGGGCAGTGGGCTGTGAGAAGCAGCTGAGTGCCTGGTTGACCATAGGTATTGAATCCTGGACCTTTATCAGATGGGAGGTGTTTGGCTCTGCTTCCTGGCCCTGGTTCTTTTCATTTAGCTCCAGCCCTCCACAGCCCATTTCACAGAGAGGTCTATGGCCATCCATCATGAGGAACAGTGCCTCAGACTGTCACACATGTAGATAAGTCAATAGGCATTATCTGCTGCCAGACCCTAACCCACCTAAAACTGTATATAAGGGCTCTATTCAGAAGTAAAAGGTGTGCAAGAATCATCCTGGTGTCTGAGAGTTTCTGTAGCAAGAGCTGTAACACTTGGGAAGAGATTTGTTCTCCCCAAAACTGCCTCGGACACCAAACTGCCTCCTTGTCAGCTAGCTGGCTTCTTAACTTCCTGGGCAGGCCAGCTCAATGTGGAGAGACTGATGCAGCACCTGGGAGTGACCAGGTGGGTGTCAGCAGAGACCCGAGCAGAGACAGCAGTGGAGGCAGTCGATCTCCCCTCCCTGCTCCCACTCTGTCCCCTTGGCCCAGACCCCTGCACCAGGCTGGGCCCAAGATCCTGGGACGCTCTCAAGAACAAGGGACCCACAATCATGGATATTAGCTTTCTATCAGCTATGGGGTTAGTGAAGGTTTTTTCCCAATTTGTATTTTACAAATGGTCCTATTGATGTATTTTGCCTTCTAGAAGCTTTTCAGTTTCATGAGGTCACATTTATCAATTGATCAAGTGTCCATAATACATGTGGGTTTGTTTCTTGGTCTTCATTTCTATTCCATTGATAGTCTTGTCTGTCATTGTAGCAATACCATTTATCCCTATTACTCTTTAGTACAGCTTGAGGTCAGGGATGGAGATTCCACAAGAATTGTATTTGCTCTCTTGAGTTTTTTGTTTTTCATAAGAAATTGGGAATTGTGCTTTCTATGTCTGTGAAGAATGGTGTTGAAATTTTTTTTTCATTTTTTTTTATTCACCTTACATCCTAGTCAAGCCCCCTCCCTCCTCTCCTCTCAGTCCCACCCTCATAAAGCCCTCCTCCATTAGCCCATCTTCTTCTCCTCAAAGAAGAGGAATCCCCCCATGGGTACCAACCCTCTCTAGAACATTGACTCTCAGAAGGACTAAGCACATCCTTTCCAACTGATGCCCAACCAAGCAGTCCAGTTAGGGGAACAGGATCCAATGGCAGGCAACAGATTCAGAGACAACTCCACTCCAGTTCTTTGGGTACCCATATGAAGACCAAGCTGCACATCTGCTGCAAATGTTAGGGGGGACTAGGTACAGCTCCTGTACCCTCTTTGGTTGGTGGTTCAGTCTCTGTGAGCCCCCATGGACATAGGTTAGTTGTCTTTGTAGATCTTTTTTTTTTTTTTTTTTTTTGATATTTTAAACTTTTATTTATATTCCCTTGCAGTGCTTAGCCTCACAGCCTAAGCAAAATTCAGATTGCCAGACAGAGAGGGTTCTGGGTAGCCCCTCTCTTGCTTGGTCTAGGGGTGGAAGTCTCTTCTTTTAGGTTGGGTGGAGATGGGTTTGAGGAACACCCTGGATAAAGTAACAACCTCATCTTGACTCTCGTGGTTCCTCCATAGCTAACTTATGATAATGTATCTAAATAGGTTTTGCTACCAATTATCTATCTGTTGTATCACAAAGTTAGTCAGCCTATTTAAGGCCTGGGACTAAAAGAAATCGCAGAGATAACCCAATTAATGGTCCCAAGATGGGAGGAAGTGGGGTTGACAACCATAGAGAGGTTGAAAACCAGTCTTTGTACCAGCTCTCATATTCCTCTTTCTCTTTCTCTCTCTGTCATTTCTCTGGGCCTTCTCTGACCTTCTTCATGTTCTCTTTAACCATCCCTGTCTTGTCTATGTAAGGGCAACATTCTTCTTAAGGGCTGTACAGAGTCAAGAGCTGTACACAGTCTTTTCTATTGTAGAAGAATAAATCAAGTCCAATAAAGTCCTTTGCAATTTTTGGAGATCATTCAGACATCAAAACGAGGGATTTCTTCAGATTAGTGATGTCAGTTCTAGCTGTTTGGTGTCTTGTCAATGGCCTATCAAAGGTCTGAGTAGTATAAGTCTGGAGGGCAGCATCAGGATTAGAGCTTCTACCAGCAGACATCACGGGTGTTTCCTTTTTACCTGTTCTCAGGCTGGAGGTTTAGACCCTGGGAGCTCTGGTTGAATCTTTTGATACTCATTCTAAAAAGGACAAAAGTACCCTCACTTTGGTCTTCCTCCTTCTTCTTGAGTTTCATGAGATCTATGCATTGCGTCTTAGGTATTGTGTGCTTTTGGGCTAATATCCGCTTATCAGTGAGTGCATACCATGTGTGTTCTTTTGTGATTGGGTCACTCTCACTCAGGATGATATTTTCTAGCTCCATCCATTTGTCTAAGAATTTCATGAACTCATTGTTTTTAATAGCTGAGTAGTACTCCATTGTGTAAATGTACCACATTTTCTGTATCCATTCTTCTGTTGAAGGACATCTGGGTTCTTTCCAGCTCATGGCTATTATAAATAAGGGCGCTATGAACATAGTGGAGCATGTGGCCCTGTTGTATGTTGAAATATCTTCTGGGTATATGCCCAGGAGTGGTATAGGGTCCTCAGGTAACACTATGTTCAATTTTCTGAGGTACCTCCAGACTGCTTTCCATAGTGGTTGTACCAGCTTCAATCCCACCAACAATGGAGGAATGTTCCTCTTTCTCCACATCCTTGCCAACATCTGCTGTCACTTGTGTTGAAATTTAGATAGTTATTGCTTTAAATCTGTAGATTGCTTTTGGTAGGATGGCCACTTTTTACTATGTTAATGCTACCAATATATTAGCATTGGAGATCTTTCCATCTTCTGAGGTCTTCTTTAATTTCTTTCTGAGAAACTTGATGTTCTTGTCATACAAATCTTTCACTTGTTTGGTTACAATTACACCAAGATATTTTATATTATTTGTCACTATTGTGAAGTATGTTATTTCCTTATTTTTTTCTCAGCCTATTTATCATTTGTAAAAAGGAAGGCTACTGATTTGTTAGAGTTAATTTTATATTCAGCCACGTTGTTGAAGTTGTTGATCACTGTAGAAATTCTCTGGTAGAATTTTGGGGATCACTTATGTATGCTTTCATTTCATCTGCAAATAGTGATACCTTGACTTCTTCCTTTTCCAATTTGTATCCCCTTGATATCTTTTTTGTTAGCATTCTGTCTAAGCTCACCTTTGTTGTCTTATTGCTCTAGCTAGAAGATCCAGTACTATATTGAATAGATAAAAAGGAAGTGGGCAGCCCTAAATTGTCCCTGATTTTAGTGGGATTGCTTCAAGTATCTCTACATTTAATTTGATATTGGCTGTTGGTTTGTTGTATATTGCTTACATTATATTTAGGTATGGGCCTTGAATTCCTGATCTCTCCAATACTTTTAACATGAAGGGGTATTGAATTTTGTCAAATGCTTTTCCAGCATCTAATGAGACAATCATATGATTTTTTCCATTGAGTTTGTTTATATAGTGGATTACTTTAACTAGTGTTCTTATATCAAACCATCCATATATCCTGTTATGGAACCCACTTGTTTGTGGTGAATGATGCTTTTGATGTGTTTCTTTGATTCTGTTTGTAAGAATTTTTTGAGTATTTTTGTATCAATATGCATAATCAAAATTGGTCTGAAGTTCTGTTTCTTTGTTGAGTTTTGTGTGATTTAGGTATCAGAGTAATTGTGACTTCACAGAATGAGTTAGGTAGTGTTCATTTTGTTTCTATTATATGGAATAGTTTGAGGAGTATTAGTAATAGCTCTCCTTTGCAGGTCTGGTAGATTCTTCACTAAAACCTTCTGTCCCTGAGTTTTTCTGTTTGTTTGTTTGGTTTGATTTGGTTTGTTTAGTCTGGTTTGTTTTTTGTTTTGATTTGTTTTGCTTTGCTTGTTTTCTTCTTTTGTTTTTTGTTATTTTTTAGGGTTTATTTTATTGGATATTTTTATTTTCTACATTTCAGATGTTATCTCCTTTCCCCATTTCCTCCTTCCGGAAACCCCAATCCCATCACCCCTCCTCATTTGACTCCCACACACCTAGCCTTCAAATTCCTCCACAATGAACATCGAGCCTTCACAGGACCAAGGATCTCCTCTCCTGCCTATGCCCAACAGCATACTGCACTACATATACAGCTGGAACCTTGGGTCTCTCCTTCTGTGTTCCCAGGCTAGTTGTTTAGACCCCAGGAGCTCTGGTTGGTTGGTATTGTTGCTCTCCCCATGGGGCCACAAATCCCTTCAGCTCCTTCAGTCTTCTCTCTATAACTCTTCCATTGGAACCTGAATGATCAGTTCAATGGTTAGCTGTGAGCATTCACTTCTGTATATGTCAGGGTCTGGCAGACCTCTAAGGAGACAGCTATATCAGACTCCTGTCAGCATGCACTTCCTGGCATCCACAACAGTGTCTGCTTTAGGTGACTGCACATGGGATGGATCCCCAGATTGGGTAGTCACCAGATGGCCCCTCCTTCAGTCTCTGCTAATAACTTTGTCTATATATTTGTTCCTGTGAGTATTTTGTTACTCCTTCTAAGAAGAAATCTCCAGCTTCTGGCTATTATAAATAAGCTGCTATGAACATATGTGTGTCCTTGTTATATGTTGGAGCATCTTCTGGGAATATGCCCAGGAGTGGTATAGCTGGTCTTCAGGTAATGCTATGTTCAATTTTCTGAGGAACCACCAGACTGATTTCCAGAGTGGTTGTACAAGCTTGTAATCCCACCAATAATGGAGGAGTGTTCCTCCTTTCTCCACATCCTTGCCAGGATCTACTATCACCTAAGTTTTTGATCTTAGTTATTCTGACTGGTGTGAGGTAGAATCTCAGGATTGGTTTTGATTTGCTTTACACTGATGACTAAGGATGTTGAACATTTCTTTAGGTGCTTTTGGACCATTTGAGTTTCCTTAGTTGAGAATTCTTTCTTAAGTTCTGTACCCCATTTTTAATAGGATTATATGATTGTCTGGAGTTTTAATTTCTTGAATTTTTTGTATAGATTTTTCTTGAATTTTCCTATAGAGGATAGAAGACCTCTATAGGATTTAGGATTGATAAAGATTTTTCCCAATCTGTTGATTGCCATTTTGTCCTATTGACAGTGTCCATTGCCTTACAGAAGCTTTGCAATTTTATGAGGCCCCATTTGTCAATTCTTGATTCTACAGCATTAGCCACTGGTATTCTGTTCAGGTCCGCTGGGGTGTTGAATTTTGTCAAGTGCTTTCTCAGCATCTAGTAAGATGATTGTGTGGTTTTTCTCCTTTGAGCAAGTTTATAGAGTGGATTACATTGATGAATTTCAGGATATTGAACCATCCCTTCATTTCTGGGATAAAGTCTACTTGGTGGCCATTTTTCCTTTTGTTCTTGATTGTGATGGGTGATTGTTTTGATGTGTTCTTGGATTCAGTTTGTGAGGATTTTATTTAGTATTTTTGTATCAATATTCATAAGGGAGATTGGTCTAAAGTTCTCTTTCTTTGTTGGGTCTTTGTGTGGTTTAGTTATGAGTATATTGTGTCTTCATAGAATGAATTGGGTAATGTTTCTTCTGTTTCTATTTTGTAGAATAGTTTAAAGGTTGGGCTCATAGAATACTATAGATAATTAGGTCTTCCTGGATGGTCTGGTAGAATTCTGCACTAAAACCTTCTGGTCCTGGGCTCTTTTTGGTGGGGAACTTTTAATGACTGCTGCTATTTCTTTAAGGGTTATCAGATTGTTTAGGTGGTTTATCTGACCTTGATTTAACTTTGGACCTGGTGTCTGTCTATAAAATTGTACATCTCATCCAGATTTTCCATTTTGTAGTGGGAATCTGATGATTTTTTGAATTTCCTCCATTTCTGTTGTTCTGTCTCCTTTTCAGTTCTGATTCTATTATTTGAATAGTTTCTCTGTGCCCTCTGGTTAGTCTGGCTAAGGGTTTATTTATCTTGTTGATTTTCTCAAAGAACCAGTTCCTGATTTTGTTGATTTTTTGTATAGTTTGTTTTGTTTCTAGTTGGTTGATTTCAGCTCTGAACTTGATTATTTCCTGTTGTCTACTTCTCTTAGGTGTGTTTGCTTCTTTTTGTTCTAGAGCTTTCAGGTGTGCTGTCAAGTTACTAGTGTGTGCTCTGTCCAGTTTCATTTTGTAGGCACTTGGAGCTATGAGTTTTCTTCTAATCACTGCTTTCATTGTGTCTCATAAGTTTTGGTGTGATGCGTTCTCATTTTCATTAAATTTTAAAAAGTCTTTCATTTCTTTATTTCTTCCTTAACCTAGTCATCATTGAGTAGAGCTCTGTTCAGTTTCCATGTGTATGTGGTCTTCCTGTTGGTTTTGTTATTATTAAAGACCAGCTTTAGTCTGTGGTGATCTGATAGGATGCATGGGATTATTTCAATCTTCTTGTATCTCTCAGACATGTTTTGTGGCCACTTAGGTGGTCAATTTTGCAGAAGGTACCATACTGCTGAGAAGAAGGTATATACTTTTGTTTTAGGATGAAATATCCTATAGATATCTGTTAAATCCATTTGGTTCATACCTGCTCTTAGTTTCACTGTGTCTCTGCTTAGTTTCTGTTTCCATGACCTGACAACTGGTGACAGTGTGTTGATGAAGTCTCTGACTATTATTGTGTGAGGTGCAATGTGTGCTTTGAGCTTTAGTGAAGTTTCTTTTATGAATGTGGATGCCCTTGCATTTGGAGCATAGATAGTCAGAATTGAGAGTTCATCTTGGCAGATGTTTTCCTTTGACAAGTATGAAGTGTTCTTTAACTTTTTTGATACTTTTGGTTTGAAAGTCGATTTTATTCAATATTAGAAAGGCTACTCCAGCTTGTTTCTTGAAATCATTTAATTGGAAAATTGTTTTCCAGACTTTACTCTGAGGTAGTGTCTGCCTTTGTCACTAAGGTTCATGTCCTGTATGCAGCAAAATGCTCGGTCCTGTTTGTGTATCCATTCAGTTAGTATATGTCTTTTTATTGGGGAATTGAGTCCATTGATATTAAGAGATATTTAGGAAATGTGAATGTCACTTCCTGTTATTTTTGTTATTAGAGGTGGAATATTATTTTTATAGCTATCTTCTTTTGGGTTTGTTGGAAGATACTTTCTTGCCTTATCTAGGATGTAGTTTCCTCCTTGTGTTAGAGTTTTCCATTTATTATCCTTTGTAGGGCTGGATTTGTGGAAAGATATTGTGTAAATATGATTTTGTCATGAAATATCTTGGTTTCTCCATCCATGGTAATTGAGAGTTTTGCTGGTATAGTAGCTTGGGCATTTTTGTTCTCTTAGGTCTGTATGATGTCTGTCCAGGATGTTCTGGCTTCCATAGTCTCTGGTGAGAAGTCTCGTGTAATTCTGATAGATCTGCCTTTATAAGTTAATTGACCATTTTCCCTTACTGCTCTTAATATTTTTTTCTTTGTTTGTACATTTTGAGTTTTGATTATTATGTGACGGGGCAAATTTACTTTTCTGGTCTAGTCTATTTGGTGTTCTGTAGGCTTCTTGTATTTTTATGGGCATCTCTTTTTTAGGTTAGGGAAGTTTTCTTTTATATTTTTTGAAGATATTTCTGACTCTTTAAGTTAGGAATCTTTGCTCTCTTCTATATTTATTATCCTTAGGTTTGCCCTTCTCATGTGCCCTGGATGTTTTGGGTTAGGAGATTTTTGCATTTTGCATTTTATTTGACTGTTATGTCAGTGTTTCCTATGTCACCTTCTGCAACTGAAATTCTCTCTTCTATCTCTTGTATTCTGTTGGTGATGCTTGCATCATGACTTCTGATCCCTTTTCTAGGTTTTCTATTTCCAGGGTAGTCTCCCTTTGTGATTTCTTTATTGTTTCTACTTCCATTTTTAGAACCTGGTTGGTTTTGTTCAATTCCTTCACCTGTTTGGTTGTGTTTTCTAGTAATTCTTTAAGGGATTTTTGTGTTTCCTCTTTCAGGGCTTCTACCTTTTTACCTGTGTTCTCCTGTATTCTTTAAGGGAGTTATTTATGTCCTTCTTAAAGTCCTCTATCATAATTATGAGAAGTGATTTTAAATCTGAATCTTGCCTTTCCAGTGTGATGGGGTATCCAGGACTTGCTATGGTGGGAGAATTGGGTTCTGGTAATACCAATTAACCTTGGTTTCTGTTGCTAACATTCTTGCACTTGCCTTTTGCCATCTGCTTATCTCTAGTGCTACCTGCACTCACTGTATCTGACTGGTGCCTATCTCTCCTGCTATCTTGATTGTGTCAGAGCTGCTCTGATTCCAGTTGTCTCTGTGATCCAGTGATCCTGGGTGTCAGAGCTCCTGGGAGCCAGGATGCCTTTGGGATCTGTCATCCTATGATCCTGGATATGTTAGAGCTCCTGGGAGTCCAGCTTTCTCTGGGTATTGTGAGATTGGTTGCATAGGTCGTGCCCAAAGTCTCCTCAGGTCACCAGCTCAGCATGGAAGGAATCCATGCTGATGGATCAGGATATGGTGTCTTCACAGGAGCAGACCAGCTAGGAGTTGCTCTGAGCGCAGTGGATCCTCAACTGATCTGAGTGAAGTGGATATGAATGATCATCTGGGATGGATCTGAATATGTTGTCTTCCTGGGAGCTGACCAGCTATAAGTCTGCCCCAGCGAGAAGGGAAAGGTGGAGGGGGCAAAAAGGGAGTGGTATTCGGACGGTGGGGTTTTGGTGGGTGATGGGTCCCTAGTGCTCTTCTGGTCCCCCAGCTGCAGCTCTAGGACTTTGGGTCATGGTGTAGAGTTCTTACCAACTGCTCTGAGTGCAGAAAGTCCTCTGGGATGGGTCTGAATATGGTGTTCTTCCTGGGAGCAGACCAGCTATGGTTTGCCCCAGCAAAAGGCCAGGCAGGGAGCTCTTTTATTTTAATTATTTATTTATTTGTATTTATTTATTTATTTATTTATTTATTTAATGTTGGGAGGTTTTATTTCCTTAGTTGAATAAAGGGTTTTGTAGTGATATGATGATTTTTTTGAATGTCTTCAGTTTCTGTTGTTATGTTTCCCTTTTCATTTCTGATTGTGTAATTTGGATTTTGTTCTGTGTCCTTTAGTTAGTTTGGCTAAGAGTTTATCTATCTTGTTAATTTTCTCAACAAACCAGCTTTTGTTTTTGTTAATTCTTTGTATTGTTCTATTTGTTTGTAATTGGTTGATTTGTGCCTTGAGTTTGATTGTTTCCTTCCATTTACTCCTCCATGGTGTGTTTGCTTCTTTTTTTCTAGGATATCAGGTATGCTGTTAAGTTGCTAACTTAGGATCTCTCCAATTTCTTTATGATATGACTTAGTGCTATGAATTTTCCTTTTAGCACTGCTTTCACTGTGTAGAATAAGTTTGGATACCCTGTGTCTTCATTTTCATTGAATTCTAGAGAATCTTTAATTTCTTTCTTTATTCCTTCACTAACCAAGTTACCACTGAGTAAAGAGTTTTTCAGTTTCCATGGGTATGTGGGCTTTCTGTTGTTTTTGTTGTTATTGAAGTCTAGTCTTAGACTATTGTGATCTGATAGGATGCATGGGATTATTTCAATCTTCCTGTATACCTTGAGACTTGCTTGTGTCCAATTATATGATCAGCTTTGGAGAAGGTACTATGTAGTGCTGAGAAGAAGTTTATTCTTTTGTTTTAGGGTGAAATATTCTGTATATATCTGTTAGATCCATTTGGTTCATGACTTCTACAGTTTCACTGTGTCTCTGTTTCATTTCTGTTTCAATGACCTGTCAATTGGTGAGAGTTGGGTGTTGAAGTTATTGTGTGAGTTTCAATGTATGTTTGAGCTTTAGTAAGGTTTGTTCTATGAATACAGGTGCCCTTGCATTTGGGGCATAGATGTTCAGAATTGAGATTTCCTCTTGATGAATCTTTTTCTTTGATGAATATGGAGTGTCCTTATTCATCTCTTTGATGAGCTTTGGTTGGAAGTCTTTTTATTGGCTGTTAGAATGGCAACTTCTGCTTGTTTCTTGGGACCATTTGCTTGGAAATTTTTTTCAAATCCTTTACACTGAGTTAGTGGCTGTCTTTGTCATTGAGGTGTGTTTCTTGTATTCAGCAAAGTTCTAGATACTGCCAGCATATACAGTCTGTTAACCTATGACTTTTTATTGGGGAATTGAGTTCAGTGATGTTGAAAGATGATTGTGTGTTCCTCTTATGTTGGATTTTGGAGGTGGTAGTGTGTGTGTGTGTGTGTGTGTGTGGGTGCAGTTTTGTTGTGAAATAATTAATTTCTTATTTTTCTCTTTTGTGTAGATACCCTCCTTGTGTTGAAGTTTTCCTTGTAGAATTCTCTCTGAGGATGGATCAAATTTGGGTTTGTTATGTAATATTCTTGTTTTCTCCTTTTATGAAGATTGTGAGTTTTACTGGGCTAGCATTTATGTTCTTCTAGGGTCTGCATGACATCTGTACAGGATGTTCTTGCTTTTAGAGTCTCTACTGAAAAGTCTGGTGTAATTCTGATAGATCTATCTTAAATATTACTTGGCCCTTTTCCCTTATACTTTTTAATATTCTTTCTTTGTTCTGTGCATTTAGTGTTTTTATTATGTCATGAAGGATTTACTTTTCTGGTCCAATCTATTTGTGTTCTGTAGGCTTCTTGTACATTTATAGCCATTTCTGTCTTTAAGATGGTGAAGTTTTCTTCTATGATTTTGTTGAAGATGGTTTCTGGTCTTTTGAGCTGAGAAACTTTGCTCTCTTCTATTCTTATTATTCTTAGGTTTGATTTTCATCATGCCCTGGATTTCCTGGATGTTTTGTATTAGGAGTTTTTACACTTTGTCTTTTCTTTGACAATTATCAATATCTTCTACACCTGAGATTCTTTCTTCTATCTCTGTGTTTTCTTTTGGTGATGCTTGCATCTGTAGCTCCTGACCTCTTTGCTAGGTTTTTCATTTCCATTGCCTCTATTTGAGATTACTTTAGTATTTCTATTTCCATTTTTTAGGTGTGGACAGTTTTGTTCATTTACTTCACCTGTTTGATTGTGTTTTTCTGGATTTCTTTAAGGGATTTATTTGTTTCTTCTTTAAGGTCTTCTATGTTTTCTATGTTTCTTTAAGTGAGTTATTTATATCTTCCTTAAAGGTCTTTACTATCTTCATGAGATGGATTTTAGGTCAGCATCATACTTTTCAGGTGTGTTGAGGTATTCAGCACTTGCTGGGGTGGGAGAACTGGGTTCTGATGGTCCCAAGTTATATTGGGCTTTGTTGCTTATACTCTTGTGTTTGCCTCTTGACATCTGATTATCATCTGTTAAGTGGCCTTGATGTCTCTGTCTGGCACTTGCATCCTGTGTCCCTGGCTTGCAACAGATATCCTGGAAGACTTGGAGCCCTGACTACAACAGATCTCCTCAGAGATCTACAGATTGTGAGGTGTTAAGAGGAGCAGACACAGATCTGACCTGGTTGAGGTACAGATCAGAAAGGTTACATTCAATTATTAAAGAACATATTTTTAAATGCTTAGTTTTGTGATTTTATTTTTATTTTATTATTTTGTTGTTTTCTTGTTGTTGTTTGCATTTGCACTGTCTTTTGAAACTATTTTCTAAGATGTATTCTGGGTAATTTCCTAGCAAGAACTGAGTACTTTGGCATTTATTTTAATGTGACTTGTCCAAGGAAATGTTCCCTTAGTTGTGTGTCTAGGCATGTCTTTTGTTTTTTGTTTTGCTTTTTAAAATTGTTTTTGGATTTAAATTATTTTGTTTTATTTTCTCAAGTACATGTTGCTATGTAAAGATTTGGAGTTTATAGTGATTGCTTCATCAAAGACTCCACTCCATTGCTTCTGTGTCTAATGTTCCTGATGAAAATCACATCTTAGGCCTATTCTGATTTCTTTTAAAGATTTTATTCCAGATCCTTTAAAGAATTTTTCTTATAATTAATTATCAAAAATTTTAAGATGATGTATCCAGGTATTTATTTTATTTTCAAGGTGTATTATAACCTTTGATTCTACAATTTATTTAAAATAGGTCTGAAAATTCTTTTTTGATATATAGTTTTTTAATTTTTTTGGACATGGTAGGTTTTTTTTCTTTTTTTTTTCTTTTATTGGATATTTATTTATTTATATTTAAAATGTTATCCCTTTCCCAGTTTCCCCTATAGAAATCTCCTACCCCATCCTCCATCCCCTTGCTTCTTCTTCTTTTTTTTTTAATTGGATATTTTATTTACATTAAAATTCTTACCTTTTATTAATTCATGGCAAAATTTTGGCACCATTTCTTTCTCCAAATTTTTACTGGAATATTGAATTGCATATATTTCCAGGCTTTTTTTCTGTTTCAAATATATCTTATACTTTGATCGGTTTTCATTTATTTCTTTCTGCATTTATACAGTTTTCTCACAATTTTTCATTCTAAATAATGATGTCAAATAGAAATGTAGGATTTCTTTCAGTAGTAGATTATGTGCTGAATGTAATCTTTAACTATTATGTAATATTATGATAATAACGTAATCATTGACTTTTGGTTAAATCTCCAGAAGATGAAAGGAGAATGGAAGAGTATAGGGGCAGTCAGGTACTGGGAGATACAAGAGAGCATTTATTAAAAGTTTCTATATTTAAATAGACAAAACCCATGACTGGAATGATAATAAGACTCTAAGGCTCTGGGCAAAATCCTCAGACAGCTGGTTAGTCAGTCATTACCATATTTATAAAACAAAATGAGTTTTTCCTCCTAGAGTAGTTTGAAGCAAGGACCAGCCCAAGTTTGAGTCTCCTTTCTCTCTCTTCACTTATTGTCTATGATCTGTAGTCTGTTGGTAGTCTGTCTACTGTGTGTGTCTGATATCTGTCTGTCCCTGAAAGAGGACATTTGTTGATTACATTGTTTTTTTAAAGACAGATCACACTTAAAAGGGCTTAGTATACAAAAGGTTAACTGGGCACATAGTTTTAAATGATTTCAAGGCACATTATTAACTTAGTTGCAAGGTCAAGAAACTTTTCATTTCCAAGATCAAGAGGTATTTTCATAAAATGCTATTCCTACAATTAGCCGAACTGATGCAGGATCAAATCACCCTAATTTTCTATTTATATTCTGAGACAAAGGCTGCTCAGGGAAGTATTGTATTGTAGTGAACAAAGATAAAGGCAGACTCTTGACTTCACAAGATCCTGAGAATAAAGGTCAGCTTTGTACTCTTGCCCTAAAAAAAACTATAGTACTACCTTCAAGGATATGAGAACATTGAGGAAGGTGGTACTGAAAGAACACAAAAGTTAGAGGATGAAGAAAAAAGGTGTGGGATACCATCTTCTAAGCAGGACAGAGACATGGGAACTGTATCCCACTGCAGCTATGCATGCTGGTGCTGGATCTACGGATGTCAGCCATCCAAACAGCCATGGAGGCAGAAGTGGCCACAAGGGCCATATTACTTACTGCTCAAGCTCAAGTGTTGCACACAGAAAGATGCTAGGAAGGGGAATGAAGTTGTATACCCACTGGCAGACTTATAAGGCTCTAATAGCTAGTTCCAAACTCAACATCATCTAAATAGCCCATTTAAACTCTGTGTAACACTAAGCAAAATGAAACCTAATATAGAAAGAAAAGAGATTCAAAGAAAGGAGAAGGAACAGATAGAGGCTGAAAATATGGAAAGAAGAGTTCAAAATTCATAGTACACATATATGAAAACTGTGGGTCCTGGTTCCAGGAAGGCTTCCCACAATCTCCTGGCCAGGTGTGGGGGTTCAGGCCAAGGGGATAGAGTGCGAGCAGGGAGGGGAATCACCTCCACTGCCTCCTCCGCTGCTGCCTCTACCTGTGTCTCCGCTATCGCCACCCAGTTGCTCCCAGGTACTGCGCATGTTGCTCTGTGCAGAGCCTGTCCGGGCTGAGCTGGTGAGAAGCCCGCTAGCTAGCAAGGACCACAGGAAGGGTCCTGAAGGCGGTTCAGGAGAGCAGATCTCTTCCCAAGTGTTACAGATCTTGCGACAGAAACTCTCCAACAGCAGGATGATTCTCACACACCTTTACTTCTCCCGAATAGGGTTCTTATATACAGTTTTGGGGTGGGTTAGGGTCTGATTGGTATGGTCTGAGAGCTTGGAGATACCTCATCTACATGTAGGAGAGCCTGAGGCACTGTTTTTGACTGAAGGCCATAGATCCCTCTGTGGGAGGGGCAATGGAGGGCTGAAGCTGAGTGAGAGGCACCAGGAGGCTCAGGAGTACCGCCAAACTCCTATCATCCCTTTGGGGTCCCGGGTTTGAAGCAGACTCAACTGGGTACCCCACTGCCTCTCACAGTCCACTGCCCTACAACAGACTAAAGAATAAATTTTACTAATAAAAATGTAAATAGGAAACAGATGAAATTAATTAGTATCATTTACTATGTAATCAATAATAATTATTTAAAAGCACAATTTTTTTTATTTTGAAAAAGCTCCTTTGCAAATACCACACACTCAGTGTTTGGAATATTTGACATTTAAATGGTGCTGGTCTACATCAGTAATCATTCAGTGAACCAAACTTTGAATTCCTATATTCAATATATTTCATTCATATTTGATTGTGATAACTTCAATTTTAAAATAAGATTTTCCATTTCACTCTCTATTCTCTTGAATATATTAATGTCTACCTTATATATTGATCTATTTGGTGACTTCTATGTGTCAGTGAGTGATTGGGTCTATCATCCACTTGCCTTTTCTGAGATCTCTCTTCTTACTCCCTACAAGGTGTGTACATCATAGCAACCTTCTCCACCACAGAAAATTATTTCTCTAATAGCAAAAGATAATTTACAGAACAGAAACATGCCTTTTCATTTCTGTAACACACAGTAAAAAGCACGAACTGTAAAAGAATATAGCTTTTGACCAAAGATCTCTACTTTGATAGAGGCAGAATTCCAATGTTTGTCTCCATGGTGTTGCAAGGCTTCAAAGTTTCTTCTCAGCTTTCCTCTTTATCATGGATTTGCATCCCACTAGTCTTTGCAATCTGAAAACTCTAGGTATACACACACACACACACAACACACACACACACACACACTCACATACATACACACACACACTACACACACCACACACCACACCACACAAACACACACAGACACACACACACACACACACACACACACACACACACACACCTACTTAATGATAATCTTCACAGTCTGAATAATGTTGCTTATATGCAAGTCTTCATTTCTGGCATCTTTGTATTGGACCAGCAATTGATGTGCTTTTCTTTGTGGAAGACTATATCTTCTCTCTCAGTATTTTTATTTCCTAGTAATTTTTGTAGAGTTGAGTAATTGAAAAATAACAAGGAGACCTATCTGGTGTTGTTTGAAGACAGAAAATGAAGGTGAAATTATATACTTATAATCTCAGAAACAAAATAATAAATTAAAAAGTATATCCTAATACAATGGGATCAATTCTACATGCATGGATCCCTGGTTTGACTTCCCTGCACCGAGTGTAGGGAGGAAAAGAGAAACAAAGGAGTAACTTCCATGTATTATGTGAAATAACCATTTTCCACTGATAATCTCTAATTTCTGTGGAAAAGTATGAAATTAGTTGTGATTGGGAGCCACTGAAATCATCATGGTACATTCTATTACTCCAGAAAAATTTCTCTAGCAAACCAGAGCAACAAATAGTGATTATATCAGAAATTATTAGTCAGAAGTATAGTCACTACTTAACAAGGACCTTTACATAAGATTTCACAAGGGTAGTGTCAGGTTTTATCTGGGCTGTTTTCTCATGTGAAGACAAAAGTAAACCTGCTTCTAAGCACACCCAAATGGTTAGTTGAACTAATTTCATCGTATCCATACTTGCTTCTTTTCTAAGGCAGGATAAAAATTCTTTTGACCTCAAGACTCTTTTATTGAACATCCATAGCTGTGTTAAGATTACCCATGATATTATCCTCTTTGATTTACCTGTTTTAAAAAAGCTGAAAGTGGGCTCTAACTGTATCTACAAAGCCCTTCATCTTGGCCATACAGTGCTGATTAGGAGTAAGACATAAGCCCTTCCCTCAATTTAAAGTACAAAGTTACACAAGTGTATACATGCCATTAGGAACCCTTTTCATATACTGCTTATCAAAATCACAAGAAGGAACATGTTGTAAATAAGTAATTCTGAAAACATAGGTATTTCCCATCATTTGGAGACATTTTTACAGACTTATGTAAGAGTCTGTACTGAAATGTACTTTCAGTATTACAAATTTTACAAATTTTAGTATTACAAATTATTTCATTTGTGTAACATTAAAGTTTTATAGGTGTTCCTTCACCTGAATCTACAACATTATGACTTACTTCTAATAATAAAATTAGGCAAATGATAGTATGGTTTTTCCTCAGCTATCTAGATGTGATGGATATCCAGCTATATTGGTTAGGCTATTATACCCTGGTCATTCCTGCTTTACTATTTAAGAAACCATATCTCTGAAACTTCCATGTTGGAAAACACAATCTGTATGGAAATACCATGTTCATTGATATGCACTGATGGACAACCTAGCTAATGTCCCAGCTGATAGCCTCCTGAACAAAAGTGTTTCCAGATGATTTCATGGCCCAAACTTTGAATTATACCTTTTCTGAAAGTCTTTTCTATTATGGTTCTGTACATTAGAGAGCAGACAAAAAGTCAATTATTCTTTCCTGCCAGAATGACTGCACTACTAATTTGTGGCTGTAATAACGTAGTGGCATTAAGTTGCTAAAATGGTACAATCTATATGCAAATATAGTAATAGAAAGTGGCAGCACTCTGAGAATGACATGATTATCTCTATAATACCTGAAAGTCTCCAGGTCATTGGTACTGAATTCCTCAATGTCTTAGTTACTTTTCTATTGCTGTGATGAGACAATATGACAAAGGCAACTTGTAAAAGAAAATATTTTATTTAGGGCTCATGGTTCTAGAATGTTAGAGCCCATGACCTTCATGATGACAGCATGGCAGCAGGCAAGTAGTCATGATTCTGGAATAGTAACTGAGAGCTAACATATTGGTCTACAAACATGTAGCAAGGGGGCAACTAGTAATGTCATGGGCTTTTGAAACATCAAACCATGTCCCAGTGTCAAACTCCTCCAACGAAGTGGCACCTCCAAATTTTTCCCAAATAGTTCCAACAACTGGGCACCAAGCACTCTAATATATTGCCCTATGCAGAGGTACATTCTCATTCAAATCTCTACACTCAATATGAAGACCTAGCATCTTTTTGAAAATTACAAAGAAAGTAGTTATAGGGTTGTTAAGTATCTATAGTTACAGAGTGACTTAAATACTTACTAAAGTCAGTTACAGGGGATACGGTGCTTCTAAAAAAATTCTAGTAAAGGGCAGGAAAAGGATGATGCCCTAAAATACAAAGTCCTGGAGATAAGAGAGCATTTAGCCTCTAAGTCAAAGCAGAAACTTGAATACTATGGTAATCAGAATGTGTAATGTTAGAGGTGAACCTTGTCTCTAACACGAGGGATTCAAGAGACTGAAGCAGAAAGGTTGTAAGTTAAAGGCCACCCTTGACTCTAATAACAGATCTTGACTACATTTTCTTTGTAGCCTTCCTTTTTTTATTAGTGATGTACTATGACTTCTCTGCTTGTTGTGAAATCATAAAGCTTGATTTTGGCATTTCATATTCACCAAATTAATTACAGTATGACTCATGTACACACAAATAATTTTAATACAATTAGAGACTCTTCGTTTTACTTTAGGAGTAATTTAATTTTCCCTTAGCCTTTGAATTGAAACACTAATCTTTTACTTATGCCATTTTGCTCCCCCTTTCCTGGTTTGATACTACATTCTAATTCTTTTCTATCACTTTCCTCTTTATCCCTGTCTCCTCTGATATGTTGAAAGTGACACATTCCAACTTTTATATTATGTAAATGATTCATTTTACAAAATGGATTAAGGTATGAAAATGTATGGACAAATGACTAACAAATAATTAACCATACATTTACAAGATGGCAGCAAATATTATTGGTATCAGATAGGAACCATTTTGGTTTTGCCTATTTTATTTTAATAATTAATTAATTACGATGTTCTTTTTCCATATTCATCATCCACCTTTGCCTAAGAGAGTGTAAAATCCTTTGTAAATTTCTTTAGTAACTGTAGCTTTAAGCTCTGTATGCTATTCACCATTGCAATTGTAATAAGATTAGCATAGTACTAACACCAAAAACAAACTGGACAAATTAGATGACTCAAACATGAGTTTAAGTAATAAAAACTGCATGAGATTTATTTGACAAAGATGCCAAAAGTACACACTGAAGAAAAGACAGCATCTTCAACAAATGATACTGGAAAAAACAATATTGGCAAGCGGAATAATAAAATGAATTCTGAATTTTTACTCTGCTCAAAAAGCAAATTTGAACTGAACAAATATAGGCAATTGCTATCATCCTTGCTGCCTTCGGGAATTTCTGAAGACACTAGCAATTCAGAAACAACACTTGAAGCAATAAAGTCAAGACTGATGTCAAACCATCTTCTGTGAGGACTATCACTAATAGCATCCAAAGCTGTACAAACTGTTAAGAATAAAAGCAATTAAAATTCCTACCCAGCTGAAAGCCTACAAACCACAAGAATAAGTATCACGGGAAGACACACCCAAGTTACAACAATAACATCTATATTTTCTTAGTAATTATCAGACACCTGATTGGACTTAAGCTCCACTCATAGGAAAAAAATCTAAGCCTTGCACTGTAAACCTAACTAACTACCCTTGAGGTCATCACAAAGAAGAACCTGCTAATGACAAGTTCCCAATCCAATATATTTCCCCACTGTAGTCTAATACCCCTCTTTACATTCATAGATGAGTGCAGCTCATACCCTGTGTTCACACCTTTAGTTATATTGAGTGTAATTCCAACCGTGTTGAGGAAGAAAGAGGGGGACAGAAACAAAGCCTATCCTCTAAGCCAATACGTATTTGAGACAGTCTTTTTGTCTCCTTGATAAGACATAACCATGTGACAGAATATGAAAGCCAAGAGTGAAAATCATTCTCTTCAACATTGACACATATTGTGTCAATCTTTGTTGTTGAAAATTGAAACTTTTGCTCACATGTTTTAAGAAAAAAAAAAAAAACCTCATTGCATACCTAAGTGAGGATATTTTATGCAGCTATTTTTTTCCACCATTACCCTTGAAGTATTTTTTTGTTTTGTTTTGATCAGCATTGTTTGATGTTAAAGGAATGAGACATCTGCTTTGATTTTCACACGGGTTTTTATTTCAAAAATAATGTCCAAAATTATTTTGTTGATTTTCAGTAACCACAAATATAATTTTTCAGATTTATTTTATTTATATTCTTATTAACATAGAGTTTCTTATAGGCTGACTTTGTCTCCCTACTTCTACATCACAAGTGCTGGGAACATAGCACCCAGCCAAAACCTTTGTGATGTGCCACCACACCAAAACCTTTAAAGTACTGGGGATCAAAGCCAGGCCTTTGGACATGCTCAGTGAGTTGTTCTATGAACTGAGCTACAGAAATTCTTTTCTTAAAAAAAAACAAAAAACAAAAAACAACAAAAAAACCCCAAACAAACAAAGAAACAACTTTTTTTTTCACTTTATTATACTTTTGGAAAATATTCTCTAGTATTCATACATTCCTGTGTCCCTCAGCATAGAATCTGATTTGTATTGTGTTCAGATCTGGCTAATTGGCACTGTGCATTGCACTTTCTTAATAAGACATCCTTACAATGTATTGCCCTCTTGTGTGGCATGCAGTTGCAGTTTTATCTCCAGGCATTTCTTATGGTTGCCTTCCTCCTAACGCATGGACATCTACTCCTAGACCACTGTTCCGTAAACATCCTAATGCTGTGAACTTTTAGTGCATTTCCTCATGTTGTGGTGACCCCCAACTATAAAATTACTTTTGTTACTACTTCAACTTGTGACTCTTATGAACCATAATGTAAAATCTGAGCTTTCTGATGGTCTAGGGAACCCTGAGAAAAGGTCATTCTACCCCAAAAGGGGTTGTGACCCACATGTAGAAAGGAACTGATGTCCTAGTACTATTTTAGAAGGAATTAAAATAATTCCCTAAACCTTATTTTAACCAATTAAATTCTCCCTCCTAGAAGAACTATACTCTTCTGACCTTCCTTTTTGGCCATAAAATATTTTTATGGGGTGGAGGTTGAAGGGATTAAAGCCAGTCCTTGAGCTCAGCCCTTGCATATGCTGAATTGAGCAATTTACCAACAAGTTACTTTCCCAACTCTAAAAAACCTCATTGTCAGACAAATTTCAGTATCAAGGCCAGGTTTGCCTGGAGCTGGCTGTGTTCCTGTCTCAGACCCTCAAGTGCTTGAATTACAGGTGTTACCTCTAATTAAAATTTTAATCAGTCCATGAAAATCTGTAGTAAAATTGTGAAAATTTTGATGTTCGTGGTGTATGTTTTCTCAGAGTGACAGGTGGTTTTCCATGGTTCCACTGTAGCCAGAGGCCATGTTGATGCCTGTGGCCCATATTGTTAGTGAAAGCTATGGGATGAGAGTCATTTATTCTGTGGTCCATGTGGCCTATGAGGGCCATTTTGATATTTGTGACCCTGCTATACCAGGGATGTGGCAGATGATGTGGGGTGACAGGTAGAGGAAGTGGGTGTTGATGTTTATATCCAGTGTTACCACGAACAG
The DNA here is from genome assembly GCA_021653895.1 of Mastomys natalensis. Taxonomy (NCBI): domain Eukaryota; kingdom Metazoa; phylum Chordata; class Mammalia; order Rodentia; family Muridae; genus Mastomys; species Mastomys natalensis. The sequence goes on along the minus strand of JAJTUV010000475.1, from coordinate 304,089 downwards.
CCATCTGGAATTCCATGATCCCTGTTCCTGATAACTACAAAGGGTAAGAAAGCTTCTTTTGCAGTGGTATCAATGACTGCAGACTCACAATTGAGAATGAGAGACATAAAAGATTTCTGTGACAAACTCTCTTTCCCACCTCTCCACCCTGTAAGAGAAGCAGTCTAGGAAGGAAGCCATTGAAAAGAACTCTTAAAAACTGTGATAAGGATGTGGAAATGGAGCACTTCACAGTTAATGGATTCTGGTGCAGATAGGGGTGAGAAAGGACTCTCCACCCCACTTTCCCTCCCCAACCACTCTTCTGCTCAGTTCCCTCAACCCACCTCCAGTGTCTATTTTATATTCCCTTCTGAGTAAGATTCAAACATCCTCCCTTGGGCCCTACTTGTTACTTAGTGTCTTTGAGTGTGTAGATTGTAGCATGGTTATATTGTACTTTATAGCTAACATACACTTTGAGTGCATACCAGGAGTGTCTAACTGGGTCTGGGTTACCTCACTCAGAATGATATTTTCTAGTTCTTCCAATTGCATGATGTCTTTGTTTCAATAACTGTGTAGTATTCCATTGTGTAAATGTACCACATTTTCCTTATCCATTTTTTAGTTGAGGGACACATTTTCTGTTTTCAGTTCTTGACTACTAAGAGTTAAGCTGCTATGATCAGGGTGCAGCAAATATTCTTATGGGATGATAGAGCATCTTTTGGGTATATATCCAGGAGCAGTATAGCTGGGTCTTGAGGTAGAGTTGTTCCCAATTTTCTGAGAAAACTCCAAATTGATTTCCAAAGTGGTTATACAAGTTTGCACTCCCATCAACAATGAAGGAGTTTTCCCCTTGTCCTCACAAGCATGTGCTGTCAATTGAGTTTTTGATCTTAATCATCTTGAAGGGTCTAAGATAGACTCTCAGAGTCATTTTGATTTGTGTTTCCCTGATAACTAAGGATACTGAACTTTTTTGAGGTGCTTCTCAGCCATTAGAGATTCCTCTGTTGAGATTTCTCTGTCTAGCTCTGTACCCATTTCTTAATTGGATTATTTGGCTTGTTGGTGTCTAATTCTTGAGTTCTTTATATATTTTGGATGTTAGCTTTCTGTATGATGTAGGGTTAGTGAAGATCTTTTCCATTCTGGAGGATGCTGTTTTGTCCTATTGACAGTGTCCTTTGCCTTACAGAAGCTTTTCAGTTTCATGATGTCCCATTCATTGATTGTTGATATTAGGGCCTGAGCTGTTGGTGTTTGCTAATGAAGATTTTTTCCTATACCAATTCATTTGAGGCTATCCCCACTTTCTCTTCTATTAGATTTAGTGTATCCAGTTTTGTGTAGCAAATATCTTTTTGATGTCACATATAGTTTATATTGTATGAATAGATCAGAAAAAGAAAGAAAATGAAACAAGCTTCTTGCCTATTATATTAGTTTCAGTTTATTCTAATGAATAAGATCTTTGTGAAGATACAAAATGCGAATATATAAATGATGACTGGCCTTGTCTAGTGTTTAGCTGTGGTTTCTAGGATATTTGTGACATGTCATGTGTATAGCACTATGAAAAATCGGAAGGACTCCACCCATGAAGAGTATAATGAGAGGAAGATGTTTTTAGACAAAAATGATAATATTTGTCAAGGTTTTGTTACCACTGAGTTAGAAATCTATGAAGATCCTTTTTATTTAATCTCCAGAAAATTATCTCATAATTGTATTCTCAAAAGTTTGTGAGTTAGTTTTAATCAGTATGGTTCAGACTTGTGACAAGTTGATCTTGGTATTTTCCTCTGTGAAAAGCAGGACAACATCTATCAGGTTCATCCAACCAGGTGAGGTTTAAGGCTTAGATACCTGTCCCTTCTGTGATAACAGTTTCTGCTTCTTCACACACTCTCGTCTCATGAGGTTTTCACCATCTTTCTGCCTCCCAGCAAGATGCCTTCTCATCTCAGTCTGTTGTCTCAGATTGGTTTGTTGGTGGTGGTGGTATATTTTTTTTTTGTCTCACCTCTGTGAACTTATTTAATAGACTCTGTATTTTATTACATTTTATTGGATACAAAAACCCAAAGACATATTAAATTGGTTTCTTTTGTTTTCTTCTGTAAATCCACAAGTAAATCTTTTATTAAGACTTCTCCTTTGAATGATAAGGATCCTGTTCTTCTGGATTCTAGATGATTTTTTAAAGATCTCCTATCAGTGTCACTAGTTCACTCCTAAAGGTTTTAGTAAAGCATATGTGTCAACTGACCCAGAGAAGAATGACCTCTGTTTACCTGGGTACTGTGCTTTTGTCTAGACTCTGATCCATAGCAGGAGCTAGAATTAAACAAGTGAAAATGGGAACAATATGTCTTCACTGATAAACCTGACACCTACCCACACACAAGCCATAATTTTATTTAGTATTCCTGTGGAGCAGTGATAATAAATCTAAAAACAAATAATATAGAAATGCATTATATAATGTTATAAAATGTAGATTTGTAAAGAGAACAGCTATTTTAGGACAAAAGTGATTCTTCCTAGTCTATTGAAACTTGTTGAGTTATTTTCAATTTCCCTAAATACTCCATTCAACTACTTTTTAAGGAAGGAAGTTGGAGTTAATTAGAGACTATTTTAATAAGGTTATAAGAGTCCATATTAATGTTGGAGAGAAAAAAATGTAAAATAACAGGGCATGCTCATAGTAGATACAGGCTTCTCAGAGATAAAACCATAATTTAGAAAGCTTTTAAAAGACAGAAGGACTTCCCATGCTAATGGTTTGGGAAAAAATAATGGTATAAAAATGACCATACTACTAAAAGCGACTTTTGAATGAAATGCAATTCCAATTTAACTGCAGAAGAATTTTCACAGACATGGGAAATAAAAATCACCAAATGTATCCAGAGTCACTAAAGGACACCAACATAAAGTACCAATAACCTGGAAACTGCTGGAGAACTAATAATAAAATCACATATCATCTTACAGAAAAGGTAAGAAATTTCATAATAAGACTCCAATACCATAGGAAAACAAATTTTAACAAAAATTTAACAAATAGAACCTTACAAAACTAAAAAAGCTTCCTACAGGAAGTGAATGGGCAACACAAAGACTGGGATAAAATCTTTGCCAGCTATTCATCCAACAGAAGATTGATATCTAGCATATAGAGAAGTCTAAAAATACTAAATATCCAATTAAAAATGACTATGTAACTGAACACAAAAATTTCTCAAAAGAGAAGTAGCAAACGAAGAGGGAACATTAAAAAGTGTGCAAACATCCAAAGCCATCAGTAGAATGTATATTAAAATCATTTTAAAATGCCATCTAAACCCATTCAGAAAGGCCATTTTCACAAATACAAATGACAACAAGTGCTGTGATAAATGTTGTGAGAGTGTAAACTAGTGTAGCCACTGTGTAAAGCAATGTGGAGGTTCCTCAAAAGGTATAAATAGGACTATCATATGTTCCAGTTATACCATTCCTAGACATATACCCAATGGTCTTTATATCCTGCTTGTACACCCATGTTCAAAATCTTTCTAATCACCTTGGTTATGAGATGGAATCAGCCTATATGACAATCAACAGAAGAATAGACAGAAAAATATGGTATGTATACACACATATAAGATTGGTCATCTCTAAAGCAAAATAAAAAATAATAAGAAAACATACCAGGTAAAATAACTATGCACAGAAAGTCAAACACTGTATGTTTGCTCTCCTTTGCTGCTCCTAGCTACAATCTTTTACTCCTTGTGTGTTTTACCTAAAGCACAAATAGGAGCCAGGAAAGAATGGGTCTTTGGGCGGTGTTAAGAAAGGGCAAATAGTAGACTACAATAAAAGTGAATAGAGGGACTACTGAGGCATGAGGGTAAGTTAACTAAAACTAAAATATACAAACAAATCTTATGAAAACCCAGTACTTAGCAAAACATTTTCAAAATGAAACTTAAAATTTAAGAAATAATTGAACTGAATTATGTTGCATGAGCAGACAATATTATTTCCAGGAGATGTAATTATTAAGTAGAAATCAGAGTATTAGGCATAGGATACCTCCGTACTGGATATTAGTCTGAAAGGCCCCAGAGGTCCCAAAACAACACAGATTATTACAATTGATCTTATTTATTTACTATAACTACATGATAAGACCCTGTTGATCAAGACATCACACACTGGCTGCAAGGACATAGGTATATCTCTTTCAATTGACCTAAAAACATCCTTTCTTCTGGCTAGTTTTCAGTGTTTCAAGATAATAATCATGTTTCAAAGGACAGCTGGCCCCTGTATGCTACAACACCATGATGCCATGAAAGATTTATGTACTGGCAAAATAGTGGCAAGTTTGTTGTTGGGCAGCTATCCACTTTTTATGTAAATTTGAGTCATGCTCTAAATAACTTATTTTCATGTCTGTTATTGTAATCCTAGTCAAAAGTGGATGGTTAGTACCATTTTGCTAAATGCTCATGCTGTCAAACTGTCTCCTAAATATTGATGCTAATTCTCATAAACCTGGGCTGCAGTCACACTTGGTCAGAGAAGCTTCTTTGCTCAGTGGGAAAAAGCCAGTTTAGAGATGCATAACTGATCAATGTGCTTAGGAGAAGGGATTGAGTGCTCAGCACTAAGTGGGACATCTTTATTAACCTCACTACCGTCAATGCTCAGGCAACATTTCTGAAGCAGAGGAGGGTGGACATAAAAGGCATATAAAGAGGCACAGTGCTGTGAAATACTGTTGTGTGCCTTGCTATGACATGACTAATACAAACATGAACTTATGACAGCTGGGACCACATGCAGGGAGCATATATGAGATCAAGCAGATTAAATCCCCTACTCTATGCATAGGTCATCTCTAGGCTCTTCCATCTTTTAACATGTGGAAAACATTTAGTGGTTATTAAAAGAGAGTAAGACAAAGTTTGGAGGAGGATATGTTCAGGGAACACATAATGAGGGGTTGGAGGTGGTAGATGGGGATAGTTGTGATCATAATTTAGTGTTCATGTTCTCTAGAACATTTTTAAGTAAAATATCTAATATTATAATTTGCAGAGCTATTCCCCAGATGCCTAAAATATGTGCATATAAGTGTCAGTATCTTTGAATGTGTGAGTGTGTATATGTGTTGGGGGTTGCTGTAATTATGTGTGTGAGTGAGAGAAACTTCATCTCTAAAATTCCTATTTCTTTCTTTCTTTCTTTTTTTTTTTTTTTTTTGGTTTTTCGAGACAGGGTTTCTCTGTGTAGCTCAGGCTGTCCTGGAACTCACTCTGTAGACCAGGCTGGCCTCGAACTCAGAAATCCGCCTGCCTCTGCCTCCCAAGTGCTGGGATTAAAGGCGTGTGCCACCACCGCCCGGCCTAAAATTCCTATTTCATCATACATATATTTGTTCTTTTGATTCCAGTTGTTCTTTTATTGTCTTGTAGATCTTTATTCAAAGTTTGATGAATTGAATGCCTTTCCATTTATTCAAATGGCCTTTAAAATATAACAATTTTGCTCATCTAGTGGCCACAGTTTTATTATTATTATTTTTACATCCTGATTCAGCCCCTTCCTTCCACTTTCCCCAGTCTCATCCTTACAAATCCTCACCCAGTTGTCCCCTCCCCTCCTGCTCAGAGAAGGGAAGCCATCCTTGTGTACCATTTCACACTGAGAAATCTTGTCCCAGCAAGACTAGGCACATCCTTTCCCACTGATCCCAACCAGGCAGTTCAGGTAGATGAAAGGGATTCAATGGTAGGATCAGAGAACAAGAAATTTCCCACTCCACTTATTAGGGGACCAACATGAATACCAAGTTACACATGTATAATAGGTCTAGATCCAGCTTCTGCATGCACACAGGTGTGAGACTGCATAAGGGTATCTTGGTTCTTGGCTGGGCATGGGCCTGGAACCCCAAGACTCCAAGGGAGAAATGGTAGGTGTTCGGCCACATCCCCAGAACCCAGGGTCCTGACACGCAGTCTAGTCTCCATGGACCTACATTGTTCAGTCACATAGGCCATTACAGCCCCTCCCAAAGTGCATAGGTAGAGGGGTGACTACAGACCTCAGGCCCAAGAGATTTGCATACTAATGAAGGTCAGGGGGCAGATCCAATTAAGCATTCTTCCCCAGACCCTCCCCTTTCTCCATCCCTATTTAACTCAGGTCTGCCCTGAGTTTCACTGGGCGGGGGGAGGGGGTGTATCTGGGGTGTGTACATCCGGATCCATCTCCATCTGCCATGAAAATAAACCCTTTTTGGAACTATGGACATTCTCGTGTCTTTGGGGCCTGCCGTCACCAAAGCTTCCAGCCTTTGAAACTCCAGAACTTTCTCCTGTTTGTGGGACCCACCACATGGAAAGTCTCTGGAACCTCCATAGTGGCCATATTACCCACACCCAGGTTGGTGGCCCAGTCTTTGTGAGCCTCCATAGTCCTGAGGTAGTTGACTCTGTGGGTCCTTTTGTAATGTCCTTGGCTCACTTCTGTGTCCCACTCTTCACAAGACGCCCTGATCTCTGCCTGATGTTTGGTTGTGAATCTCTGTATCTGCCTTCACCCACTGCTATAGGAAGCCCCTCTGGAGACAGCAGTGCTAGGTTCCTGTCTGCAAGTATAGCAGACTATTATTAGTAGTGTAAGGAGATGGCTTTCTTACATGGGACAGGTCTCAAGTCAGAGCAATCAATGATTGGTTATTCTCTCAAGTCTCTTCTTTATCTTTATTCCTGCACATATTATAGGCAATACAAATTTTGAGTTGAATTGGTTTTCTTGATTGATATAAATGAGTCCATAAAGGTTCAAAGATTTTGAGAAAGTCATTATATTATTTATTTTCACTTGAAAACTTAAAGATAAAGCTTTGAGATCTGAGATATAATATCAATAATAAAACATCAATAATGTTATTATACCTCAAGCCCCAGCCACCTTAGGCATAGAAGAAACTGGCTGAAGCTAACAGAATGTCAATCACCTATCAGAAAGATGTGTCATCCTGTGAAATTACCAGAGTGTTTATATTGCTTCATACAGTTATTTAACTGTGTTTCCAACTCTCTGCTATTTTAGAAATAAGCATCTCTTAAAATGAAATGTGTACTTCATATCAATCTCAGTTGACTGTGGGGCATGTGTGCTCAGTATTTCCAATGGATACACTCATGCCCATTTAAAAATCAACAATGCTCATTACAATAAGAATTGATGAAAACACAGGACATGAATTTGAAGGAGAATAAAAATAAATATTATAATTAAAATACAAATTCAAAACTAAAAAAAGGAGTTCATTACAAAAGTTTTAAATTAGCAATGATAAGTCAGCAGATGATCATAATGCTTTTTTGAATAAGATGAGAGAAGCAATGATTTCTCTCCCAGGCCAAAACTTTTAACAGAATTATATTTATTTTCATAAGCCTTTTTTAGTTATTGGAAGTCTGAATTCAAAACTGTATAATTTCAGTTTTGATGACCATAATATAAAAAGCAACAATCCTTAATCTATTTCACAAAATTTCAGAAAAAAAATGAATAAGTCAATGTAGCATTATAGTTAGTTTTACTAATGTATACTTTACTTAACGATCCCCACTGATAGGGGAAATTCTAGATCTGGAAGGTTGTACTAGCAGGGGGACGGGTTATCTGAAGGTAGCCACACTTTTCATTGCAGCTGTCGAACTATATGATCTTTTTATTCTGTCTAAGCAAATACCTCTAGGTTGCAATCACACTGAATCACTTCAGTAATATTTCTCACAGAGTTTATTTTTGTTGATGAGATCCTCAGGCAATATTAAGACATCTTGCTGGGGACACCACCTGGGGAAGCTCATCTTTGTCATACTTGAGAGTGCACTGAGAAGCCTTGGTTGGATGGCTGCCAGGAAGTCATGTAGAAATTGTACTTGTTTCCTCTCAAGTGCATTCTCTTTTAACCTTAGAACTGGGATGGGTTGTGTGTAGAGACAAATATAAACTCTAAATCATTAATTACTTCTCCAGCAGAAAGAAAAAGTCTTCTTGGCTAAATCTATCATAGGGTTGTAGAATGTGGCTTTCATGTTAGATTGCTTAGGGGATGCCTAACATTACAGCTTGCCTTTCTAAAACTAAGCAGATTGTGAATATGATCAACATTTTTGTGTTCACAACACATAATATATACCACTAATTGATTTTCAAAGCAATGGTTTTCTCATTTTACTTCATCATATTTCCTTAATTGTTCTTCCTTAGAACATATATATATATATATATATATATATATATATATATATATATATTCCATGCACACACAGAAAGGTTATTATATACTCCTGCATTTTTAATTCTGCTTTCATTTAATAGTAGGTGACCCAGTGTCTCAGTTTATTATTCTCTTGAATACTAGAAGACATAGTTTTCATACCTTCAGAAGAAAAACACCATGTATGATTTTTATTCAATCATGTCATGAAAGTGAAGAAACAAAATATAATAGGCCATCTTATGATAAATACTATTAATAGTCCCAGTGATGTGTAAAAAGGCAGGAATACCAGGGTATGGTGTATACATCTGTAATTCTAGCACACAGGCGACAGAGTCAGGAGGATGTCCATACATTACAGACCAACTTAGGCAAAAATGTAATATTTGTTTCAAACAAACAAACACAAGTAAAGAAAAGAAAAGAAAAGGAAATCTGTATATGTCTGAAACACTGACAGAACTAAATTACCATAAACATTTTGATAGAAAATTTAGGTGTTACTGTCTACTCATATCAGCAAGCTGTATTTACTTGCTTACCAATCATCTCAATAACGAAAACTAGAATATTGCCTTGGGAAAAAGAGTGTAGTGATGTCCACCTTGCCTTAAAACCTCATTGAGCTGCATCATGTTCTATTGTGTTAGCAGTTACCATATAGAGAAAGTTTAGAGAATCAATCTAACAGTCTTACTGATGGGTTACCATACATCTGCAGAGATACATTAGTCATTCACTAGATCAGCAGTCACTAGGAACTGTAATTTTCCACAGTTGAATTTGAAATAAAACCAAGATGTCTTTGTCTGATAGAATTTCATTTAAACCTTGTTGTTCTACCCTGGAAAAACCTGAGCTGGACACAGTTATCCAACACACTGGGACTCTAGTGGAGTGAAGTTTAAAGTTAAGGGACTCCATGTGGACATAATGAAATTATCAGAGGAGTGAAGTCCAGTTTATGTCTGGGTTTTTTTCTTTTTGTATATATCAGAGTATTGATATTTCTTTTATCTTCCTCTCAGGATTCTGGAAAAGATTGAATATATGAGAGATGAAGAAATTCAATAGGAAGTTATAAACCATTCTTCTAATATGATAAAGGGCTTTCTTTTAGGGAATGTGATAAATATGTCAGCATATGATTCTCTTCTGCAAAAGTAAGCCATATATATTTAAAAATAAAAAGCTACTATAAAACAGGATTGCATTTATTGTTAACAAAACTTGATTTGAGGTTTTCATACCAAATTCATGGTGCTCAAATGATAATACTCTGTTGACTAACTTTGATATTCTACAGTCCTTAACAGGATAACATGGTTAATGTATCAGCTAATTATTTTTCCAGTGTTTATTTCTTGGAATACATTTTTCAAAAGGAAATCTGTGTTGCAGTTTATGTATAAGGTGTCTGATGATGCATCATTGAGCCTAAAGCAGTATTATTCATACACTAAAAACTTTAGAAATAATAACACAACAGAAGAACTGGTAAGTCAGTAATTTATCTCCTAATCATGAGAAATCTAATAGGGATAATCTTTCATGTATTCTACTTAACATTTTTATGGAAAGATCATGATGCTCTTGCCATACAGGTATGAAACAATACAGGTATTTTGTTAGCAATTAATTTAGTGGTAGGTTTTTAAATATCTTTGCTTTCCCTGAACTTTGGTATTCTGAGATCACACTTCTGAAGAAAATAAAAAGTTTCTAGAGAAAACTCGCTAGCTTCCCAAACAACCTCAGACCCTGTGCATCTCTTGGCAACTTCCAACTTGCTGTACAACCTTGAGATGTCCTTCTTTGGATGTCAGTTGTAAAATTGAACGCTTGGACTTAGTATTTCCAAGTTACTGAATCCCACAGGGAGTTGAGCTTTAAGCTGTACTCTTTACCTTTTATAATTCTAAATTATTTGCTGGGTATGAGAGGATATAGACAAAATAGTTAAAATTTAATTCTGTATAATTTGTTTATGCAAATTCAGAAAGATAGCCTCTTTCCCAGATATCTATCCTGTGGTTCTGGTCTTTTCCCTGAACCTGCCATGACTTAAACATGAAGATTAATAGTTGCATTATTTTTGAGTGTGAGAACTAATAGCCAATTAATTGTTTTGAATGGGACATTTTAAAGGAGAATCTTATTTTCCATGTTGCTGTACATTTTTCAGCATCATAGGGGCTCTGATTCAATGCATCTCAGGAAAATTTGGTAAATGAGATTGTGATTTAAAATAATGACTCATTTATATAGATAAACCCATGATTATTTTTAACCATCTAACTTTGGCACAGCATGTGTAATATTCAGATAGTAGTAATGGATATGAGTCCTTTCAAAAGGACAATATCACAACAGAATTGGAATTAGATTTTACTATGCATATAGATCAAAGCATTACCATATTTAAATGAAAATGAAAAGGAAGGAAACAATATTGTGGTAAAAGCTACATAAAATGTAAGTTGAGATTGACAGTGTAGCAATCAGATCATGTATTTTCTGCATCTCTAAAATTATGTGTCTTCCTGTTCAATGATCCACAGAAGTATATAAGGACTGTGCAGTACAGTGGATATATCTGAAACAACTGCAGCTATCCAAAGGGCTAAAATAATCTGATAGCACTGGAACATGAGCAGAACCCCAATAGGAGGACTTTGGGACATGAGCAGAATCCTAATGAGAAAGTTCTGGATTGTGACTAGAAATTTGGTTAAGACAAAGGGTGTTACTGGAAATCCTTTCTTTATTAAGCTTCATTTCTTCATCAGATAAGAGGAACACTGACCTCCCACACAACCTCCTATAGACTACTCAGAGTCTACTCTCCAGCTCTCTTCCTCAGTCGTTCTCCACCGCATCCACACCCAGTCACCACATAGATATGTAACTGTGTCTCTCAGATCCTTGTTGTTCATATTGCCTATTGCTATACTCTGTGATGGACTTAGTGTTCTCCTTTCTGTCTCCTTGACCATCCTATGCCATTTTCATCTCACACATTCTGTGCTGTTTTGTAGATGATGGTTTGGGGGAAGGGTTGTTTGTTTAGGCTTACTTGGAATAACAAACACTAATAACAGACATAACTGCCATCTCATTATTTTAGGTGCAATTCAAATGCTTCTAGTTAAAAGAGCTTTTGTTGCCTTGATGTGTCTAATCATAGATGTGTGCATGTCTCTCTCCTTTCAAAAGCATGAGCTCTATAAAGACTACCATCTTCCAGTGAAAATGATCAGAAAAATACTCAGTATGGGGGTGGGGGGGACATGTCACTCTCTGCATTGCTTTGGAAAGCCTACTATTTTCTAGGATTCCCAGTCTGCCATCCACTTCTCAGCAACCTTTTAGTTTCAGCATCTACTATGCTGGGTTACAGACATGACCAGTGTTTTGATTCACCATGAGAGGGAGATGGAAAAGTTCTAAGCTCAGTTGGGGATTCTTATGACATCTAACTTTTACACCTTATAATTATAAAAGTCCTGTTATCTGTTTCTTTGTTATTTTCATAATGCTAATTATATTTTATTACTGTTTTATGATAAATACAATATACATTGCAATAGTTTTCATTTGTTTCAGTCAGTTCAAAGGAAACAATTCAGGTTAATGAGAGCTGAAGCACAGCAAAGCAAATGGACAATGTAATTCAAATAGAGATTAGCATGAAGTGACTCCAGGTGGAGTCCATTTCTTCTGCATTGGGAATATTTAGATGTTTTTATAGTTATGAGATGGATAGCACATTTGTTATGTAAGATGAGCCCTTTTCTCTTTCAAGTCATGGTGGACTAGATCTGTCTTTTAGAGTAAGTCTTAAATCATTCTCTTGAAAAGCCAATGAAGGAAGTCACAATCACATAGTAGATGATATTGTCATGACCTAGAGATCTGCTGATGTTACAGAACTTTCACTGGTACCTGTGTGTGGCAGCTGAGAATGTTCTCTACTACCTTAACTGCTCATATATTGCCAAAAATATAACTACAGCTTCAACAACTTTAAGAACTCAAGACATTCTGTACATCAGGGGACATAGCCATAAACATAAAGGTGTAGTTCCCCTTAACATCCTCAACTCACATGTATTTTCCCATCCATCATTTCTCAAAGTGACTAGTTCACATGAGCACAGGAAGATAACGAAGACAATAAACATTCCTGACCAAGGGTTGAGGATCAGTAAAGACCATATAAATTAGTAGCCATTCATGAAAGTGCGATAGTCTTTCATGGAACATTTAGATGGTTGATGTGACAGAGACAATAACTCAGCAGGTAAATATGCTTGATGAACAAGCATAAGGAGCCAAATTTGAAAACTCTGTACATATAAAAAGCAAGGCATACTTGCTCATTCAAGTAACACTGACATGGTGTGAGTAAATACACATACACACAGAAACACACACAGAGACACAAACAGAGAGAGAGGAGGAGAGAGAGAGAGAGAGAGAAGAGAGACAGAGAACAAGAAACAGAGAGAGAATTCAGCTAAACCTATGGCTAATGTGCCCTGGAAGAAGACAGAAATTTATTTGTGAATGCTTATTTTTCACAAGCAGAAACTGAAAAAATGATATAAAGAAACAAAGTTCAGGTTACTAATAGTAACACAGCACAAAAATGCACCCTACTTCTTTACAGGTTATAATACAAAACATAGATTCCTAAAAATACACGGAAAGATCGTAAACCTAGAGGCAAATATATCTTAAAACTTTATGATACTTGTAGGGAAAGACATACAATGAACACAGTTGCTTGGGTAAGGGGGCCCACAGGAAAATTCTATTCTGAAACATTACTGTCAATATGCAAACTGCATAATTCTAGTTGATCTTGGGCTCTATCCCACTCATCACAGATGTTCTGCTATTAAAAGATTGTATTCTGATGTCCTAGAGAAAGAGAAATACCCCTAAAGTACCGCTTTATGGAGACCTGTGAAAGAAGACATGAGCTAGTAGATTACTTTGTCAGAAAATCCTTGAAGAAAATGCAAGTCACTATGCTGCAGGCAGATCCACAAACAGCCCATAATGCACTAATCATAGAGGGCTTTCCTGAGAAAAGAACAAAAATAACATTTTGCTGAGCAGTGAGAAAAATGTGGGTCACATTTCATCCTTCAGGCTTAAGGTTCCATTTTAAGCCTAGGAGCTTTCCGTTCTCACTGTCAGAGTGTTCTGAGCTGTGTATAGAAACATCTTTGTCATCCAGAAGCTTACATCTTTATAACCCATTGGAGATCCCAAAACAATTACAATACTGAATGTCTGTATGTGTCTTCAGTGAGAACTAACAATGACTGCGAGTCTATTATATATGAGCCTTCTTTTAAGTCTCATGACCATTCTAATGGATTCAGTTTCAAAAGCGTTCTTCCTGCGGATGAATATTGCTTTCCCACATGGTGGAGGGAACTGATACACTGAGCAGATGAGTTACATACGCAAATGAATAGTTCTGTAACCCCACTTCTTCACACATGCTGGAATTTCTGTTTGATTTGTTGCCATCCTTCTCAGAACCCTCTGAGTGACTAGGACTGCCTTCTTCCCACTTTATACCTGAGAAAACAATTATACTAATTTGGGGACAATATAACCAATTCTCCTGAAATGATTGCTATCAAAGTCAGAAATTGTAAATTCTAAATTAATAGTTTAAATTTTCTTTCCCCCATCACTTTGAGTTACAATATCTAGAAATCCTATTTTTCTATTAAGAGAGTCAGCTGGGTCAATGTCATGGGATTTAGTAGAGAAAAAAAACTAATAAAATGTGACTACAAAATCCCAGAGAACTGCTGAAGTGTGCAGTCTGCTGTGTTTTCCCCTTGCTGGCATGGATTCCAGAAATAAATAAATCAAAGAGACATCCTGTGTTTGTTTGGGGAGGGACATGAGCAGTATACATTATGCATTGCTTCATAGTTTGGGACATAGACAAGCCAGCAGTGCCAAAGCCAGATCTGAAATATTCATGAGGATGTGGGTGGATACCAGGAATAGTTTGCACCCCAGGGAAAGTCGTCCCACGACTCTGTCACAAGGTACTGTCTGCAGTCAGAGACAACAACATTCTCCAAAAGGGTATGCCCTTAGCCCTCCATAGAAATGCCTCTGGTAGCTTTTCTCAGAAGTAGCAGAGAGTGGGAGAGATGAGTTAATGCCACCTGCAAAGGAATCTCCTTTGCAAGGAGCTAAGGAAATGATGGAGTTTGTGCTTCACACTGGGCTCTTTGCCTGTGATTCCCATTATCTGCTTTGCCTGTAAGTCTGATGCATCTTTTTCAAAACAACGTTGGTAACAGAGCCAGTGAGCATAACAGTTTCTCAAACACTGCTGGAGAACATACATTGTAGAACCATTTTCATTCTGTTACTTAAAATTCGCATCTCTAAATAATGCATTTGAGTACAAATAACAATGGCTATACAATTCAAGGAGAAACATTTTATCTCATTTGAACTCTGAAAGTTTCAATTTGTTCAAGTATTCTAGATTATGCTTGAGTTAACAATTTATTTTGAGTCCATGCAAATATGAACAATTAATAAAACATCCAGAACACATTAATTGCTAAGACACTTATTAAATGCATTTAAGATTTCTTCAGTACAGCACAAAATAATAACACATTTCAATTTATGCAACAGAGTAGCTGTTGAACAAGGGTGAGAGATAAGCATTTTCTCACAATACAGTTTACCCTTATTATTATAGTGCACCTTGTATTTTCTATTGTATTTCATTTGATCCCATTATTGAATGTATTATTCAGTACTACCAAAGTTGATTTTATAATCTACAGTTTATAATATAAAATATTAATATACAATATCAATATACAATTTTAGAGATATAGTGAAAACTCTCAAAGATAAAATGTTTAATGAATTATAAAGTGTATATAACTATAACCATCAAATATCTATGCTAATTTATAGAGAGAAGGATGAGGGAGGGGCTAGAGAGACTGCTGGCTGCTCTTCCAAATGTCCTGAGTTCAATTCCCAGCAACTTCATTGTGGCTAACAACCATCCGGAATGGAATCTGATGCCCTCTTCTGGTGTATCTGAAGACAGCAACAGTGTACTCACATATATAAAATAAATAAATCTTTTTTTTAAAGGATAAGGCAAGAAGCATTCCAGTGTCTGACTTCAAGTCAACCAAGCAGAATTGCGTCCACATGCAGATTTAGAAAGGGGAGAGAATAAAGAGTCTAGAAGAAAATCTGCACATCCATGGCCAAAGGTTTTTGCTGAGGCTATGAAAAAATATGGACAAAAGAAAATGACTGAAAATGTATATCTCTACCAAGCAGAATCATCCTATACTAGTCACAAAAATAGCCAGAAAAAGTGAAATATAGACTTACATGGAAGGTCAAAAATTATGAACTCCCTTGGCTATATATATTTGAAATGCTTCAGGCAGGAAATGGTCAAAAAATGTTGAAAGAAAACTTCTTCAAAGACTTAGGAAAGAAAAGCAAAACAGTCACATGGGATTATATCAACTAATATAACTCTATATAGTAAAATTCAACCAAGAACAACTAAAATAATGGAGCCAATAAGTAGACTATGAAGATAACATACAGAATTAAGGAATGTATTGGGAAAGGATGTATCTGATAGGAAGTTACTGTGGATAATATGCATGAAATTGAACAAACTCAACCCTAACCTAATTATACAATTTAAAAATAAGCACTAGATATAAACATGGATTTCTTAATTGAAGATGTTAATATTGCTAGTACACACCAAATATCCATCATGTGTAGAATCTAGAGAATTGAATTTCTGTGTAGGTGGAAAAGACAGTGATGATGTCCAAAGCTGAGACAGTAGGTGGGAAGGAGTGATGGTAGAATGTTGACAATGAGTACTCAATGGGAGAGTTTCAGTAAAGTCAGTGACACCACATAAAACCACACTGAGTTCAATCCTGGAAGTCAGGTGAAAGCAGAGAACTGACACCACAAATATGTCCCCTGACTGTCCCCTGACTTCGGCATGCATGCTATGGTATGCATGTGTCCCCAAAATGAGACAAAATGGAATCCAGATTGTGTGGAACACTGTAAAATTGAAAATAGAATTTATGATACTATAGACTACAAGATCTGCCCGGCTGAGCTCAATAAACTGAGAAAATAATAATAGACAACAGTGGTTGGTATTTATGGGCACAAATTTGAGGGTGGCATATCAGTAGGTAATTAAATCTGATCTAAAATCTTCAGTTATTATTCCAAGTGTATGCACTAGATTAAGAAAAAGAAATTCAAATATCACAGTATACATTTAAAAAGGGCATACTAGAAAAGGGCATTCTGTGTCACATATTTCTCATCATGTTCATGGATTAATTCACGACACAGCACATCTATGGTGTTAGGATAATAGCATTCTGCTTCTAAAGATGAGCATATAGACTTATTTCAGTTGTCCTGGATTATTTGGGTCACAAAATTCAGAGTAATATTCAGGTGTCAGGTATGAGTCCTGATGCTGGGCTCCTAACTAGGATGTATACTATATCTCAGCAGTCAATAGACAGTTTTTTGGAGGGTCAGGATGTCTTCTAAGCCTCTGACACTCTTAACCACAATATCTGAATGCCTTCGGGGAGACAGTGAAAGAAAGCACACTTATATATTGAAAAATATACGTTTTGCCAATATTAAAGAAAGGCAATTTGCTGTGGTATGTAATGTCTGTTGGACTATCAAGAAGAAAAATAAGGAGAGGCAAAGTAAATCATAAAGGAATGACAAAAGGCCTACTAAATAAGACAACGTTAAATTGCTAAATGTATACCTTATAACTAATTCAAACATATCTTTTAGGCTGTCATAAGAAAAATCCTTATACTTAATATTATCAGGTGTGGCATTTAGCAGAGATTTTGGTAAATTGTACATAACATAAATAGAGCAATACAGGAAAACAATATATTTTAAAATTAAAACATGAAATTTACATAATCCACATACGTATATGGAATTTTGCTCCAAATTGAAAATTATACAATATTTTCAAGTTTATATTTTATATAGTAAGATCTGAGTATTTGTTAGACTATGAATTTAAAATATATTAGCCTTCTGTGGTGTTTTGAATGAAATGTCTTCCATCATCCTGAGCTTACAGATCCAGCTGTTTGTTCCTAGAAGATAATCATCCATAGAGACGGTTTAAAAACTTTAAATGATTTTCAAAAGCTGTTAGGTGATATCAACTGGCTTCACCCCTATTTAAAGCTTACTACAGGGATATTAAAACCCTATTTGATATTCTCAAAGAGAGTGCTGATCCTACCTCCCTTAGATCTTTAAACCCAGAAAGATTGTTAGCCTTACAAGTAAAAAAAAAAAACTATTGAAAAACAATATGTTACTTACATAGATTATTCCTTGCCTCTACATTTGTTGATTTTTAATACAACTCATACACCCACAAGATTATTGTGGCAAAAGGCTCCTCTCATGTAGATACATTCAAGGATATCCCCTAAATATAGCATCCTACCATATTGTGAGGCAGTAGCCCATATGATTATACTTGGAAGAAAACAGACACTGATTTATTTTGGCAAAAAACCAGATATCATTATTCAGCCTTTTAATGGAGATCAGAATACTTGGTTGAAGCAACATAGTACAGATTGGTTACTTGCTCAAATAGAATTTAATGACATTATAGACAATCATTATCCTCCGGATAGAGTGATACAGTTTTTAAATGTACATAAGGTTATATTTCCTAACATGACTTCTTTGAAAGCTTTTACATGATGCTCTTTTAATCCTTAATGATGTATCCTCTAAAGGATGAGCAGGGTACCTTGTAAATAATCAACAGGTAGTCATAGAGACTCCTAGACTCTCTAGTCAGCTAACAAAACTGACAACAGTCCTAAACGCTTTTCAGTCTGTAAATGATGCTTTTAATCTTTTTACTGATAGTCTATATGTGGGTCAATCTGTCCCCTTGTTGAAAACTTGTGGTGTATTTCATTTCAATACACCAGCCAGATCTCTGTTTTCACAACTACAAAACCTCATTCTTACCAAAAATTCCTTTTATATTGGCCATCTAAGAGCTCATTCTGGTCTTCCTGGACATTTAGCTACATGCAATGATCATATTGACAGAGCTTTAATAGTAGAAGCCTTAATTTTACATCCTGTAAAATGTTGGCTAGATATGATCATAATAAATTTCATCTTTCTAATAACACCTTAAGGCTCTGACATAAGATCACTAAGGAGCAGGCTAAAATGATTATAAAACAATGCCCAACTGTCTTACTTTATCTCCAGTCCCCCATTTAGATGTTAATCCAAGAGGCCTTATACCCAATCATGTTTGGCAAATGGATGTAACTCGTTATACAAAATTTAGAAAATTAAAATATATACATGTCTATATTGATACTTGCTCAAGATTCCTGTTTGCTTCTCTACACATGGGAGAAGCTTCTAAAAATGTATTTGATAATTGCTTACAAGGCTTTAATGCTATGAGATTACCTAAAGTGATCAAGACAGACAATGGGCCAGCCTATACTGGAAACAACTTTATATCATTTTGTAAGGAATTTGATATTGAACATAAAACTTAAATTCCTTATAACCCAATGGGACAAAAAGTTGTTGAATGTACACATCGCATTCTAAAAATTTGGCTTTTAAAAACTAAAAAGGGGTAATTATACCCTCCAAGGTCACCAAAAGCACACCTTGCTTTTGTCTTAATTTGTTTTAATTTTTTTGCAAACTGATGCTAAAGGTCAGTCTGCAGCAGATCACCACTGGCATCCAGTCACTTCCAGCTCATTTGCCAGGGTCAAATGGAGAGACTCCCTAACTAATACACGGAATGGTCCCAACCCTGTTTTAATTTGGGGTCATGGCTAGGTCTGTGTTTTTTCACAAAAAGGAAATGGAGCCCAATGGCTGTCTGAAAGATTGGTCCGTTAAGTGGACACAGATCTTAAGCATAATAATTATGATTCTAATGATGAAGATGGCTCAACATCCTTATCAGACGGCTGATTTAACCTAGCATATAGTCTCTACTTTTACTGGAGAGTAAGTGTTTTTTATCATTACTTAAAGCCACCCACTATATACCTGGTGGCCATACTTTGTGTCTGATCCCTGCCAACCAGCAGTTGGATTAGATACCTGGAACATTCCCACTTACAACTTTATTTTCTATACTGCTTGGATAATCCTGTTGCTTTTAACCTTTTAACTTTGTATCTCAAACAGATTGGTTGCCTTCACACAGGATTGCTCTCAGCAAGCTCAGCTATTCATCATGGTGGTTATCCATCATTATGAAGAATTGAGTTGAGTGCATGCTCATAGGTCCTTTGGTCTGAATGTGGCTTTGGTCTGTATGGGAAAGAGTGTGACAAAGATGGCTGGCAGTCAAAGACAGGTAAGAGTGTTCTTGAGCTCCTATAGACCTAAGACAGAGACATGCATCAATAATGTTATGTATATTCTCCATGATGGGTAAGAAGGAGCAATATAGATGACAACCTAAGTCAGGCACGGTTGCCCAGTCACTCTTTACCCTAGATGGGATAAAATCTTGTGCCCCATCCAGCTGTTGGCACTGCTCATCTTAAAAAAACTAAAAAGAGGGAATTGTGCCCTCCCCCCAGCCTTGAACAGGCCTGAAAGACCTTGTTTACAACAATAGACCAAATAATATGACCTAGGTGGAGTTACCCACCTTGACTGCACATACAACCTGCTACAGGAACTTAGAAGAATAAATTGCCTGCTCAGCTTGCCTTGAGACATCCCTGGCTGTGACAAAGGATGGGTTCCTCCATCTGTCTCTGGCAGTGGCAAAAGATGGGTACCTCACCCATCTCTGGCTGAAACAAGAGGGGGTTCGGTGGGGCTTTCCCTTTAAATTGAAGAGCTGAACATTAAACTTCAAGCCTTGATCAGAATACCTTGTGTTGGCTTCATCTTTCTCTCTCACTCCATCCCTTTTTTCATTTCCAACCCCCCTTCCAGGAGAACCTGGTTGGTCCATGGCTGCAGTCAGCTACAGGTTTCAAGGATGTGCCCTTGCTGGAGGAAGTAGGTCACTGGAGCAGGCTTACACCCAATCATTGAAGTCTGAGACTCCTATGGTTGAATTACAGGAAGGACTGTAGAAGTAGAAAGGGAGAGTGACCCCATAGGAAGACCAACAGTCTTAATTAATCCAGACCCCAGAAAGCTCCCAGAGACTGAGCCACCAACTAGGAGCATACACAGGTTGGTCCAAGGTCCCTAGCACATATGTAGCAGAGATTTGCATGGTCTTGTCTCAGTGGGAGAAGATGTGTTTAATCTTTGAGAGTCTTGAGGCCCCAGGGAAGAAGGAGGTTTGGTGGGGAGGACAGTACCCTCTTGGAGGTAAGGGGGAGGAGGAATGGGATGAGGAACTATGGGAGGGTGGAATGAGGGAGCAATGACTGGAATGTAAATAAAATAATTTAAATTTTAGAATGAGTTTAAAGACGAGCTGTTTTTAGGTTAGTCTCCATGCTTTGTGCTAGAGCTTTAGGATGAGAGTCCTCATGGTAGCTTTTCTCCAGCAACCATGTCTGCTGCTTGATGTCATATGCCCCCAACAAAATGGAATCTTCTCCCTCTGAAACTAGAGGCCAAATAAACACTCACTTCAATAAGTTGACTTGGTCATGGTGTTTATTACAGCAACAGAAAAGTAACTGCCACAATTGCATATAACTTGTTTCAGTACAATGTGATTAAAACATAAACCTAGTTAGGAGTAAACCTGTGCATTTGGTCTTCTTAATCATAAATATGGAAGCAAATTTCTTTTTAAATAGTCAGCAATGATGGGCAATGAACTAAGATGTAGATACTATGATTAATCTAGACTCATCTCAAGGATGCAAACTAATATAGAATCTCTTTCTATGTGGTTAATGTAAACCTTTTGTCAGCTTACAGAACCAACCCAAATTTTCTGATTGTGTTGGCATCTATGAAATGAGGATGGGGTCTCTATTGGGTCTCTACCACAATTGGTATTCAAATGAAAGGGGTTCAATGGTTGTGACTGAGGTTTGTCAACTGAAAAGTCACTATAGTGGTAACATTATTAATTTATCATGCACAAAAGTCATTAATTTTTCTTTCTTCTTCAGTTTATGCTATCTATAGAATGATGCAGAGTAATATGTTGGCTGGAACAGATCCTTATGTTTTATACATGGAAGTGTGAAAGGGTCTGAACATTCATATTTAGTCAAAAACACAAGATGAAAAACTTTTATATACCATCCAAATTATGACATTATTTTCTACTCTTCAGAATACTGTTCCACTCATGTCTTCTGACCTGACAGTCCATGTCATTGACAGTTCTAAACTATGTTATTTTCAAGACCTATATAATTCTACATATATAATCATGGCCCTATGTGTTTGTGGCATATGTATTTATTAAGTTGAAATTTATTGAGCTATTAATTAATATATTAATATTAATATCAAATAATATGTTCATGACCTTCTTGATAAAAACATTCATGATACTTTTTGATATCTATACATACAATTTATTACTGTCTTATTAGTGTTTAGTATTTTATTGTATTCATAGTGTAGTTGATACATGTTTGGTCTATTTGAACTATTTTGTGTTACACTTTCAAAAGACATAACAATGAACATTATCTTTCATGTTTCTTTGTCTCTGGATATGTATATGGAAGATTTATAGAGACTTTGTATAGAAGTACAGAACTCATTATATCAAAAGTTGCTACACATTAAATTTATTCAGAAATTCCAAATTTCATTCCAAAGGAATGGTCCTAGTTTATGCTCTCATCAGGAAGGTATTTCTCCATGATATTAGATGCTCAAGATGGAAGATAATCAACTTTCCATACTTAAAGTAGGAAGAATTAAAGATGATTCTTACCAAGGCTTGCCCTGGCATTTCCCTGTGGTTAAGTACATTATTATTTGTCATATATTTTTCTCTTCAATAACATTTTCTTTCTTATGTTTTGTGCCTGTTTTAGTTTTGAGAATTTATTAACTATTTAGATATATAAGATATCATTTAACAATGTATGTATCATCTGATGCATAACAATGAATACTGCTAAATCTGTAAAACTACCCTTGATTTTCCTTCAAATCAAGAATTTTCTTTCTGATCCTATGGCATTTCTTCCCCTGACAAACATAATTTCCTATACTACAGAATTGTTGTATTTAGATTTTAGTTTTTCAGTATTGTTTTTATTGCATGTAAGAATTTAAAGCCTTCTCTTCCCACCATTGTGCTAAATAACACCTTTTTCCCTGATGGTTTTTGGTGGGCATTCAGGAATGTGATTAAACACACTGCTGTGCTTGCCCTTCAGTGAATTGTGGAGCTCTGCCTGTGTGAGAAGCTACTTCACTGCAGACCTTTGTTGTAATTCAAAGAGCCAGCTCCTTTGGCGTTTCATTTGGAGGCTTTGCTTGAATTGATCAGGTGTTTTATTTTTCCCCTTGCATATAACATGCTGTGGGCCTGGTATTAAGACTCTCAGGTTCATCTGAACAACCAATGCTCAGCAGTATTCATGCTTTACAGAATTATCCTAAAGTGGCTGCATAGTATCTCCCATGAATGCTACAAAATATTGTCATGTTAATTTGAATAATTTAACCATAAATGTTGTATATTTAATTGGTTATAGAGTGCAACTCTTCAGTGTATAATAGTACCAATGAAGAACATATATATATATATATATATATATATATTATATACATATCCACACACACACGCGCACACACACACACACACACACACACACACACACACACATATATATATATATATATATATATATATATATATATATATACTAGTTATTTGCCTCTCTCTTTCTCTCTCTCCAAATTCTTCTTTTTCTTCTTTTTGAAACAAGTTCTTGCTATCTATCTAAGGATTATCTCATAGTCATAGTAATCTGTTTTAGCTTACCAGGTGCTGTATTTATAACATATTCCATCTTATTCACCCTTTTAATTATTTTTATCTAATAATGCAAGATATTCGGAACAATAACAAAATGACTATTATTTGTGCTTTTACTCTCTGGCTCCTTTAGTTTTGGAGCATTATTCTGTGGTTGTGTTTTTAATGTATTTTGTGATGCTGCATATGCATCATAAAAAGTGGTCATATGTTTTCAATGAATCAGTGTCAATAAGAGCACTTAAATAACTTTTTGTAACTGTTAGAATCAGATACTCAGCCCATTATTTCTTCCAAGTTTACATGCCATCCTAGAAAATATTCAAAATTAATTGCTTTAGATGTGGTAGAACACATTACAAACTAACTGTAGGAAAAGGAACTATTTTGAACATGAGGACTGAGCAGGTAAGGATTTATAGTTTGTTTATTTTGTTGTTCTCCTGGTGCCCTTTCTTGACACCCTGATGGAGACCCTGAGAAGCCAGGCAGAGAAGTTCTCTGAATGACAGAGAGCAGCATTGAGGGAGTTGGAGGAGGTGCTTCAGTGATCCTGTATTGATTGATCTTCACAGATGGTTGTCTAGTTGCTGAGCAACACAATTCAAAATGTGCCTACTTGGTGAAGGAAAAGCAACTAAACTAAGATTTGCACTTCCATACAGGTGACAAGACAGACCATATGGCCTTGAAGCAGCTGGAAAAAAAAAAAGAAAAAGAAAAAAGAAAGAAAAGAAAAGAAAGATAAGAGGGCTGGTCTGGGCCTGAGCACTGAGCAGATCCCAGGTGGAGCTCTGCACCCAATCTCACGAAACCCAGAGGAAGCTGGCCTCCCAGGAACTCTATCCCCGACAGCATCTTAGGTAAGGAGACAGCAATAACCACTCCAAACAGGGAGTAACTGGGACCCACTGGAACCCAGGAATTCACTCCTGGCCCAAAGCACTGGTTCCTTCCTGTCTGCACTGAGCAGATCTTGGGCCCCAGCTCTAACTCCAGTAGTAACACCGACCCCACACAGTTCTGACACAACCAAGATAATAGAAAAGACAGGTTGCAGTCAGAGACAGGGCTGGTAACACTAAAGAGATCCAGATGGCAAAAGGCAAGCACAAGAACATAAGCATCAGCAACCTGGGATACTTGGCATCATTAGAATGTAGTTCTCCCACACTAGAAAGTCCTGAATTCCCCATATCACCAGGAAAGCAAGATTCAGATTTAAAGTCACTTCTAATGATGATGATAGAGGACTTTAAGAAGGACATAAATAACACTCTCAAAGAATTTGAGAACACAGGTAAATGAGTAGAAGCCCTTAAAGAGGAAAGAGAACACAACCAAACAGGTGAAGGAATTGAACAAAACCATCCAGGACATTAAAAAAGGAAATAAAAACAATAAAGAAATCACAAAGGGAGACTACCCTAGAGAGTGAAAACCTAGGAAAGAAATCAGGAATCATAGGTGCAAGCATCACCAACAGAATGCAAGAGATAGAAGAGAGAATCTCAGGTGCAGAAGATACCATAGAAAATGTTGACACAACTGTCAAAGAAAACACAAAATGAAAATGTTCTTAACACAAAACATCCAAGAAATCCAATACACAATGAGAAGACCAAACATAAGGATAATAGGTGTAGATGAGAGTGAAGATAC
This sequence comes from Mastomys natalensis, assembly GCA_021653895.1. NCBI lineage: Eukaryota > Metazoa > Chordata > Mammalia > Rodentia > Muridae > Mastomys > Mastomys natalensis. The sequence continues at coordinate 279,055 of JAJTUV010000475.1, read as the reverse complement.
CCAACTTAAAGGGTCAATGAATATCTTCACAAAATTATAGAAGAAAACTTCCCTACCCCAAAGAATGAGATGCCCATAAACATACAAGAAGCCTACAGAACACCAAATAACTAGACCGAAAAGAAATACCTCCCATCACATAATAATCAAAATACCAAATGCACAAAACATAGAAAGAATATTAAAAGCAGTAAAGGAAAAAGGCCAAGTAACATATAAAGGCAGACCTATCAGAATTACACACGACTTCTCACCAGATACTATAAAAGTGAGAAGATCCTGGACAGATGTCATACAGACCCTAAGAGAACACAAATGCCAGCCCAGGCTACTATATCCAGCAAAACTCTCAATTACCATAGATGAAGAAACCAAGATATTCCATGACAAAACCAAATTTACAGAATATCTTTCCACAAACCCAGCATTACAAAGGATAATAGCAGGAAAGCTCCAATACAAGGAAGGAAATTATACCCTAGAAAGTGCAAGAAAGTAATCCTCTTCCAACAAATCCAAAAGAAGATAGCCACACAAAGATACTTTCACCTCTAATAGCAAAAATAACAGGAAACAACAATCACTGTTCCTTAACATCTCTTAACATCAATTGACTCAATTCCCCAATAAAAAGACAGACTATTGGACTGGATTGTAAACAAGACCCAGCATTTTGCTGCATACAGGAAACCCACCTCAGTGACAAAGACAGATACTACCTTAGAGTAAAAGACTGGAAAACAATTTTTCAAGCAAATGATCCTAAGAAACAAGCTGGAGTAGTCATTCTAAAACCTCCAGCCCAAGAATACAAAGGGAGGGACTCATGGCTCCACCTGTAGTATAGGTAGTTGAGGGTGGTCCTGTCAGGCATCAGTGGAAGTGGAGGGCCTTGGTGCCTGATAGTTTGGATTCCCTAGTGTTGGGGAATTTGAAAGCAGGGAGGTGGGAATGGGAGGATGGTGGGAGCACAATGTCATAGAAGCTCCCAGAATATTATATGGATTAGACATGACAGAGGCAGGCTACCAAAAGACTAGATTCCAGAATTCAAACAAAAAATTATCTTGATACTAAAATTTGTTTTGAGAATTGTATATTGCAGAATACACAGCCTTGGTGTATCTACTCATCAAGCAAGCTGAGTAGATCTGCTCAAACCTCTGAAGTCCTGGAATTTTGCTGGATTCAGTGAAGACACAGATGTCAGAGGCTTATCAATTCACTCTTCCCCCTGCCCCTCTTCTAATATCTCAAGCCCATAATCAGCTTGAAGAAGTTAATGAAGAGTCGGTGCCCCATTCCCTGGGCTTGGAGACTGAGGGGGTTAATATTGGACTATCTTTCCAGGGAAAATTAGTGAGTGGTTTCGTTGAAACAGGGAAGAATACCTAGGACTTATTGCATAGTCATAACCTATTGGTAGAAATCTGTATAATTGTTATTAAGTTGAAGTTATAATTTTTTAAATGGTACTAAATTTACTTTGATTTCAAATTTAAGGTTTTCATTGGTATAAGTTTCTTTTTGATATAAAAGTGAGATTAATATTGTTACTCTCATAGGCATTGTGCCTATATAACACATTTAGGAATACAAGGCTTAGATCCAGTCCTTCTTTAACTTTTTTAACTGATTTGAGATGATTAGCCTGTGAATTAAGGGCCTACAGCAAATTCATGGCTCTGAGTTTATTGTTAGGGTGTTTTCTATATTTTATTTAGAAATAACTGAGAAGAGTTAACAGCAGTCCAGATTGCCTTACATGGATACTTGGTTTTCAAAACATCGGAACTCCACAGAATTGACATTACAAACATTTCTGTATTAATGTTCATTTTGATTAGAGACCTGTCTGCTCCTGACACCTTCCTGTCTCGATTCTAAGAAGAAATTGAGCATCTTTGGTGTTACTCCAGTTGTGGTGAGACAGCCACCAAGCAAGAATTGCATCTTTTCATCTACAGACAAATTACTGTCCAGAAAAGGACACACTTGTGGAATAGTCGACTGATTATATCTGCTAAGACAGAGTAATCAGCCCTTAATAATTCTGTATTACTAGGTCTGTCAGATGATCCTGGGCCAGAAGGCTGAAGATTGGATGCTCCAATGTTTTGTAGTGTAGGAACTGTCTAGGTGTTCAGCGGTCTCTATAAATTGGCTAAGTTTTAGAAGCTATGCTTTGTGATTCCCATAATTTCAGTTAATTCAGTCATTCTGGATTTCTGACGGAGTTGAAGACTTAGTCTCATAGCCAATACTGGCTATTTACTTTGAGGGAAAAGGTTTGAAAGGATGGTTTTCAGCTGACACCCATTCTAAAGCCAAGAAAAAAAGCCAGGTTCAGAATTAAGTCGTTTAGTTAGGAGAGATGACAGAGGTTCTGTTTAGTCAACTAAATGATGGACTGGGTATTAGGTCTATCTTGTACCTTACTGATATAAATTGGTATAGTTATGCTCTAATTCTATTTTGAGAGAAAAAAAATTTTTTTAAAACAGGAAGGGTGATATGTAGGAGGAGGTAAGATGGGAGGAGTTAGGAGAGGAAGAGGAGGAGTAAGGAGAGGAGGAGAGGAGGAGCTAGGAGATGAGAGAGGGAGAGAAACAGAGAGAGAGAGAGAGAGAGAGAGAGAGAGAGAGAGAGAGAGAGAGAGGAACATGGAGGCAGATGTTCACATGTCTGCCAGTCCAAGGTAGTTGGTATATTTAAACTGGGTATTGGATTACACTTCTGATTGTATGAGCATCTGGTTATTGAGCATTACCAAACTTATAAACCCTTTGATTAACATTTTTAAAAAGTTATTAATAAAAAAAGGAAAAAAGATGCTTTAAAATAAAAATAAGAAATGGGGTAAAAAAGAAAGAAAAGAGAGGGAGAAAGGAAGGAATTAGCAAATGAACAAAAGAAGGAAAGAAAGAAATTCTCTAAGGAAACAGACTTGGAAGTTCTTCAGCCCTGAAAGTCAGAAGGCAAATGTAAGATTATTCAACAAAGAACCGAGAACATTCTTTGCAATAGAGTCAAAAAATGCCAACAGAGAACTGCTTCAAAAGTTGAAACTGCCAGCCAAATGCCTCAAAAATCTTATCGCAGAATTACTACAGAGGCAAAGGAAAGATGAAGGATAAATAGAACAATGGAAAGGCTTAACCACACATATAAGGTAAATAAAGGAACCGAATGGATGGTAAAACACAAATAAAATACGTTATTCACTTGCAGAGTGCAGGTGGGAGAAAGATTCCCTTAACATTACTACATATAATATGTGTTTTCAATATTTGAACATTTAAGGATGTCATTGTTTGGACTTCTTTAAGTGATGTAGCATTATAGGCTAAAAGCTTTTGGCATCAGTATTCGAATACAAACTTCTTAAGCTGTGTGTTATATAATTACAGGTGGTAGGTAAACAAATTTGGAAATGTTTCTGAAAGAACGGTGGCCAACAATTAACTCAAAAACAAGTGCAGAAAAACTTCAGTGATGCTACTATCAGCACTGGTCATATTGCATCTTGAGACTTTACCATTGCCTTTGTTCTGAACACAACTGGCACACTACATGGGTCAAACTATCACACCATCCAGCACTGCTGTGTGGAGCACTTCAGTTCAGATTTGAGAATATTCTGCAGGGTTTATACTATAAGTGCAAATTTTTGTACTCACACAAAAATAAAGATTAAATTAGAAAATGAAAGCTTTTACTATCTTCCAACCATCATTCCTCAGCATATAAGCATGGCTTAGCACAGCTTTGAATTGTATTATGCTGGCAAACAAGCAGTCATCTGATTCATATGCAATTTGTTTTCATCTTTTATTAGCAGGAAATTCAACATAAAGAGTTGTTTTAAAATATATTTCTTTTTATCAGCAAATGTTTGATTTATGAAACTACTTTATATGTGATACCTGTAATCACATAATAAAAATCAAAGGAGTAGCAGGTGGGATAATTTTGACAAACTTGGTATAAAGGACAGTGGTATAAAGGATAAAGTAGCTATGCAAAATTGAGAATGATAGACATACAAATAGCCTCGTTCATGCATAGGGGAATCAATATTGCTAAGTGTACATACAATACAAAATAATCTAGATATTCATACAGACTCTATCAAAAATGCATAACATTATTCACCGACCTAGAAAAAGTAAGCCTAAAGTCTGAATGGAACCATTAAACACCTTGAATAGTGAAAGAAATCTTGAGTAAAAAAATATTAAGCTGGAATAATCATTATACTATCTAAAATCAAAACATACTTGAAGCAGTTATAATTTAAAATGGCATGGACTTCAACAGGCAAACAAACTCACAGAAAAATGGGACAGGAAAGAGGGCTCAAAGGAAATATACACACAAGCAGAAAACTGTTTTGTAACAAAAATGTAAAGGAAAGTTTCAGAGAAAGGACAGTTCTTACCTTAGTTGAATATGGAAAAATTATATAACCATAGAATGTATACACAGAAGAACTATACTAGACTATGGTTTGGTTTTGTTCTGAATTTCTTGCTTTTACAAACTGTATTTTGAGATTATAGTATAACAACATTTCTTCCTCCCATTTCCTACCTTAAATCACACTGATTTCCTGTTCACTTTTAAATTTGTGACTTTTTTTTTTGCACTGATAGTTATTGTGTGAATATAAGCATATAAATATACATTCATAAGCCTAACATGTTCAGTAACATATAATGTTACTTGTATACATGTTTTCAATTATGCTACTAATAGTCCTATACAACTAGGAGGTCTATGAACTCCATGTTAACCCATAGTGGTACAAGTAATTTGGTGGTAACTGGAAACTCTCTAGTTGAATTAAGCAAGATGAAGATTACTCATGACACTGGACTAGTGTACACATGGATATTGGAGGAGAATCTACAACCACCGTTTTCTAACTTAGCATAATCCCTAACAACAGTAAATAAAAATTTGTTTTTTCACACAGTGTAGTTTTTGACCCTTATCAAAGAAACTTCCCTTTACAGTAGAACCTTGTATCAGTTTTAAAAATGATTCAAAATCGAGTAAATCCATGGGATTAATATCAGAAGCATAGAGGAAGTACTCTAAGTGTTTGTAATTGGCAAAGATAAAGACCCCCCCCTAAAATACAGAAAACAAAAGCATACATAGAAAAATAACAGAATTATTGAAAGCTAGAAAACTTCTGGACATAATGCAGAGACAATTTATAGAATGGGAGAGAATATTAACGAAGTGTGCATCTGTTCAAAGTCTAGTATTCAGAAGACATGAGAATTCAAAGAATTTAAACCCCAAACCACAAATAACATGATTTTTTTCTAAATCAGTAAATGTAAACAGGGATTAGTGATGTCTCAGTAGGTAAAGATATCTGTTGCTAAGTCTGCTACCATGAGTTTGATTGCATAGACTCATATGGTAGAAGGGGAAAACAAACTCCCACAAGTTGTCTTCTTACCTTCACAAGCAGGATATGGCAAGTATGACACCCACTCCCAAATAAACACATTTAATAAAGTTTTAAATAGATGTATACAGACATATTTATGAGTAGATACCTTAATGGCTAACATGTATACAGAAATAATACTCAATACTGATTATTATAAGAAAGTAAAAACTAAAATCACAATGAGATATTTTCATGGCAAGAATCTAAAGAAGAATAACAAGGGATGGTGTGGACATCAGAAAGGGGGATGAAGATGTGTGCTTTACTGTTAGGAATTTAAATTATAGAAAATACCATTAGAGAAAAGAGTATGAAGACTCCTCAAAATTTTTTAACAAAATACGGTATTTCCATGTTACTCATCAATTCCACTACTGGATATATCTCAAAGAGGAGGTGAAATCAGTAGTTCAGAGCAATATGGACTTCCTCATTTACTAAAGCACTGATCATAAGAGCTAAGAAATGGGGACAAAGTAAATATCAGTAGCTGATGGATTGATTAATAAATTGTGAAACATCCATAATAGAGTCAACCATAAATAGGGTGAAGCTTTGTGACTTGAAATAATGTAAATATAACAGAAAAACACTACAGTAAGTAAGGTAAGTCAGGTACAGAAAGACAAGTTCCACATGACCTCACTTATGTGGAAACAAAATAATAATAATAATAACAAAGCTGTAATAATTTAGAGTAGAATAGTGGTTTTATAGGTACAGAATCAGGATGGGGAAACGGATGTGGGAAGATCACCAATGAATGCTAAGTTAGATAGGAATATAATCTCTGGTGTGCTACAAGTTAAGAGAGTGATTATAAATAACAACAAGGTACTTCCCACTTCAAAAGGTGTTAAGAAAGGATTTTCAATGTTTTCATCATATGGAGATAATAAACATGCAGATAGGCATGTTCAGTATGTGTTGTGTGTATGTTGTAAAGCAACACAATATACAATATCTACACAATTAATATATTGTGTATCAATCATTTTTTAAATGACGAAAAGTTCCCTCCTAGGTTTTCATTCTAAGAAAACCACAGCTCAAGTGTGCAAAGTTATTCTTCTCTAACAAAGTTTAGGAAATACCTGAACTAATGAAGTTTCAGTTATAACATTGGATTAGTTCTATGAACAAATGTTCCAGAAAAGCACCTTTTGTGGGTGGAGAAATGATTCTGTAGTTAAGAGCAGACACTGTTCTTCCAGAACAACTAAATTCAATTGTCAATACCTACATCCAATGGCCTACAAATATGGATGCTGAGATCTTTGAGCTTCTTGAGTACCAACACTCACATGCACAGCTATACACACAAACAACCCTATATTATTAAAATTAAATTAAATCAAGAGAGGGAAACAATCGATAGTCCTACCCAGCTGTGATAAACCACAATCATAGTCACCATGGCAAGATATCCTTAAAGGCTTAACAATGACATCTTGTTGATAATCAATTCATATCTAATTGGACTAAAATACAATAAACAGAGGGAAAATAATACTCGGTACTAAATTTACAACCAATTGTAAGTGCATAGATCTCAGAGGAGACCCTATTATTGCCACTATCTTAGCTAGAATAAAATACTTATCCTTATATATACAAGTAAGTGTAGCTATAATCTTTCATCAAGGAAGCTTTTTCCCCATCACATAAGGCTCATTTAAAAATAAATTAAATCAAGAGAGGAAAGCATTCAATACTTCTACACAGCTGTGATGAACACCAATGATGATCATCATGGCCAGATTCTTAAAGGTATATCTAATGCTTCTTGTTAGTAATCAACGGCTATCTAGTTGGACTAAAAGCTCCATTGAAAAGGAGGAAAACCATGCCTGGTACTAAGCCTACACCCAATAGTGATCACAGAGGAGATTCTACTACTGCCACTATTCTAAGCCAGAATAATCCATATACTTATCCTTATACACATAAGTAAATGTAGCTCAACCTCTCGCAAAAACCTTTTTTCCTAGCACACAGGGATCATCATAGGAAGACACAACTAGTCAAAATCCAGAGAACAATTGATGGTCAGGTGCCCAGTCTCAACTGATAAATCTATATCACAACTTTTGCATCTGAAGTTTAGTGAACATTGTAGAAGACAGGTACAAAAGTTGTAAGAGGCACAGGATCAGGTTGTCTGATGCAAGATCGAGATTTCTAGATGGAATCTCAAACCAAACCATGAAATCTCAAATTGTGGCTGCTTAAACACATGAACAATGACAACACTAATTGACATGGCAACATGGGGCATCACCCCTAGATGAAGAGCTTTAGGCAATTACAAAATGTTAAGAGCATGGCACAATAAGCCCAAGGGTGTAGCAATGGCATGCATAGCTTGGCAGTATCAAATTGTTCTCTAATTAGACTTAATAACACAATAAGAGAAACCATGCATCATAATCTAAATCTAGCTAACTATCATATCTAGTGATGTATCTAGTAAAAGAACCTACAGTTGCCAATTTACACAATCAACATAACATTTCAACATTTGTCCTTAAGTTCCCAGAAAAGTGTAGTCCTCATCCTGAATCAAGTGAACTTCTCTTTGCAACAAGCAGAGACCATTACAGAGAATCGTAACTAATCAAAATTTAGAATGTGGAGTCCAGTCCCAAATGTTAGATTAAAAAACACAGTTCCTGAACCTAAAACTCAGAGAATATTGATAGGACAGGGTTGAAAGATTGTACAAACCAAAGGATCATGAAATTTGCTGTGATATTGTGTATCCTAGGAATGTCAGAAAATAAAAATAAAAATCTCATCAACATAACTTCCTAAATAGAAGCTGAACAAGGACAACAACAATGTACACAAATTGAGAAAAGCCCATAGATGAAGACCTCAACCCTATATGAAGAACTACAGGCAACTAAAGAATGCTGAAAGTGGGAGAAGTAGTCTTCTTCTGGGAAGAGCACACCAACTGGTTATCCAACACAAATGATCAACTCTGAAAAGATATACATATTTTATAACATTATATAACATATAAAATTATATATTGTATTTAAGTATTTAACAATGTGGTGTGTATGTGTGTGTGTATCTCTCTGTCTCTGTTTTATGTAGCTGTCTGCATCTCTCTCTCTCTCTCTCTCTCTCCTCTGTGTGTGTGTGTGTGTGTGTGTGTGTGTGTGTGTGTGTGTAACAATTGTTGATAAAAGATGCCAAGGTTTTGAATAAGAACAAATGGTGTTATATGGGAAGGTTTGAAAAGAGGAAAAGGAAAAGGGGAATGATGTAATTTTATTGTGATTTCAAAACATAAAAGGAATCATTACTTGTTTTTTTATTATTTTAATTAATTGTTTTATTTACATATAAAATGCTGCCCCTTCAACTTCCCCCCTCCCAGAGTTCTTCTTCCATCCCACATTCTCTTTGCCCTTGAGGGACCCAGCCAAGGCATTCACCTTCCCTAGGACATCACTCTCAAAAGAATTAGGTGCATCTTTTCCTACTGAGGCCAGACAATGCAGCCCTCTGCTACATACGTGCCAGGGACCTCAGACTAGCCTGTGTATGCTCCTTGGTTGGTGGCTCAGTCTCTGTAAGTTGTTAGGGGTCTATGTTAGTGGATACAGTTGGTCTTCCTATGGGCTTGTCCTCCTCTTCAGTTCCTTCAATCCTTCCGCTAACACTTCCGTAGGGATCCCTGGTATCATTTGCATCTGTTTCAGTCAGTAGCTGTTAGAGCCTCTCAGAGGACAACCATGCAAGGCTCCTGTCTGCAACATAGCATCAGTAATAGTGTCAGGGTTTGGTGTCCACACACGGGATGGATCCAATGTTGTGCCTGTCACTGGTCAGCCATTCCTTCAATCTCTGCTCTCTTTTTGTCCCTGCTTTCATTATGGGAAGGAACCTTTTTGGGTCAAAAAGTTTGAAGGTGTGTTGGTGTTCACATCCCTCCACTGTGAGCCTGGCTAACTACTGGAGGTTGTGTCTTCAGGTTCCGTCTCCACAACACTGGGCATTATGTCAAGATAACCCACAATGAGTCTTGTGAGCTTCCCTAAACCCAGGTCTCTGGGACTTTCTACAGGTTCTCCTCCCATCCCCTACCGTAATCCCTGGCAACTGCATATTACCATTCATTCTACTGGCCCTCTGGGCTTCTCTCCTGTCTCCCTGTAGGACCCCAAAGGGCTGCTATGCCCTGGTTGAGCCTTTCCATATGCTGCTGTGTATACTAAGTAACATTCTGCAGTTCCTCTAGGATCAAAACATCCTGACTAAGGCATGGTGCCCCAGGAAGGGAATTTACACTTGACATCCTATTGCCCCCAGTTGAGTTCCTGTTTTACCTGAGTTTGTATTTTTCCTTCCCAGGCTTGGTGTATACATATTGAACTTTCCCAGTAAAAGTTTTGGCATTCTCTCACAATGGATGATCTGAGTCTGAGTATTTCTTTAATTCCCCCAGACCTACGCCTGAGCTCACTACCATGGGCAGCGCCGGAGCTGTCATCACCCCTCTCCTGATCCTGGCTCCTTTTCCCCCACCCTCTCCCACTCAGTTGCCTCCATTCCTCTGCCCTTCATTATTATTTTGTTTCCCTTTCTAAATGGGATTGTAGCATCTTCACTTGGGTCTTTCTTGTTTAGCTTCTTAGGGTCTATGGGTTGTATCATGATTATTCTGTACATTTTGGTTAATATCCACTTAATCAGTGAGTACATACCATGAATATATTTTTGGGTTTGGGTTACACCACTAAGGATGATATTTTCTAGTTCCATTATTTTGCCTGCAAAATTCATGATGTCCTTGTTTTTAATAGTGAATATTATTCCACTATGTAAATGAACCATATTTTCTGTATCCATTCATTGGTTGAGGGACATCTGGGTTGCTTCCAATTTCTTGCTATTATGAATAAGGCTGCTGTGAACATTGTGGAGCTTGTGTCCTTGTGGGATGGTGAAACATCTTTTGAGTATATGCCCAGGAGCAGTATAGCTGGGTCTTCAGGTAGAACTATTTCCAATTTTCTGAAGAACCACCAGATTGATTTCCAGAGTAGTTGCATCAGTTTGCATTACAACCCTCAATGGATAAGTGTTCCTTTTTGTATCACATCCTTGCCAGCATATACTGTCACTTACATTTTTTATTTTAGCCATTCTGATTGGTGTAAGGTAGAATCTCAAGGTCATTTTGATTTGCATTTCCCCGATGCCTAAAGATAATGAATATTTTTTAAGTGGCTCTTGACCATTCAAATATATCTGTTGAGAATACTCTGTTTAGCTCTGTACCTCATTTTAAAAATTTGGTTATTTGTTTCTTGGATTTAAAAAAAATTAGAGGAAATTGTAAAAGAGGTAAAGTTTGTCTACTTCAGAGATAGTTAACTGAACTGATATGATCAATCCTAAAATAATATACATACAAGTAACATTAATCTACTCAGAAATTTTTATTTGTATATCTATTTTTATTTGATATGTATATATACATATATATGATTAAAAATAAAACATCATACATTTGAAAATGAGTAAGGGGATACATTTGAGAGAAGGGGGAGAAATGATGTGATTATATTTTATTTTAAAATGAATTTATTTTCCCCTCCCTCCACTCCCCCCAGTCCCTTTTCTCCATCTCTTTCCCTAACATGTCTCACCCCCAATCAATTCCTCTGTCTCTATTTTTCTTCAAAATGGGCAAGGCTTCCAGGAATATCAACTGAACATGGCATAAAAAGTTACAATAAGACTAGAAATAAACCCTCACATTAAGGCTACACTAGACAACCTAGTAGGAGGGAAAGCAGTCTGAAGGGCAGGCAAGAGTCAGAGACACCTTCACTTGCACTTTTAGGAGGCTCACAAGAACACCAAGTTATACAATGATAACATATATGCAGAGGACGTAGCTCAGACCCATACAGGGTCCTTCATTATTGTCTCAGTCTGTGAGTCCCTATGAGCCTTGCTTAGTTGATTGTGTGAGCTGAGTTCTTGTGGTGTCCTTGACTCCTCTGGCTACTATGATCCTTCCCTCTCTTTTGTGGAATTACCCATTCATGAATACTTCATCTTTTAATCTTGTGTTGAAGTTTTGCTGTCAGACTCTTGTACTCCCCAGCTGACATTGCTATATTTGGACATTGAAATGTTAAAACAATGTAGATCATTTAATTTTTAAAAAATGCACTTAAGTGAGGTGTGGAAAAGGGTGTTCATACAGAGTGAATCCCAGGCTAGGTCAGATAAGTACAAAAAACAAAGGTTTTTATTTTGTTTTGTTTGCTTTTTGGTTTTTTGGTTTTTGTTTTTAGTTTTTTTGTTCTTTTGTTTGTTTGTTTTTCAGTGAGTCCTGATACTTCTCTAGAGACAGGCCTTCTGGAGTGTTCAGAACTTTTCTCTCCTCCAGTGGTCCATGCCTGTTAGTTTTACAGCTACCATGACAGTGATGGTGTTGATTGTCAAGGGTGCCACAGTGTTGCAGAGAAGGAGCAAATTGAGACCACTGTAAAAATACCAGGAAACTCAGTATTATTACACGATCCAGATGTTTGCCTTATATGATCCTCTCTGAGACTCTTCAAGCCCCAGCTTACTGTCCTGATACCTGAGTAAGAAGACTGTGAAGGCCTCTGTGGTGTACTCACTTCTTGATTTGCTGTATGTTTTCTCTACCATTCCAGAAGTGCTTCTCTGCCTACTAAACTTTAAAGCCTTTTAACTCAACAATTTTTTCAATATTTCATTTTTTTTTTCAATTTTACATGCTATTCTTATAGTGCTTTGGCATGTATTTGTTTAAATTAGAAAAATCACTATCAATGTATATATTCTTTGACATGAGATCAGAGAATAGTACATATTTTCATAAACTTCATCTATATTAAAGTATTTGTAATTTAAAGTATCAAGTAACAAAGTATTAAAACAATTAATTTTCAATAAAATGAGCAGCTTCTTATACCAAGATAATTGAAATTCAATAGTAAAATTTACTGTTTACAAGGTCCAAAAGTATTGATAAGGGATGGGACCTACTACAAAGGTGGTAGCATATTTAATAGTCTTACAAATACAAAACAAGCCAAACCAAACAATAAACAAACAGATAGACAGACAGACATATTACAGACAAATAGGACTGCTGGTTACTTTTCTTTCTTGAAAGATACACACACTATTATGAAAGCTAAACTTTAGTGAATTCTCACTCCATTCCTGAATCGAAGACCTGTATTCATGTGATATCTTCATCAATAGGATTTTATGTTCAAATCCTGGGAGGCAAACAAGGGGAAGTGCAATAGCCCACATTGTTTTGGAGATCTCTTAGATGCTTCTGATAAAAATATCTGAAGAAAAAGTTCTTTCTTGTATTTCCCTTAAGAGAAACTTTCTCATTCTTAGTAATATATATTTTGTTAGGTAGTCCATGACTCTGAAGAAAGGGATATTATCACACCAAATGTCTTGGCTTTATTTAAATATACCATATATTGTATAATTTTAGGTAAATTCTTCTTTATTGGTTTCCTTCCAGTAGCCCAGTTAAGCCTCTACTTTTTCTATTTCCCATTCATAGAACTTGTGTCCTGGTATTTCCCCCTTTATAGTATAATCACCAACCATTTCCCGCTTAGTGCCTTTTTGCCTTCCTGGCTTGTGTGACTATTCCAGGTTATATACTCCCTTTCTAAATGTTTAGAGCTAGGAGTCACAAAAACAGACTATTACAGAGATTCACAACTTGTCAAAAAGCAGACAGTAAGTTACTATGGGATGCCCTCTCTCAATTAAAACATCTCAAATACATATAAAACTAAAGGAAAAATGGTATGACGAGGAGCAGAAAGAATGTAAGATTATGTGGATGTCTTGGTCTCTATTCCTTGCCATTGGATGCCATTCCCCTTACATGGACTGTCTGATTGGGCCCCAGTGAGAGAGAATGTGCCTACTCCTGCTAGGCCTAGATATCCCAGGGTGGGGTGGTACCCAGGATGGACTTTCCCTTCTCTGAGATAAAGGAATGGGAGCAATAAAGGTAGGGATTTGTAAGAGTGGGAATGGGAAGAGAGGAGGGATGGAGGCTGTAATTGGGATATAAAATGAGTAAGAGAAAAAAGAATGCAAACGGTCTGGGAGTCTACTATTAGACGAGGTGTTTCTTATGACAAGGAAAAGGCATCCGTAAAATCTGAACAATGTAATTGCTTGAATAAGACCCAACACAGAATACATAATATATAACACATAAAACAAAAGACAGAATAGAGGATACAGAATACAGAATATAGAATAGATTAGAGAATAGAGAACATCAATATGGATTACAGAATACAGAAAACAGAACACAGAAAAAAATACATATTATAGAATATAGGCTATAGACAATAGAATATAGTATATAATAGATAATGTAGAATACCTAATACAATATAGAATATAAAAAATAGAATACATAATTAGAATATAGAATACAGAATATGAAATATAAAAATATAGAATATGAAATATAGAATTAGAATATTGAATAAAGAATACAGAATAGAATATAAAATGCAGAATATACAATAATGGTATAGAATATAGAACATAGGATATATAACAGAATTAGAATATAATATTTAGAATATAAAATCTAAGAAAACAGAATATAGATCATACAATACAGAATCTAGAGTATAAGACATAGAATACAGAATACAGAATAGAACATAAAATATAGAATAAGTATATAAAAATGAATAAAGAAGAGAGAAAATAAAATATAGAATATAGAATAAGAATATAGAATATAGAATACAAGAATATAGAATATAAGATATAGGATTTAGAATATAGAATATAGAATACAGAATATAGAATAAAATAGAGAATATATAATAAATAGAACATAGTACATAGATTGTGGAAAAATGAATATAAAATACTGAATAAGACTACAGAATACAGAATATAGAATTGGATATAGAATACAGAATACAGAATATAAATATAGAATTGGAATAGGGAATACAGAATAAGAATATAGAATTGGAATATAGAATACAGAATATAGAATTTATAGACTACAGAATAAAGAACACTGAACAGAGAACACATATTACAGAATACACAATATAGAATATAGTGTATAGATTATAGAATATGGAATATAGAAAATAAGTAGAGAATACAGAATAGAATAGAGAATCTAGAATCTAGAATTACAATATAGAATATGGAATATAATAAGAAAGAATACAGAATAGAATATAGAATATTGAATAAGAATATAGAACATAGAATAGAGAAGAAGAATATAGAACATAGAATAAACAATTGACAATATAGATAAAATACAGTATATGGAATACAGAATAAAATATGTAATATAAAGAGTATAAAATATAGAACACAAAACACAAAATACTTAATACAGAATACAGAGTACAGATTACAGAATGTAAAATACTGTATATAGAATACAGAACACTAATATAAACTTTTATAGACTATAATAGATTAGAGAAAAGTGAATAGAGAATAGTGAATATAGAACATACTATTGAATATAAAATATAGAATATAGAATACAGGTGCAGAATACAGAATAGAGAGCATAAAACATAGTACACTAGAGTATAGAATATAGAAAATAGAATATAGACCATAAGAAGATCTAATATAGAATAAAGAATATCCAATTATAAAATAAAATGTAGAATATAAGATATAGAATAACAAATATAGAATATAGAATAGAATATAGAATATAAAATATGCACAGAAATAAGAGTGTTCACACAGATTGTACTCCAGGCCAGGTCAGATATGGAAAAATGTAGAAAATGAAGTTGTTGCTGTTTTTCTTTTCATTGAGCCAGATGTCAAATTATGATACTTTCTAGAGACAGACCTTCTGCAGTGTTCAGAACTGTTCTCTTTCTCAGTAGCTCCAAGCTTGATAGTTTTACAGCTACCATGGCTGTGATGCTGTTGATTGTCAAAGCTGCCACAGTGCTTCAGAGAAGGAGCAAAATGAGACCAATGTAAAAATACCAGTAAATACCTTGTGATTATAAAATATATAGTATATTTTATATTATATCCTTATATGTGTTGTATACCATATGTAATATCTCATATTATATAATAATATATAACACATTTAATTATATATTATTAAATACCAAATTGATGCAACACTATTATATATTATATTATGAAGGTCATAATATAATATATAATACTATTATTATATAATATATTATGTACTAAATCTTGTACTGTATAGTTATGTGTATAATAAATATTTATTACATGTTATATATAATATGGTATATAATGATATCTAACATATGTTTAACTTTCTTCCTATTATTTTCTAGTTTTGAATTTAATAATTCTGTTTTTATAGTAAATTTTTTAAGTAAAATTATTAGCACATTAGAGCATGTGACACATGTAATATTGGTTAAATAACATCTCAATGGCCAAATTTTACACAATCTCAATTCAGTTCAAACCAGTGATTGTAAAATTCAAAAGCTACTAACAGGACAGCAAGACAATTTGAGTTGAAATAAGTATCTAACTGCCGTGGCCCGCGGAGATTCGATGAGACCCTAGGGAAGGCAGCGAAAGAATGACAGGACAAGAGACACATAGAAGAAGCACAGGTCTGAATGTCTGATCAAGTGCTTGAACTTTATTGTTTAGGTCACCTTATAAAGACAAGCAGGGAGGAGGGTCAGGGTCCAGGGCCATCCGGTAATTGTCAAGTTCTTTGCAAGCATTCCTTAGCCCAAACCACTTTCTCATGAGCAAGAGGACCATAAAAAAATTGTTAGGCTCAAGTTGCTAATTTTCTCTCCCAGGCAGGAAGGCCGATAAGGTCTTCCTTAACTCAGGCTATCTACTTAGCTGACATTTGCTAGCAGGAAGAAGGAAGTCTTGGCTCCCAGCATCTACCTATGTTCTCTGAAGGAATGAAGACCACCAGAAGTTCAAGGTCATCTGTGGAGAAAATCAAGCACATAGAATTGCTTTCATAGGTAAAGGAGAATTAAACAGAGAACAAGGATGCCCTTTGAAATTCCAAAAAACACAATAAGAGTGAGAGTCCTCATTACTAGCTTAGGTCTCTGAATTGCCTCTCTAAAGTTTTTGCGAAAGCACAAAAATATTTGCAAATACATTTTCTTAGTAACTGAAAAACGCTTATTTTTTTACTACACTCATGATGTTCTTGTATACGTAATTGTGAAATCATTACCAAAATTGAGGTACTTATCATTTTCATTGCTCCACACAGTTATTATATATTAACTGCTCTTCACTGATATTAAGTAAGCAATAGAATATAATTAAGTGTAATTACCTTACCATTGTATACATTAGTTTGAAAGTTTCTCATCCTGCCTCTCTGTACCTTTGCATCCTTTGATCTTTTTGCTCCACCCACTCTCCATATTCTAACCACAACCACATGTGCTATTTTTCATTCTGTGTTTCACTTACTGTACTTACCATTATGTCCTTTATGATCATCAATGGTGTACAAACTATAGGAGCATTGTATAACTGGAAACTACTCTGCACTGTAGCATACCATGTATATTATAGTTCTTTGTCAATTCATCTACTGCAGTCACATACTTGAGTTCTCTGATATAGCTGTAGTAAATAATGGTGCCATAAATATTGCTCTAAAGGGAAGCTTAGTAGAAAAACATTTGATCACCTTGTGTATGTACTTTTAATCAATTCAATATTCTGCACACAATGTCGTTTTCTTCACTTATTTTGAGGCTTTGATCATATGTCATAATACAAAAAAGACTTAAGTAAAACAGCTAATCCTCTTTTCATTGTAATTGCAGATAAGTAGATATTGGGATGGAATTGATAAAAGCATAATTCAAAAACATTTTCTTCTCTAACAATATTTTACCTTTAAAAACTTAAAGGTTAAACACACAAAGTGATGAAAATCATAATTTTGTTTCCAGAATCTGCTTTCAAAATCTTAGGAATTTTTATATGAATTGCAATTGTTCTGCATTTAGAGGTGGCACATTTGGTAGGTTACTTCTCCTTGTATGCAGTTGTTTTATTTAAGGTATTTTTGATCTACATGCAGCACCAAACTCTGTGATTTGAGTGTAATTGTATGTTCCTGTCATTTCCCTGTGGAAATTTTGGATATTTGAGTTCACATGAAATAAACACAATACACGTGCAAACAGCTTCTCCATTTTCAAGGAGAAAATGGCATTCCCTATTGTTCAAGTCAGTGAAGAGTATATCTGATCAATTGCATATGAGAAAATTTGCATATTCATATAAATTTTATAAAATGTTTTATACTGCATATATTTTTGAATCTCCAAATAGTCTTCAAGGGTTTTAGAGCAGGACATATTTTAATTTAATAGATGGAGAATCTGCTGATTTACAGAAGGGCATTCACACTACATTAAATATAAGGTTGAGATGTAGTCCTATTTTCTGCTCCTGCACAGATTTTACCATGATATGTACCCTGGGTTGTATTACAGCCTATAAACCTGCACGTGTATATTTCAAACACAACAAACAACCTTCCTTAAAGGATTCAGGTCTTAGAAAAATCCCATAGCTTCAGTTGAAATTTATTCGAGAAATGTGGTTTTGAACAAGAAGCAAACATTTCTTCTTATCTTTTAGTTATGCAGAAGAACTATTTGTTTCTTTGTTTATACACAGTTCTTCCATGGCTTCTGTTGATTTTATCTGGGTATTTCATCTTTTCTTTTTGAATTATTTCATGCTGGAACACAGGAAGGAGAGGAAAAATCATCTCCAAATATAGGTACACTATTCTAACTTAGAGAGAAATGAAAAAAGCCAGGAACTTAGGATGCCTGTAAGACTTTGATGATATATAGAGGCATCATTTTACCAAGTAGTATCTGAATGCCATGTGATGAACAGCTAGCCATCATGTCAGTTCACTGAGAATGTAAATACTTGAAATAAAGGGTAACACATTAACTGCTGGGCACCAGCAATCCTCTGTCAAAAAGTAAAGCTAATATTAGAAAAATAATGTGGTCTACAAAGATTGCTGTCTCAAACACAAGCACTCTCTTGTCACTTTCAACTTTCTTATAAAATGTTCTACTTGGTTGCACAGAAAAATATACTCATTTCCTGATAGATTTTTTTTCTTTTTCTGTCATGTGCTATACTCTTCTGTGCCCATGACCCATGAACCTAAAGACTAGTTTTCTGACTTCACAGATGCTAAAATAAAATGTGTTTTTGCAAGAGGAAAATCTAACTTACTATTAATCACTGAACTGTAGAAATGTTCAAATACTTTTGGACAAATATTAAGAAATTCCCTATCTTGAAAATGTATAATGTGCTTAAATAATTTGTCTTAAATCATACTATAAAACACTGTACAATATCATTCACCTTAAGTCTCAGCCTATGAAAGCTTCTTCACCTACATTTGTTTTCCTTATTTATCTCCAAGAAGAACACTGCGGAAGATGGGAACTGAGTGGTTGTCTTAGCATATGCACATACACACACACATGCATACATATACATGCATACACATGCAAAAATACAAACACACACATACATGAGAAAGTGTTTCAATATACACGCACATATTATATGTACATGTTTTCTTACAGTTATAGGCTTTCCCTATCATCTTCATTAACACTACATTGAAGATCTCTGTCTGTATGTGAACATTAACGTTTATCATACTCATGATAGATAGAAAATATAAACAGCTCAGATGTCTATCAACTGATGGACAGATAAACACAATGGAAATTTATTCAGCTATAAAAAATGATATCATGACATTTTCTATCATGGATGGAAAAATGGATAAAAACCAGAAATTATTATATTAGGTGAAATAACCCACATGACATACATCACATTTTACTGCATAAGCAAAGGCTAAATTTGCATCATTATGTATGTACACAATGGGAGCCATAAGTCGTGAAAGTCAAATGTAAGCTGCTATGGAAATGTAAAACGAGGAATAGGAGAGAGCAGAGTGATGGGATGAGGACCCACAAAGGAAGATCAGGAAAGAATGACCAGAGGCTCATCTTCCAGGTGATCCTAACCCATCCATTTGGCAATTTAAGCATCACGTGAACCTTACAGAATGGCTGTAGTTCAGTTGTATATCCTTCTCATTCCAGAACTGAGAATGACTATAACGTTCTATCTATGGTATGATCATTTCACGGAAATAATTAAGTATAATGTAGACTCATAGTGTACTAGTCTTTGATTTCATTTGGAAATTATGGTGGAAACTTCTGCTTATGTGTTACTGGGTATACAGGATGTTGATGGAATTGCCTCAGTGATCCTTCCTTGGGCAATGGTGGACAGAAGCAAAGAGGAAGCACACATTTCACTGTAGCCTAATTCTTACAGATAATGCTGATTTTGATATGACATAGACACCAAGATACTGCCTATAACAGAGCAAGATAAGCTGCTACAAAATGATTCTCCCTGGAAATGAAGCCATTTGATTTTCAAAACTCAGCTACCTGAGGGATTAGAGCTGAAAGCTGCAAAGCATCTTTGGGGATGAATTGAAGCTTGGAGCCACTGACCGGCAGGGTGTTGTTGACTTCTGTTTTGGTTGTTTTGCACAGGAGATCAGGGAATCAAAACCAGGCCTGTGCCTCTAAGTCTGAGATGCAAACTCACCCTTTTTTCAGCAGAAAAGTTGAGGAAGTGAACTTTGAGATACCAGGAGTTTCAGAAGGGGAACATCCAAGAAGGAAGAAACTCTGACACTTAAACTGCTGACATCTAGAGTTTGCATACACGGTAAAAGAATTAGGAGTGAGGATTTGAAGAACTAAATCAAACTCTAAGCATCTGGTGATCATCTTAGACTTAAAAATAGATAAACACATTACCTCATTCTGACACCTACTAGGAAGAGTTTTAGTAACACACCAACCCCTTTACCCATAGACTTTAATACCAGTCCATGCTCAAAAGTTTCACTCTCTTCTCAAGAATGCTATACTTGACATTTCCCATTGCTGTGTTTTATTTCTCACTATGTATCTTTTCCCTCCTCAAATCTCCATGCTATGTGCTTTGTTTAGATTGTTGAATTTGAACGCGTTAGCCACACATTTTATCTCCATGCACTCTGTCAGTTCCTACTCAAGATCTACAACTAGGAAGAATGTGGAAATGAGAATTTGCTTACTTTGTAGTACTAAAAACATGTTGAGGTAACTGGCTGTGCAGAATGGAAGAAAGGGTTTAATTCGGTTTTCATTATTAAAGGTAGTATATTTCATGCTACTTTTTACAGGATTAATTTCTGTTCATTCCGGAAGCATGTCAATTTCTAAGGGGATTTTCAAATAAGAAAAGGTATAAACCATTTTATTTGAAAGAAAAATGTATCTTCCATCATCTCACACCCAAGCTGTGAGCAAATGAAATACTTTGCCTTCCATGGGTTGTTTTAATACAGTTTTATTTGCTAGCACTCCCCTTAAATTCAAAACACTGTTGAATGTGACACTTTGGGAAGAAAAGAGCCCAGAAGTTAGATGAGATTGGGCAAGCCAAGTATGCTAAGGGTACAACATATTTTGTTAACTTTACATCTTGACTAAGAGATATGCTCAATAAAAGTGAGAGAGGACCTAGGACTTGTTGTGTCTAGTTCTTTGCTACAGCTATGAGGATCATTATGTTACTCCAACTCTGAAAAATGAAGTGATCTCATAAAAACATCCTAATAATATAATAATTATATATTATAATACAATATATAATATCTAGATATAATATTACTGAAACATAATATATATAAAACATTATTAAATACTATATGTAATAACTATCCCACATATAATAATAAGAAAAGCAATATCCAAATAAAGACATGTGCATAATTTCAAAAGCACCCTCTTTTCAAACAAAATTTAAAAGGAAAACTTTAACCTAGATCATATTATAATTTCCACAGAAGAATACAAAATCACCTAACATACAAAGAGCTAGAAAACAATGATCCCTTTTGATGCAGCTAATGTTTTCAGCATATATATTACCTCAGGAAAGAAGATTCCTCCTCTGTTACATTCTCTTTGTCCCCTCTATCCTGTTTCAAATGAACAAAATTTAAATAAATAATGAACAAGACAGAGATGTCATTGGTTTATATTTATCTGTTTCACTGCTAACCTTACAATGCAAATTGATTTGCTTAGTCTTGTTAGTCTCATGGAGGGCTGTGATCTCTTGTTTCATGACCTGATTCTAACTCAACATAGCAATTAGAATTTCATCATGGAAAATGGAAGATTATAAAATGTGCATCTATCTACCATACCCTGTGCTGCCTGCAGTTATAACTAGGGGTAGATATTCTGAGAACTAGGTAATGATCAGCTTCCCATTGACAATAAAACACCACGATAATATTTTCAAGTCTTGAATCTCTCTTCAGTTTTCTTGTATTAGTGTAATTCCTATATTGAAAGGAACCTCTCCTCATTATTTTTCTTTCAGTGTTTCTCTCTTTAAACTATCTCATTAATTTAAACTCTTCCCCCTCTGACTGTAGAACTAGTTGATATAAAGAGATTGCATTTATTGTACCATGAATTCTTCAGGATCAAATTTTAATTCTTAAAATTACTAACTTGAAAGTCATGGGGTATATACAAATTACAAATTACAAATTGATTATCATTATCTCTAGACAATAATGTCAGGTTATTTTCAATAGCTTTACACTGTCTCTAAGGGATTGTGTGGCCACCCAGCTTTTCGCTCCCTCTCTCTTTTTCCACACTCTTTTATTCATTTCACCGCATTCACTCACATTCCTTGAAGATAGCACATATTTTCCCCAGTGGAGAGCCTTTGCACTCATCTTCCTTTAACCATCCCAACAAATAGTCAGCACATTCACGGAAGGGTCTGACGGTGCCACGAAAATCACTGAAGATTTTCTTTCACCTTTTTCATCAGTCAAGTGGGGGAAAAAGAAAGACAAGGCAATGGTATAAGTTGTGGAGAAAGACCTGAAGCAGTATCTACAAAAATGTCTCATTGATTGCCTAAGGCTGTAAAAATGTAAAACTTTCTTTGAGGGAACATTGGGAGCATTGTTTCTCTAACTGTAGTGATGCCTTACAACTCTGTTCCTATATAAATAAATATGTGTGCTGCTAGATTTTATCATTGCACAGATTTTATATGATGACGTTGCTGAAGGTTATAGAGTAAAAAACAACACCATCATAAACTCTCTTGTATCTGAGAAACTGAGGTAAGACCCTTCAAACAGAGAGCTTGTTTTCATAGCTTACAAGTGTTAGATTTTGTCTGATTCCAGCTCTTCCAACTACATATTTAGAGTTTTTAATAACAGTAGAAATTCTACATGTCTCAGAAAGAAATACAAGCCAAAGCATTTTGGTAGTTAAAATTGGTGTTAAAGAATTACCTAAGAATTGTTAATGCATTGGTACAGCTATGGAACCATCCCTGCTTATATGAGAGATAGATGAACTTTTTTTTCTCTGGTTATAAAAATGGTCAGGAGAGAGTTAATAGTTTATTTTGAGTTCCCAAGTTTGTCACCACAAATGAGAGGCGTTCAGAGACCATAAAATTCCCTCCCTCCATTGCCAATTGCACAGCTGCACTACCAGAGAGCCTACACATCTTTGCTAATTGGACGGAACACACTTGCTATGTTTTTCTTTCTTCCTCACCAGCGACACAAGCTGTGTGAAGTTTTCCAAAGGGAATACCCTCTTTGACAAGATTTACTCCTGACAAGCTGTCAGAGCAGTGTAGGTCTGAAGTTCCAAGGAGTGAATATAAATGAAAATTGCTACATTAAATACAAAATTGCAATCAGGTCATAGATATCTGGGCATGTTTCAAAGATTTTTAAAATCATTAGTCATGCTACGAATGGAATGAGTTATGGTACAGTTTATTATTCTACAATATTCCAGAGAGCCTCATACATTAAGTATAATTGTTTTAAAATATTTCCTAAAAACTTTAGAGATTTATCATTGCCATAGTATACTGTGTTTTTCTACTTGAAAACCAAAGTCTTTGTTCATTGCTAAAGTTTGTATAGAGTACAATTACTAATATTCTTTTTTAGATACCAAGAAAAACAAAAGAGTAAGTTGCTTTGCTGTCCTATGATGGTTATGATGAGTAAAAGTGTTAAAACCAGATAATGTAGAAATTACTACTACCTACAAACACAGAAGAATGTAAGTGTAACTATTTGGAAAATCGATTGCTCTTATCACAGTCTGGGTTTAGAACTAGGAAGTAGTTATGGAATAATATATATTTTCTCTTTTTTAGATATGAGAAAAATCACACATAGCCCTGGTTAGAAAGATAATTTTCTATTCTGTACAGCTAATTAGGAAAAGACTCAAGAGCAAAATGTATTTTCTTGGTTCTATATCCTTTTATAGAATGGATGTTCATAATAACTAAGTACTGTGAGAATCAAAAGAATTCAACACCTGCATGTATTTAATCACAGTCAGCCAGTGGGTTGCCAGAATCACTATTTAGGATCTTGGCCAAGATCATGCTGTATCAGACTCCAACTGTTCCAGGAGGAGCTTTTCGGGGAAATGGGCCATGGCATAAGAACAGACAGAAAAGCCATCTCCAGCCTCCACTGGCCTATGAAACATCTAAATTGTGTTGTGTATTAGGATTCTCCTTTTTAACCTTAATATCTCCAAACACTGCTGCTGGGACACCTACACTGCAATCCTCTCATCAGTGCTTACTGAGTGCCCAGGTGCACACTGCCTGCTGAGTAGCAACACCTGGCTGTTATGTAAGCGAAAATATACGTGAAATGAGAAGTATCTATGGCTTACGTCACTGCTGCCTTTGCCCTGACTTATCATTCTGAGTGTCTTCTTCAAGTAGCATTGCACTGGTAAACCTGTTTTGTTTTGATGTTTGTTTGTTTGGTTTTTTTCTTTTGTTCTTGAATTCTGACAGAATTGCTTCCCAGCTCTTTACACCACTGTGAGAATTTCTACATTTCATTAAGTCCTTCATTTGAAGTTGTAAAGTAAGTATAACAACCTCATCTGTCCTAACAAAGTATTATAATGAGAGCATGAGGATTGGAGATAATCTCACATTTGTTTTGGTTTGTATTTACACTTTTATAAAAGGCATGTATTTATTACAAACAAAAAGTCACAAACTTTTGTTGTGGATAGCCCCAGCCTTGTATTTTGATCCTAGTTCCACTCTTCTGGGAGGGGCTGCAGAGGATGATTGAATCTGTACACAGAGGACATCTTGTAAGCCTTCTGTCCAATTAAAACCTGTAACATAAAGACTAGAGCCAGAGATGAGTTGTGTTTTTCTTTACTGGTCTCCTTCGGGCAGGAGATTTACCGCGACAAATTCGGGGGTTAAATAGTTACTTCTACTACAAACTTTAACTTTAAAAAATGCATAGCATGAACATTTATTTTCTCTTGATACTTTTATAATCATTCTAATTCAAATATTGCATGGACTCATTGTTTTAAATTCAAATAGTAACAACTATTCTCACAATGAAAAGCAAATCTCTTGATCTATGTACAGCCTTTTAACTGTTAGGCAGATTTCATTAACTGTTCTTTCTGAGTTCACTGTCAAATATCATATTTTCCTGCTGGCACTTAGGTATAGCAACGTGGAAGTTCCTGGCAAAAGGAAAAATGGTAATGTATAGTGTCCAACCTGTCATATAAAAATTTCCCATATAGGAGACTCTATGCCCTTTCTATAATAAGTAAATAAATGGAAGAAATAATACCACAGAAAGGAGAAATCAGCGACTGTGTAATCAGGTTGACTTCAACAGCAACAACCAACCTTTATTGATCTCAGAGGTGGCATTCTTGGGACCTTCTGGCTTGGCATCTGAGGGTACAAGAAAAAAAAAGTGTACGGAGTTGAGAACACCTTTTGTAGTAGAAACTAGGAATATGGAAGATGTGATTGTACCAGAACCAAATCTTCATTTCTGGATAAACTACTTTCAGAAACTTTTTAGATGGGAGATAAATCAGATTGACAGTTTTTGTAACCTTGGGTTCCAGGGCACTTGATAGACTCTGGGTTCTTTCAGGAATTCTGAATTCCACTGGTGGCATATTTCCTGGAGCCTTGGGCATGTTTTTCAGCCTTGGTTTTAAGGATATTTTCCTTTATATTAGACATGTTCTATATAAAGAATAGGAGTGTCGTTTTCTGTCTGGATATTTACTGCTGGTGGCAAGGGATGGGGTGGCATTCTTTTGAGGTTCTTGGGTTGGGAATGACACTAAGAGAAGCAATCTTGTTAATTTTGCCCTGTGTGATGGAGCAATGACGAAAACCAGGACTTTCTGTAAACAGTGTAAAAGACAGGATAACTGATATAAGTATGGTGATAATAGAGAGTGCATGCAAAGAGAAGATCCAGGGTGGAAGGAAACCAATAACCCATCCAGAGAAGTAGGTTTCTTTTTAAATTCTCCAAGTCTGTTCCTTAACATTTCTGAAGCCATTTCAAACATGTTTGTATCTGTTGGTGTAATAGCAGTATTGTTCCTTGGGGTATGACACAATTCCCTTCACAAGCTGCAGACAGGAGTACATGCTTTGATTTTGAAGTACTATAACAACCAAAGACTAGAATTGATCATAAAGAGTATTGAGCTAATCTGAAATTTCTTTAAGGCTTTCTGAGAACTGTTGAGACAGAGAGGTTAAAGGATTCAAAGAAACCTGCAGTCTCACAGTTACCAATCTGATTCCTGAAAGAATGCCCCGAGTGGCCAGACATAGAATGAGTTAGATGCTCCATAAGCTAAGCAAAGATCATTGGTGTCCAGGAAAACTAGGACAATGAAGGGTTTGTTAGGAACTGATAGGTGGCAGCAGAGTTAGTTTTAAATGAGGGAGGCTGAGGCTGAAAAGATTTTTCTAAGAGTAGTGAAATCGGGTCTTTTTCTTTGTCCCCGGAAATATTGGGAACCAGAACAGAACTTGGACACATTAAAAGTGGGAAACTCACGAAGCAGGTACTGTATTGGTAGGCCCATCTGTGATGAAATGGTTCAGAAAGTCTTGTGAAACAGAATTGATGGGGTTGCACTGGAAGTGGTGTCTACAAACACATAAAAGGGAGTTGTGAAGTAGGATTCCTCCCAGCCGTGGGAAGACATTGAGGAGGAGTAAATTTTGAAAGGTCTTTAGGAAAGATGAGACATACATACAATTTAGGAAAACTTTCCCCACCAGGTCAAAGATCAGCTACTGTCTTTATAGGTGGATAGAAAGCCCAAGGGCAAGGAAAAGCAAACAAGTAGCAGGGAAGAGAATATTTGGTTAGCAATTTGAGACAACAGTGACATGGCCATCACTGGAACAAATAGAAAAACCCTCATCAAAGTAGAGAATCTCAGGAACCCCCTGACCCAATGCAGTTTTTCTTTTAGAGTTTTCCTTTTTTCTTTTCTGTTCTTTTATGTCTTTGAGGAGTTTTTGCCCCTTAATTGTTGGTCAGTTTTACTAGGACACTATGGCTGATTTACATCCTGATCTAATCTGAACTTTGCCAAGTTCATCAAGTGGCTAGAGAAAACCACCCACACCATACTTCGAAGCCTTCCTCAAAGTTGGAAATTTCACTGGAAAGAAATTCCAAAGAGTTTCTCAGGCATCCCTAATCGAATTATTGTGAAGAATAAAACACCCTTAACAGCCTGAAAATAATTGGAAATTTCAATTCACCCTTTGAGTATGAAAAGGCCCTTAGCTGTTTGTTTGTTCGGTAAGGACTATGTCATGTTTTCGTTGTAGCTCAAGAAGTAACAAAGATAAGCTTTCCTGAGAATGGGAAATCAGGTTAGACGATAGAAAAAAAAAGTTAATTTGCTGGGCATGCCAGTCAGAGGACATAGTGACTCTTGGGAAGACAAAGAAAAGATAGAGATAGTGAGATGGAAAAGGTGTCTGGTAAAGGAAGACCTCCAGTCATGTTGCAGGCTCTCTACTGCTAAATCTTTCCTGGGCTCCAGCACCAAAGAATTAACATGGTGAGGGTAAGTAAGTGAAAAAACTAAGAACTCAGATCGACTCAACAGCAAGATCAGACTTTTATTGGTCTGGGAGGTGATTCCACCTGAGAACCAACAGTTAGGCACAATTTTTGTGTTGAGAGTAGGAAGGGAGATGACCTGGTTTCATCAGCCATGCAAACTGCTCTTCTGGATAAACTACTATTTGAAACTGAAATGTGGAAGATAAGTCTGGGATTTTTTTGCACCCTTTGGCCATCAGAACATGTAGCTGGGTTTAATGTTTTCATTATTCCATGAGGTCACTGGGAAAGGATTCTACAATTTGGAAGCACTTGGCCCCTGCATGACTGTCTGGAATGTGTGATCTCATATTACAATTCATGCCAAGCATCCTGGGAGTCTGAGTGAACATTGTAGAATTTGGGGTCTACACACTGCATCAGAAAGCCTATTTTAAATACTCTTGCTTCCTAAATTAATCGTTAAAGAAAACAAAATAGGCATTTCTGAAGAACACCACAGCTAAAGGGATATAATAGTGAAAGATTAAGCATTTTTATCTCCAAACTTCTCATCTATCCTTGTGAACCTCGGACAGCTGACATCACAGCTCAATTGGACATCCAAGCTCATTTTATCTTGTAGCTCTTCCTTCTCAGCACAAGACCTTCATAGAGAAACTATAAGGTAGGACAAGGCTGGTGCGATTAAGTGGAGCTTGTCCTTTTTTCAGTCCAACTAATACTTTATTCTCTATTGCTAGTTCCATACCTCTGGGCCACCTTAGTGTTTGGAAAGTACGACTTCTATATGTCAAAGAAGAAAATAAGAAGGAAGCACTAGTGAACAGCATTCCTACCTAACTCATACATATATACATTAATATGAGTTATATATATACTGAATATGTGTGTGTGTGTGTGTGTGTACAGAAATGCCCTAATAAATACAAACATATTTATACAATTGCAGATAAATGAAGATTGCTTGCAGACAGTACTTGAAATTTTCAATTCTATTTAATATAGTTTGAAAATTAGCATAATTAGCATGCACATGATCCTTTCTTAACTGTTGCATTTATTCAGTATGCCCAATATTGGTAGGGTATTTATTTGCATACTTTCCCTAATAGAAATAATATTGATGTAAACATTATTTGAGTATCTATTATAGTATCTATGAGGTAAATTGCTAGAAATGAAACTGCTAAGTGATATTTGCATTTTAATTTTTGCAATATTTTAATTATCTATGTAATTTCCTTGCAATGAATTTATATTATGATCAGTTTACAAGATTTGTTGTTTCCCTTTAACCCTGTAAACATAGCATTATAATCATATGAATGGATTATATTTTCATGTGTTCATATTTACATTTAAATTAATTTTGCTGAATAACTATTTTCTTTTCCAAGGTTTACCAATTCACACATTCACCAGATATATACGGGGGTCCAGCTTATTTTATCTCCATCTAAAATTGTATCTAATTGCAGTCTCTGTATATTATAAGTTAAGTAAATCAATGTAGGAAACTGATAATGTCATCTACATGATAAACAATGTTCAAAGATTTGCGAGACAGATCCATAATAAAAGTTATTCTTAAGAATTATTTAGTAATCTTTGATATCCATGGGGACCTGGGAAATCTGATTACACTCTGAGTAGTTTAAGTACAGGGAAATCATTTCTTTTGCAAATTAACAAATACCTGATTTTATGTTTAGACTCATTATATGAATTCAAGAGTACATCAAAGGTTAAATTATTTTTCACCAAGACCAAGTGATTGATTTCTTTATATTTGTTTAAAATTCAGTTTTCAGCTCCATCAACTAATAAATCACTTTGGGGGGGGTGGTTTTTCAAGACAGGGTCTCTCTATGTAGCCCTGGATGTCCAGAAATTCTCTTTGTGGACCAGGCATGGTCTCAAACTCAGAGATACACCAGCCTCTGCCTCCAAATGCTGGGGTTAAAGGTATGTGCCATCCTTGTCCAGCAGTAATTCTACTCTTTATAACATCTGTTGGAGTTAGGAGTTTTTGGGTCCCAATTGCACTGAGTCTTAATTATCATATTGATAACATATTTACAAAGACTTTTTCTCATCTATTCTATATAATAATTTTAAAAGAAAATGTTGAGCACCAAGAAGTTTTAACATTTCATGATACAATATTATTTCATGCTATTATGCAATCTCATGTTACTTTATATAGTGATGCTTAATATTCACTGAAACAATCAAGAAAACATGTGGTGGCTTTTTCTGAATCTGAGCAAGTATTTTCTCTCCAATTTCCAAATTATGTAATTTAAGAAATAACTGTGTTTGTTAAGGTTTATAATTGTATGATTTTTCTTCTTATCTATAAATTTTTCCATAATTTATTTTTATTTATATTATATTCCATTTGTATCCACCCTCCCTCCTTTCCTCCCAGTTCCACTCTTATAAGTTCCTTCCTCCATTAGCCTCTACCTTTCTGCCCAAAAAAGGGGAAACCTTGGGTACCATGCTACCTTAAGTCATCTAATCCCAGCACAACCAAGCACTTCCTGTCTCACTGAAGCCTAATCAGGTAGTTCAGGTAGAAGATGGGGATCCAAAGGCTGTCTCTCAATCTTTTGTCTATGATTTTTAATACTCATTTAGCAAGTATATACCTCAGATTTTCTTGGAACCTAAAAGAACCCTAAAGCCCATATTGTGCAAAATTTTCATCTTACTAATGAGAAGACCTAAAGAAGCAGACCTCGCACAATCCAAAAACCAATCAAAATAAAACAACCAGAGATATAACCAAGATTTCACTCCAATTAGTCAATGATATTTAAAATATACTGAAAAGGAAGAGATGCATTTATATATGGTATACAATATGAGACATGAATGATGTCTATATGAAATTAATTAGCATATGTATTGACATACATACTTAGACGTGTGAAAAGAAGACTTTATAGGATAAATGAAGCAAAGAATAAAACTGGAGGAATGAATTCAAGAGAGCCACTGGGTTACAGAACATGAGCAAGCACATTTAATAACAAAATCGTGTCTGGGGGTTATATATCCAATGTTAATAAATCCATTCTCTAGTCTATCAGTAACTATGATGCAAGGTCATTTCTTCGAGAAATAACACACTTACTTGCATTCAAACATGATTTCTAAAGCTGTCAAAGGAGAAGTTGGGATCTGCAAAATTTATGCCACCTAGAAAAACAATCTATCAAAAATATAATTTATCAGCATTTTTTAGTCCAGACAGTTCTTATAAGAAAAAAAAAAAAACAGTTTAAAATATGCAAAAAAGAATACTAACTGGAGTTGATGAAAACATTACTCTCTACCTTGACCAGATAAAGAAGTATCATTAAGAAGTATGTGGTTTCTTAATGATGTCTTTCCTGCAAATATGCCAGTGCAGTAATGGCACAAAGTTCGTGGGTGTAACCAACCAATATCTAACTTGACTTAAAGGTTACTCCTTGAGAAGGAAACTATACCTACCAGAATTTCTTGAGTGACATAGAACCAGAGAGTGGATAGCCCAGGTACATACAGTATATACCAGGTACAGGTTAAAAAATGTTACTGTTCTAGTAATAATAATTATTATTACTTATTATTATACTTCTTTATTATATAATTATATTATTACTATTATTGTTAAAACACAACAGTAAAATGACTGCTAATGACATTCTGCTATATCCATAGTTCAGTGCCTTCCTCAGAAATCATCAGAGAAACTTCCTCCTACAATAGATGGGAACAAAATACAAAGACACATACTCAGTGATTAATCAGATTGTGAGAGAACTTTGAACACTCAGTAAATGGATGTCTCCATCAAATCCTCCCTCAAGCCTCAGAGAATCCCATGAGAGGAGGGGGGAAAAGGTGTAAGAGCAAAAGGGAATGGAGGACATCATGAAAGCAATGCCCTCTAAGTTAACCTGATCATAGCTCATGTTAACTTGTATAGATTGATATAGCAAGCACAGGGCCTACTTGGATCAGCACTAGGTCCTATATAACATTCCTACAGTGGAATTTCTGAGTGTGTAGATGAATAGGTGGTCTCTGTTTCCTGTGCTATATATATCTTGGGCTCTTTTCCTTCAGTTTGTTTTGTCCAGTTCCAGTGGATTAGTTTTGTCTTATCATATTTTATTATTATCATTTAGAAGCCTGCTTTTCTTGTAATGAGAAAGCAAAATGAAGTGTGTCTAAGTGGATTGAGAGATGGAAGGAATTTGAGGCAGTTGAAAGAGGGAGTAACATAATCAGGACATATTATGTAAGGGAGAAAATTCTATTTTAAATAAATGGGAAAAACGAAGCACATGGTTTCTAATTAACTTTTAAAATGGAGATATCTATGTGGAAGCTCAGCAGGTGTGTTCTCAAAGAAAACATCAACTGACTTCTGTTAAAAATATCTGTAATTTCCCTATTTTTGTTCAGGTCATGTACATCTTTCACGTGTTAAAAAAAAGTGTGTATTACTTTTAATTGCATTGACATTGTAGTATTATGTCAGACTGTAGAAGGGTATTTTGGGTTGGCACAGGCCTAAAACCCTAAGACTGCAGGTGTTTGGCCACGCTCCCAGAACCCAGGGCCCTGACACACGGTCTCATCTCCATTTAACCTGTACCATCAGTAATAGGGAAGACACAGGTAGAGGGCGTGACTATCAGGCATCTGCCCTAGAGATTTACATATTAATAAGGCCAAGGGTCCTAGATAATTAAGTTATTCCTCCCTGGTCCTTCCTCCTTCCCACTCTCTATATAAGCTAGCTCTCCCTTGGCTCTTGGGGTGGGGAGTACACTCACATCTAGATCCAACTAACACCATAGACAATAAAGCTTTGATCTCCATGTGTCTCCTGTGTCTGCCTCCAACAAGCTTCCAGTCTTGGAAACATTGGACTTTCTCGAGTATGTGGGAACCTGTCTGCGCGGAAAAGCCTCTGGACACCTCTGCCACAGTTTGTGGGCAGCCTGCTCCACTGCGCCCCGACTGGCTGCTTCCACTGTGCGTCCAGGAATCCGCTGCGTGGGCCTGGGGCCCCGCGCGTGTTCTTTCTCACAGTATTATTATATACCTCTGTCTGGTTATAACTCCATCTGTGCAATCCTAGTATATTAACTTATCTTTACACTATCTGTATTTATATATACATATTTTATTTATTTAGCTTATAAAGTACAAACTGAAACTCGAGTGTGAATCTTCCAATACACCATTTAGTGATCTATTACTTTGGAAATAATGTCTCATCCAGCCGATATTATCAATGACAATGGAACCAGTGATTTTTCGGTGAAGTACAGACAGAAAAAAAAAGAAAACAGTGACAACTTGTTTATGTCCTTAGAATTTATAGAACCTCCTCTTGACAATATTTGTCCTTAAGTGTTGCTTTAGACTTTGTCTTTTATTAAATTCATTGTGTGTGTGTATGTGCACGTGTACGTGTGTGTGTGTGTGTGTGTGTGTGTTTATAAAATAGACTAATAGCAGAGAGAAAAAGAACAAATTTGAAAAGCAAATAAAAGATAACTACATTCTCTGTTGTGATAAATGTAATGTTGCAACACAGAATGTATTGTCTAGCCCCTAAGAATGTTTAATCTTATGACTGATTGCTTTTGAAATTAGACTCAGTTAACTTAAACATCATTGGCCTTCCAAGAACCCCAACAGCCTGGATATCACCCAAATTAGATGAAAATTACTGTCCATTTATTTCTTTAGTGTTGGTCTTTAGAAGCTTATGCCAAAGGCAATATATAAACAATATCACAAATCACTTCTATATGCTCCAGTGAAGATACATACCATAAAATTTAATTTCATTGTTATTATTGTTACTATTACTATTTTGAAAGGGGGTCCCAAGAGTTAGCCGACACCTTAGTAGTTCTCAGAAGTTAGGTTTCATGAAGTGAAATTCCCAAATAATCAATCAAACATTATGAAAAAAAAGAATCAGTTCTAATCTTCTCATCATCTTGAAATTACAGCTCAAGTGAGGAGAATGGCTCATCCTGCTCAATAACAATTGCCAACCTCTGGATAAGAGCTTAATGACTTTATATGACATCGGACAGTAATCAGTCTTTCAGCAAAAATGATTTGTTTATCATACTCACAATTTTCTATATCAATTCACTATTGCTCAATATTCTGGTGAAAAAATGGCTGGCAGATTCTTTCCTTAAAGACAACACAAGAAGTTTTGTTCATAATGGTTTAAATCAAGCAGTAAAGCTCAGGATAAAGGTGTTGTGTAGCAGTCACCAGAATGGTGTGACCTGCTGCTGATGGGCCAATGGAATCCTTGGAATTTCTTCCCTGTAGATGACTCAACACCAGATTTACTTACCCACCCCAAACAAACAAACAATCAAGAAAAACCCAAGTGTCTTCTGTGAAGGTGAAATAGGTGTAGTCCCAGCACTGTCACAGGGTAAATTAACTCCTCCTGTGCACAAAAACTGGCTTTGAACCATTTCTGAGAAAACACAGTACACAGGGTGTTTTTCTTTGCCTTTGTTTTGTTGCTCCCTAACTCTTCTGCTTAATCATACAAGTCTCAAGTCTCCTTGTTTACTAAATTGCAAATGCTTTGAAATCAGTCTTAATTGTGATTTAGAATGACTGCTGGAGAAGGAGAAGATAGAAGAACAATCTTATATTTTATTTCTTAAAAGAGAAGTTCACAGAAGAGGGGGAGGAAGAATTGTAGGAGCCAGAGGGGTGGAGTTGGCATAGCAAGTTAGTGTAAGACTAGGCAAACCCCCTCATACCAGGGCTGGGTTAGGCAAGTCAGTAGGAGGGAAAGGGTCCCAAGAGCAAGCAAAAGAGTCAGAGACATCCCCACTCCCACTGTTTGGCATCCAATAAAAACACTAAGCAACCATATATAACATGTATGTAGAGGACCTGGTACATACCCACTCAGGCACAGTGATTGCCATTTCAGTATCTGTGATCCACTCTGTTCCATGCTTAGTTAATTCTGAGTTACTTTCTCTGTGTCCTCAACTCTTTTGCCTATCCATGGGACCCTTTTCCTCCTACTGGGTTGCCTCACCTAGCCCTGATATAAGGGTTTATGCCTAGTGTTACTGTAACCAGTTAGACTGAGTTCCTTTGAACTTCCTGGGAGACCTGCTCTTTTCCATGAAACAGAGGAG
Organism: Mastomys natalensis; assembly: GCA_021653895.1. NCBI lineage: Eukaryota > Metazoa > Chordata > Mammalia > Rodentia > Muridae > Mastomys > Mastomys natalensis. The sequence goes on along the minus strand of JAJTUV010000475.1, from coordinate 244,206 downwards.
GGGTGGATCTTGGAAAGTAGGGAGGTTACAGAGCATTGAACCTGTGAGGCACAGAGGGAAGGATGGCTACAATCAGGATGTATTGATTGAGAGAAGAATAACAAAAATGTTTGAGAGGTTAAAATTAACATTGTTTCCAAATTAAGAAATTCTAAATGAGTAGAAAAACATAGTAGCAGTTGGCTATACATTGTTCCTAATATAAATAAGATTCAAAATTTAAAGAATTAAAAATGTTTCTTGTTTCATGTTTTAATATAGAGATATATATGGCTGCCTCCCCCACCCCTGCGAAGGTGATGCTCACAGGCTGCCCTTGCTGAGTTCCATAAATCTGACACTTGTCCTGCTGAGCTGATGTAAGTCACATCTCACCTCCTTTCAATTTGTCTGAATTCCTTTGATCATGATTGCTATGCAGTCATGCTTTTATTCATAACCAAAGAAAGCATTCTGGAAGCTCCATTTGGATTTCCTCCAAAGGGCAACAAGATGACACATTTTACTTCAATAGGCAACTTTAGCTTAAATATTTTAAGTACATCTAGATACTTATTTTCAAGTTAATAAATTTCTGCCATTATCCAAAGAAGGGCACTGTTTTTTATGTTTTAATATGCTATAAAGCTATTATCTCTCCTTTTATCAAACAAGGAATCCCAAAGCAAGAGAAGTCAAGGTCACACTTTGATGACAATATGCTGGCATTTGAGAAGCACCAATCTAAGGCTCTGGTGGCTCAGGTGATTAGTGCCAGCACTTGCGAGTCAGAGAAGCACCAATCTAAAGTATAGCACATTAAAAGATGCAGCTACTGCAGTGAAGGTCTTGTCATTCAAAATTTTCCCAGTTTTCACTATGGCTATAACATCTCTCTCAGAACAATGTGGTGGTTTTTAAATGATAAGAAAAGTCTGTGTGGTAACATAAGAACACGTGTCTAACACATGGGTTCCTGTGTGATCTATAGATAATTTCTTCAATTATTTCATTTTCGGAGTATTTGCCTGTTTTTGATTTCTTTGGAGAAAATGAAATTTACATTTGTAATTTCTGTACTTGCATGACTGAACTAATAGGATAACAGGAGAGAAACTGAGTGCTAGTGACTTTTCTATTGCTGTGATAAAGCAACTGAGGGGAGAAAGGGTGTGTTTAGTCTTAAAGATACCTATCATGGTGATGAAGGCAAGGTAGCAGGAGCATGAGGCTGGCCTGTCACACTGCATTTGTTCAGAAGCAGAGAGAAAAACATGCCATAAGACCTCAAAGGCCACCTCTCTTGGCATTCTTCCACCAGCAATTCTGTTTCTCCTGCCATTTACATAACTTTCTTAAAAGTGATGCTAAGCTGTGAATCAGGTACTCAAAACACATGGGCTTATGGAGGATGGTTCACACATAATCACAACAGTTATATGGGCTGCTGAATGTTGGTTTACTATAAAACATTACTAAAGAGGTGAAGCTAGTAAAAAACAAGTGGAAACTCAATGGCCTGCAGTAGAGGGGCTCAAAGGGAGACTAATCTTATGTTAACTGACTGTGACAGAACAAGGAGTTTCAAATCCCTCCTTGACTGATGGTACTGTATCTCTGCTTATAAACATTCCCATTTAGGAGATAACGTGATACAATATTTCTGCTTCAGAAATCATCATGTCACAGGAAAACAAACCAAACCCAGAAGCTTCCTAAGAAAATTTAACAATAATTAGGTAGCATCCTTAATATAGCCACTTTGACATTGTAAATTTTATATTTGATGAGCAATTACAGTTATATATTGTAATTTTCAAGTCTCAGATCTCTAATATGTTTTATTTCTTATAAGAATATTTACGATACTATATGAAAAGAATAAGAATACTTCAGATACTATGTCAAAAACACTTTTGAGTTTTTAAATTCAGTTTGAAAATAAAATTGAGTAGAAAACATAACAACCATTGTTACATAACATAAATTGAGAGTACTTTCAAGCTTTAAAATAGGCTGACATGAATGAGGATATAGTGATTTCTCTATTATTACAGGAAAAATAATGTAATGTCCTTTAATATGACAGTGTAGCATTTAATTGCATCAAAAATCAGATATTATGGTCTGTCACATAAATGACTTTTATCGACTATTTTTTTTTGGTTATCTTTTAATAGCATTGCATGTAGATTATGCTAAGCCATAAAATAAATAAATAAACAGAAAAAATATCAAGACTTCCATTCGCTAATGACATGGCTGAATGAATAATAAATGTATCATTTTCCACTTAGCATAACTAAAATAATCTTGTCATACACAGCGTTCAACACATAAAGTGCAGAAACAACACAATTTCTATTTCAGAACAGGCAAGGACTCTGTGAGTAGTGAAGCTCACTTTACCCTGTGGCCAGAGACAACTTCACTTCTCACCAGCCTTGGATAAGGGGACAAGGACTGGGACAATCGACAGAACAGCAGTTGAGCTCTGAGAAATTCAGACAGATGCAGAAACTCTGAAGAATCACAATGCATAAAGTCATTGCCTAGATAGAGATTTGTATACATGTTCATTTGTCCTTGATTCTGAGTAGAGCTAAGAAGTGAGAAAACAGACAGACAGACAGACAAAATGGTGGCTTCTTAGAGTTCTTCACAACAGCTAGAAGTACTTGTGATTCTGATTTCCGGCCTTTGGTACAGAATACTAAACATTGTCTTTAAAGGGCTTCCAATTAAGTGTTACCCACATATTCCAGGTAAGGGCAAAACAAGAACTTCTGAGAGAATGCATTTTAAGACAAGACCCAGAGGGTTCACATAAAAGTATAATAGAATTAACATAAAATATTAAAATAATTATATGCAAACAGTATCATAAAATCTGATTCTTGATCAAGAATTGCTATAAGTCCTGATCTATTAGATAATGTTCTAAGACTAGGACAGTTAGCATGCTATTTTTTTTAAAAACATCTTAGATAATACAGTCAAGTATATTTGAAAAATAAGAAAAATAACTTCCAAAAATAAATCTAATGACATAGAAATTCAACTGACAAATATGGTACTGTACGAAAATCTGTTAGTAGCATGAAAAGTATCCATTAAGGAACTTAAAAGAATACAGAACATAAAGAAAGTACAGGAAAAAAATCCATAAGGAACATTTCAGAGCTTAACATGATCCAAAAATCACTATTTACAGGGGTCAAAAATACAGTGACATCAACTTATTTCCTATTTATGGTTTTTCTTTGTAGTTTTTTTATTAATAAGTTATTTACTTAAATAAAATCCCAATCTCAGCTTCTCCTCCCTCCTCTCCTCCCAGCCCTTCTCTCTACCCCTCACTATCCTTTCTCTCCTCTTCAGAAAAGGGGAGCCTCTCATGGATATCCACCAGCCTTGGCACATCAAGTTGCAGTAAGACTAGGCACTGCTGCTATTGAGGCTAGACAAGGCAGCCCAGTTAGGAAATAGTCAGAGACAGGCTCCTCTGCTGCTGTTAGGAGTCCCACGTAAAGATCCAGCTGCACAACTGGTACATATGGACAGAGAGCCTAAGTCCATCTCGTGAATGCTATCTGGTTGCAATTTAATCGCTATGAGCCACTATAAGTAAAATCAACTTTTGACCAAAGGTAATGGTTACGATCTGAGATACATAGTTATAGCCTCTCATGAAACAATGAGAACCTTGTCTTAGAAAACAGGCAAACAAGCAAGAAAAAGGATGAAGGACGATTTTGTGACAATATTGAAGTACCTTTGTGTTTTCATTTGAATTAATGACCAATATATCTTTGTTAGTGTGCCTTTCTGTATCCCCTTACTAGGAGAATTGTCCAGTGTTTCTCTAGAAAACTGGAAGGGTGACATTGAAACCAGTGAATCATAATAAGTATTAAGTTATAAATTCCACTCCAATGGTATGAGTTCTGTGTGATTCTGAGTGCCAGCCCTAAAAGCCCATCAATAGCCTACTCCTTCAGCTCCTCTCCTGGCATTTATGGTCTAAACATCCATTAATCACATATTTTCCTTCTTTGTTTCACTGATCTACTTCCTCTACTTCGTTTTCAGGTTCTAATTTTCTTCCTCATGATATATCCTATACTAAGGCTTTTCTATAAGCCTTCTAGTAGACTCGTTGGATTTTTCCTTTCCAGCTTCATTTCTTTTTACTTTAGAGTTTCTATTTCTTCACTGAAGTCTGTTTTTGTATTTTTGGTTGACATCATTTTCATTAATTTGTGGTTTTCTTGTTCCATTCACACCATTACTGATTTCATGAATCCACAATTGGTCCTCTGAGCTCTGAATCTGGAATTTTATGTAACTTTCATCAGTGACTTGCTATAGTATGGGTCATTTATGAATACACATACTGCTAGTATTTCCTGCTGCTTGTCCTTTTGTATTGGGACTTTCACATTTGGAGTTGGTTGATTGATACTAAACATTGATTTAGTGTTTGGATTTGTGTTTGGTGTTCCATCAGCTTAATTTGCCTGTATGGGCTCAGAATTCAGTCATGGGGGTACTCAATACTGATTCATGAGTAAGGTAGCCAAGATAACCTGCCACTCGTCTAGCAGAGATATGTGACTTCTAACTGTACACAGAGAGTCAAAAATGTATGTGAAGTGGTGCCGTGACCAAGTTGTCACAACTTTGACCTCAGTAGATGGGTCCATTGTAACAGGAATGAAGACTAGGGTTGTGTGACATCTCACCAGGGATGATTGGATTGCTCTAAGTCCACAGCAATAGCCTGGGCATGTGTGAGTAGGAATGGTAACAAGTTGTGCGTCTCTGATCTCACAGTGACCAGTCTGAGATTCCAGGACACTAAACAGTATCCTGGAGTTTGTTGAGGGAATTGGGCTCTGGGTGGCATATCTCTGACCTCATACCGGAAAAGTGAGAATTCTCCTGGCAGAGCTGTAGAGAAAGAGGTAGCATTTTAATTGGTGAATCATAGGACTCTGACTTCACAATGGGTCAGTTAGAATAATCTGACCTTCCAGCAGGAATACAGGGATGAATGAGACAGGAGTGTTTAATGACACTTTGAATCAGTCAGAGACCCCACTCATTCTGGAATAAGTGGGGAGAAGGAGAAGCATTGGAGAGCTGGCCATATACCACATGTTTCACTCTAGGTGACTGAAAAGTATTGATGAGTCATGGAGAGAAGCAAGGAGATGGAAACCAGATAGAATCTTTTCCTTCTCGTACCAACACAAGGACGTGGGTATGCTCTTTTCAATTATTTTCTTTCTTAAAATTTTAACTAAGTCTACACTTATTTTATTTATCAATAATTTTATTAATTTAATGTCTTATTCTACCTTAGCCTATCTAGGATCATTGTTGGTTTTCTCAATAGTGAGCATTTTGGCTCAAAACATGATGGTTTTTTTTTTTAAATTTTTAAAATTCATTTTAAAAAAATGAATGTCAGCATGCCACTTGTGACTGAATTTTCCTCTCATGAATTTGAAAACATAATTTTATGCTTAGGTTTTCTTCTTTGTAGTTGAAACAACAACTCTCAATATAATTTTTCTTTATATGAAGGTTTTAAGAACTTTAGCTTTTTAGTTATGTAGTTTCACTATAATGGAAACATACTGGAATTGGAATTATGTTTTATGCCTCCTGTTGAGACATACACACACAATAACCTAAATCACCTAAATTTGCGGTTTATTTTAGATATTTTAGAGGTGACTTTTTAAAAATAAAGTCTTTAAATGGTAGTGGTAGTTGGGGAGCAATTAAAATACACTAGATATTATCTTCTTTATGTTTTTATTGCTTGCTTATTTTTATTTTCTTGTTTTTCTTGTAAGAGTCTGACTAATTTCTGGAGTATAGTTTCTCACATAGTAATTTGATTTTAAATTGGGTCTATATTACTGAAAATTCTATATTGAATTATTGTAATTGTCTAAAAATTTACCTCATTTTGAAATCAAATCTAATGATTCTTGTTTCACATTTCTTTGTATTTTCAATGACACTTGACTTAAGAAAAAGATGTTATTCAATTGTCAAGTATGCAATATAATCTATAAATTGAGTGAGAATTGGAAGCTGTTACAAGTCTCATAACCAGTTATATGCTATTAATATAGAATAGTTCTTGAAATATGGTTAATACTTACAGAAGGAATAGGGTTATAAGGATTTTAATATTAATTATTTGAACTTTCATTTGTATTATCCAGTTTACAGGAAATACAAATAGTACTGATTATGAAAATGTTAGTGCATTTATATTTTCTCATTTTTTTCTCAAGTGAGTATATACTTTTGAAACATAAAACTAACATATTAAGCTTCTGAATGTGCTATATTATGTAAAATATAACCAAATATTGTCAATATTGTTAAAGTAAAAATGCAGTCAACAAATAAAACTGCAAATGGAAAATATCTGTCTACATATGGAAATGAATGATATTTGTTGCCAACAGATAGAGGGATATGATGTTTGTTATTTATATTTGGAAGGTTACTATTTTTTTTGTCTATAGATTGAGGTCAATAATAATTGTTATCTACAGATGGTAGGGAATGGTGTTTCCTATCTGCATATGAAGGTCTACGATGTTTGCTATCTACATCTGGAGGTGTATACTCTTTTCTAAATTTACTTCTCTTTTCTGCATTTCTATAACCATATATCATTTTGATAAATAAAATATTTAATGAAGTGAATGATTTATAGAATTAGATGCAGTCATTTTCTTAAAATCTCTATAAAATTTAAACATCTATTTTTAAAATTAATGGAGAATATTAATTCTTAAAATAGGTATGACTTATAGTTTCTTAAATTTTAGACAGTGAAATAGATTTCACACATAAAGAAACTGAGTAACGTTAAGAAATACTTTTGGTCAAATAAATATATAGAAATGCAATGGCAGCTATGTTATTCTCTATTAATTCAGAGAGCTCATTACAACATTGTAGTGATGTCAATTGTAGCTAATGTTTTAACATTAGTTCATTAATTATAACAAATATACTAAAATTTGCAAGGTGTTAACAATACATGAAGTGAGATTGGAGTATATGAGAAACTACTCAAGAAAAAGTTCTGTACTATAAAATCATTTTTAAAATTTAATTCTTAACAAAACTGGAATAATCAAACTATATAAGCATATACAATAATGACACATGTATACATAGATAGCACATGAGTTCCCCATCAATGTGTACAGGATCAAGGACTATTTAAATGTATATTAAAACCACAGTGAGGTATTAAAACACAGCTGTCAGTGGAGTCTAATTTCTTGAATTCTTTGTATATTTTGGACATTAGCCCTCTATCAGAAGGATTGGTAAAGATCATTTCCCAATCTGTAAGTTACCATTTTGTCCTGTCAGTGTCCTTTGCCTTACAGACACTGAGATTCCACCTCACACAAGTCAGAGTGCCTAAGATCAAAAATTGAGGTGACAGCAAATACTGGCAAGAATGTGAAGAAGAGGAACACTCAACCATTGCTGGTGAGATTGCAAGCTGGTAAAACCACTCTGGAAATCAGTCTGGCAGTGCATCAGAAAACTGGACATAGTACTACCCAAATACCAAGCTATACCCAAAAGATGCTCCAACATATAACAAGGACACATGCTCTACTATGTTCATAGCAGCCTTATTTATAATAGTCAGAAGCTGGAAAGAACCCCGATGTCCCTCAACAGAGGAATGGGTACAGAAAATGTGATACATTTACACAGTGGAGTACTACTCAGCTATTAAAACAATGACTTCATTAAATTTGCAGGCATATGGATGGAACTAGAAAATATCATCCTGATTGAGGTAACCCAGTCACAAAAGAACACACATGGTATGTCCTCACTGCTAAGTGAATATTAGGAAAGAAGTTTGGAATACCCACAATACAATTCATAGACCATATGAATCTCAAGAAGAAGGAAGACCAAATGTGGATGTGTCAGTCCTACTTAAAGGGTAGAACAAAATAATCATGGTAGGTAGAGGGAAGGAGGAAATTGGGAGTGAGAGAGAAGGGGAAGGTGGAGAAAGGGGGCAGGATTGTGTGTGGGAGGAGATGGTGGGAGATATACAGAGGGTCACAAAATTGAACAGATGTCTGTGGAGGATGAGGGACTTAGGGTAGCCACCAGAAAGTCCCAGATGCCAGGAAAGCAAGAGATTCCCAGGATCCAATGGGGATGATATTAGCTCAAATACCCAACAAAGGAGAGAGAGAACCTGTAGAGACCATATCCAGATGTTAGGCATGGCCCCCAATTGAGGGATGGGGCCACCCACCCATCTCAAAAATTTTAACCCAGAATTGCTCCTGTCTAACGGAAATACAAGGACAAAGGATGGAGCAGAGACTGAAGGAAAAGCAATGCAGAGTCTGCCCAATCTGGGGATCCATCCCGTAAGCAGCCACCAAAAGCAGACACTATGGTTGATGCCATGAAGTACTTGTTGACAAGAACCTGATATAGATGTCTCCTGAGAGCCTCTGCCAGAGCCTGAGCAATGCAGATGGAGATCCTTGCAGTGAATCAACCATTGGACTGAGCATAGACACCCCAATAGAGTGGGGAAGGACTTAAGGAGCTGAAGGGGTTTGCAACCCCACAGGATGAATAATATCAACCAACCAGATACCCCAGAGCTCCCAAGGACTAAACTACCAACAAAAGAGTACACATGGAGGAACCTATGGATCCAGCTTCATATATAGCAGAGGATAGACTTATCTGGCATCAAATGCGAGGGGCAGCCTTGTTTCTGTGAAGGCTTGATGCCCCAGCATAGCAGAATGCCAGGGCAGAGAGGCAGGACTGGGTGGGTAGGTAGGAGAGCACCCTCATAGAAGCAGGAAGGAAGGGAGAGGGGATGGGGGTTTGCAGAGGGGAAACCAGGAAGAAGGATAAGATTTGAATATATAAATAAATAAAATAACTATTAAAAATAAAAGTAAAAATAAAATAAAGTAAAAAATATACTCGTGACAGGACTAGGATAGAATAATGATATTGCATGCTGGTAAAGGCTCCCAGAACTTGTCAAAATGTTAAATGAAACTATGTTCTCCAAACTACTTTGGAGGTTACAAAATTAATTTTGTTGATGAGTGTCCTTGGTATTTGTTTTAAAAAAAAATAGTATTTATGTCTATATATGCATAGTCTCACAATACTTGTAAATAAATATTTGCACAGTTTAACACTTAACAACCCAAAATATATTAACTCAGATGAGTATTTGGTAGAGGAAAAATTGAGTATTAATAGACTTAATTACATGTATCCATAAATTTTAAAGGAGGCCTATTTTAATTTTGTATTTCTGTGATAAAATACTATAACCAAGACAACTTATAGAAAAAGGAGTGTATTTGGGGCTTACAGTTTCAAAGGGTTAGATTTCTTGACAATCATGGCTCAGATCATGGCAGCTGGCAAGCCATGGTACTGGAACAGAAGCAGAGAGATCACATCTTGAGACATAACCTCGAGGCAGAGAAAGTGAGACTGGGAATCACATGAGTCCTTTGAAATGTCAAAGATACTCTCCAGAGACACACCTCATCCAACAAGGCCACACTTCACCTTGTAATCACTCCCAAACAGTTCCACTAACTAAAGATTAAGTATTCAAACATATGAGTCTTTTGAGGCCATTCTCGTTATCAACACCACAGGGAGGAGGGGGATAAACTAAGCTTAATAATAAACTCATATGAATATATATGGAATTATTTTGAGTAAAAGAAATTAGTCAAAAATGTATATTACATGATTCTACTTACATAGAATTATTCAAAGGCAAAACCTCTGTAAATGTGCTACAGATTAGTGTTTACAGGACCTAAGCGGAGGTGTGGTTAATGATGTAGGAGAAAACTACATAGCTACTAAATAGAAACCAAAAGATCCTGCAGCAGAAGAACTGTAAGTTTCTAGTGAATCTTGGTTTTGATATTTTAGTATAAACTTAAAATATGCATCTATTGAGAAGTACTGGGTAAATGGTACATAGGTTTTGTAATTATTATAAAAGAGTAAGAATTGTACTTATATGCAAAAATGTTAAATTTAAAAAGTAATAGCAATATAATAATAATAATAATAATAATAGTGAATAAACCATAAATGAAGTATAGTTAAACACGCAAAAGCTTATTTTCTAAAAGCAGAAAAGGGGGTGGAAAAATAGGTCAGCAGCTAAGAGTTCTTGCTGTCTTTAGGAGGATGAAAATTTGGTTCTCAGAATTTACATGGGTGGTTCACAGTTTCCTGTATCTACCTACCACACCAGGAGATTCATCAGCTTCTTCTGAACTTCACAGGCACCTGCATGCATGTGCATGTACACACAGGGACAACATATATATACAAATAAAAATAAATCTTTAAAAATGAGCAAAAAGGCTAAAATGAGCATTCTATGTTATAAAGTTGGGAAAAGACACTAACTGAAGAAATACATAATTGTAAATAAATTTATTTTTCATATGCTAGCAGGGAATAAAACCCAATGGTATTATTTTCCTTTTTTCATTTGAAACAAGATTTCTCTGTGTAGCCTGGAACTCACTCTGTAGACTAGGATGACCTTAAACTCAAAGAGATCCTCCTGCTTCTGCCTGTGCTGAGATTAAAGGTGTGCTCCTAAGTAGAATTCTAATTAGTATAGAAACAAAATAAGATGGCAAATAAATACAATTTATTCATTATATAATTGTTATTTTTATTTAAATATGCATTTATTACAGTTCATTATATATTTATTAATAGAGATAAATAAGACATCAGCAAAATGAGACTTTACAATACACTAAGCAGAGTAAAAATACTGACTAAATGGTAAAGGAAACAGGGGGAACCCTATTAGTATCATGAAGTAGAGAGGTATTCTTTCTACACGTTTTACAGTCATAAAATGGAGGATAACTGTATAATATGAACATAATAATGTCACCAACTTTGACAACTCATTTAAGTAGAAAGCATCATTGAACAATACAAAGAAAACAAGGAAATCAACTCACATGTCCACTTTCAATCATCCTATCAAAGATTTTTTTCAAAACTAAACCTCAATGTTCACATATAAACATGTGCATGCTATTACAACTGCATGCTATTACAACTAGTGAAAAAAGAGGTTGTGAACTTTAAGAAGAGTGCAGAGGGGTATATAGGATGATTTGGATGGAAAAGAAGTAAGGGAGGAAAATGTTGTAAGTATATTATAATCTACAAATTAAAACTAAAACCTCTCACTTCATCAGATTTAAGATGCAAATTATAGTAAGGACTTCAGAAGTCGTATTAATGATGAACAATGCAACTCAGTCCCTTACTGGAAGACTCAGTTAGTGACAAGATATGGTCAGTTGGGACTCCATTAACCCACTATTACAAAACCTCGTTAGAACTGCCATTATATATTTTAGGGAGCTCCTGCTGCACTGTTTCCATACCACCCCTCAAATTCTCCTTAATTCTAGCTGCCTCTCCCTACACTTCCTCTCTTAACCCTATCTCTTGGGAAGACCATCTGATCATCCCTTTGAATTCCTAACCTGCCCTCAGTCCACATTTAAAATCTATTCTATGTAACCTCCCAGGGAAATCCATTTTTTCCCTAGTCTCTTCCTTTAGACCTAACCTCTCTGGGTCTACTGATTATAGGTTAGTTATTATTTATTCAAAGGGTAACATTTGCATTTAAGTGAATATATACCATCTTCATCTTTATGGGTCTGGGTTACATTATACCTAATAATTTTTTTCTGATCCATTCTAGTTCCCTCCAGCTGAATAATATTCCATTGTGTAAATGTACCACAGTTTCTTTGTTTATTGTTATGTTGAGGGACATCTAGGTTGTCTGGCTATTCTAAATAAGCACAGCAGCAGGGAACATAGTTGAGTAAGTGTCTACATGATAAGTTGAAACATTGTTTGTCCAAGAGTGTCATACGTAGATCTTGAGGTAGATCAATTCTCAACATTCTGAGGAACAAACATTGATTTCCATCTTGAGTGTACAAGTTTGCACTTACCAGCAATGATGAGTATTCTTGTTCCATATCTGTCCCATCATGAGATATCACTTGTACTAGTCATTTCTTCATTAAAAAAATCAATATAAACAAACATTTATCCAAACTAACTAAAAGGCAGAAAGAACAAAAATATTAACAAAATCAGAAATGAAAAAGGGACGTAGCAACAAACAGAAGAAATACAGAGAATAACATGGATGTACTTAAAAACCTGTACTCCCACAAACTCGAAAATCTAACAGAAATAGAAAATTTTCTTAATAGGCACTTCTTACCAAAGTTAAATCAGGATCAGATAGGCAAGAATATAGAAACAGTCATTAAAAGTCCCTAACTCAAAAAGAAAGAGACAAAGAAAGAAATCCTAGGGACATATGAGTTTAGTGCAGAATTCTACTATAGCTAACTAATTAAAAGAGCTAATAACAATACTTCTCGAATTACTTCACAAAAAAGAACTTTGACCAATTCATATTGTGAATCCACAATTACCATGATACCCAAATCATGTAAAGGCCCACAAAAAAGAGAATAGGAGACTAATTTTATTTATGATGATAGATGCAGATTTTTAAATAAAACTCTTTAAAATAAAATCTAAAAACATATCAAAACAATAATTCACAATGAACAAGGAAGCTATGTCCCAGAGATATAAGAGTTTCAACATATGCAAATCAATAAATTTCATTCACCATATAAACCCACTAGGGGAAAAAAATACATAATCATCTCATTAGATCCAAAAAAGGACTTTGACAAAATCCAATACCACTCCATAATTAAAAACCCTGGAGAGATTAGGAATATAAAGAACATACCTTAACATAATAAAGGCAATTTACAGCAAACTCATAACCAATATCAAATTAAATAGAAAGAAATTCAAAGAAATTCCACTACAATCAGAAATAAGACAAAGTTGTGCATTTTCTTTATACTTATTCAATATAGTACTTAGAGTCTTAGCTAGAATAATTTTAAAAAATCTGAAGATAAAATGGATAAATATTGGAGAGGAAGAACTCAAAGTATCTGCACTTGTAGATGATGTGATCATATATATAAGTGACCCTAAAATTGCGACCAGGGAACTCCTAAGGCTGATATGCAACTTCAACAAAGTAGCTCAACACAGAATTAACTTAAAAAGAAAAATAATCAGTAGCTCTCTTATATAAAAATGACAAAAAGAATTGAGAAAAATCAGGAAAATACCTTCCTCAATATCCTCAAGTAGTACCATTTAATAACTCTAACCAAACAAGTGAAAGACTCATATAACTTCAAGTCATAGAAGAAAAAATTGAAGGTATTATCAGAAGATGGAAAGATCTCCTATGCTCATGAATCAAAAGGAATCTACAGATTTAATGCATTTCTCATCAAAATTCCAACATCAATCATCACAGGTTTTGAGAGAAAAATTTTCAGCTTCATATGAAAACACAAAAAAATCAGGATAAATTACACAACACTGAATAATAAAGGGACTGCTGGGGGTATCACTAGCCCTGATTTTCAAGTAGTACAAAGCTATATTAATAAAAAGAGCATGGTATTGCCACAAAAAGAGATATATTCTTCAATAGAATTGAATTGAATACCCAGACATGTTCAGTCACCTATGGACACTATATTTTTTAAAAGAACAACACACTGGAAAAAAACACAGCATCTTCAACAAATGGTACTGGTTATACTGGATGGCTGCAGGTAGAGCTAAATGCTAACCCAAAATCTATAAAATTACAAGAATTAAGCAAAAGGTTCTTAGACTGTAGAAAATATATAACTTGTCATATAAACCTTCTAAATTGAATTTCATCAAAGCTCAACACATTCTCTCATTAAACTTAGTCCATAGGATGGAGGATAATATTCATAATGCACATATGGAAAAGGTCCCATTGACTTGAAGAACTTTTGTTTCAACAATGAAAATGGAGTCTTCATTAAAGGGATCACAAGGATATAGGAATGTAAACCATATAACCCTACAAAACTCCCATGTAAAAATGTGGAACTGCCACTTTCAGAAGGCTGTTTAAATTTTTTAATGAATTCTCAGTGAATTTCCATGCTCAATAATGCTTGAGGTATTTCTGCACCTTACTTAATAACAGTCACTCTAAAAATATGGAGACCCATTCATTTATATTTTAATTACTTTTCCCACTGATTAATGACACTCAGAATCTGTTCAGATATTTACTGGCCATTTGTATATCTTTCCTGAGTCATCCTTTGGAAACTTATTCCCCATTTATACTCTGTTGGTATTAATCAAATGCAGGTCATTTTAGAAGCAGTGTTTGATGCCTTTATGAGTCTGCTGACTCTCTCTTTTCTTCTCCCATTTTCATGCAAGAGACTCAAATGGAAAGGATACACCCAGCCACTCAGAGACTTGATGTCCCTTGGTGGTGTGAGGGGGTGAGTGTTGGAGGGTCATAGGGATCCCCACCCTCTCAGAGAAGGGGAAGAGGAGTTGGGGGAAAGGTTGTAAAAGAGGGGTACCAGAAGGGGGCAGAGATCAAGATGTAAAGTAAATTAAGAAAAATGATTAGATAGATAGATAATAGATAGATAGATAGATAGATAGATAGATAGATAGATAGATAGATAGATAGATAGATAGAAGAGAAATTTCCTAGTATACATAGGACATTTTTTGTTGCTTTAGTTTCCATTTTTCCTTTCCAGAATGCTTATTAAAAAATGTCTTGCTGTTTTTTAAACACCTTATCCAGTGTCATCCCTTCGATAGAGTGAAAAGCAGTGGCCAAAACAGAAAAAGCATGTTGCCTAGGGACTTGAAAATTGTATGATTTAAAATATACATAATAAGTCTTAAAGAAATTGGAATTCCCCCAGTATCACATCCTGGGAGAAGGATGAAGTCTGGTCCAAGCCAGAGGAGGAGCTTATCTCCTGGAAGATTTCACACAGTGCTGACAACTTGTTAGACTACCAAAATGAGAGACTGGATCCCAAGCAAAAGACAATGATAGCAGGTGCTATATCTTAACCAGGAGTGCTAAAGTAGGATACTTCTGATCCTCTACTCAAACCTAACCCATGGAAAAATTAGAAAAACAGAATTATGAGAAGTCACTGGATTTCTTCATCTCCCTTCCCAATCTATTTGTTTTTTGCTTTCTAATATTTAAAAGATAATGTTGTTAACTATAAAATTGTTTGTACAGTATTTTATATTTAGCATTTATATGTCTGTCTTTCCTATATAGTTATTAGTTTGTTATCCAAAGCTACATATTAACTATTTTTAATTCCTAGGCCATGTACATAGGTATTGACACATACTCCCTAAAAGGGAGCAAAGGACTTGGGATATTTTGTTTAACTTTTACCTTGACTATGACAGAATCTGAAGAAACAATGTTTCAATGTGTCTATGAAGCCACTACAATTTAAACAAAAATAAGCATTTTCCCCCAATTCCTACCACTGGTCATTGGCTCTGTGTTCCTGTAATTATATACTTGAATTGACATTTTATCTGAAAAACTGGCTGCTGAGCCGAAACCTAGTTTATACAATATTAGCAGCTATTTCATGGCGACTGCACAAGTGCTTATTTGTGCCTGCATGTGTGAAATTCCTGCTGCTAAGTTGGTTTGTGGACCAGATTTCAAGATCAATCTGTTCCATGATCAACATCCCAGCTGGAACACCATTTTACTGAGCCAAGCTTTCCTCCCCACACTTTCTTCAGACAACCTAGGTGTTCTGCATTGGATAATTGCCGAAGTCACTTCTCAGCCTCCAAAAACACAGATTGTAACATGCCCTGCCTATGGATTCCAATGTCATAGCTTAACACAGAACAAAATGTCCAAATCCACTCTGTAGTCCTGCTTAATGTTCCCTGAAGGATTTTTTTTGTTTGTTTTGCTGAAGTTAATTGGAGACAAATCCCAACTTGTCGGCATGTGCCTGATCACTGATATTTGGGAATATCATCTTGTCTGAAAATTAAGAGTCAGAAACAGAAATGCAGGGGGTCAAAGACTCAGAAATCAGGAAATAAAGAGGAAGAACTATGATAAATGGCATTAAAACAAATAGCAAGTGTCTGGGCTTTGTAGAATACTAGAATTTATAAGTTAAAAATAAATTTCTGGAGCTGGAGAGTTGACTCGGTAGTTAAAAGTGCACATTTCACTATCGTAAGGATTAGAGTTTGGAACCCACCCCCAAGTCCAGTGAGTCACAGATGTCTGTAACTCCAGCTCCAATGGATCTGATATGTCTTCTGGCTTCTATGAATACAGACAAGCACACAGATAAGCACATACACCCAAACAGAAACACACACACACACACACACACACACACACACACACACACATGAGCATTTACACTCTCACAGAAACACAGACATTTTTAACTTTTTAAAAGATGAACCTTTAAAATAATAAGTTCCCAGGATTAAAACATTACAGCCACACAAGTGAACAAGACTGGTTCTGAGACCGCAGAAGCTTCAGCTGCCTAGCTAAGCTTCACTTCAATGATAAAGGAAAATGGCATGAGGAATTAAGCATTTATTATGTAGTATGCAATTAGTAGAGTGATTTGCTTAGTGATTTCACTTAAAGGTGGCAGGTCAAAGTTCGGCAGAACTGATTAAGTTACACTTTCTTCCTTATTATTTTTTTCTACAGCAGTTGCTCTTTCTATCTGCCACATTTAGAAGTAGGTATTTTTGCAGCATTGCTTGGATTGCTACCTCCACATCACCTTGCAAATGGGACTTTCCTGATTCCCTACATTGCAAACCTTACCTTCCTTCATCCCTTTTCACCATTCTACATATGCCGTAACATTTACTACAACATTTGTGTTTTAATTTACCTGTTTGCCTGTTAGCTTCCCAAGTCCCTATTTAACATGTAGCTGATGCTAGCTAGACTCCTCTCACAACTATACCCTTGGTACCTTATAACTGTGTGTGGTATTTAATTGCTTGTTTAATAGAAAGAATTTCTTGGAAGTCATTGTTTATAATTCTTTTCCAGCTTCTTCCTGCTATATCATCATTCCATCCATACATGAAAACATACATGGACACAGAACACTCATAGTAAGACACATAAACATGATGAATCCTGTGCACAGTAACTTCTATCTTTGTCAACTCAGCAACCAATGATTATCAAAGTTATTACTATTTTCTTATATTATTAGAGTATAGCATGTATTGCAAGGGAAAAGAAACTATGACATGGACATACCAGTTAAATTATAATTTTCCAATTAGACTGAACAAAGAGTGACTTCATGGGGTACACAGCAAAGCAACACATGCCATTTATCAGTATGTAGAATGAGATCATAGAAAAATATTATATATGCAAGAGCATATGTCACCTTGCAAGGAAAGGTTTCTGGAAAAGGTTCTGGAAAAGGGATTGTGCTACATGTCAATCAGTGTAGAAGGTGAGAGAAAGGCATTGGCAATAGAAAGTTTTTGGAAATGACCTACAGGAACAAGAAAGCAAATCATTTCAGGCATCTATTGAATCCATGGGGACACATGCACTGGTGAATATTGCTAATTCCAGTTAGTAGCAATGTTTAAATGCCATTAGTAGACATTTGGAATCTATTGTTTATATGTTAGGAAGCTCTTGATAGTTTTGCTTAGGGATGTGTGGTATTTGTTTAAAATAGAGAATTATTTTAAAAAACATGATACATGTAATTTTGTTTAACCTTATCAAGAAATTTGAGAACAAGATTATAAATTTGAAGAAATAAAATCTTAGAAAAAATGAAGGTAGACAAGTCAAATGGCTTGGCAACAATAGAATCCCCTGATACTCTTGGGACTTCTAGATTATCTTTCCAATTAACTATTTTGAAGATGCTATTTCTGAGAGAAACAAAGCCAATATGGAGATCATTTAGGAATCTTCTACAGGGAAGAAAGAGGGGGCAGGAAATGATGTGAACTGGAGCAAGGGAAGGAATTGAAAGGCCAGATGGATGGCTAGTATGAGATTATGACACAGACCACTGGGCAATTGGGTATTCTCCCTGGGCTACTTCAATTTTGAAGAAGGAAATAAAGTAAATTACATTTCATTATTATTTATTTATTTGCTCAAAGTAGGTTAAGGGAAGACAAATGAAAATTGCTGTAGAATATAAAAACAAGTGCCATAAAAAGCTTTTAAAGGAGTCGAGGCTATAATGTCTTTCCTTTGATAAATAGATATAAAAGTAGCCATATTTATAGGTTTTTTTTAATCTACCCACCTACACCTATTCAGAAACATCTGTTTTCTTATAAAATGGAAACTGAAAAAAAATTAAGTGGCTGGCTAATAATAACATATGGTGACTAGAAACTTGTTTATTTCATCCTCATTTTTCTAGGCTAAAAAAGGTAATTTTTAGAATATGTGTTTAGTAGTAGGCACAGGTATGCATATAGGAATCATTCCTGTTTTGCTTCAAGTTCCTGACAACTTAGTATATGCTACTATGGTTAACATATCAGTGTTTTCATATAATGTATAGATGTGTTTAGTCTGATTATTTTATTTCAGATTTTAATTCACTATATCTTTTATATATGTATGGAAAGTTTCATTCTTTCTGACTTTAACTAGGCTGGATTATTTCTTCTAGGTGTGCAGTAACCATAATAATCCAAAGAATCTGTCATTTAGATCAATAATGAATCTAGCAAACGGTGTCAGCTCAGATAAGCAGCCTGACTGAAAAAGCAAACAAAAGACCATAGTTTGCTTAAACATATAATTAAACCTGGAAGTATTCCATTCCAACTAAGTTAATAACATCGCTAATTATTGTGAGACAAAAGTATAGAATCCACAACTCTTAATTTTTATTGGTTGTGAATTTCTGTCACAAGAAGTTCTCTTGATGAGGGATGGAAAACATACTTATTTCTAAGTGTAAGGACAAATGTTCATAGACTGTTGTTAGGGATTATGATGTGTTAATAAGTTAATCGTTATGGAATCCTTCTCAATAACCATGACTTCACTAGTACTGAGTACTTAGCTAGGATCCCAATACCAGGCATTGTTTCTCTCTTGAAGAGCAGGTCCTAAGTTCAGTTAGAGAGATGTTGGTTCCTGACAAATTATTCATGCCACTCCTGCATGTTATAATTATCATACCTGAGGAGGACTGTGGGTTACCTATCACTTGAATGTTTACCATTGTGCAAGTAAGGAAACTTTTGGTACATGATTTCACAGTCAGAATTTTTCACATAAAGAAATATGCCCATAAGACTGGCAGTGACTCTACAGAGACCTGTGTCTGAAATGTGTCTATAAGAAGCTTATCTTAGCAGCCTTCCTTTTTATCCAACCTTATTAAAAATAATTGATAGGTGTCCATCCAATGAACCCCAAGTTTTCTGGGAGCATATCAACGTGAGGAATTTTACCTTTTAATTTTGTTTTCTACAATATAGTTATGCTTCTATTTTACTAAACAAGGCGGGTTTAATGTTTTGACCCATTCACCATTAAGCATCATACGCTAGTGTTTTGATTTCTGAATCTCCTTCACTACATAAGATACAAGACAAACTGATAAACCTAAAACAAACAAACCAACCAACAAACAAGCAAGCAAAAACTAAGCCTGGAATTTTCAATAGTCTAAAATTCCAAATGAATGCTAGAGGAAGCTATGGAGACAATGTTGAAAATTCTCCTATAAGAGTCCTCAAGCTCCATCCACTGTTTGGCTCTGGATGTCTGTATCTGTCTGAGTCAGCTGCTGGTTAGAGCCTCTCAGAGGACAGCTTGCCCCTGTCTGTTCTCAGGCTGGAGGTTTAGATCCTGGGAGCTCTGGTTGAATCTTTTGATACTCATTCTAAAAAGGACAAAAGCACCCTCACTTTGGTCTTCCTCCTTCTTCTTGAGTTTCATGAGGTTTATGCGTTGCATCTTAGGTATTGTGTGTTTTGGGGCTAATATCCGCTTATCAGTGAGTGCATACCATGTGTGTTCTTTTGTGATTGGGTCATCTCACTCAGAACAATGATCACATTGGCCTAAAGCCACAATGAGGTTTGTTTGTTTCTTTCTTTCCTTCTTCTTTCTTTCTTTCTTTCTTTCTTCTTCTTTCTTTCTTTCTTTTTCTTTTCTTTTCTTTTCCTTTATTTCTTTTTTTTTTCTATTTCTATTGGCAATTTTTTGGTGTGCCTTATTAGAAGAGTGCTTTTATTTATTTATTTATTTATTTATTCATTCATTCATTCATTCATTCGTTCATTTTAAACTCCAGATTTTATTCTCCTCCAGTTCTATTCTCCCAGTGTTCCACATCTCATAACTCCTCCCTGGCCCCTGTCTCCATGATGCTGTCCCCACTCCCCAACCCCACTTCACCAGACTCTAAACACCCTGAGGCCTCTAGTCTCTTGAGGGTTAGGTGTATCTTCTCTTACTAAACCCAGACCCAGCAGTCCTCTGCTGTATATGTGTTGGGAGCCTCGTATCAGCTGGTGTATGCTGCCTTGTTGGTGTTTCAGTATCTGAGAGATCTCCAGGGTCCAGGTTAATTGAGACTGCTGTTCTTCTTACAGGAGGAACCCTCCTCAGTTCACCTAGCTTTCACCTAATTCAGCCACAGGGTCTGAAGCTTCTGTCCATTGGTTGGGTGAAGATATCTGCATCTGACTCTTCCAGCTGCTTGTTGGGTCTATTGGAGGACAGTCACGATAGGTCCCTTTTGTGAGTGCTCCTTAGCCTCATTACAGTGTCAGGTCTTGCCCCCCCCCGCCCCCCCTTAAGCTGGATCCTACTTTGAACTAGAAAAGAGCAAAATAATTTGTTCTGGGGCCATGTAGTCCATTGAAAGAGACTTTGATTGTAGGAGATGATTAAATTTCTGGATGGAATCCATAAGATGAAGTTGAGATACATTGGAGTAAAGAATATAAATGATATTTAATGGCATGAATTTATTTATTTATGAATTTATGCCTGAAAATTCATACTTATTGCCTATGTAAAAAGGTTTAAGGAAGTTTATTACCTTGTATTCTACTTTTGAAAGTAAGCATATGGGGAAAGGAGATGACTCTGCAGTTTAAAATACTTGCTATTCAAACAGGAGAGCTAGAATTTGAAACTAGAAAATCCTTGTGAGAACTGGGTAGGCATTGTGGTTCACTTTAAATCCTAACTTTGGAAGGCTAAAGCAGGAATCCCTACAGCAAAACGGCTGATGATCCTAGCATTATTGAAGTAGAAGAGTAACTGGGAGAATTTTCCCATATCACCTAGAACCTGCATATGTTCACATACCTGCACAAACATAGTTATCCATATACATATCACACAGGTTATTACCCATACATACATGGATATCACATACATCGGAAGAAAAATCTAAATACATTAAAATATATTACAATATATAATATATATGCTATATGTGATTTGTAAGTAATATATGATGTATAATATATGATATATAAAATAAAATACTGTTCAAGAGTGATTAAATGAAATATTTAAAAAAACAGTTAATGGTTAGAATTTCTTGATCTAATATGGGACACTTTACAATTGTTTTAAAGCAATTTTATTCATGGAAGAATAGGCATTGTTATGTTTATACCAAATTTAAGAATTGTTCACTCACATGACTTCCTTTGAAACTTCTGAACACCCTCTACTATTTATCTGCTTGTAAATTCACTCAATTGCTATGCTGTTTTAAGGGGATTTTTTCCTAACAACCATTTCACACACATATGAGTTTTAACAAAATTGGATAATTAAAAGACAAATGTTTAAGAGTTTCTATACTTATGTGGAGACTTGGGTTTGGTATTTTCTTTGAAAATTTAAAATATAACTGAACTGTTTGCTAGTAAGTATGGCCAGTGCTTTCAAATGGAAGCTGGTGTTCAATCTGGAGAAATGTCTTTCTGGGTGTAATTGTGTATGCAGCTTCCATTTTCTTCTCTTGTTATTCAGGGAAAAACAACCATAGCCGTGGGAATCTAAGCTCTAGTAACAGTCACCTCTATGATAATGTGCCACGGACAGCCACTAAGGGTAGCTTGAAGACTTTCACAAATAGCCTGTTGTTAATCTAGTCATTTACATTCTTGACTCTGGAAATTTTCTAACATGCTTCAGTGCTTTGAAAATGATGCATGTTTTATGGACTCACACAAAAGGTAGCAAAAGCATTGATTTGATAATTACATATAATAATAGAATTTTATTTCAATATCTGTATATGCAATATACGTATTTTTATATTACATTCCTATACTGTATATCTTATACTGTACTTATACGTACTTTTATACTGTAGTTTTACAAGTGCTCTATTTTCTTCAGCATAATGTCCTCTGGTTCATTCCTTGAGTCAATTCCTTTAAGATGGAGAGAGATCGTCCTTGACTTCGATATTTCATTCTGTATATGAGTACCGCCTCCTAATAGTTATACCTTTCCCTACAGTTTGATGCTTTAGTGTTTAAGTGCATCCTTAAAGGCAAGTTTGTTTGCATATAAAATTTCAATTTCAAAATAATTAAGGAGTGTCTCTTTCAGACAGAGTCTTAAGAATCTATACAGCAACTCTGAGGAAAGAATGGTTTTGGAACACTCAATATAAAAGGACTAAGCACAGAATCTTGGAAAGGTGTGATTCAAATTGAACCATCTTGAAATTGGAGTGGCCCAACCTGTGAATGTTACAGCTTTATTAAACTGGGAAGCACTGTAAAATATACAGCATCAGTGGGGCCTTGTTGTTGAATTTCTCCCTCATCTCTTCTCCCCACAGGTTTCCAATGACTTTGTGCCCCAAAGGTAACATTGTACAGCTCTGCTCCTTATCGTCTGCTCTTACCCTCTTTCTGCTCCTCTCTTGTCAGTGTTCCCTGAACTCTAAAGGCTATGATACAAAGATCCTGTTTGGAACTGCATTTTCCACTGTCACTTATCCAAAGCATCCTGAGCAGCCACAGCTCTCTGCATTCTTTACCATTCACTGCAAAGATAAGCTTCTCTGATTAAATATAAGCATGGCATTTGTCTATGGACATAATATAAATATTTAGGATTCAGTGTGGTGCTATGCCAATTTATCTAAACAGTAGTAAGTTATCTCCTAAGGCCTAAGACTCTCCATTTACAAATTTTGACTGGGTTGCTGTACCAGGAGAGTATTATCCATTGTAGAGAAGCTTCAAAGTCAGTCTGAGGGTGGTTGGTTAACCCCAGAATGTTGTTTCTCCCTTTGTTCCAGTAGGCATACCCTGCCTGTTCACGCTGACCTTGAGTTAATAGAGTTCCCAGTTGTTTAATACTGCTGATTCTTTCTGTCTCCCAGCAGTCTACAAGGCATGTTTGAGCACAAGAGAGCAATCAAGACTATTATCCACAGAGTTGGGTTTCCTGGGTATCACACATATCCCTGACTTCTCCATGTTACCATCACATTTTAGATTTTGACCTTATTTGATTGTTAATTTCTGCCATATTATCTGCAAAATCAGATACTCTGTCCTTCCATAAATCCATTCTACTCATGGGACTTTATATGAAACTTTTTCTTTGACATATTGTTTTGAATTTATGATTGATTTTTCTTCAGTATCTCTCTCTTTCATATCTCACATTAACTTTCTTATTCCAGCTGCTTGTATTTCTATTATGACCTTATTTTCTTTTTAGATTTTGTTGAACATACTTAATCTTTTGAGTTCTATGTCTGTAATTCTATCTCAAACACTCTTGCTAGATAATTCTGTAAGGTTAGTAATTTATGGAGTTATGCTGTCTTAGTTTTTCATGTTTTCTATTGTCAACCTTCATCAACTTACGCAGATCTGTCTTCAAGACCTTAGATTTGATGACCTTAACGAATAATGCAGACTACCTAATGCTTTTGGCAATTTTACTTCAGATTAGTGTCCTTTTATACACAAATTAATGAAGAAAGCAATAATACAAGGAAAGTTGTCGGAGTTCAGAAAAACATGATAGAAAAACATGTAAACAAATGCCAGTAAGCACATAGTAAATATCAGAACAACCCTTTTCCAGAACTTTCCCAGGATAGATAAATTTACACTCAATTATCTGGTATGTGCTATAGATTATATCTGGGAAAACATGAAAGCAAAGTAAAGCAGAAGGTCATATCCAGAGTACATTGAATTGGTACATTGAAGATAGCCCTCAGCAAATCCTTTCACCAGAATAATTTCTGCAGCTATGTTCCAACATTCAGGAAGAGTAAACACGTCTTAATAAATTGAATGCAAATATTTGTTACAGGCATAAAATCATGTTTAAGAACACTCCATGGAACAAAAAGCATTTGAGGTACAGGCCCTCTGCCATCTTTCCTGGAGTCTCTCTCAAGGTTCTTCAAGGCATTGATTATTCACCATATGTAATTCTTTTGGCATTTAGACAACAGAGATGAAATATATTGTTGTGTTATTACTTGGTTATTTCTTACAGCTATTTCTATTCGAATTATTTACAGGATTCAGGCAGGGCTTAGATATGATAGAATTGAGTGTCATTCAGAAAAGAGTTGCTTAATCCAAAAGCATAGGTTGGCTCAGATGAAAATTATATTCCATCAATAGACTATTAAAAGAATAATTACACAAAAAATTCCGAGTTATTAAATGAGATGCCAATCCAGGTATAGTACTTGTGTCAGTTTAAACGAGAATGTCCCTCACAGGCACCGGCATCTGAATGCTGAGTCACCAGTTGATGAACTTTTGTGAAGGATTACGAGGTATAGCCATGTTGGAGTTGGTATGACTTTGTTGGAGCAAGTATGTCACTGGAGGTGGTATTAGGGTTTCACACTAGGCCCAGTGTCTCTCCCTTTTTGCCTGCCTGCTGCATGTGGATCAGGATATAAGTTTCTTAGCTTCTTCTCTAGCACTATGCTTACTTATGTGGTTCTGTGCTACTTTCAATGATAATAATGGACTAGCTTTATGAAACTGAAAACAAACCCCCAAGTAAATGCTTTCTTTCACAATAATGATACAATATAATAAAGGTACAGTGTCTCTTTACAGCAACAACAAGCAGGAGGCATTAAGACCATCAAAAATAAGGTCAGAGAGGAGCTTGCCCTGTGATACCATAATTAAAGCAGAAATATACAAAGCAAAGTATATTGAAAGCCGTCAGAGAGAAACTTTAAGTCACACATAAAAGCAAGCCATCAGAAAAGCAGCAGATCATGCAATAAAATTGTTAAAACCCAGAAGCACCTAGATAGATTCTTTCACATTCTGAAAGACACTGCCAACTCAAAGCACAATATCAGCCAAGCTATCTGACATAAGTGAAAGAGGCATAAAAGGTTCTATGATAGAAACTTACCAGAGGGATCACTAGTCCAGGCCTACAGAAAATGCTTGAAGGAATTCTTTGTATGGAAGACAAAAAAAATCCATCCATGAAGCACAGAAAAGAGTAAAAATTGCTAGAATAATAACAATCGTGAAAAAAGAGGAAAATATAAAATCAACGAAAACAATACCAACAAAAAACAAAAATCAAGCAAACAAACAAAAAACTCAATGGTGTTTAATTAATAACCCTGAGAACAAATTGTCTTGTTCCCCTAATCAAAGATTAGTTGGATCAAAAATGTCCATCTATTTGCTGCTACAAGAAATGCACCTTACCACAAAATGCAAGCACTAACTTAGAGAGTAATCACAGAAAAGGTGTTCCAAATAAACAGACCTTGGAAGAAGCAGTAGTTCTTGTTTTAATACTTGAAAATAAAGTCCATAATAAAACTAGTGAGAAAAGATGATAAAGATAACCATCTATGACAGCAATCCATTAATAGGACATTACAATTATCAGCATAACCCAAATGTAGACTCATCCAGTTTTTATACGAGAAATAGTACTAACGGGAAAGGCACAAGAAGTACAATGAGTTGGAGTAAAGATTAAGTCGACTTTAAAAGCAAAACCAAGGTGGCTAAAGCACCAAGTAAAGGAAAGAATACTGCTATAGTCCATATATACTATAGATTGTTAGAGCACATAATTTTATAATTAAAAACTAAATGGAGGAGGTAATAAGGATGAGGGAAAGAAGAAATAATGCCAGAGTAAGAGGGAGAATGTATGAGATGTGAGTGAATGGTATGAGCAAAGACAGATGAACCACAGTCCTAAGCCCTAACATTACAGAAGCAAAAGCATCCTGAGACATATATGGACGTAGGGAAAGAAACAATACAATATGACATAAAAAGAGTATTTATGGAGTGTGTTGCTAGTACAGTTGATCTAGTTTGAAATATTACTTTCTCAAACTCTTTTGGCTCTAGAAGGCTCCATGTGATACTGGGGATGGACTAGGGGCATAGAACCTGGACCTCTGCAGACTCAGTGACCTTGGGATCCAGCATGTAGTGGGGGGAAGGTTTAAGTCCTTCCCCACAGTTCTCTAGGACCCCATCACTCCTCTGATGCTGCAGACTGGGCATCCTTGAAGACCTGGCCCATCCCCTGTGGTACCACACCGCTCTTTCCTGAGATGCTTAATGGAGTGGATATACCAGATTGCATACTGAAGAGAGCTTCCAGCTGGGCCATGATTCATGGCCTTCGAGACTGCTTCCCTGCAGAGATTTCCTTGAATTAATAAGTACATTTACAGACATTGTCTCCTTCAGTGTTAAGAACTGACTGTGTATTGTCTTCACTGTTTTCTCTCACTAAATTTCAGTTGTGAGGCTTCTAGTCTACCAATGTACCAACAGTTTGAATTCTTTAATGTTTAATATATAGTTTTAATTTAGCTTACAAGTAGTAGGCTTTTACATGAACTTTGCACAATCATTTATTTTCATTAACCTTCCCTCTCTGACTCACTGTGTCTTCGATCTCCCCACATTATCTCTGCATATATATTTCTACGCACAGTGTTCTGCTTTGTGCTTTCATTTTATCTATGTCCTATTATCACTTCTCCTTAAAACATTATTGCCATTTGTCCAGTGGCCCTGACTTCTACAAGTACTCCAAGTTAAACACTTAAACCTAAACTAGAATCCATATATTTTTAAAAAGCATGTGGTATTTGTCTCTGGGTTTGGTCACATCACTCAGTAAATTTTTTTCTGATTATACAGGTTCCACCCAGTTACTTGAAACCTATTAACTGGGTTCTACCTAGTAACCTGAAAATATTGTAACTTCATTCTCTTTTACAAACAAATATAATTCCATTGTAAAATCCCTTCCTTCCTCCTCAGAGAAGGAGGGCGATGATAGATATCAACCCACTATGGCATATGAAGTTGCAATAGGCCTAGGTGTATGTATACTACGAAGTCACTATCTACCCATCAAATAATGAACATCTAAGCTGTTTTCTCCTAGCTGTTGTGAATAGAACAGCAATGAATATCATCTGAACAGTGGGATGTAGAATCCTTTTGGTACATGCCAATGGATGTTGTATCTGGGTCATGTATGATAGTTTTATTTATAACTTTTATAAAAAATTTTCTACTCTGGTTTCAATAGTGGATACATCAGACTTATTCTGGTCAAATGTAAATAAGGATTTCCCTTCTCCACAAACTTGTCAGTACCCATTTGTCATTTAAATTTTGATAGTAACCATTCTGACTGGATAACATTGAATCTCAAAATCACTTTATTTTCAATTTCTCTGATAACTAGTGGTGTTGAGATACATCATCATTTATGTGAGATATTTCTGATTTTTGTAGTATGGACACGAAGAACTCTGACTTCCCACTTAAGACTTCCTAGTCTTCTATAGGTTTTTATATTTTGTGTTTCTATTTTAATTTTCATTCATTTATACGAACTTTTAAGTTTGTTTAAAGCTTAAAACATGATTTCTTCAATGTTTTGTTTAATGTCTATGAGTGTGTTTATTTTTTGTGATTGCTTCTGTTTTATACCACTGTGGTAAGATAGAATGATTTCTTTTAATATTTCTGTATTTATTAAGACTAGTTTTATTTCATTATTTGCGATTTATTATAGAATGTGTCTTGTAGACTGCAAGGAAGACTTTATATTCTTTAAGGTTTTGGGTGATGGTTCAGTTCATTTTTTTTCAATATTTCTCTGTAAATTTCTGGCCTAGATGGCTTTGGATATGGAAATCAGCTCCTATTACTGTGTTGGCGTTAATCAATGGCTTAATACTTTCCAGGGAGGCTTTCATTTGACATTTCCTGTATTGTTTCCATTTGATTTTACTTTGCTATTTATTTTAACATCCTGAATTGAATGTCTTCTGTCATTCATCTCTTAGTTTCAGAGAAATATTCACATCCCATTATTTGAATTTATCCATGTTTATTTATGTCCTATTTGAAATCTTTGAGCATAGTTGTAATTAGAATGAGTTCTTGTGGTTTTCTACTTATGCAATGAATAACTCATCTCTAAAATATTCAGTATCTGAGCAATAGTATTGATGATGAAATAATACTAATATATTGACAATTGTCAATCAAAGAATATTCAGTTTGCTTAAGATTCATGTGAATTGTGTTTTATTTCTATCATTTAAAGTATGTTCAAAATTGTTTTAATTGTATGGCCAATTACAATAGGAGATTAACTATCAGTATTCATCACATGGTAGGACTTTTTAACTGGGGCATCACAGATAGCTTCACCAATGCCTACAAATCTATGGGATGCCAAATACCACAGGTTTTCTTTTAAATGTATGTTTACTAAATTTTAAGTACTAAGTTTGTAGTCATATACTCAGATCTTGTATTGGTTTGGAAGAAAATTATTTGGAAACACACAAATAATCAGGAAGAAGTTTTATGTGCATGTAGCTAATGCCATAACTCAAACTTGACATTTTCCAGCTCCTCATCTGTCCCCAGAAAAAAAAACTGTACTTCTATTGCTGTACTTTGTGCTTCAGCCTTGGTCTTCCTTATTTATAGTAAAATAAAAGACTAAACTTGGTGAATTGTAGAGCCCACTAAATCCCATATAGATCTAACTCATATGTGAATGGTGGCATAACAAACCAGACACAACAGAGCTAACCAGTAAAAAAAAAAAAAAAAAAAAAAAAAGGCTTCCTTTTCATATAAAACAGAATTTTCCATTTTATACTTCATATGACATAAATTCCAAAGGTATTAAAATATAACGTATTAAATTTTTAAAGGAAAATAATTCTATGCTCTTAGCATCAGAAAGGAGTTTTAGAAAAGAGAAAAGTGAATGTGAGACAGTAAATTAAACACACAGCATGAATAAGTTCTGGTGAGCTGTTGAATAGGACGACTGCAGGTAACAATAATGTAGAGGAGGCTTTCAGATTCCAGAAGAATGCATTTTGGATTTTTACTGCAAATAGCTAACAAATTCTATAATACATAAATAGGCTACCCTAACTTAAACATTACATAATAGACATTAATAATTCCAATAGCCCATAAATAGATACTATTATATATACCAATCAAAAATGTATAAGCATATTAAAATGAATATGGAAACTTATAAGAGATCTTAATTATATAAAACACTTGCATACAAATGTGTTATATGTTCATTATATATATATATATATATATATACATATTAATATAAAATTATGTTCTAGAGTAATAGAAGATATCAGTATCAATAAATACATGAAAAATCAAATGTGAAATGACAGTGATTTAGAAAAATGTAAGTTGAAATTTGCTACACAAAGTGGTCTTTTCATAATCTAAGATAAAAACAAAACCACTATTTTATGAACAATTATGTGTCTTTTTGTGGTAGAATTAGGGATGGCTGTTTGGAAGACACTATAAGCGTATAAAATGCCACTGATCTGGTGATTTTAAAATGACCAATTTTATGTTACATAAGTTTCAACTTGATAAAATTAAAAATATTAGTTGAAAGAATTATCATAATTTGATTAGTAGAATTATGATTCTCTCAAGTTAAATTCTAGCATTAATTAGTGAGACCAATGTGATAAATTTAAATATAGAATATGATTTTAACATGCTAAATATGAAAGGAAAATTAATAAATCAAAGATCTTGATAAGATCAAAGACAAAAGATGTAGAAACTATTCTCTTTTGTCAGATGTCTGAAATAGTAAGTCATGAGGCTATCTTTAAAATATTGTGCACACTGGAGAAAATGTTTGATTTTTTTCTTCGTACATTCTTCGCTTTTTCCGTCATACAAGTCAGAAAGCTTGTTTATTTCCTGAAGGCCACAGTTCAAAAGTTATTACCATTTGCTCTACATTTAATTTGACTTTCTTTTTAGCACTAACTTACTCTAGTCACAAAACCAGGGGTACCTACACAGGTAACTCCATTATTTCATTCCCCAATGGGAGATTCATAGATGAATCTCTTACATAGTAGCAAATCTGAAGTCATATTGTTCAAAATAAGCTTCATATAAAAAGTTGAGCTAGATGGTAAACCACACAGCAGTTAGGAGAGGTTTCTAAGCTCCAAACACTCTAGTTCTGAAGTATCAGTAATGATTTACATAGATTTCCCCACAAAGCCATGTCACACTGAAGATGTAACTTGGTAGAAGAGAACCACCACGATCCACAAGTTATCTTAGGATCTGTACTTGTCCATGTGCACTATGCCACACACATGGCTTAAGGTACATAAATAAACATGCAAACACATAAATAAATGTAATAAAAAGATAAGATAAAGAACAATTGAGTAAATTACTCAATGCCAGCTTCTGGTCTTCATGTCCTTATTTACACACCTGCACATGGATACCTCCCACCCAATACATACATGCACATATGAAAAGGTAGATATGACAATGAAATAAGTAGAATATTAAAGGTACATAAATGTCTTTTGAGACAAGTGGGTTACTCTGTAGGTTTTTCTTAAACTTGTCGTCCTTCTGACAGCTCATCAAGTGATAAGATTGTAGGTTTCTGCCACTCTAACCAGCTAATGTCAACATTTGATTAAATATTTGTCCAATGAGATCATATTTTTTTACAACATGATACTGCTATTCATGTGTAGATATAGATAGATAAAAATAGAGCTATAAGCCTGTACATCTGAGTTTGGAAACTAAAAAACAGGATGAATGAAATAGCCATCATAATGGGTCAGTAGATTTGTGCAAATCTTTAAAATGAAATCTTAAATGACATCTTACCTCATCCTTGTGCCATGAATTATTTCAATCAGCAAGTAACTGTTGGACTGTGGTGTGAGTGGGAGTGGGTCCTGTTGTGTTGAATTGTGGGTCCGTGTCTGGCACCTCTAGGGCCCCAGCTCAGTGAAGCAGAGGTGCGGGAATTTGACTCTGTTCACTCTACGCCATGCCAGGTGGATGTCAGGCTGTGAGAAGCCGGGGGACTCCATTCTGGGTGTGGGAAGAACACAGTCTGAGGTCCTGTGGGGGCCAGAGCTCTTGAGTTGAGGATCCCTGGGCCAGGAGGTGGCTGGGAACTAACAGGTCTCAGGACCTTGGGCTCTCAGGTGTTGCTAAGAGGCCATGGAAAGGTGGAGACACTGGGGCATAAAGGCTGGATCGACCAGCATTCAAAGGGGGTTGAGGGAGAGATGAGCTCCAGCTTGTCTTGAAGAAATGAGACTCTAGGTCACAGTGACTTGCTTGGCTGGGTCACAGCTGGCTCAACTCACTTGCTAGAGTTGGTGGTCACTGTGACTGGAATGTAGAGAGGTCTTTGGTGGGAGATGAAACTGTGGCTCTGTAGTTGAAGACCTTCTCCACAGTTCCCCACGGCAGGCCCCAAAGAAGAGAGATAGTCCATGGTCTTAAGCTATGGTCTTAAGATATTTATTGTCATGGTGGAAAATGAATAAAGCTATTCCCTGGTATTATCAGGGCAGGTCTGAGGTTAAATACCTTTTGTAAGGAGGAGAGTCTGGGAAGAAATGCTTAATTGGCTATGCCCTCTGGCCTTTAGGTATCTCATTAGCATGGAGATCTGACTTGAGGCTCTGTGGCATGATCACATCCTCTACCTGTGCTACATGACCAATGGCCACAAACCTCTCTGTGGGAGGTGCTGTAGCTATGTGAAAGGAGCCAGGGGCCCAGGAGCAAGGTCGAACTCCTACTGTACCTGAGGGTCTCTGAGATTCAACGCTTGTTCTCAACCAGGTACCCAGCTACCTCTCTCAGCCCCACAAGTAACTATGTAGAATCTGCCTGGGCCTATCCCAAGCTCTGAGGATAAAGATTAGGTAAAATTTCTGCATCTGACTACAAATCTAATGGAGTATGTAAGATGATGGAAAACAAATCAGTACCAAGAAATGAGGTTTGCTTCTACAGAATCAGCTGAAAAGGAATCCCTTGGGAGAAGAAATTAGAAGCATAGTGATATCTATGGAAAAGCATCACTGAAAAGGGAACAAGCATTTGAAGGACTTTACAGCGACTAAGTCTTTGCAAGCCAGTTAAGCACATTCCAGTGGCAGAAATGGCCAAGATTTCTTGCACCCAGATAGTGTGCCCCTCAGGTTATCAGAATCTCAGAATCTTCACTAAGAGTCATTCCCTGCTTTACACTAGGTTCTTGATAATATTTTAGATGTCAACAAGATGGCATTTCAATGGATGTTAAGATCAGTAATATGTTGCTAACAATCTACAAAGACTATAATGGACTTTCTTCCATAACATGTTTACTTTCTGCTAGTTGTCATCTTTTAAAAATAAATATCAACCTAAAGTAAAAGTGTAGCCTAAAATAATGCAGTGAAATAAATATTGTATGAAAGAGAAAAATATTGGCTTAAATACCAATTGTTGAAAGATATGAAGAACCATACAGTTTTTTATTTTATTTTATTTTATTTTATTTTATTTTATTTTTTATTTTATTTTATTTTATTTTATTTTATTTTATTTTATTTTATTTATTTTATTTTATATGTATGAATTGCTTGTATGTATGTTAGTGCAACACATGGAGGTCTTGTGCCTACTAAAACCAGAAGAGAACATCAGATCCCTTAGGAATAGAGTTACAGACAACTATGAGCTGTCACATAGGTGGTAGGTGTTAAATACAGGTCCTCTGGAAGAGCAGTTGGTGCTCTTAACCACTAAGTCATTCCTCCAGCCCAGTGCATTTTTCATTTTGTTTATTTTCTTTCCTTTTTGAGATTATAACTTAATTGCAGCATTTTCCTTTCAGTTATCTCCCTCTAAACCTTTTCATATTCTCCTTCCTGATCTTCTTCAAATTCATGGCCTCTACATTCACTAATTGTAATTGCATTCATATATGTGCATGTATATACACAAAATTTAATTGGTTCAATCCATATAATGATACCTATATGTATATTTTCAGGAGTGACCATTATATCAGTGGACTACCTGTTGGTCTACTCTGACCTGCAGAAGACTACTCTTGCTCTAAGCTCTCCTCAGATGCTGGTAGTTCTTTGTGTAGGTTTGGGGCCTTGTATGATTTTCCCCAGTCCAGTGTGACATGCCATTAGGTATTGTCCTTGTTCATGACTATCACATGTGGATAGTCATGTTGGTGATAATTTACATATGTAGCTTCTGATATTACTGGAAGAGACAAAATCACAACAGACACCTGAATCCTCTAGCCCTTACAATCTTTCTGCCTACTTTTCTTTAATATTCTGACCAAGACAGCTTAGTCAGTCAACATAGTCTCAATGGACAGAGTGAGGATTGAAAACATAAAGACAATTAGACAACACTATAACATGACTTCAGCCAGTGCCAAGGGTGAAGCAGGTTTATTTTTTTTTCCAGTCTGCTTTGATACTATTCTAGGTTCATGAAAAGAATAGGATCAATTCTTAGATCAAAGACAAAGTAGTCCAACAAGGCAGTACACAAAGAGATCAAACAAGGCAATAAATTAAGTTCCATGGTCACTGTGTCTATGGGTTTATCCAGATGACCAAGATATAAGAAATACATTCCTCAGCTGCATTTACCTTGAGCCTACTTACTTCTCTTTGCCCAATGTTAAATTCCTGCCAAATTCCTAGAAGTGTCCCCAAAAGCTCTCCACAATGTTCTCTAAAAATCAGGTGAGGGAGTCTTCTGTAGATATATTCATTAGGGCTAGGCTCTACATTCTGCATTATTATTGGTTATATATTTTTGGTTTTTGTTTTTTGATTTCATGACTGTGACTATATAGTTAAAGTACAGAAAAGTTTTATATTGCTTCCTTAGTGCAAAAATGCATAGATTTAAAACTTGACAAAAATGTGCCTCAGTCTTCAAATAGACTTGAAACAAAATCATTTGCGAGATTGATGAAATGTCATTACAGGCTTGAAATATCTGTCCCAATCCCTTAAATTCATATTTTCATCAACCATTTTTGCTAGTGATATATGCAAGTCCATTAACCTCAGTCATTTTGTCCTCTAAATAACAGTAGAAGTTAAAAGAACAAATTTAAAATTAAGTAGGTTTCCTTTGGTATTGTAAGATGTGCTACTTGACCTTTATATTGTAAGAGAAATGCTTGCTTGTTCTAAGAATAACTAGATTCAGCAATCTATTGGCATAGAGTGCTCCTTTTTTAGTCTCTCCTGTGCTTGTTCTTTCATTGACACACATTTTATTTCTATGCTTCAATGTTTACGACTCTCTCTAAAAAGAGACATACCTTAATCATTTGTGAAATTGAAATGATATATGCAGACAAACATGCAGTTAAGGATGCACTTAAACACTGAAGCATCTTTTAACAGTCTTCCAAACTGTAGGTATAGATATAAATAATAGAAGATGGGGATACATGTGTAGAATGCAATATGCAAACCAAGGAAGAGTCCCCATCTACCCACACCTCATTCTCTCTCTATCTCTATCTCTGTCTCTGTCTCTGTCTGTCTCTGTCTCTATCTCTGTCTCTCTCAAAACAATTGACTCATGGAGCAAATGCTAAGGAAAATAGACAATTAGAACACATGAGAAATATTAAAATTTTGGAAGTACAGTATATGGGTAGAATGTAATATAGAAATGCATATATATTGCATATGTATTTATAATCACATGTAGTAATAAAATTCTAAAATAAGTATGGTAACATCAAATTAGGTCTTGTGCTTGTGTCCATAAAACATGTAACATATTGGGATTACTGAAGCACAATTAAGTTGCCTTATCTGGGCTAAAAAGACATACTCAAAGGTACATAGCCTAAGATATTTCATTTGTTCAATTTTAAAGCAATGTAAAACTTTTTTAATGTTTATGTACATGCATAATTTTATGGGAGAATTTGAATGAAATATGTGATAATATGCAATGTTATACTAAATAAGGTGAGATGATATTATTGAGATAAATTTATCTTACATTTCCTTTTAGACTCATGCCGTGAGAGAGAGCCCACTCTTGACACTATGTTATTCTGCCACACTTGCAGACAAGGACCTAGTATTATCATCTGAGAGGCTTCATTCAGCAACTGATAGAAACAGATGCTAAGACACACAGCCAAACATTAAGCAAAAATCAATGAATTTTGAGGCAGAAGGAAAGAAAGGACTGAAGGAGCCAGAGAAGTCAAGGACACCACAAGAAAACCTACTGAATCAACTAACCTAGGCCCCCAGGGGCTCAATAGACTGAACCACTAACCAAAGACCGTGCATGGGATGGACTTAGATCCTCTACACATTTTTTAACAGATGTGCAGCATGCTCTTCATATGGAACCTGAAACATCAGGAAGACGAGTGTCTCTGACTCTATTCCCTCCATTTTGATCCCTATCCCCTAACTGGGCTGCCTTATCTAGCCTCAGTAGAAGGAGATGCACCTAGCTCTATTGAAACTTAATATGCCAAGATTGGTAGATATTCATGTGAGACCTACCCTTCACTGAGGAGAAAGGAATGGGGACATTAGGGGTGGGGGAAGAGAGAAGAAAGAGAGGAACTGAGAGGAGAAAAGGAAAAGTGTGATTGTGATGGAAAGTAAGGAAATTAATGATTTAATTAATAAAAAATAATTTGTTCATTAAAAATATCACATGATAAACAAAGGAAATAGTGATGGCTGCTGCATAGAAAAGTGGTCAAATGAGAATTGAATGATACTCGTGACAATGTCTCATTAAATTTCAAAAGAATTTTAAAAATCCTTAACTTCACATAAATTTCTTGTATTGCACAAATAATTTGTTCCCAAAACAAGAGGAAAATGTACAGCCTGTGATAGTTGGCGTTGCTTACCACTATAACTAAAGTCACATTGTGTAAGGCATTCTAATACAATATAACCCTAGCTAACCCTTAAGTGTTAAGTCGGCAGGATATATTTGCTAACAGTGTATATCAGAGTCACTTAATTACTGAAATGAATAAAGTTACAAAAGTGTTCATGGATGTGCACTTACAATACTTTTCTTTTATATGACATAAAGAGAACATCTTGTGAATCAGCTACCCTTTATGTGAGACTCTTAAACATAAAATACAGTCCACAGTATGTAGTATCACACAATTATCCAACTGAATAACCTTTTCCCAAAAACACAGTAAGAGGAAAGTCAGCATGAATTTATATGATACTCATTATTCAGTGATGTGAACTCCACCAGCAAATTCCAGAACACAATCTTAGAAGGCAACAGAGAAGACTTGCAAGCTTTGGACATCACAGAAATAGTCCCTCAACATCCCTATACTCACTGGTTGCAACACTCTAATAACAGATTTTTGTCCAAGACTGTGCATCTAATCTTCACTGCTATCATGTCATATTTCAATATTAAGTCTGTATTTGAAAGTTGCAT
This sequence comes from Mastomys natalensis, assembly GCA_021653895.1. NCBI lineage: Eukaryota > Metazoa > Chordata > Mammalia > Rodentia > Muridae > Mastomys > Mastomys natalensis. Next base: position 207,258 of record JAJTUV010000475.1, on the reverse strand, counting down.
GGTTTTTATTATGCAATTTAGACTGAATTACCTATTAGAGGGTGAGGATTATAATAATACTGGTTATTTAATGCCAATAAAACTACTTTTGAAATGTTGTATGACCTTGGATGTTGTAATTCTCATTTCCTAGTTTAGTATAGTCATTATAAAACCCTAGGTTTATATAGATGATCTCTGTCTATCAAGTTTCTATATATACTATGTATACAGATTTGGCTCAACAGATAATGTAATCTGTAAATGAAGAATAAAAGTTGATATCAATGTGTATCCTAGCCAGGCACATACTAAACAATGAGTGAATTATAATGACTGTCCCCCTTAAGCTCATGTTTCCTTTCTCTCGAAAAATCTCTGAAGTGATTGCTGCTTATATTTGTTCATTGGTTAGGTAATACATAATTAATGGCTAAAGTTATTGTTACTACACAATTTTTCTTATTGGAAAAATGAAGGTACTACATAGAATAGTGTGTTTGTGTGTGTGTGTGTGTACGCATGCGCACACACATGTGTGTATACGTGCGCGTGTCTTTATTAAACCTTTGGATTGTGAGTGTGTGCATGTGTGTGCATGCACAAGCTCATGTGCATCTGTGCATGTGCACAAGCATGCATGCACGTGAATGTGTGTATATATATGTGCATGTGCGTGTGTGTGTGTGTGTGTGTGTGTGTGTATACATACATACTGTGAGATAAGATACTAAAATAATACACTAAGTAATTAAAAGAGGAAAACATGGAAGATACTATCAAGGAGTGCTTCTTTGAAACAGGTGCAGACTAAACAAAGATATAAAAGATAGCCAAGCTTTATAATGACAAATGAGTCAAAAATGAAAATTAGAACATTCAAAGTACATTCTATGCTTGGTGATTTGGAGTCAAGGCTAAGCAAGGAGTTTGGAAAGAAAGATTCTCTGGGAAATGTTCTGCTAAAGAAAAAAAATATGTTAAGTGATGCCACTGAAGATAAAATAAATCTGAACAAAACACAGACCTGGAGAACAGTAAAGAGGCCTCCCCTGTCCCCAAATATCAGCACAAAGTAAAGCTGTTATAAATGAGACTACAGAAAAATGACAAAACATGGCAATTTAAGTAAATATTGCTGATGTCTAATTGCATAACTGCTACATGGGCAGAAAAAATATGAACATTTACATATAAGTACTAGGTATGCACCTTGAGATGTTGAACAAAGAATGATTAAAATGCCTTCAGGAAGAGGAGCCAACTTGAGACAGACACTGGAACAGGAGAGGTGAAAGATCTGGTGGTGCTGAAGTTGAATCTTAACGAAACAAAAATATAAATAGAATAGAGAGAAGTTGGAATATGATGAATGTGGTTGTGAGTTACCAGCTTTGAAGCATAAAAGCAGACATGCTCTGTTCAAAAGTAAGTACAAGATAACACTGCAATATTTGAAGGGTGAAGGGTTGAAGAACACAATACAAGGCATGAATTTTCTCTCTAAATAATAAAATTACTCTTAATAAATTTGGTACACAACTTGAGGAAGCACTAAGATACCAAATACCAGAAGCCTATGAAAATAATTTTTGGAAAGGATGTCTACTGCTTACTCAGCAACTATTATATGGGAAATAGCTTTTTAAAAATATTTTCCACAACAACCTTTCCATTGTATTTTCAGTTAATGTGTAGAGATTAATTTTCTATTATAGAAAAAAATCATCTGAAAGCAAGAAGAAAAAAAGTAAACTGAGAGTTCCTGCATAGTGGCCTGCTCAAATTTTTACCATTGTTTTACAGAAAATTCAGAAATTTTCTAAACTAATAAGGAAGATTGTATTAGAGACAACCAAAATGGGAGAAGCCTGTTTCAGTGTAGCAGAAAGACCACCTCAACTCCAAACTCAACAAAGACAGCTAGAGATTCATTTGTTTTTAAGACAGGGTCTGTGTGATAACTCTTCTTGGTTGTCATCTTGACTGCATCTGGAATTAACTAAACCCAAACATCTGCATATTTCTGAGAGGGATTTTTTTTCCATAATTAAATCATTTGATGTAGGAAGACCCACTTTTAATCTGGATATTTTAAAGTGGGAAAATCCATATTTAATGCAGATCTTTGAGGTGGGACAATCTACCTTTAACCTTTAAGATGGGCCACACCATTTTGTGGTAGCCTATATAAAGGACATGGAAGAAGGGTCTCTCTCTCTCTCTCTCTCTCTCTCTCTCTCTCTCTCTCTCTCTGTGTGTGTGTGTGTGTGTGTCTGCCTACTTGCTTTCACTCTCATTGACAAGTCTGTTCTGTCCCTGCAATACACCATAATGCTTCAGGATTCTGGTGTATGCTTAAACCCAGCTGGGATATCCAGTCCTGTGGACTAAATAACTACTGGATTGATTCTTGTATCTTCTATTGGCAGACAATGTTGGGATAGCTGGTCCATAGCCTATAAGCCATTCTAATGATTTCCCTTTGTGTGTGTGTGTGTGTGTTGTATGTGCATGTATACATACATACACGTACACATATAGTTTATTAGTTGTTTTTATCTAGAGATGATTAATAATGTCTACCTATGTGATCCTGACTACCTAGAGAACCCCCAGGACACCTGCCGCAACCACCCAAGTTCTGGGATTATAGACATACTCTGCTATGCCTCTCCTCTCTGGCAGCTTGAAATTCATGGCCAATGGGAAGAATGAGGAAATCTGAAGACAAAAATTTAAGAACAACTTGATTGGATATCAAAAGTGGAATTGTTTGTAGCCAAATGGTTACCTTGATAAATTCCTACCAGGATAACAAGGTAAATAGAAATCAAGAAGAGTTGGAAATTCCAGTAAGCTGGTTTATAACATTCTTGCCTGAACCTGAGCTCAGCAGGGCATCATCAGAAGTTAAGGATGAGATCTGGTTAAAACAAGAGCATCCCAGGGAACCAGAGTATAGTATAGTGAAGAGAAGACATTTGCTCACATCTTTATTTTGCATTCATATCTTCATCTAAAATAGTTATCAAGTTCTAACTATAAAGTAGGTGCTATGCTAAGATGATGTCATAATCAATCACACATGTCTGTCACTGAGCTTTTAGAATTTCACGAGTTTATATTCTTCTCTTTATGCTGCAGCCCTGTGTTCTTCACTATGTAGATTGCTGTGCTTCTTTTCACCTAGATCAGCATTCCCTATCACAGCCTTCCTTCCTTAGGCTGTTATGTCTGTTCACATATCAGTATATTCTATCACTCTGGAACCTCCATAAATGTCATGTCAGCCTTGTTTATTCACATCTAGACATAAACATTAAAACTGGATAAGTTGTAACTTGGTAACTATTTGACATGGTTTATATAATATAGAGAATAAAAATCAGAAACAGACACATGATGCTGGTCCTAGACAAGAGTATATTCCAAGGATATATCGTTTCTCGACTCAAGGACATAGACAAAAACCGAAGAGTAAAAAATTGACATCACTATCAAACATAGGAACTCAAAAGACTTGTTAGTTATATGGAATCTGATTTTTGTTTGTTCTGCCAAATAGCAAAGAAGCTGGATTTCATATACACTCAAGAGACTATTAAACATGAAATTTGTCCCAAACCAGATGACTCACCTTGAGAGCAACCATAATCCTTTTAGTTCATGGAAGATCTAATGGCACAATTTAACCAATGATGTAGTCTTTCTTTCCTTTTCTCATTAAAGTAATAGTGTCATGAGAAGAGTGGTGGGGAGTGAGGTCTAACAAATAGCATATCCTAGTCATCTTTATACATCTAGTTTTCAGCAAACGCATTACCTCTCATTTTCTAACAGAAAAATACACTTCAAATTAAAGTTGAATATGGAATAAGAATAGCTCTTTAAATCTGTCCAGAAGATTCAATTTCAAAAACCAGTGTTAGAGATTTTACCATCCATTGTGAGGTATTAAGGAGTGGGAATGAACATGGTCTTCAGGACAGGAATGGGTCAGAAGCGCTCTGCTCTCATACATGGGTTAACCCATTACAGATTGAGTGACCTGTAGTAGGTGTGTTAAAAATGGCAGCAGGGCTTTTCGTTGTACAAATTGCTCTCACACCTGACTCTGCACTGCCTCAGGATTCTGTGGACTCCTCTGCAGCGAGAAGACTATACTATCTGATGTGGCCCCTTGGACATTGGACCTCCAAGCATCCAGGGACTGTGAGAATTGCGATGGTTAGTTTTAAATGTCAACTTGCTATAACCCAGAATCTCCTGGGCAAAGAGCCCGAATTGGAATTACCTAGATCGGGCTGACCTATAGAGACGACCTTGACTGCAGGTAGAAAGTGTCAGCCCATTGTAGGCAGCACCACTTCTGAGACTAGGCCTGAACTGTGTAAGAGATGGCTAGCTGAACACAAGTGGCAAGCAAGCAGGCACATGAGGTCATTCCTTCCCCTCTGCTCTTGACCATGGGTGTGAAAATAGCTGCTGTTTGAGATCCTGCCTTGACTTCCCCTCAGCAACGGACTGGGACCTAGAATTGTAAGCCACATAAATCCTTCCCTCCCCAAAGTTGCTTTGTGTCAGGGTATTTTGTCACAGCAACAAAAATGAAACTGGAATAAGAACAAACCATTATTCTTTATATAAAAAAAAAAAAATCTGTATCTCATGGATTCAAACAGCCAGCCATAGAGAATTAAATCTTTGCTTAGTCACCAGTTAGCTGGGTGATCACAGGCTGCTGCTTAAATGCTCCCAACTCTAATTTCCACATGAGAAAAGTGGAAAGGATAACACTTTGCTCAAAAGAACTTTTTCAGTGTCAAACAAACCAACACCTAGGAAGGACTCAGAGCCCTCCCTGATACATAATAAACACTCTGCAGATACTTGGCTTAATAATAATAATAATAATAATAATAATAATGAGAAGATTAACAAAATGTGTTTGTAACAAGTATTGTGAACAATATCAGGTGCCATGTAAGCTTTATGAGTTAATTCCAGCTACAGGAGTGATTATGGATCAGAACTCTAATATTCAGGAGCATGCTCACATCCCTGTATTTGATCACATCCCTGTATTTGCAAATATCAGTGATCTGACTCATTTGAGTTTAAACTGTGTCTCATTATTGTAATTGATACTAAGAAAATGGCATATTAAAAGCAAAAAGTTATTAAGAAGTCAATTCCCCATGAGCTGTAGAGTCTCTCTCACATTCAACATTTTTATCTCTGAGGTTAACATAATGGCTAACTTATATGTAATTCACTTAGATGAAATGGCAAGACAGAATACATTCATATACTATGAATAATTCAATTACTTTGATTCTTTAGTACCTCTGAAAATTTAGGATGATACTCTGATGTTAAACACTTCATCGTCTTCTAATTCTGCATCCAAGTGGATTTCATGCTCAGTTTGTATCCAAGTTCATAAGCAACTTAGGACTTACTATTTATCCCACCCATTCAGCACAAATAACATAGTCACATTCCTTAATAGATGTCTTCATACTGACCTCTCCTTTTTATTACTGCAGCCATATCTTACCGCCCAAATGGAAAATCATCTTGAGTTGTACAAAAAGAAGTGAAGGTTGCATGAGGACAGGGAACTTTTCCAAAGTGTTCTGTCTCCAATTTCCTCCTATGCTATCATTCCATTTGGAGGACTGTCCATCACACCCTAAACTATTGAGATGTAAGCTCCAATGTGGAGCACCTGCATTTTTAAAAGCAGTGACTATAAACAGAAATAAAAGGGGCTTGTATAACATCAAGATTATTCATCACTACTCCTAGGGCTCTTCTGCATGTATTGTTCCTTATTAACAGTGTATAGTTTACATGAGAAAATCCATGGGAAGTGAATCTTTATATACTACTATAAATAGATATGGTTCCCTCTGTTCCGCAGACGACGGAACTAGAAGTAGCATATCAATGAGGAGCAATAGAACCAGACCATACTTCCTTGAGGTTCTATGCCACTGCTCCACTCTCTGCCAGATTGCATCTTCCTCATCCAAGTACCATTTTCTTCTTCCTGTTTTGTAATGGTTTATGGTAGTTTTCCAGGTTTCTTGGGAGGTCACTAAACACCTGTGAGGGGCCTGAGAGGCACTAACTGTCAACAAAATTGTGGAATCTGCCCTACACTGCTGTGTTTAACTCTAATTCCTTTTGTTCCTTAAAAAAAACATCCGTTCTATTTCACTTCCAACCCTGAGACACTAGACAATGTCTTCTACCTACATCAATGTTAAAGGGTTTGAAACCTGATCAATGAAAAAAAAGCATTAAATATCAAATATATATTTGATAAGAGAATAAATAGCAATGGGCACTTGACTCTTAAACAGTTTTAAGAATCATGTATCCAGCAAAGGCCAGAAGGAAATTTCTGAATGATTTCTTCCCCACCCCTCAAAGGTGGTTCCAAGCCATTTTGTCCGTCAGAATCATCTTGGGAGCTATTGGAAAGCCCAGTGTCGAGGCTTCTATAGTGGAGATACCATAATGACTCCTGAGTGCTGGGACTTTTAGGACTTATCCAAGGCAATATTCTGTACATCCAGGATTGAGAGACACTAACTTAAGACCTACCATAGGGCATGCTTTTTCCATACAGCCCCATCATCAGAATTCCTGGGGAATTCTTAAAACCCTGATATTGATACACCAATCTCTATCAGGGTCTCTAAACAAGATTCAGGCAGTGGTAATTTTGAAAGTTTCTATTGTGATTTCGACTGTGCTGGAGATTGAAAATCACGCTGCTGGAAGGGTTTTGACTCTACACCTAGCATACCGATTAACAAAACAGGCAAACTAACACAGCACCTAACACCTGGAAAGCTGCAGGAATTGAAACTCATCAGACCATGTGCCAGAGTTACTGAGTCTGAATCTGTATTTTACCAGATTCCTGAGTAACTATGAGAAACACTCTTCTGGGATGCTTTTTCAAGGATTCAAGGGTAGTATTCACCTTTCCCAATTCTTTTATTTCTTTCTTAGTTGATTCTTTATGCAAGCCCCATGTGGATATATTCTACTGATTAGGGTCATTGGAGTTGCAACCATGTAACTCTGATTATCACATATTCCAAAAATGATCACCTGTGCCTAATTGTCATTAAATGGCTGTCTCTTATTTGCTATTCTGGAATTCACTACCCTTGATAATCTAAGCTGGGTTAACCACTTTCTTACCCACCATTATCTTTCTATTGTCACAGTCCACTCTACTTGAACATCAAATGTCTAGTTCTTGACAGCTAACCATAACATTTTAGCCTCCTAGCCATTAATCAATCATCCATATTTGATAAGCTATCGCTTCATGTTCAAGTAAAGCACTTAAAATGTAGCTAATGTGGGTGGGCTCGGGATGCATGTCATTAGCAAAGAGCTCACAGAGCATAAGTGAGACCTTTGGTTCTATCCTCACTAATGCAAAAATATGAGTTAATGATATTTTTATGAGGTAGCTTCTGTTTTTACTACATGTCTGGGTGTCAATCACATTTCCTTGCACATAGTATTTGTAGTATCCTGTCTGGATTCGGTGGTGGCTCATTTTATATTCTTCCTATTTGATTTTCTAGACTTGTTTTCTATTTCAGTTAGATCATAAGATATTCTAGAAAAAGATAAAACTCAGACAACCCTCTCAAAAATATGTGTATAGTAAGTAATTTTGCATTTTCTTCTTAGAACTTTTATGCTTACTGGTTCAAGCCATTTTTCTTTGAAGAACCTATCAACTCTGGTAGATTTAGATCCACATTTCACAAACTGTGGTTTTTACTTAATGTGAATTGTAATATTCTTAGGATAATACTATGTAGAGCAACTCAGAAACATTGTATGGATAAATATTTTTATGGGGCTGATCACAGGCATCATTTTCTCTTTATGACACACTTTGAGATATTTTTATACTAGCAAGTCATTCATAACTACATAAGGACACTGAAGGCTTCAGGGGTTCACCTAAATATCACTATAGTATCAATCCCAGGCTATATGGGAGAACACCACCATAGGAAGAAATACCCAGCAAAATCACGATGCTTGATATCTTGGAAAACTCCTCTGCTCTGAGCTAATTAATGAAGAATCCCTGGCACTGATTCTTTTATTTCTAAGAAATAAGAGAATGTCTGTTAGCCTTTAATTATATGGGAAAAAACTGTGCAATAATGAAGCTGGATGAAGTGGACTTTATACCACCTTTCTTCAAAAAACAAATTATGACAACAGGGTGGGGACAAGTAGGAAAGTAGAAGCTTCTATAATGTTGTGAGAAAGAAAGCAAGCCTCAGGAAAGACTGTAACAGATGGTACTAATTAGTACTTTAGAATTCATAGGAAACTAGGTCAAAGTTGACTGTGTGTTTGTGAAAATATATCATATTAAGTATTCTAAAAGTACTTTCATAAATGTGTTGAAATTTTTCACACCATTTTATCAATGCTAAGGAATTTTTTAAAATGTGGTGGCCTGAACAATGCTTTCTTGGAAATTCCTGCAATGTGAGTTCTCTGTCAAAGATGCTATCAAGCTATTCCTCCACTGCCTGCCAGATGGCTTTACAGTGAAGCAGAGGGTTAAGGAGCAGATGCAAGATTTCACATATATTTACTTAATGTTTTCCTGACACCTACATTTATCTGTAGACTGCAGACAATCCTAATATCTTTGGTTGTTTTTTTTCCTCCTGAAAACAAATAGGGACTGGAGAGACATCTCACTGGTTAAAAGTGTTTGCTTTGTCCTATTCAGTTTTGTTGTTATTTTATATTTTATTATTAATGTTTTGAGGCCTGTTTGCTCTCTAATGAGAGAGAAATAAAAGATGTAGATTAGGATGGGAGAGGAAATGGGGCAATCTGGGAGGAGCTGGGAGAGAGGAAACTGTGATCAAATAAGAAAAGGGAGGAGACCTCCAGGGAAGAGAAATCTCCCTGAAAATTCCCTTCTTTGTCCTTTCCAGGTAAAAATGAAACACCCATGATGTCTGCTGGTAGAAGTTCTAATCCTCATGCTGGCCTCTGGACTTATACTACTCAGACCTTTGATGGGCCATTGACAAGGATATTAAACAGCTAGAGATTGACATCACTAATCTGAAGAATTCCCTCATTTTGCTGTCTGAAATGATCTCCAAAAATTGCAAAGGACTTTAATGGACTTGATTTACTCTTTTACAATAGAAAAAACTGTGGAAAGCTCTTGACTGTGTACAGCCCTTAAAGAAGAATGTTGCTTTTACATAGACAAGACAGGGATTGTTAAAGAGTGAATGAAAAAGATCAGAGAAGGCCCTGAGAAAAGACAGAGAAAGAGAAAGATGAGAGCTCGCACAAGAATTGGTTTTCAACCTCTCCATGGTTGTCAACCCTACTTCCTCCCATCTTGGGACCATTAATTGGGTTATTTTTTTGCTGATTTCTTTTGGTCTCTGGGCCTTAAATAGGCTGACTAACTTTGTGAAACAACAGATAGATAATTTGGTAGCAAAACCCATTCAGACACATTATAATAAGTTAGCTATGGAGGACCACGAGACTCAAGATGAGGTTGTTACTCTATCCAGGGTGTTCCCAAAACCCATCTCCACCCAACCTAAAAGAGGGGACTTCCGCTTCTAGACCAAGCAAAGAGGGGCCACCCAGAACCCCTCTGACTAGCAATCTGAATTCTTGCTTAGGCTGCGAGGCTAAGCACTGCAAGGGAATATAAATAAAAGTTTAAAATATCTCTCTGGGTTCCCTGAGGGACAAGCCTGACTTCAAAAGGGTTCATGTCAAAAGTATCCGCTCTCCAGGAAAAAGATATCAGGATGGGGATGGCCCTTATGCTTCACTGGACAACAACAGGAGGACTGGAGCCATTACAAGGTCCCCTTCATTTATTGGAGGTCAGGCCTCTATCCCTGCCTTCACAAGATTAGAATCACCACTGCCCTTCTATACTTAGAGAAGGGAGGAGATGTCAGGGGCAGCTCTGTTTATACCTTGAAGGCCTAAAATCAGCCATAGGCCTAAAATCAGCAATAGGCCTGACATACATACATGCTAACACAAAGTCTTGGGTCTCTGTGGAAAAACACTGAAACAGAAGGCTATAAGCTATTGTAAACAGGCAGCTTTTGTGGAAATTTACCAGCCTGAGTAGTCATAGACCTTGTAAATAGGTAGTCTCGGTGGATAGTACCAACTTAGATGAGGACAAGTGAATCATAGGCAGAGTCATAGTGACCTGTCCCTTGAACCTTCACCCAGCCAATAACCTGTTCTGAAAGATATCTGTACTCCCCTGAACACCTACGCCCCAGTGTCATCCCCTTCCCGACGTCCTACCTGTTTGTGTTTATAACCCCTGTGTGAATAAGTAAAAATTACGATTCAATTTAAATAATTAAATAAATAAATAATAATAAAATAAAAGAAATAATGGATAAAAAGAAAAGAAAAGAAAGAAAAGGGAGGAGTATTTGGGGTTCTTCTAAGGAATCCAAGTTTGGTTCCAAGCACCCTGATTAGATAGCTCACACACATGTATAACTCCAGAACTATGGGATCTTCTGGTCTCTTTTGTCACACATAACATTCTTTCACATAAGTACATGTACATAAACACATATGTAAAAGTTATGCATTAAATCTTTTTATAAAAAGAAAAAATAAAGTATTTTATTTTTTCCCAGTCTTTGTTATTAATGGTTACAGAACACAGGGACTGAAATATAGACTTCTTGGTATATAAAACTCCCTGTGATTTGTTTCATTTCTTTTTAGTCAAACAGCAGAATACTATTGCCTCATATCATCAGTTACTTTAATATTAGAACAGAAATGTCACCTATGATGCAACTATCTATGGTTATAAGACTTCATTTGAAATTATTGAAACATTCATAAATCTCTCTCTTGATTGATGTTTCAGAAAATGTGACATTTTCCCATTAGGCTAGAAGAATATGTTTTCCAAAAATTAGCTTTACAATGAAACTCCCTGAGTATTTTCAAAAATATCAATGCGTGAGTCCCACCTGCAATTATGCATAAGTAATTAGTTTTGTAATTACCTATGCCATCATCTTATAGTTTCTTCATTGCTCTGTAATATACATATGGTTGTAAAACAATTCTGACCCAAGTTTTCAATGTTTATCTTCAACAGCTCCTTTAAACCTGGGCCATTCAACAGCATCTCCCTATCTGCACTTCATTCTACATCTCCTTACTGAACACCCTCCCAGTTCATTATATTCAAATCGTAGCATGAATGACCTCCTCAACCCACTGTGGAGACAGTGGGAACAGCAGTTTTTTTCCTGCATTGCTTGCAAGCACTCTTACTGACCTACATAATGAGACTGGATACATGGTTGCTTCTTTCCTTCCCTGTTGAATTTCCATGAAAGTCACCATAATAGCTGATTTTAGATAACTAAATTATAGAAAATGAAGTTATGAATTTGCAACTCAGATTGTGAAACCTGCTTAGAAGTTGAATGAATAAAATACAATATACAAAAATGCAAATTAATGACACAAATCAATTATCCCAATGTCACATTCACATAACTTCTCCCTCAAGACTCAATATCCTCTCCAGCAAAACAGTAACTACATTATATGCTACATGGAAATATCCAGCCTTGATGTTGTATATTAAGTAGTTGTTTCTGCCAGGAACTAACTCTCAATTGTTGAAACTCAGCTCAGAAAATGTATAAAGCCATTAACTGGAACTCAGTTTAACACCAAGGTGAGAATATAATTATGAGTTAAGGTATTCATTGGTACCTCAATATGTTATCTATTCTCTGCTTAATTATTCTGTCTGTCATACAGTAGAAGGTACTTTCTGTGAGGTATCCTAAACTTATCAGTCATGCCAAAGTCTGGGGTCTTTGGAGAATTAAGGACCCTCACAGAAGAAATTTGCATTCAATAAACTCACTCTTATCATTGTGATGCCAATTATAAGGAAAGCAAATCTCATATTTGCCTTCATAAAACATTTATTAACTAAACATTCACTGGCAAATTAGCACAGTATAAATTATGCAATACATATTAGGGTTTCAGGAGTCTAGCCTTTTTGTTCATTCCAGTATTTAAAATGCCATGTGGCAGTAAATTTCACAGAGATCCTCATATCAAGGATCCAGAAGCAAGATCTGTTATTCTGATAGCCCTACCATTATGCATTTTATTGGATAGTGGAAGTTACAGTTTACAGCCTGATACCATAGCATTCAAAGCAATATATGTTATTGTTAATGGAGATGTCCTTTCTGGTTTCCAGAACATGGTTTATCCATACATATGGAATGACTAAAATGTTTTTCATAATCTCTTTTTCTGGGAACCATTAATTTCATCCATAAAGAAGTATTTCTAGTGAGTATATTGTCATGTTATTAACTAAACAGACATAAAGTTCACCAATAAAGACCTATTCTAGTAACTAATTAACCTCAAGGATGCCAATACTCCTCCACCCAGCAACTTGTTTTTCCTATTTCATTGTTCTCTGTATATCTCTTCTTCTTTTGCTGGATTACAAACTCCCAAAGACTCAAGAAAATGTGTTCATCTTTTTCTGTCATCTTCACATTTTAGCCTTATATTTTACATATAAATATGTTAAATTATTGTCTTGAAAAATATACTCTTTAACAAAAATTTTAATTTGTGTTACAAATTTGACATTTTTGCTTTCAATTAATTATTTTATTTAGAATTATTAATTGATATTTTATCAGACAGAAAGATTCTCTGAAGAATTTTTATCTGAAATAGAAAAGATAATCTAGAGAACCAACTATGGCTTGTGGCCAATAGACTTTAAAAATTAAATTATTACAACTTTTCATTTAAAAGTAAAGCACAGAGAGCATCGCACATGACACCACAACTCATTAAAGAACATATTCTTCAACCCATGTTGCTACCAGTAGCAAACAACAACACAAGTAATCTCAAATGACAGCTACTTATTATTACATGATAAATAAGACACACTGGAAAGATGTACTCCATTACTCAACACCCTGCCAGAATTCTCATCTTTTGGCTCCAGTTTCTTCCTCCAGGAAATATTGGTAGAATGATGTGAGATAATATGCCATATTCATTTTAAGAAATCCCTGATTAGGAGGTTAAATTGACACTTATGTTTACTTTTATAAAAGATAAATCATCAGATATTTAATTATTATAGTTCATTAGGAGGGGATGATTGCTAAAAAGCCCCATGACAATTGATAAATCTAATAGTAATTTCTTTACCTTTTGCCAGAACTTGAAACCTTTAGATTGGCCTCCCTGCAGACAGTCTGTGCTTGGAACAAAACCAAATGGACAAAATGTGCAGATGATTAACCTCCTCAGAGTGACCATCACATCACTGCTGTGGGCCAGCATCATCCAACAAGATGCAGGTTAGACATCTGGAAGGTCTCTAGTTGCAGGTATTCAATCTCTAGCTACACTCTACTACAATGTTTCTCGGAGCTGATTTTTCAAAACTCACATTCTCAGACCATGTAAAATGTTCAGCTGCCCTTAAAATGCCCCTCAAACAGCAATAAATGCCATATTCTTGGTCAGCCCTTGAACTATTTTGAGTTTCCAAACACCTGAAAAGTTACTGTCCTGGGATCTCCTTCAAAGTAGAATGTCAGAGACCAGAATTTTGGCTAAATGATTAAGATCTACATGGATCAAAAAGTTAACAAAATTACTAAAACTTTCTAATTTGTAAGACTCCGAAGTCTCCTGACGTTTTGAATCACTGTTCTGCACTCTTTAAAGAGGCTCACGCCCTCAGTTAAAGAGAGGACCATAACCAGTCTGATTTTGGGTTTCAGTTGAGATAACTTGGTGTCTGTTTTGCCTGCCAATGTTATTTTACATCTCGTAATTTTTAACTAGTGTATCATGCAAGAAACTTCTGAAGACGAAAGGGAAATGTGCCCTTCTGGTGAGGAAACAGAAAAAAGACTGGTTTAAGAGTTTGTACTGAAAGGTGGAAAACACTGGGATTTATACACTTTATAAAGTCTGAGCTCAGTCTAAGTATGAGCTGTACTGAGAATCCCAAATAGACCAATAATAAAGGGGTGCTCTGAGGTTATCAAAATTATTATCAAACAGCTCTAAAAAGGAAAAGATAGAGGAGCTGAAGTACTTATTAAGGCCAACTAAAATTGACCTCTGAACAACAGAAAGCATTGAAATTACTCCCAAACACTGAATCACATCTTACGCTCTTGATTTTGGATCAGTTGTGAAGTATATTCAATAATTTAGTGCAATGATAGCTAATGTTTGGGAGCTTTTTAACAATCTGCAGATAATTTATAAATTTCAATAGATATGAGGTTTGCTAAGTTTGATAATTTCAGTCACACTTTCCTGCATCTAATTTGCCCTGTTGTGTGGGAGACAGTCAGTGCTACCTCCTGGGAGCTGCAGAACCTCATCTATCAGATGTACCCAAGCAAAACACAGGAAGCAAAGGCAACAACAAGCCAAGAAAAGAGGCTGAAAAATCACCGCATCAATACTCAGTGACACTGGGGCTGGTCCTGCTGGAGAATAATTAACAGATGCTCTTTCTGTGTAATTTGTGCTTGTAATTCAGGAATGGTCTGTCTACAGGCATTCTGTTTGGTATTATTTCTGTACTTGGATTACTTGAGAGTGTGAAAAATTAGTAATATTAAAAAGTAAACTCTTAGGACCCTGAAATTTGATGAAGGCAACAAAGAAAGTACATTCTGATTACATTTAACAGATCATAGTTTACTTTTGTTCCAACTGTTCTAAACTTTTAATGTACATTATTTCATATTATGTTCTGAAAAATCTAGTTGATATGACTATCTCTATTTTCTGTATGTGAAATCAAGAACCCTTATCTGATAAATACCGATCTGAGAATGGAAAAATCATTCCAACCAAATTTATCAAATATCAAGGTCAGTGATGCCTCAGATAAAACTGCATTTACGACAAGATAAGTCATAAAATAAGTGATAAATAAGAGCTACCAGATGTGGAAAAGCAAGACACCTAAGATCGACTACTAGAAAACCCAAAAACAAGGGTAGCACAGAAGGATGTTGTGATAGCTGACTTGATTTTCAACTTCATTAGTAAGCAAACTTCCTAGGAGACATTCCAACTGGGAGAAGGTCACTGATCATGATTCTACATAGACCATAAATGCAGACAGACCTATCTGAACAGAGATGAGTCATCCTGAATATTGCTAGCAAAATCCCATGAGCTGAGTTGGTAGACTGAATAAAAAGGAGAAATTCTGTAGAACTCTGGCATTATTCTCTCTCTGCTTCCAGATTCCAGAAGCACTGCGGCTAGCTACCTCATGTGACTTCTGTCAGAGCTGGGGCTGGTCTTGATATCATCATGCCTTCTCCAGATCTGTCCTAAAACTATCAATCTTCTCACTCAGTTGCTTTTTCCAGAATCTTGTCAAAGCACCAAAGAAAGTCACTAATAAAGATTAATTGTTTGGTATCTCAAAAAGAGAGCAAGACAGAGAAAATAAATCATTTTATACATACTCAAATATGGTGAGAAAATGAAAATATATATATGAGAGTATGGAAGAGAAGGGTCAGAAAATAAATAATAAATTGTCTTATGTGAATAGAAAGGCTGAGTTCCAGAATTAGCCATCAGCAAGCTGGACACCCAGAAAAGCTGATGGAACAATTTTAGTTTGAGCCCATGAAAGCTGATTGTGGGAGTCCCAAGCTGAGTGCCAGAGGAGACAGACAGCTCAGCAGTCAAGCAGGGAGAATAAGTTCTTTCTTCATCTACATTTTTGTTATAAGCAGATTCTCAATGAGTTGGATCAGCCCACTAATTCAAATGCATTCTCATCTTTGAACACTTTTATAAGCACATCCCAAAGGAGTATTTAGCCAAATACTAGGTACTACCACATCATACATCTTTGGTACTGGAGACTGGAAGAACAGGGATAAAAAGAACTCTGAACCTTATGTTCTTAATAAGGTATCTGGGTAACAACGGTCCACAATGTCTTTGCTAATGGAGAGATGATTTTAAAACCTTGTGTTCTAAATATTTTTCTCTTATGGTGTCAATCTCATTCATTTAAAATTCAAAGGAAAATCCAGTTGACACATAAAATTAACTGTTAAAGCCATGAAGCAATTCAATGTTACTGAGTCTTTGTACCTTAGTGGGTAGTGTTCCAATCCTTCAAGTCTCTGTAGAGCTGACCAGAGTACCAAGGAGAAGTATGAGTGTGGTGCCACATGGGACTTCCGTGTATCTGTGAAAAAAGATGCAAAGATCCATGAATTTAATCTGAAATTCAGAAAACCCTTAATGATGCATTTTTCTACTCTCAGATTTTAAAAAACACCTTATTTGCATTATTGATCAAAAATGTACTTTAAATGGCCTCTGTACCAAAGTGGATTTTTAGGTGAGAATAAGTTGTAAGATCTTCTGGAAAAAATCTCCAGGTCTCGTTAGCATAATCAAATAACCATGTTAATGCATTTTATGCCATCCTGAGGTTAGATTCTAGTTCCATGTGGACTGAAGAACAATGGGAAGAAAGAACTATTAAGCCTGTGTTCTGGTACCTGGGCAGTCCTGGTTTCATGCTGTGTTCTGAAACAGTGGGATGCTTTAAAAACACTTCTTAATAGCTTTCTCTTATAGATTACCATTCACTTAATGTGCAAAGTAAAATCTAGTCCCTTTTTCCATTTATTTTTAGTTGCCAGGATACAAAGCTATCTTAAGGCATATTTATCATATAAACATAATAACAACACAAAAAGGAAAAAGAACTCTTCTTAACTTTATTCTCTGTTAGTATGCCCCCCTTATTTCTTGCTTTATACTTGGTTTCCTGTACCTCACCCTAACAAATATGCTGAACTTGGTTATATGTAGTGTATATGCACACTTTTGTCATTTGAGTTTGTCACTCATGACACCCATATACACTTAGTTAACATTTTAATGTCAAGCAAGTCATTACTTGAGGGTTGATTTGTTGTAGTAGAAGATTGTGGTTACATTTGTGTCATCAAGTATAACATACATGGGATTCCTTTCCCATATATTTCCAAAAGTTTGGAGGATTCCTCTAAATTATTTCTGAAACCTACATTGATATCTATATTTCTTTTTTATTTCTATGTGCTACTTTATGTAATATCCTCAAATATCTATGAATGATTGAGGAGGAGGCAAAAGATTGTAAGGACCAAGGAAATAAAGGAGGATTCCAAGGAAAGTATCATCCAGACCCAGCAGGAGTGGTGTGCATATGAACTATAGATACAGAGACAGCACAGGCAAGAACTGCATGGATTGAAGCCAGATAGGACCCCAGTACTGAGAAAGGGAAGTGGTACAAAGTACCCCTACTCCCACATCAAGTAGCTACTTGTGATTGATAAGGAAAGTAAAATCACTTTTCTGCAGTGGAGAGAGATACTGGATATATCAACCATAACCAGACCCAAGGTGTAGCTTGTCAACACAAAAAAAGTTCCATTTTTGCTTTGTAAATTTTACATTTTGTTTGTGAGGGATTTTTGTGCATCTTTTGTCCTATTGGGTGTTTGTTTGTTTGTGTTTATTGTTGTTACTATTTTCTTCTCTCATGATGAATAATATTTACTCTTTCAAAAAACTACGTAGTTGAATGTTAAACTGCAAATTTAATTTCCTATCAGTATCTATTTATTTATTTACTTACTTATCTATTTATTGTTTCAAAAAGATTGTTTAGAGTCAGTCCACACATGAGTGGTGCAGGGATCTGAGCACAGTTTATATGAGAATGTCTCTCCTTTTATTTTATATGATTCTGTTTGATATCATTGAACCTATCCTCATAGTCATCAAGTATGAAATTTTCAGAAATCACAGTTTCAAGATTTCACTTTACCTCAGTTTCAAAGACCAGGAAGCTCAGCTTGTGATGGAAGAAGACCCTCTAAGGTTCTGTCTTCTCATGTTCAATAGCCCTCATAATCTCTGACTTTCTTAGGTAGTTCTGATTGTGAATACTGTACCATTGGTAGATATTAGGAAAGTAAGTTGCAAGTGATTAATTATATACTCATCTGTTATTTTCAAAAACAGAATCTTGCATTATAAATTTTTACTTTTTATTGTTTTACAAAAGAAAACAGGAGGAGAAGGAAGTAGAGGACAATGACAACAAAGACACGAAGACAGTTGAGTGTGGAAGAAGAGTGGATGTGGAAGCAGTTGAAGAAGACAGTAAATATAATCAAAACCTATATATAAAGATCTTAAGAAACTAACAATTTGCCTCTTTTAAATAAAAGAAAAACAGAAAAATTAAATCAGAATATGCAAAGAACCAAACATCACATAAAGATCCCTGGATATAAGACCATGCAAAATCAAAAGTCTGTTTGTGACTAGGAGCTAATTCCACAAGAATACCTCTGAGTTTGTTCAGGACGTAGCCTTCTGGGCATAAGCATGCCTGTGCAGTTTCTGCAACAACTTCAAGCCTCAGTCATACAACCCTGGGATTCAGCAAAAGGTTTCTGATTCGACCATCCTTTGCTGGATTGTCCTGCCCTCAACAGTATTTTAGGTTATTTCTCTTCACTCATTTTTTGATGAGTCAACTCTAAACATTTTCTCACAATCCTTAATTTCATTTCCCCACTGCAGAGTTGGTAAATTAAGAGAAATAAAATAATAAAATATTGCAAATGGAAAACAGTGTGGCAATCGGCATCCTGAAACATGTGACCTCTAAGAAGTAATTTACATAATGAAGAAATAGTATTGTTCACTCTGGTACAAATCCAAGGTTTGTTCTTAGCTGTGAAACCTTAGACAAAGCATCTAGCCCCTCTTCATTTATCCCAAGCAGTAAAAGCATGGCATAAGGCTGATTCAGGGTGCCTCAACAGCTGCTAGCTACAATCATCTTCTTCTAGATTTTGCTTTTTCTCTAGAACACAAAGATAGAATTCAGTATGAAAGGAACAGTTCTCATGGAATAGATGATTTAAATTTAAAAATTGTTCATTGTGGGAAACAATCACATTTCAGTTATGTAAAAGCATTTTCCATTTCTTGCTTTCTAAAATATATACTGTATTCTTTCCATGCCAAAGTGATTTTATGTGTGAAATGATCACCTTCAATTTGTCTATTTTTGACCTTCCTTAAGGCTAAGCAAACATAACACCTAGTCAACCCAAAAACCATATTTGAGCTCACCCAACTGATAAGCTCTTCTTTCTCTTCTCTCAAAGAATCACATATGTTATTGCTTCTTTTGCTGTTTTCCTTTTCAGTTTGGTATTCCTGGGAATTGAACTCAGAGCCTCAGGCCTGCTATAAAGTTATACCACAAAAATATTCTCCTCAACTCTCTTTTTTATATTTCTTATACATGTGGGCTACTTGAAACTAATACCTAGTTTGTCTTCCATTGAGTCTTTCAAAATATTGAGGCAAATTGTTCATATCTACACATTTGAGTTAAAATATGGCTCAAAATAATGGGAAATATGGTTAATCAGTTAAGAGCACTGCTTTTACTGAGGATGTGAGTTCTATTCCCTATACCCACACCAAGCACAACTCCTGTGCCTCCAGTTCCATGCTAATCTATGGTATCTCCTAGACCTCACAGTGACTTGCACTCACACGTTCACAAACTCACATTCAACCCACCCTACACACACACACACAAACACACACATGCACACACTTTATTAAAACTGAAATAAATATTTAAAATATAATTGCTCAATAGTTTTCATCAGAAAAAAAGTTGAAAGCATTGCATTTCTTTAAGTGACACTTAATTAATAAAATCTGTATGTGTGTATGAGAGAGAGAGATACGGGGGGGGGGGTGGATTTCTCCCTTGAGTGTATTTTTCACATTTGGCAAACAGACAAAATTTACTTTTTAAGTTATGACATCATTTTAAATTCCAAAATGCAGCCACATGGCTCCATTGGAACAGCACAATCCACAGCTAACAATACCTGCTTAGAGGTGGATATCTCACCTGGTCTTCTGGAAAATGATGAAAATACAGTAAATCATACTGAGAAAGAGTCTATAGATGCCTGGAAACCATCTGTTCACAGCAATATAAATGACAAAAAACAAGCCATTTCATCTGTCGTCCCTAAAGTCAACCTCCTGCAGCAGAGACCAAGACATATCACAGAAGCAAACTTTCTCTCTGCTGGGCTGGTAGAGGCCTTACCTTTAAATCTCACTGTAGGCAAATGAGAGCTTGTGAGCAAACTAGTCCTGCCTGTTCTGGAAAGCTTGTTCCTGCTGCAGCAGGGTGATTCTGTAAGACTGCCTTTTCAAGCTGTTTCCAGAATATCCTTCTGCAACTATTTACATAGGGGGCAAAACTTACTTGTTTACTTCTATAGGTCACTTCTTGTTTTCTCCTTCATGTACACGTCATTCTATGGAAGCAGATAAATAAAAGTAGACTACTGTAGTGAGTAGAAGAGAGGCAAAATTTGTACTCCTCAGAAGTCCAAGATAATGTCTCATGAGTGTACAAGTGAATGTCTAATGTACAGAATGCCTCAGAGCACCACAAAGTGGGCACTAAGCTGGGCCCACTGTCTACTTAATGGCAGCTGCTGACTTTACAGCTCTTTGTCATTTGCCAAAGTAGTAGATTGTTGCAAGTTCTCAAAGACTGTGCTATCTCTAAGTCATAATAGAACCTATTATTTTTCCAAGTTTATTCACATCGTTGACAGGATTCAGTTCCTGACTATTCCAGGACTGAACTATTCCAGTTCATTTTCTAGTGTCTGGTGGCTGTAGACAGCTCAGTTCAAGAGGTCACTTTAGCATGTCTATTGTTGTTGTCCTTGTTGAACTCATGTACAGGCCATCAAGTTCGTGAGGCTTTATGGGTATAGCATTAGACATTACTAAAAGACACAATCTCACAGCAAAATTTCTGATTCTCTGGGTTTTAAAAACATTTCCATCCCCTCTTTTTTCAATAATCGCCAACCTTGGTGCATACATAGCCTGTCTTATAGATGTATCCCCTGGGACTGGGCTCTACAACTCTGTGTTATGATTGGTTGTAGCTTTCTATAATGGTCTTGACTGTTGCAAAGAGAAGTTTTCTGGATGAAAGGTGAGAACTACACTTATCTGTGGTTATAAATACAAATATTTCTAATTTAGTTAGAGATGTGCTGTTTTAGTATATTAGTGATTGTAGATCTCCTCCAAGGTTCAAGACTTCACTATCCCTGGGTAGTAGGCTAGGTACCAGGTATGATTTCCCTATTCGGAGTGGGTTTTAAATCCAATTCAAGAGCTGTCATTACTGCCAAGGTATGCATGACACTAACACCCTCTTGTTTTGGGTTTTTGTTTGTTTGTTTGTTTGTTGGTTGTTGGTTGGTTGGTTGGTTGGTTGGTTTTGCTTTTTGGGTTTGGGTTTGGTTTGGTTTGGTTTGGTTTGGTTTGGTTTGGTTTGGTTTGGTTTTTCCATGCTGGTCAGTGTTTTGGTTCTTAGGTGTCATAGCTGGGTAGAATAACTCTTGGTTGTTTACCTGGTTTGGAAGCTTGCATAGTGCCTTCTGTTATGATAAAAACTGGTCCTCAGGAAGAGATCATTCAAGTCAGTTCTAGCTTAGGAGCTTCTGGGTCATGTGTATAGAGTACATTATGTCTTCAGCAGTAGGGACTTACTTTCCACCTCTAGGGGAGGCAAACAAGGACAATACAATAGCCTGTGGTGTTTGGGAACTTCTTGGGCAGCACATACCAAGAACTCAAAAGAGGAACTGGGCTCCACAGCCCTGTATTTTGATTGGTTATGGCTTCCAATAATGGTCTTGAATGATATTAGAAAAATAGTCTCCCACAAGAGAGACTATTCCCCATCAACTACTCATCGAATTCCAAATGTTTGCCCTGAAAACATACATCTAAGTTACATTATACAGATTGAGAAGGTTAAATTTAGGAATATATGTGAATAAAAATACACATATCCACCTAACACCATTTCATTTTTTTAAAATTCACAAA
Organism: Mastomys natalensis; assembly: GCA_021653895.1. Lineage (NCBI taxonomy): Eukaryota > Metazoa > Chordata > Mammalia > Rodentia > Muridae > Mastomys > Mastomys natalensis. The sequence continues at coordinate 185,124 of JAJTUV010000475.1, read as the reverse complement.
TATGAAAAGGAGCAAAGGGGGTATTTGGGAGGGAATTTGGAGACAAAAATTGAAGGGAAGATAATGTAAGTATATTATATCTCAAAAAAATAAAAGAAATTTTTAAAATGCATGATATTTCCCTGTCAGCATGTCTATACAAGTTTGAGTCTTCTAGAATAGTAGTGTGACTCTCTCACTCTCTTCAGAAAACTGATTTATGGAATCTGTACAGCTCATATCAACTGAACAATCTAATTTAGTCAAGGGCAAAATAATCCTGGACAGAGCCATCTTCTGCATGTCTGAGCTTGCACTCTGATGTAGAAAAATAATGGGGAATATCTCAAAATGCTGACTACCACAGCATTACATGTTTTATGTATTTTTAAGGGGAATAATAACTTTTGTTTCCTTTAAATAGTATAATTGATTATTACTCCTGTTTATAAACATTATTTTAAGGGTACAGACTTTCTCTGTATCATCTTAGATTTTTCCATTTTTGACTATCTGATGTAGGGGCAAGTCATTTAGCTTCAGTTTTGTCAGATATAAATAGATCTAACAACAATACACTAATCTTCAGGAATGAGAGAATTCTCTGCACCTGTCAATGCTCAATAATTCCTAGTTTTCTAATGTGATGCTTTCAAACCAACCATCCAGTTGAACAGTTTTTTAAATATAAAATTTATAAATAGCTTGTACATTTTGATTCTTCTATAAATGGAATTCTATATATAAGCTCTCTTTGAATTCTTAACCACCTTAGTTATTATATTTAATATTGTATGATCAATACTTGCTTTACACTGCTAATTGCCATAGATATTTTGTTTTTCTCTTGAATTAAATGAAAATCTTTCTAATATTTATGTAATTTGTGAAGATGTAATTGATACATTTAAGCAAGTAAAAACAATGTTCTTTCTATTTTATATAATCTCAAGAAAATGAATTGTCCTTTTTGATACTCTGAATCTATTTCTGTAACATCTATTTTTTGAAATTTAAGGGAAAGTAATTTATAAAACTAGACTTATTGTTATCTAGATGGTGTACCTTTTTCTAGTCTACCTAGCTCTATAATTTAAATCTATGAATTTTAAAATATTTTCTTGGTTTATTCTTTTTCCACTCTTTTCTTGAGTCCATGTTTAAATTATTTGATTTAGAACTAATATTTGAAATTGCATTAAAATACGACAAGCTATTTCTATCTGCTTCTACTGGAAGCCTCACTTAGAAAGTCTTGAGGCTCGTGGAAAGGTTAAAATAAATGACCAAAAAGGCTATTTTGAGATCATTATGAAGAAAGTCCACAAGAGTAGATGATAGAGACACTTACCTGTGTTACTTTACCATTGTTGTGATAAAACACCATGACCAAGACAACTTATAGAAAAGAAGGGGTTATTTGGAGTCTGTTTCCAGAGGTATAAGAGTCCATCATGGCAAGGAAGCATGGTAGCAGTGGACATGGTGGCTAGTGACAAACACTGAGATCTTAACTCTTCAACCACAAGTGGCAAGCACAGAGAACAAACTCAAAATCATGCCAGTCTTTTAACTCTCAAAACCTACTCCAAGTACTTCCACATCTTCTTAACTTATCCAAATACGACCTCCTTCTACAGAATCCGTATTCAAATATCTGAGCCTATAAATGTCATTCAGACTCCAAGATTTTCAAATGTCTTTAGGCTAAGCCATGGTCAATTCCAAACTGGCAGCCAACCTGGACAGTGTTTTCCATCTATTTCTTGCTTTAGAGTCATGAATCTTCCTCTGTGGTTTCAGAGAGCGGCTGAGGCCAGGCATGCGCCATGGGAGTCCTTGTGTAGAGATCTTGATAGGCCATTGCATAAAACCATTGAAGTGAAGCTTGTGTGGCATTGTGACCCCAAGATATTGGAGATGCCGGAGACATAGAATATCTACTAGGAAGACCTGCACACACAGGAAATAGAACCAACCTAGAGGATAAAATAATGTTACAGGCAGCAAAGCTGGAAGGGCAGAGAGCCATGTAAGCCCTATGATACTGGAGGTGAAGCTACAGAATTTAGTGCTTGCCCGGCTAGATTTCATTCTTGCTTTGGTCCAGTATTTTCTCACTATGCCTCCATATCCCCTTATGGGATAGTAATGGATTTTCTGTGCCATTAGATGTTAGAAGCATGTAATTTTCTTTTCTACTTTACAGATCTTAGATGGTACTGTCTACATTAGGGCTAGTAGTCTCCTCTTCTCCCTTAGGTTTCTAGCTCTGTTAAAACCTCACAGACAGATCCAGATGTGTGCTTGACTTACCATTTAGATACTCCACAATTCAATCAATTTGACAGTCAAGATAAAGGGCAATTTTCAAGTTGTTCTTTCCAGCCTTCTTGATCACTGATACACACACACACACACACACACACGTGTGTGTGTTGTGGTGTGTGTGTGTGTGTGTGTGTAAATTTTTAATTTGTGCTTGTTTGCTCTCAACACTGAATACCTCGTGGAATTCCAAACCTAGGTATCCCATTAACAATGTTTGAAGTTTTATACACTTTCTAACTATTACTTCTATCCCTAATGATGGATCAGATTAAATTTTTTTATCTTGTTTGACTAGGTTTATGTGAGATAAGTTCATGAAATGGGTGATGATGATGACAATGATGATGACTGACATCTGCTGAGAACTCATGATTTATGAAGAAGCCTAGAAACTTAGACAGGGGCAACGTGTGGGGCCCCAATCCTACACAAAGAGCTACTGTAACTAAGGAACCTGAGAATGGGAGAAATAGGAAAAAGAACAATAATTACTTATCCAATACCAAATGTTCAACCTTGAAAACAAACTTACAAGGAACACCATTCAGACTGTGTAGGATGTATTTTGAGTTTGGGACTATGTATGTTCCTAAACATATATGTATGCATATATGTATGTGATAACAATTAATGAAACTAGGTCATGAACTTAGATGAAAGAGAGCAAGAAGATTTTGAGACTTAAATGCTGGTCACATGATGACTATCTTCTTGTGTACTGTGTAAAAGCAAGTCTCTACTTCCATATGCTTTGAGGCATTTCATCCACCATTCTTACTCCAAAATTTCCCTTTCTCACTTTGCTCTTTAAGTCCTCCTGAGCCGATCAGTTGCCACTAGACTGTTGGGTAGTTAAGCATGCATTTTCAGAAACGAGTCATGAGTTTACAGTGTCAAGGACACATGAACCTGAGGGATAAAGGAAAGATGCAGAACGTTTCATTTTTATTGTGTGTGACTATTCAGAGTTAGAAAGGGTAAACAATTACTTTATACTAGTACAAAACAACTTTAACCTATAAACCTGTATAAAAGTGAACAGGCTCCAAGAAAGTAGCATTCCTTATTGTTCTCTGTAATAGTTCACAGGGCACAGGAATATCTACCAGTTATGATTGAAATGATATTTTATTTTTGTAAAAGTTAAATGAGACTGGTTTCTTATGCTAATGTATTTTTAATATTTTTATTTATTCTTTGAGTATTTTATACAATATGTTTTGACCACATCCTTTCTCTCCCTGAACTCCATAAAGATTCTTCCACTACACTACATATGGACCCAATTTCATGTTCTTTTTCTCTTTTAAAACCAACACACAGACACAGACACAGACAACCCCCATCACCACTACTACCATATGGAGTCATGTTTGTATTAACCACATGTAAGCATGGACCCTTAAGGCTCAGAGATATGTACAGAAGAGGGAACAGAAAGATTATAAGAGTCAGAGGTGTTGGAGAACTTCAAGAGAATCATATTTTCTGAACACAGCAGTACAAGCATATACAAGCTCACAGAGACAGTGAGAGCATGCATAAAACCTGAAAAGCTCATGCCAGAATTGCAGCACAGAGAAGAGGAAGGAAGCACAGAAACTCACCATTAGCCAGGAAGCACTTCATAGTTTATAGCTGAGAGAAGAGGAAGAAATCAATTTTCTTCAATGAACTGCCCTTTTTACATTAACCACACTCTAGTGTAAGTTAATAATTTTTAAGTTGCATAATGTATGTCATTAGAGCTTCAATTCTTCCACCTGAAAACTGTGTGACTTGGGCAAGTCACTTTCTATATAAAGGCTGCAGTGCCATCATCTGTTAAATGAAATAGAAAATGATGTTTCCTCTCTAAACTCGCTGTGCTTCTGTGACAGTCACTTCACATTGGTTGGTTTTATTTAAAGAAAACTTTCAACCAAATCCTGACTCTTGAGCTGTTGACTGAAACATGTGTAGATGTTTTATGTCCATAAAGTACATTAAAGTGCTGGGAGAAACACTTTTCTATGGCTATGGGATTATACATTATACTCATTTATTGCTAATGTAAAATCAGAATCTCTACATTTCATCTCATCTAAATATTGGTAATAAAATCAGGAATTTGCCCATCTTAAAGAACAGTTTATAGTAATGGTAATGCATGGACATATGGGTGAAAAGAAAGATGCCTGTTGCCACATACTGCTTAAGCACAACCCCAGACACATGAACTCTACCCATCTCTTTTCTTCTTTCTTTTTCTTCTGGAATAAAAGTTACTTGAGGACAGCAGTTATTATGTATATATCAATATATTCCTATGATCTGATAATAGCTACTGGAAAGGAGGTAGCTTTACAAGAATTATAATTTGTGCTAAATCATCTAAGAATTTATGTTAAAGCAGGCTTGTTTATTGTAGGATTGAACGGTGCCTTTATATCCTCTGCCCATGTCCCCTTGGTTTGGCAGCAGCAGATTGGCTGCTCTGACTACATACACCTGGTCTTTGTCTTCTGGTGTCAGGCAGGATCTGGGTTTAGCAAATGCAGAAGCACTTGCTGTGCATATGTGGGCCATTGCAGACCACTAGTCAGAGCATGCTGACTCACTCCTACTACACTTATCAAATTGACAACGTGGCAGAATCTGAGTTCTTTTTTGTTTGCTCCTTAACCTAACTTCAATCTCTGAGTTTTTATCACCATAGCACCAATATTTTTAATATGTTGTGGTAGGTAGTGTAGATATGTTGCACATTCATTGTTTTAATGAGTGGACAATCATTTATGTTGAAAATTAAAATATATTTAATATAAATAAATTTAATTCAATGTAATAAGAATGTATTTTAAGCACCAGTTTAGGGCCGGTGTGTTTGCTTGGCAATTGACACACTATGTAAAAACATGCAATGTAGTGTCTATATTTATGGCTCAGGGCCTTGAGGATTGGATGAAAAATGAGTGCAAATGACACCATTATAGGTGAGTCACGTATTGGATGCTTCAGAGGTTCTAATGAAGGGCAGATGGCGTCATTGTAAGCAAGCACTCAACAGAGAGAATGGCATTTGAGAAAATATCTCAAAGATACACATGGAGTCCTGAGAAGATACAGGAATAGTATCACTAAAGAAATATTCTGATGGTGAAGAATAAAGATGGAATATGTCACAGGACACTGTGTGAGGTGATAGTTTAATTTTAGTCCAAAATACCTGTGAATGTTCCTTAGAAGAAACATCTCTAAGGCATTTCCAGATCATGTGTTCTTTCCTTTTCAAGGGTGAAAATGGCCCTGTGTTCATGATGTAGGGTTATTACTGCTTCCTCTACAAAGTCCACTGACAAGAAGATGTCTACAGCATGATTTGCAGCCTGAGGTTTGGTGACAAAGAAACTGTGGTGTTCCGAATCGAAGAAGACATAATGAATGAATCGAGAACTGGACACCAAAAACTCCCGAAATTCTCTTCTACTCATGATGAAACGGCTCAGGTTACTCATTTTTTTCAGTGCCTGAAACTCTCCACTTCTCCAAGTGAGAAAACTACTTCTATATTGTAAAACTGTTTGAAATCTTCTGAACATAAATCACAAGAAAAAAATGTAAACTGTGGAGCAGTAGACTATAACTCATTAACAGAAAATCCTACAAATGTATATTTCTTTTCTTGAGTTTACTAGTTGCTCTTTAGTTACCTTTACGTCCTCACTAAAATATAGTTTGATGAGGGAACCCACTCCTCAAGGAAGCCTGTTTCCTTTTGGCTTCCAGGACAAGCTTGGATCCTTTCCCATACACATAGACAGCAAACTAGCAAATTCAGTGTTTTATAATTTACTTTTCCAGAAATGCCATTAAGAAAGCTCTTATTAAATTTCTGTTACATTGTTTGACTTGCCCTTTTGATTATGGAACTTGCAATAATTTCATCATTACTTGGCTGTAAGAACTGTGACTTAATTGGAGACTGAATGTCAAAGAAAATGTTCTCACAGATAATTCAAAACAAAAAGACTTTTAGCCTCAATGTGATTTAGAATTTCTCTGGAAGATAGAAAAAAACAATTATTTTAGTACTTTTAGTACTATTTTAGTAGGAACTCATACAAAAACAATATATTCTTCTAAATTGAATAATATCTCCTTTAAAATAGGTTGTGTAATATACAGCAAAACAAAACAATGTGTCAATTCAAAATACCACAATGAAGCAAAGAAAATCAATTTGAAATATTGGAGGCTACACCCATTTTCTAGGCACCAAAAGGTTTTGCTGCTTGGAATAGGAATGCTCCCTTTCATCTACTCATGGGATCACACATATTTTCATCAAAATTTAAGGTACTAATAGAAACCAATGCATCACTATCCTCATTTATACATTCAAAAACTCCCACCTTCAAAGATGATGCTACTGAGTATAAATACCTTTTAACATTCAAAAATTCAACAAGATCCAGGGAATTAATCTTGAAAAACACATAAAGCTTGCTTAAGCAGCAATTTCCAGCTACCAGTTACCACTAACTGAACTCAAATGAGGGGCCCCAGAGTGTTTATAGCTACTAACTTTGTTATAGTCAACCAGATTGTCCTTTTTGAAAAGGCTGCTTTGGATTTACTGCTTTTTCTGTGTTTTTTAGTAACAGTAGAAATGTTGCTTATGTATAGAAAGTCCACTTTCATCAGTTTTCAAAAGAGCTTTATAGCTACAAAACACATTACTTGAGGAAAAGTCATTGGTTCTGTCTGAGATACCAAGATCCACCGGGTTTCTCCTAGGTAATGATGGGACATAAACCAGAGACACAAGGAACTGCCATGATATCAAAAGAAGTCCGTTGTAATCTATGTCTTGTCAAGCCACATACCAAAGAGGTTATAGGCACAGGGGTACTAAGAGAGTAGGGAATAAGTATTCATGTAGCAATAGGGAACATGAGGTGATTCTGGATAGAGTGTATGATTCAGGGACAATCAGTGGAAGGATATGATGAAGCTGCTGAAGTAGTTTTATACTTTTGTAGAATTTGATCTGCAAGTAAACAAAAATGAAACAACTCATTGCAGCTAACAGCAATTTCTCAGAGTGGTTGAATAAAGATTAACTTGATGTTCTTCTGTGTCTGTTTAAAGATTACTAGCGAGACAGCAGAGAATCATCTTGAGAGTCAGCAGGGTAGAGTTGGCAGCTGCAGTGACAACACATCCAAACCATCCAGTCCAGGTTCTTACCTAAGATACTTACTCGACCTTAAGGACTTTGCTCATCCGTAGTATACAGATGTTGCTTTGTTCACAAGACAAGAAGAGTGATGAACTGGTTCTCTCAAAGTTGCCCTTTGTAGTCTGCAAGAATTAATAAGATAAAATAGACAACACAATTAAAATTATGCTGGGTGACAGAAAATAAAACACTTTTCAGTACAAAATGTGAGTCTTAAAGACCTCTTCCAACCATGATGTCTTGTGCAACAATGGGTATAGAAAAACTCACTGGGGATGTCTGTCTAACTAGTAATTATGCATGTGGTCTTAGGCAAGGTGTTCACTTTCCCTGAACTAGGCTTCCTTATCTGCACTATTTCCCATTCTGAGGCTGGCTTTTCTCTCTTCCACTTCTTCATTAGTAACATGGGGAGAAGTGTGTGGCCTGCTGAGGGAACAGCATGCAGTGAATATTTGAAACTGGGATTTCCATACAAAAGCCTTACAGCTATAAAAGCTGATTCTCAAAACAGTTTTGTGATAGGAGTAACCCTTCTCCCGACCTTAGAATTTAAATAACTGATACCTTAGCAAGCTTAAATTTCAAAGGCACGTAACTCTCATTAAAATGATAGTGCAAAGGGAGCAATTAAGCACCTGCTAAGTGGATTGGAAATGGTTGCCAACCCTAAGTGGGGATTTAAATGAATCCTTGTCTACCAGTAGCTGCTCACAGGTATTCTTCTCTTTGCCATTCCTTCTGTTTTCCAGATTAGGTGGATTCCTAATAAACCAGTAAGAAGAGACATTTAGGCTGAGTCATTTGAAAAAATAAACACTCATTATTGGGGTGCATGTGGTGGGCATTCAGGTATGATTGCCTATAAAGAACTTAGAAAAACAGTGAGCTGCAGCAAAAGTATAAGAGTCAAGCAAGATAAGCGTCCCCTGACCTCCATCATCTGGGAAGCATGAAAAACTTTAAGAAGTAACTCCAATTACTCAAAACAACGGTTCAGTGTCACCATCTTATTCAAAGAATCTGTGCTGAAGCTAGTCTTTAAGAACACGTTATATATCAAAAAAAATATTTTGTTATACTACAATATATATCCAATGAATGAAAACAGAGAGAAGAGACACACCAGACACTATTTAATAGATAGTCACCTGTGTTTCCCAATAAAACATCCATCCTAGTATCAGTGATACAAGTCCCTTAAGTTATTTTTACCCAAGTCATTTTGAATAATGCCTCCAGATTCACAAATATAATGTGCTGTACCCAGGCTCAACCTAAGAAGTTAGCCACAGACACTCAGTCATTCATGCATCCTCATAAAGGTTGTGGAGACTTGCATTCCAGCTTGCACATCACTAGTCTTGTTCTCTAGTCTTCTCTTTAGAAAGACTCATGCTAAGATGCCCTCTTCTGAGTTTCCTCTCTTACATTTACCTGCTTTAGATCAAAACTCTAATTCCCAATTTACTGGGGAAAAATTCCTTTTAATTTCCATTATACTGTGTGTGTGTGTGTGTGTGTGTGTGTGTGTGTGTGTGTGTGTGTGAAGAGTAGAGAGGAGAGAGAGAGAGAGAGAGAGAGAGAGAGAGAGAGAGATGTTTTCGTGGGTATGCATGTAACCACAGAAGCATCAGATCCCATGGAGCTGGAGTTACAAGCAGAAGGGAGGACTAGGAAAGAACTCATAGAAACATTTGTCCGACTTTAATATCCCCTTCATTCTCTTATTTTAAATTTTTTCTTTATTCTTAAGAATTTCAGACCTATGTACAATGAGGCATAATCAAGGCTTAGAAAACATCAGAGAGAATGTGGTGGAAAGAACATAAGAACTAGAAAATGAGGGAAGAACTGTGAATTGCTGTCTCTTGGACTTCACTGTCTTGTCCATTAACCTATACCAGCTCTATTTAGCTACAGTTCAGTGGACCCAAATGTCAATATAGATGGAGAAGTTTATCTGCAGGCTCCACCTCTTAATGAAGAGCAAGTGGATATTGGGATAGCTGCTGGAAGAGAAAAAGTATTTTTAATGTATCGTCACTGGTATACTCCCTATGTTCCAGTGGATAGCCTCACACACATGCATGTATAATTAGTACTAATTGGACTCAGTGGGTTGTCAGAAAATAAATTAAGACATGAATGTGGAAAGAGACTGTATTGGGGAAATCTGTGTGACAGCCCTGCTTGTCCCAGAACTCTCTATCTCTCTTTAAAGACCAGGCTGACCTCAAACTCACAAAGATCTGCCTGCCTCTGCCTCCCACATCCTGAGACTAAAGGTATGACAACCATACAGAAGAAATCTTGATAAGGGAAATGGGAGGGAAAATACACTTTGTTTCATGCTCTTACCTTAACCTTCCTTGTGGCCACTTAACTTCTTCTACTTTAAAATCAATTCCAAGGTGAACTAAAAGGAGCTAAAGATCACTTTATCCTGGTACTGTGCAGCTATTATGTACTTATCCACTCTATTTTCATGAAAAATTCCTACATCCACAGTAATTATATACAAAGAAAAAAAAAACCTGCAAAGCTATGACCATACCCACAGAAGAGAAGTCCAGTGTAAACTATACTCCCATTCTTTCCCTTTTTCTCGTTGGGGTTGCCTTTTAAATTCAGATCTTTAATTTAGAAAGTAAATGAGCAACATTCATTTCCTGCTAAGGCCAAGGGCATGTCAGCTAATCGATGAAACTAGCATCACCATCGTTATCCTAACAATTCTAGTTGATTTGAAATGCAGAACCTTATAGTATTTATAACACTAAAGTAGATATATCAGAGAGTCAACTTCTAATCCCAAAGTCTACTAACTCTTTGTGGATGTATATCCCTAATTAAGACTACCCTACCTCAACTGAAACATCACGGTACTTGTCAAAACTATTGTCTTACAGAGTTTCGGCTGACTCATCATCATAATAAAATTGGATGATAAACAACAGACATTAACTTCTCATAGTTTAGAAAACTGAAAAGTCAAAAATCAAAGTGTTTCAAGAGGATCTAATTCCTGGTTTAGAGATACTTGCTGAGTCCTCAAATGGTGGAGGAAGGCAAGGGAGCTCCTTCTCTTCTTTTGTAAGGACATTAATGCCATTCATTCATCAGCTCACATACCTCATAAACAATTGCAATCCACAGGGCCCACCTCCATAGTTTCTGTGGATTAGCATTTCATACATGAATTTGGCAAAAAAAAAAAAATACCCACAAATTCTAGCTACAGCATCTGGTAGTATAACATATGTTTCAAAAACCTAATAATGTGTTGGACATGCAAGATAGCAGAAAATTTACCTGATGTATTTCTTTCAAAACAATTGAATTTATGTCAAATGTAAATAGAGAGGGGGATACTAGAGCCAGAAGGATACAGACAAGTAGTGAACTGATAAAGATGGGGAAGAACTAGCCAAAGAAATTCTTGAACAAAAATAAGGATGCAGGTTTTAATGACTTTTCTGTTGCTGTGAATAGACACTATAGCCAAGTCAATCCTTAGAAGAAAGGATTTCATTTTTAAAAGCAATAATTTACTGTTATAAAGAGTAGCTGAGTCCTGGACTATCATGGTGGTGAACACGACAGCAGGCAAGCAGGCATGGTGCTTGAACAGTAGCTGAATGCTAAAAGTCTGATCCACAGGCACAAGGGGAGAGAGAGAGAGAGAGAGAGAGAGAGAGAGAGAGAGAGAGAGAGAGAGAGCAGAAGAACTAACGGGAAACACTATGGGCTTTTGAAATCAAAGCCCAAGCATAGTGACTGAACTTCTTTAATAAGGCCACACCTACTAATGCTTCCTAAACAGTTTCACCAAATGAAAATCAAACATTAAAATCTATGTGACACGGGGACCATTCTCATTTCAATCACCAATTGTATATGATGAAGCAACTTGGAAGTCTATGATCATTCAATCCAAGTAAAACATATAAGAGGTAATAGTAGTATGTATCTGGTATAAAAGAAAGAAGGTGCCAGGCAGTGGTGGCGCACGCCTTTAATCCCAGAACTTGGGAGGCAGAGGCAGGCAGATTTCTGAGTTCGAGGCCAGCCTGGTCTACAGAGTGAGTTCCAGGACAGCCATGGCTACATAGAGAAACCCTGTCTCGAAAAACCAAAAAAGAAAAAAAGAAAGAAAGAAAGAAAGAAAGAAAAAGAAAGAAGAAAGAAAGAAAGAAAGAAAGAAAGAAAGAAAGAAAGAAAGAAAGAAAGAAAGAAAGAAGAAAGAAAGGTAAGAGTGTATACTAAAGGTTCGGTGGGAATGAAGTTAGAAATACTGGAACAAGGCTAAGAGAGAGCCAAGCAAAACTAAAGATACAAGAACAAGTCTTATGAAACCCTGCTAGCTTATAAGCCAACTTAAAATATAAATGTAAAAATGGGTTTGAAAAGAGGTACCCCATATTTTGCTGCCAGAATGCATGAGCTATGAAATCAAAATTTCAGTGCCAGACACAGTCTACATCCCTTCAAGTTGTTGGCTAGAGAAGCTCTTTAGGGATCCCAAACAACATAGATACCCTTGCCACTGCTCTTGTTTGCCCAGAATAAGTAAATGGTAAGATCATACAGTTGAAGATGACTTACACTTTGTGAGACACAGAAAGCAATTGTGAACTGACAAGTAAGCTCTGTTCCATGCTGGTGAGCTTTTATAGTGCAGGAAGGTACTATGTGCACTACCGGGAGAGAAATACATCAATGGTCTTAATGTGTATTGTATAACGGGACGCTACAAGCCACAATACTGACATCCTAAGCATAGTATGTCCACATGTACAAATGATGCACGATTTTTAACCAACTGTTCTCTTGATTGTGTTTAAAGACAGCCCCACAGGAGAGAATTTATGTCTGTAAACATCAAAACCCTGGACTAGTAAAGCAATCAACCCTCGAAAATAATCTATTGATATTGCTTATTTTTATAATGGCCACTATCAGATTGCCGTCTGAATTTTTGTTTGTATATCCATCAAACATATTCCCCAACCTTGGGCAAAGAAGTTTTTATTGCAATGCGTATTGATTAATGAAAAAACTCATTAGTGCTGTAAGTGATTAGAATATGTTGCTGTGGGTAATCATGCATAGATGGAACATTTACATCAATCTACATCTTCTAAGGCTTAGGAATCATCACAAGAGGTGTTTGAAAACAATATAAGAGAAAAATACTGTCCTTTGGTCATGATATGGCTTTTTCACACATAAACACACAACAACTATGGTTAGCTTTACAAGATCTGCATAAGAACAAGTCTGTTAAAATTTTAGCATGGTGTATGAAGGAATGATCCACCACTGTCTAAGAAGATATTGTTAGTTAGAGGAAGCTAGAGAGAGAGAGTCATTTTATTTGGGTGTGTGACAACTTGTAGGTCTCCCATGATCCAGTGGATAATCCCACAGCCATGTGGATATGGGCAACAATAATTGGTCCAACTGGGTCAAAAAATGAACATATTTATAACAATTTTAAAAGGAGATCATGCAGCTGGTAATGATTGAATGGAGATCCTAGAGGTGGATGAAGGGGAAAACGAGGAGTCCATATAATCAAGATATATGGTTTACATGTATGACATTTTCAAAGACAATTTTTTTAAAGAAAACATTTTTGAAGAACAACTTAAGGTACATGTCTAAAGAAATCATGAATCCCCAGTGCTATCAGTTTTTATTCTTTTCTCTTACAATAAAAGAATAAGGAAAGAAGAATGACAATACTGTTAGCAGAGGGGAATACTGTGTAAGACATCAGAGTATTATGCAGAATTGACTATAAAAGTCCTTTTTTTATCCATTGGTTAGAATAGGCAACATTTAACTGGAAACTGACTTCAGGTCTTATGAACAACAATGTATGTTATGTACAGCCCCTCCTTACCACACCCAAGAGAAAGTGCATCACTTAAATTCCAAGTTAGAAATTTATGTGGAGTAACTGTGTTGACTGCTTTTTATGCTGAATTATTTTTAGGTAGATGTTGCCTTTTGGCTACAATCTACCTCCCTAATATTACATCTTCAACTTACTTTCCTTTAAACTATATGAACAATTTTAAACCAAGCAAGCAGAAATAAATGATCACCCCAGAAATAGGTGAAATGGAATCAATGTTACTAAATCTGCACATAGTGATTATAGATGGAAAAATTCCACCGTTGCCATGACAATGCCACAACATCTTTGATTTTTATTACATAAAATAACAAAATGTGCCTTTAATAGAGATATCTAATTGTCTTTCATTCTTGGTTTTGCTCAACAACATAAGAGCCTGCTCTTTGCAAAAACACAGCATTGAAGTTGCTGTCACCAGCTGCCATTAATGTATGTTATATTTATGCTTTGTACAAATTCTGGAAAAAAAACAACAACATGATTTTAGCTAAGCATTCCAACTATGCACTCCATTTATACTTAATGAGGCAGAAGAATGCTAAGCAAATGTGAATTGATTAATTTTTACTAAAATAATTGTTGTTTATTGACCTAACAGTATATAAGTTCAGGACCACCTGAAGGTGTTAAACTATCATATAAACAGCTTTTCTACCTGGCTAGAGGTAAATTTAAAGCGCTGACAAATTAAGATGCTCTACTTACTTTCTTGCGACTAAAGTTGTGAATATTCCAATTTTCTTAAGTAATCCGTGGCAGTTTATGAAAGGCTCCTTACAGCTCTACTAGCCCCTTAAGCTAAACCAAAAATGTTTGTTTACCTCCTAAAAATGGAAATCAACATACCTCGCATATTCCATTTCAAGCTGAGAAGTTCCAACAGTCAAAAAATTTCAAGGTATAATTGGTTGAAGTAAGATTTTTCTATTAGTCTTAAATTTTTCAGTTTGTATTATAGGCATGTAAGCATTTACGATGGTTCTCGGGTTCCTCACAAAGCTATATTTCTGTTGACAAACCTTTCTCTGAACTTGGATAATACCCATTCTAACCAAGCTATCTGGTATATGGAATACAGGGAATCTATCCGGGGCCATATCCAATGAAACTGATTCTCCTTCCCCCAAAAACCATTAATTACCAATAGCCCTCATCTAGGAGTGGGACTTCCTGAGTCCTTCATCTGTGTATGTTGTAATTATGTATATCAGACATCACATCTCCTCTCTCTCTCTCTCTCTCTCTCTCTCTCTCTCTCTCTCTCTCTCTCTCTCTCTCCTCCCTCCCTCCCTCTCTCTGTCCTATTCTATACTGGTGTTTAATCTTAAATTACAAATATGACTTTCATATATGTCAGGAGCAGATGTATACTTTGCACTACATCTCAACCCAGTTACCACAATACTCTCCCCAAGTCAAAACAGTAGGGGTTATGATAAAAATGTTTCAGTGTATTGGCAAGTATCCTTTAAAACCATTAGACTGCTTTCCATTAACTTTGGTTTCTTTTAAGCATCTGAATTAGGTAATGCTTTCTGACATGGTATAATATTGGTGGCTCTTGTTATAAGCTATATGGTCACTCAAAGAAGACAGCACAGTCACACTGTGTCTGCTTTGAACAAAATTTCAGAAAACAAAGAAACAATTAGAAAAATAAAACATTGGCTAACGTGAAATAGAAGTCAAAATAATACCCCTACTAAAGGTCAATAGGACTCAAGAGGAGAATTATGAGGATGGCAGACCAAATGGGAAGGCAAAATAAGTGCCAGCTAAAGGGAGTTGACCAGGCTGAACGAATGTGCATTTTGCTATGAACATGATCTGTTGAGGATTCTGAGACCAAGTGGCCCATGGTGAATTGACAAAGATGATACCCATTTGAGCCAGGTTCTAGAAGGATGATAAAGCTTATCTCAGTAGTCTGAGTATGAAAAATACCTCTAGCACATGTAAGTCTATGTATATATACATATACCATTTAAAGAAAAAAATTTCTTTTTTTTTTCCTTCACAAAGCAATAATATTAATATGAAACAGTATACCCAAACAAATAATAGTAAATCAGTACCCTCATGAATTCTACAAAAATTCTCAATGAAGTAGTTGCAAATGAATACAAGAGATATAAAAAAATAATATTCCTGAACAACTGAACAACTGTTTTTTTTTAGAAGACCATACTCCATATTACAGGCTGCATGTTTTGGGATAGCCCCCACTCCAGATGTTTGAGACCTACATGAAAACCAAGCTGCACATTTACAACATATGTGCAGGGAGGCCTAGGTTCAGCCATGGAGTAGATCTGTGTAGACTAGGTATGCTCCACGTTGGTGATTCAGTCTCTGAGAGCTCCAAGGGTTTAGGTTCGTTTACTCTGTTGATCTTCATGGTGTTTTATCTCTTAGGGCCACAATCCTTCTTATTTCTTCTTTTTAAGAGTCCCAGCTCCATCCTGTTTGGCTTGGTGTCTGTATCTGTCATCCAGCTGCTGGTTGAGTCTCAGAGACAGCTGCCCCTTGTCTGTTTCAGAGCTGAGTTTTAATCCTGGAGCTTGTTGAATCCTTTGATACTGTTCAAAAAGGACAAGCACCACTTTGGTCTTCATCCATTCTTCTGATTTCTGAGGATTGGGTTGCATTTCCAGTTTTGGCTTTTGGATATACCGCTATATCAGACAACCTCTTTTGAGTTCTTGATACAGGTTTGTCCAAAAGACTGCACAAAATAAAGGCTATGGCTATTGCCCTTTGTTTCCTCAGGAGATGGAAGTAGCCTATTGTTGAAGACACAAGTATATTTCGAAACAGGGACCAGAAGCTCCTGAAGTATAAACTACCTGCAAGCCTATTCCTAAGGTGTAACTTTCACTGGTACCAAAAGGCTCCATGTAAGCTGCCAAAGGGAGAAGAGAAGCAACAACACTCCTACCCAGCTATATGCCTACGATCCACAACAGTGCAAGCATGACAACATCTTATAGTGGCATGCATATGCTGGGAATTGGATTTAAGACCCATTCAACCATCTTGTACTCGAAACCTACATCTACCATGGCAAAGAAACAGGGTCTTAAAGGAGAATCTGCATGTAATTATAGGACCATTGTATCTAACAACACCATGGCTAAAGAAGACATGGGTCTTAAAGGAGAATCTGCAACTGCTACATTAAGGACCAGTGCAATTCTTAACAACATTCTCAATATTGTCCTAATACCTACAGAGATAATCATAGTCCTTACCCCTCAACAACCAAACTTCTCATTGAAACAGATGGGCACATTGAAGAAACATATGCCATCAATACTCAATGTTTTGAAGTTCATCCCCACTAGATACATCTACAAGACAACTCTAGACCTAAAGCTCAGGATCATTGCAGAAGCTTGAATGGAAAGATTGCAATAACTGGAGGATAGGGAGCTTGCTATGAGATTGAGTCTTTTAGCAATGTGAGAAGCTACATTCAGAAGTCTCAGTAACATCATTATGTAAACATTCAAAGGTCTCAGTATCATGAATACCAAAATATAAGCAAACAAGGCCAGCACCAATAGACATTTAAATGTGGATGGAACCTGGGAAAGCTCATGAGACTCAACCGTACACAAAAAAAACTGCAGACAACTAAGGAATGATGAGCAAGAGGAAAAAAAAAAAACTTCTCTAGAGAAAAGCCCAACAGTTACATATCCTATATCAAATTGTCAGCCCTGAGGGAAGTCCTGCAAACATACATAAACAAAGAACAATATGCAGGTAGAGCAGTTTGTATATATGTATTCAGGAATGTGTGATGTGTTGTGTGTGAAGACAGCATGGGAGGATTTGAATGGAGAAGAGGGGAAAAGGAAATTATGTAATAAAATTATTATTTCAAAATATTAAAGAAATAGTTTTAAAGGAAAAATTAATTCTCCCTCAGGGAAAGATCTTAGTTTGTGTCACATTAACAAAAGTAACTAGACAGTACATCCCAAACCATTGGGCTCCTTATTACCCATGAGATCATTTTGTCCAGGTCATTTGAAGAACTATACAATGTGTCTTTTCTATTTTCCCAGTATCTTTTAAATTATCCTGCATTTATTGCACATATTTCAGCCAAACTGCCATTTATGACTTCCCAGACTTACACTGGATTTTCTCATTTCTAAGGTAAAATGGATTTTCTAATACATATCTATCCCATTGAAGGGCTTCAATCATTGAAGATTTTTGATATGTTTCTTGAATAAAATTGCAGCTTAGTAACCTATGTCTATCATGGCATCAAAACTTTATTGAGATTTTGCCTTCCTAAGTTTCTTGCAGAACTTAACTTAAAATATTATATTTTACAAGCACACACACTTGACCTGTATATCTTTTCTCAACTCAGTTCCTAATCTGTATATCCCAGAAGTGGTATTTTGATAACAATTTCTCTGTTAAGTGTTGCTTGAGATAAATTAAGGTAACATATTCTCTGCTTTTAAAAATGAGATTTGCCTGCTTTTTCAGACACGGGGTCTTAGGAGCAAACAGGAGAGTACTTTTCTACAATAATAAAAGTGTCTGACACCATTAATGCAAGGTCATAAACACTGGCCAGCCTGGCTCAGTAAGGACTTTCACAGCATCCTTGTCGCCATCTCTCCATACACCTAGGAACAGTTTCTGTCCAAGTCACAGATGGCAGAAGAGAGAAAATGGAAGAACAGCTGGTTGGTCCACAGAGGTACCTTGGGCCCTCACAAAGCTCAGTTCAAACTGTCCCCATAGCCAAAACAGAGCAGGGAGAGAAGGAGAACTGGCTAACAATAAAGCCCTTTATTCCACTTGAAGAGCCTGAATTATAGCCTCAACCCTCTGTTTAGCTTTAACTTAGGTGACCTGGTGGATACATTTGCAGAGTGTGGCTTCTCAATAATAGTGAAAAAGGCATCTTTGCAGAAAGCTGTCCACACCAATCACCTCTAGATGTCACTGAAAAGTCTGGGGAAGGAAAAATGGAATAAAATATGAAGACAGGAATTCAGGAATATAGTGAGGGCAACCCAGTGATAATATGGAGGACTCTGGGTTTCCTGCCTCTAAGACTATATGCCCTGTGAAATTTGCAATACCTTCAAAACTTTAAAAGCTCAAATATAAATAAACTGCATAGTTCACACCTAAGTAAAATAATGATACCATAAATAGAAAAGTTTTTTTATTTATGTAGCATATTCACTAGGAAAAGATTTCTGGACTCTTAATAGATTTGACAATTGGGTAAAGAACTGCATATACACTCAGTTCTATCTTCAGTACACAATCCCCTGCGGTGTCTCTCTGGCTATCATTTCAGTCTTCAAGGCTCCCTCCCTTAGGCAGGTAGGAACTCCAGTGGAGCAGTAGGGACACAAACTCACCCACAAAACTTTTGATCCATAATTTATCCTCTTTACAAAAATGCAGGGATGGGATAGGGGATGGAGCAGTGACTGAGGGAATGCCCAACCAATAACTGGCCCAACTTGAAGTATATCCCATGGGCAAGCACTAATCCTGGCACTATTAATGATACTCTGTTATGCTTGCAGACAAAGTCTAGAATGGCTGCTGCCTTTAAGGGGCTCCACCCAGCAGCTGTCTCAGACAGATGTAGTTACCACAGCCAAAGAGAGGATGGAGCTTGGGGACACTTAAGGAAGCATAGGAGAAAGGACTGCAACCCCTGAGGGGATAGGAACTCTATAGAAAGACCAACATATTCAACCAACCTGGACCCTTAGGGATCTCAGAGACTGAAAAACCAACCAAAGGACATACATCGGCTGGACCTAGGCCTCCCTGCACATATGAAGTGGATTTCCAGCTCTGTTTTCATGTGGACCTCAAACAACCTGGTGGGGGGAGAGCTAACCCAAAAGCTGTTGCCTGTATGTGTGATATATTCTTCTATCTTGGCTATCTGGTCTCAGTGGGATAATAAGCACCTACCCTCACATGATGTGAGAGAGTATAGGGATATCCAGGGAGCTCCCACCCACTCAGAGGAGAAGTGGATGGGAATGGGGGAAGGATTGTGGGAGATGGTGACAAGGAGGTGGTCAGTGGGTGGGATGTAAAGTGAATAAGTAAAAGATAGATGAATGAATAAATAAATAAATAAAATAATTTCAGTCATCATAATGCAACTTGGTAATTGAGACATTCAACCAAATCTCCCAGCAAGCATCAGGCATTTACTATAATACCAAGAAAATAATATGGTGAACACCAAAAATATAACTGTCAACAGGAAGAGATGCCATCATCCCCAGAATTTGTGGAGCTTAGATTTTTCACAGCAGGTGAGTAAGGAAGTTGAAGAAATACATAGAAAAGCACAAAAGGCAAAGATTTTAGTGAATGTCAGATGGATTAAGGGATACCTAGTAAAATGGTATGATACCGAAGGACAATGAGATAGGTGGGTTACTGTAACTAAGGTCATCATGGACAAGTTCTCAAAACAGTAGGCATTTGAGTCATAATGTGTCCTGAATGAGACAAGTAATGAATAAGAGCGAAAGAACCTAGAGAAAGCAGTTGGTTAAAAAAATAATAATGTTAGAGCATCCCAGTAATAACCTAGCATTAGAATATACTTAGTCTAAAATGCTCCTGGTACAGAGGACCTAAAATGGAATGAGTTTGCATCAGGAGCAGCTTCGAAATTGTTAAAATGGCAGCTGGACTGATCAGAGATTACATACTGGATGGCAATTAAGACCCTGGATGAAGGTTTGAATCTCGTTGTGTGCTCAATATAAGAAAAGGGTCTGCTGAGAATTTATATATAAGGATAAATTGATACAATTTGCATTTTAGAAACAGGTACAACTTTCTTGAAGATAGTGAACACTATGGAACAAGATTAAAGATGGGAAGGAGGCAAATGGGAAGTAGTAAGGAAAGAAAGGAGGGAGGAAGGGGGAGAAGCAAGTAGGGAAGTAGGGAAGGAGGAAGGGAGGGAGGAAATGGAGAGAGAGAGGACAAACATGAACTGGAGTCATTGTTCAGGTGAGAGCTCCTGATGGCTTGAATCTGGATAGAATAGTGCTACCATCCGAGACGCCTGTACCACTTTTGCTACAGAATTATCTCACTGTGTGACTCCACTATTTTTATGTGCCTATTTCCCATTCTAGATAAGAAACCACTGGAAAAATCAAGACCTTGTATTATTCATCTTGAGAGCTTCTACTATGAAGCTCTCAGTGAGTACAGGATGCAGTAAATAGTTTAACCTCAGTATTTATAACATTGATCACAGTTCAATGGTCTCTTATAGTCATCCTGAGAGGTGGAACTGATACAGAAGCCAAAGCTCATATCCAAACATTGTTCCATATTGGTCCTACTTCCTCATTTTTGGCAGATTATTTGATTACAGGATCCCTTGAACCTCACTCCCTTCAACTATCAAAGTCAAAGTTTGCAGGGTCAATGTCTAACTAACTAGATGAGGTGAGACTGCATACTCAAGTCCCATGGACATGAAACCCACATTGTCGACAGTTTTACCTCCTCTTATCAATTCACCTTAAAAATGTTGCCTGCATTATAAGTCTTTTTTGGTAGTCTCAGGAGAGCTACTGATGACCTGAACATGCTAAAGGATTGCGAGATTCTTTTGTTGCTCTATAAAGGCATTTCAAAGCACAGGTAATATCTACCCCTTAAAAGGTGCCTTTGTATTGTACAGTGCCTCAGAAATGCTTTCCTAGCAGGAGATCATCTTGATTCATTTAATTGAGGTGGGAAGACTATAGCAACACTACCTAGGCTAGGCTCTTAGACTGTTTAAAAGAAGAAAGTGAGCTGAGCACAAACATTCATCACTTCAGCCTCCTGATGGTGGATGCCATAAGACCATGGCCTTCCTCCCATGGTACACTATTTCCTAAAGCTATGAGGCAAAAAAGATACCTCTCATGATATCACATATCAACAACATGACTGCCTAAACAAAAACTGAACAAGAATAATACTAAAGATCTGTTCATATGGAACCGAAATACCTCAAGAGGCCTTACCCCAAGACAAAGAACTACAGATGACTAACAATAGCTGAGCAAGGGAAACTTAGTTGTCCCCAAGTATCAGTCTTCTAATCAGTTATCCAGTACACAATGGTCAAATTTGGAATCATATATTTATAAACAATATAAATGGACTCAGCGGTATATTTATGTATTTATGCACTCATACATAGATGTAAGTATATCTATTATGGAAAAAAGAGATCATGAAAGGGAATGGGTGGGAAAGATGGGAACATGGAGAGGGTTTATGGAAGAAGAAGGAATGAGGGAAATATTTTAATTATATCTTAACTTAAAAATACATAAAATGAATATGTAATACAAGAATATTCATATTTAAGCAAATCTGTAAGAGACCATGTAGTGAGTGTAAGGGCTGCTTGCTGGAATAGAAACATAATTGAGCTTTGAATCAAGTGGACTGTTCACTCACTCTCTTTCCAGTTTTACCATCTTTGGTCCAGTTGGCAGCATACTTCAGCTTCCCTACTTACCATTGTTTTGGCTTTTAACTTTCCATCCATGCTAAAAAAAATAAATAAATGAAACTGGAAATACAATGTTTAATTTTCCTACAGCATTCATCTCTGTATCTAGTCCCAGTGTCTAACAATTCTAACAATTCAGTTTGGTTCTAATGCCAACTACTTGGCATCAGAACCAGCCTTTCTCTGGCTCAGGCTTAGTCCTCTAAGACCATAGTACCTCAGAGGAATAGTATGGCTTCTGCCATCTACCCACATGTCTTCCCATCCGATTAGAAATTTCCTCAAATTCAGGTTCAGTGACTTTCAAGAATGACTCAATGAACTGAAGAACTAATGCAATTGTATAATAAAAGCTGTCACCAGGAAAAGCCGAATGGAAGAGATGTTGAATACTGCGATAGCTGTATTCCCCTGTCTGGAGACTCTGTCCTCTCACACACACAAGTGTGCAACAATCTGGAGGCTCGCACAGCCTCCTTACTTCAGAGCTGAATGGAAGGCCCATTGCAGTGACAGTATTGATTACAACACTAGCCTTTCAGCTCAACCTCAAGCTTCTCTCCCATCCCTGGAGGCTAGAGATGGACCTGAAACTCCTCGTTCTTTAACAAAGTGAGTGGTTTGGTCTTCTATCAGGCAGCTCCTCTTCTGAAACATGATAGTGAGCTGCAAGAATCAGTTCAGCAGCGTGATATCTAGAGTGCTGAAGCAGAAAAGATGTTAAGTAAAATTCTTATCTTGTAAAACAGTCTGATGGTTTTAATCATTTGTGATAAGAATATGAGCAAATAATTGATGATGAAGAAGATGCTGATGAGGAGAAAGAAGATAAAAATAAGGAACAACCCATTACATTCCTTTTATTTTTCCTCCCTGTATAATTTGGTTTGTTTTATTTTTGTTGTTGCTGTTGTTGTTGTTGTTTGAAATAGAATTTTTCTGTGTGGCCCTGGATATCTTGAAACTCACTCTGTAGACCAGGCTGGCCTCAAACTCACAGATCCAACTGCCTCTGCTTCCCGAGTTCTGGGGTTAAAGGCATGCACTGCCAACACTCAGCTATAACTCACTTCTTTTCTCTATTTTTCATAACCTTTTCTTGACTATTTAATTTCACATCATGAACATGGAGCACACTCACTTCCAAGACTTCCCAGACCTGCTTCCCCAACCCTTGCGTCATCCCACACAAAGAGTCCAATTTGTGTTGCCCATATATTCCTGGAGCATAGTCAAACTCCTGATGGACAACCACTTAAAAACAACTGTTTTGTCGATGGTCGATACTGCACTGTATACCATGGTGAGGTGCATGATACATGCTGACACCAGAGATCATGTGGATGTCCTTGGTCTATGCTATTGCAGTAACCATGTCTAAATCCTGTGTGCTCCTTCTCACTGAAAAGGGCAAGGAAGCGACATTTGTCTCCTGTTGATAACTGCAGACTCCCGTTGAGGAAGGTTTCTGTGGTGACCCAATCTTTCTAGTCAACTTCTGTGGCCCTGAGCACAAAGCCACTGAGCACTACTCAGCACACAGCAACTGGCATGTTAAAGCACAAGAGTTTTAATGCACAAATAGAATGAAACCACTTAACTGCACTCTTAGTCACTATGAAAAAAAAAAAAATCCTCCATCCCTACATAACATTTAAGAAATATAAACAAGATTCAAAATGGAAAGATGGAGAACAAAGTAGTGGTATTATACAAATCTCATTAACTGCATATTTCTAGTCATGATATCATTCGTATGACTGCAAGTGCTAACTGATTTTCTCACAAATAATTAAAATAAACATAATTTCTGAAAGGAGTGCTTGAGTTCTGTATAAAATAACTAAACTATCAGAAAAAAATATATATATATATATTCTACTGCAAATTTAATTATAATTAAGTGTAAGTACCCAAAGTAACTCATTAATCCATAATATAATTTTAGATTATCAGTTACTATAGATTTTACAAATCGATAAATTATAGAGATCTAAGTAATAATAAAAGAAGAAAATGAAATAAAAATGAAGCTATACTTAGTACTGATGAATGAGACACAGTAAGAATTTGCTATTATCCTATTTTAGACCTGCACAGTGTTCCTGAGGATTATAACTAAAATGTCACTTCAAGATCCCCAGGAATCTATAGGAAGAATATACCTCCACTCTGATGGCAAAGTAGGTATTACAATTCCCTCTAGATAATACCTGTGTATCTGCTCATGGCCAATAATAACTGATGAGAAAATCATTAGGAAATTAATGGTCAAGAAATCACAGAACAAAGAACAAGATAAGATAAACTTCCAGTTACTCCCAAATAGACCCTCAACCTTCCAATAGAACCAAATCTTCTAGGCCAACACTTAGGAAGGGAAGTTGTGTTTATAGCACCACCTAGTGAATTATCAGAAAGCCAGCTTTTGAAAACAGTATAGAAAGTAAAGAGCATGTCTTGCAAGAAATCTGGAACAACAAAAAAAAAAAAAAACTTCTTTAATCTTTCACATTCATTTGTTCCTTTCCTCTGTATGTGCATGAGTATATGTGTATATTTGATGAATTGGTATATTATATATATATATATATATATATATATATATATATTATACCTACACATTTAAATATTTTCATTATCATTATAGCCATTATAGGTATACAATTTTGTCTTTTATTTCAGCAAACAAATTTATGTATCCAGAAAATGCTTATCATATTATTTTTCTATATCCCAGTATTCTTTAATTCTGAGCTGTTTCCTCTCCATGGTATCCAGACCACTAAACCTTTAAAAATAAGTGGAACGTTGAGGTCAGGAGCTTGAGTTCTATTACATCTCATGGCAAGAAGATAAGTTAGTGTAGGGAGTGTGTCTTTTGTAGAACTCTAGCTCATAACCTTTTTGTTTACAAAGAGAAAATGTGTGGTTGTCATGTTGAATAGTATGAGAATCACCTTCTGAATTTTAACAGTAAGATTTGCTGAATATCTTCTCTCGTGTTTTGCATTGTGTAAATTGACATTACAATGGTCTTTTGTAATTGTTTCAGTGTAGTTCCCTAGTCAGTGGTTTTGAAACTTTTGTGCACATAATCCAAGTGCTCGTTACTCATCACCAGATATGTACTTCTGATTCTAGACCTCGGTTCCATAGGGTTGAGTTTGGACCCTGTTCTACCTCTCAGCTAACTCACAAACAATTAAACGTTGGTGACATCTAGACACTGAGTAAGAAATAAAAGCCAGCAGCCACCATTTGAGTGAGTTGGTCTCCTGCATCATTCATGTTTGATTCTTTCTAACTCATTCCCTGTAATACCATAACACTGGGTTTACCTTTCTTCTCAGACTGCTCAGTTTTCCAGTCTCCTTAGTATAAGTAGATTTACCATCCAGTGTTCTACTTTGGATGATGGGATAGTCTGTGATTGTCAAGGAAAGGAATACTTCATAGTACAATGATTAAGAATATGACAAGACCTGGGAGGTAGATCAACTGGTAGGGAGAGCTCCTACTGTGATGGAGGCTCTGGGTTCCATTCTAAGCTCTGCATAAACTGGCCATACATGGGTAGTGTTAGCACTTGGAGTGTGGAGGCCATAGTAGACTGCATGAGATCTTTTTCCACACGAGAGACAGTCAGGGTGGAGGGGTAGCTGACAAAATTTTGGCTGCCTTTGTGAAGTATACTTGTGTGTCTTAGTGACCCTTAATCATCACAATATTCTCTTGAGTTAAGATGATACCTAGCCCATAATAAATAATCAATGAATATTTGCTAAATAACTACTGAGTAAGACTATATTGGAAAAAATATGCTTGCAATAAATAACCAAAAAT
This sequence comes from Mastomys natalensis, assembly GCA_021653895.1. NCBI lineage: Eukaryota > Metazoa > Chordata > Mammalia > Rodentia > Muridae > Mastomys > Mastomys natalensis. The sequence goes on along the minus strand of JAJTUV010000475.1, from coordinate 159,261 downwards.
TAGTCAGATATGACAGACTCCCTTTCCTCAATATTTGAAAACCTATTACAAAGTCAGCTTGAGCATCTCTCTCTCTCTCTCTCTCTCTCTCTCTCTCTCTCTCTCCTCTCTCTTCTCTCTCTCATCTGTCTCTCTTGTCTCTCTCTGTCTCTTCCTCTCTCTCTCTCTCTCTCTCTCTCTCTCTCTCTCTCTTTCTCTCCTAAATGCATTTTCCCCTACCTCCTCTCCATCTAGCCCTTCCCTACCCCCTGATAGCATTCTGTCTAAGTTCCACCCCACACCTGGCAACAGCCAGGTATTCTCCACTCCACAGTTACCTGCAACATCCAGGTAAGCCTGACTCTCTATAAAAGGGACTGATTGCCCCTTCCTCTTGCTCTCTGGATCTCTTGTTCCTGCTCTCACCTTCTCCCCATTCCCCTCCCCCATCTCTCTCCACCTGCTCATGGCTAGCCTCTACTTCTCTCCCTCCACCCTTTCAGCCTCTACTACCCTCTTGATTCTCCCACCGCTGCCCTGAATAAACTCTATTCTATACTATACCGCTATGTGACTGGTGCCTCAGGGGAAGGAATGCCTTAGCAGGGCCCGCAGAGGTACCCCCTTCCCTCACACCTCACCACACCTCCATAAAGCATATCACCCCTCTCTTATCTTTTTATAAACACATCACCCCCAATCCACTTCTCCATTTCCCTTCCCTAGAGAGCAGGCCTCCAGGGTTATCAACAAATATGGCATAACAAGTTTCAATAAGACTAGGCACCTCCACTCATATTAAGGCTGGATGAGGCAACCTAGTCAGAGGGAAAGGGTCCCCAAAGAAGGCAAAAGAATCAGAAACAGCCCAGTTCCCATTGTTAGGAGTCTCACAAAAAGACCAACCTACACTGCCATAATATACATGCATAGAGTCTAGGTAAGAGGCAGGTTTCTTGATTGTTGGTCCAGTCTCTGTGAGGCCTTATGAGCCTAGCTTAGCTGACACCTAGGATAGAACCAAAAAGTTCTGGCAAAAGGGGTTGGGGTGGGAAAATGCAATATAATATTCTGCTATACTGGCAGATAGGAGCCTAGCATACTCATTAGAGAGGATTCACTCAGTAACTGATGGAAACAGATGCAGAGATCCACAGCCAAACATTAGGCAAAGCTCTTGGAATCTTGCAGAAGAGGGGGAGGAAGGATTGTACAGCCAGAGAGGACAAGAAAACCCCTTGAGCATTTCCTGAAGCAAGGCAATTCATGCCTTTTAAATGCAGTGAAGTACACCTTCCATGACACTCAAGTCTGCTGTGTAGCTTCTGTGTAGTGAATAACTGGTGAAATTTGGATGAAGTTTTGCCCAGTGTACAATTTTATCTAGGCAACTTTTCTTCAAACACCTAGGATTCTGGAATGTTGATCTCTCTCTCTTTCCATTTTCTGACCTTCAGTTTCCTAAATATAATTACCTCCAGCCTGAAAATCAGCCTGGGTAAAATCTTTACATGGAAAGAACAAGACCACAATACTCTAAGAAAAACCTACTTACCACGACTGTCCTCAGTTGTCTAAATAAAGCTCCTACTGTTAAGTAGAAGATATACTGTCACATTTTTTTTCAACTGCACTCAGGGTAGCTCTTTATTCCCCACCATTTGAAACTAGTAGAATAAATATATATGAGCATGTGTAATTCATATGTATGTACATGTATGTACTGTACATATAATAACATACTTAGTAAAGGCATGTAAACATGTATAGAAATAATACTCGAACAGACTCGAGCGGAGACTTCCATACAGATACGAGAGAACATACATCTTAGCCTTGGTGTTTACTCAATTTACAACATTCCCTCTCTTTTCTGGGGTGAGCCATGCTCTGTACCCCATTCGGAGCAGAAGGGTCCATCTACCCATCCTCAAGAACCCAGGTAGAACATTTGCAGAAGCTTATTCTGTTAGCCTCAAGGAGCCCTTCAACGTTCATGGTATGGTTATGAAAACACAGGGGAACTGAGAATCATCCCTCCGGCTTTCTTTCTCTGAGGCCCCAAACACACCCGTTAGCTGTACTGAGCTGCTACTGAAGGATTAGATATCAACTTCACAAAAGGTTTATCATCAAAGATGATAACACACCTCAAATCTGTTCCAGAGACTAGCACTTTGCTAGCAGCTATTAAACCCCTTAATGCACAGAGGTCCTTTCTACTTCTAAAAAAAAAAAGAAGAAAAAAGAAAAGAAAGAAAGAAAGAAAGAAAAAGAAAGAAAAGAAAGAAAAAGAAAGAAGAAAGAAAAGAAAAGTCGTGAGAGATCATTTCCATTCCACGAGGCTTGAAGACTGTAAAAACCATGCGCTATTGTCATTATTTGAGAAAGAAAGTTTAGTGCTGTGCAAAGAACACACAGAAAGCTGCCCACACGCATCCTGCCACCGCTGATTAGGAAGTTTTAATGCTATGTAAGAACACGGAAAGGAGAGACATGATGAAGCCACAAGCAGGATCTGATTTCTATCACCGCGGGTAACCCACTTCCTCACTGTCATTTTACAAGATCTCTCTAGGCAGCATGCAGGATGGAGCAGGCGACCTCTAAGTGTCCTTCCTCAGCCTGCAGAGGCAGAAGCAGACAAAACCTGTGCCTTCTAAGGCTGGCAGTCTGCAGGAGCTGAGCCAGAAGAACTCCGTGGTCCCCCCCTGGGAAGGGCTTCCCTGGCTGCTGAGCCAAGGAGGCTGCAGGCAGGAGCGGGGGCGGCTCTCCCACGCAGCTCCCCAGATACTAGGCTAGCTCTGCCTTCCAACCATCAATAATGTAGTCTTTTGTCAGCAATAAATTCCCTCCAAAATTAATGAAACAGCCCTTTTAAATTCTCCTGTCAGTGCCTCCTGCAGCAGAGAGCTGTGCTAGGCTTCCTGCTCTCTAAATAAATATAAAAGCCTTATAAATTTTCTCAAGGCAGGCTCTCGCTTGCTGGGCCACGGTCTAATCTCCTCAGCTGCCTAGAGAAATCAGGAGCAAGATGGAAAACAGACTCCCCCTGTTCTGCACACAGACTTCACACCCCAGTGCAGACTTCTCTCCATATCCACCCTCCTCCTCACCTCCAGGCTGATGTAACCAGAAGCTAGCTACCACCTAGGACAGTGTTTTGACACTTAGGGATTGAAGAACCCTTCCACAGGGTCACCTAAGACCATTGGAAAACACAGATGTTTACTTTATGACTCAAAACAGTAGCAAAATTACTGTTAAGAAGTAGCAACAAAACAGTTTTATGGCTGAGGGTCACCACAACATGGGGAACTATATTAAAGGGTCCCGACATTAGGAAGGTAAGAAACACTGACGTAGGTTATTAAAGCATGGAAGCTTTAGATGCTTTCTATGCCAGTGCCCTTCCTTCCCCAGCAAAACAAACTAAAGGTCAGATGCAGAAATACCACAGGTTATGGTTGACTATCTTTAATCTTTAATTAGAGTGGCTCAAAATTGAATATAAAATAGTGCCCTCAGAAGGTTAAAACTGAGTGTTCCCAAGTGCTGTCACTGAAGCTGCTGCCCTGTGACTATTGCATACAGACATGGCCACTAAGCATCGAGCAGAAGCAGAAATGCTTTGTTGACAGAACACAGCACTTGCCTTCATGCAGCAGATTTCAACAGCGTTTGTTGAAGAACTGATTGGCCCACATAGGCAGTGGTATTGCACTGTAGAGAGAAAAGTGGACTTTAAACCCAGAGTACCCAGTTACTCCCCTGAGAAGGAGCACTGTGAACAAGGAGGTTAGTTAAGTGGTCTACACCTACTTCAGTTCCTCAACTTAAAATTGCTTTCCTAAGAGTATGTCTTAAGGGTTGTTCCAGAGTCAAAAATGAGTTCAATATGAGCAAAGCACTGTGGGTAGTATTTGGAAAATGGCTGGTAATTCAAAAATATGACTTCTTAAGTTGCAGGACTACTTAGAAGACCTGTGTCATCACCATCACTATGCCACTAGTTATTTTAGTTCAGTGTCTAGCAGGAGAGCATTTTTTTTAAGTAATAAAGTAGGAGTCTGACACAACCTTAAGTGTTATGAAATAGAAATCAGATGAAATACATCTTGACCAAAGGTTGCATATCATTGAACTTATATTTAGAAGCCAACAAAAAGTTTTGTAAGTATACTTGTAATGAAAAGGCACCTGAGAGTTTTATGACATAGATCTGAGTTGAAGTCTTGGGCCACCTACAATCAAGCAGTACACAGTTGAACTAGTCATTCTCTTGGATTAAAGAGAGGGACAGGAAGCAAATGAAGACATATCTAACTCAAAAGATTTGTGTGCAAAGGAAATGAAGTAACTCATGTAAGGAACAAAATACTGTTTTGTATATAGCAAGGCATCAAGAAAGCAACTGATTCTAGTAGTAGTGGATCCTTAAATTATTAATGAGTAACTTTTGATCTATTCCAAAGGAGTGTAGAGAAGTAAGTTGTTCACTCTTACTATAGTCATGATTTAGGGACAGAGACAAGGAGGGGCCATACTAAAACTGGTCAACTTCCAAGAGGGATGGCTTCTTCCTCCCTCCCCTGACCTGGGACAAAAGCTTTGTAGGTTATAACAGAGGCTAGTGAGTTTTTTCTCCTTCTAGGTGACTCTCTAATCATCTCATAATACCCTTCCCACAATGAACTGGTTTAACAAGGTGAAGGCCAGATAAGGATATATTTGCAAAACAGTTGTGAGTCAATCCTGGATTTGTTTCTTCTGACTGACAAACTCTAAATTAGGGGAGCAGACCCTCCAAAAGGAAGATAGGCTGTAGATCTCAGTCTCTTTTGGCACTGTTGAAAGTCTTTTTCTATATGTCTGCTATAAGTTTGTGTTTCCTCACCCTAATACAAACTTTCCCTTAATTGTTGGTTCTGCCTACTATGTTCAAGGATTCCTCTGTTGCTACTGTCTTACTTGATATTTTGCCTGCCTTTAATTCTTTAAGTGGCTAAGAAAATGAACACGATCAAGACTTCTAGGTGGTAATATGCTATGGCAGACATTGTAGATGCTCTCCCAAACAACAGAAGGCCATGGCTTACTATGTGGACTGGAGGGTATTTCCAGACAAAGTACAGACAGACAGAGACATAGAATGGAACAGCATAGGAGAGGCCTTGCCTCAAAATGACTAGTTAGCACTAGACTTCTGATGAAGGCAATTGAACTTTAATATTTAAGGTGAAATACAGAAAAACCCTCAAAGATAATATGTTGACAGCTTCATATTAACTTAGAGAAGCAGATACATTGCTTTTTTTTTTTTTCCTGATAGTTTAAACATGAGCCAGTATCCTAAATCATCAGTACAACCTAAAATATATGCCTACCCTGGAACTCCCAAGTTCAAGCCCAAATGTTTAATAGAACATATGAAAGGAAACTTTCATGACAAGTTTTTTCTTGTATTGCATTTTTGAAATTATAATTACATTATTTATTCCTTGCCTGTCCTCCCTTCAAACATTCCAGACAGCCATCTTTTCTTTCATGGCTTCTTTTTTATTAATTTTTGTTAAAAGAATATATACAGATACATCATAAACACACATATATTTCTACATGCAACATGCTTAGAATGTATAATATTTGTATGTATGATAAGTCTTGAGAAGTCACTTACATGAAAAAAGCACAAACAAAAAAAGGTGGGTATTTTGGGAATTACAGAACTGATGTCAGGAATTTCAATGTTTCCTACTCAGGAAACACAGCACTGGTGAGAGCTCACACATACAGTGATATGGAAGTAAAGAGATGAAAGATAGACTTGCACAGATACAGCCATGTGAAAAAAACACAAATTCAGCTCAGCAAAGGGAACATATGACCACTACACAAAAGTGACTCAACACAGATCAGAGGTTAAATGTAAAGTACATCAGAAATCTTTTTATGAGAGAAAAGCTAGGTGACACCACATTTGATAATGAGGTTTTAGGTATAGTACCAAGTGAATATGAACTTCATTAAATTAAAACAGAATAAATTTAACTTTTATAAAACTAAAAAGAAGTCTTATGAGTGCAAAACATACAATACAGATTATGAAAAGTTATTGCTTTTAAACTTAATACTTTATGAAAAATGAATTGTATCCAGAACCTTAAAAAGAATTCTCAAAATTCAATAAACAATGGGGATAAAAACAATTCCCAATTTTTAACTAGACATTGACTCTGAGAAGACATCACTGAAACCAAGCAAGCACTTGAAAACAGGCAAAACTGCTTTATCTCCAGGAAAATGGAAGTTAAAACAGCAGAAAATAAGATAATCCTCTTAGAATTCTAATGTTAAAATAGAGTTGTATGAGTTTTGGTAAAGAGACAAAACAGCGAGACCTCTTATTTATCGTTGGAAGGGATATAAAATGGTTCAATCACTTTGGATGACAGATTCTTGTAAAATTAATGAGAGGTCTCTCCATGTTAGGCAGCAGTTACATGCAATACTTAACCAATTTATTGAAAGCTTCTACACAAAGAGCTACACATGAGACTAGGACAATGGCACTGTTAATATAGCCAAACATGGACCCTACCAAAATGACATTCAAGTGTAAACAAATAAACAAACTGGGCACACCCATGAATGGAATGTTACTCATAAATAAAAGTGTTGACCTCCCAAGCCATGCCTATGTTTCAAAGAATCTTAAATTCACGTTTATGAGAAAACAATAAATAAATAAAATTTAAAGCCAGTCTGATTAAGTTGATTCTAACTATATAAATCATATGCGAGAAAAACCAGACAATGGACATAATGAAAACAATCCATGGTTGCCAAGAACTGAGGAGGAAATGCAATCCTCAAATTTGTAAAGCATGGGTACTTTTAAGTGGTGAAATATTCTTTAAGAGACTCTGATGGCTATCACATTACTGAAATAATTACCAAAACTCACAAAATTTCATAGCATAAAAAGTGAATATGAATGTATACAATTAAAAATCATGAAGCTAGAATATGCCAGGATAGAATGTTGACTGGAACTGAAATCTGCTTACAAATTTGTGAAAGACACTCTTTAAAATGGACCAGAGAAAAGGTGTTGACCTTTGGAGATGGGTGGAATCCATAGAAGAAGAGACAAAAGCAATTGTATAGAAGCACTACACTGTCATCCAATGTTCTTGTCTACAAAGGTAGAGCTAACAATTCTGAAAACACTGTTTAGTGTAACTGAATAAATAAATAGATGGCAAGTGTGGACTTGGGCACATCATTTTAGTTAGAGTAAACATTCAAAGGTCATATTTAGCATAATATACCCATAGGTGTTTACAATCATAATGTTTGTAAACATCTGTGAGTGTGTAAGTTAGTATGGTCTACCTTTTTATATAATTTACTCTCTGAGACAATTTTAAAGTTGTTGACTCTCCAGTAGCAATAAGTGTGACTGTCAGCTAGATCATGGTTTCTGATTCTACTTCCCAATAATAGATATGAGGGCTCCCCTGAGAATGCCTGATCAGAAATTTCCAAGCTGCGCTTGTGTCATTAGTATTGAAAAAAGTTGTCTTTTTTAAACCCTAAATAATTGAGATGCATCAAATAGACACAGGATTTTGCAAATTAGCAGAAAGCAGAAAGTCAATGAAATAGTATCAGTGACCAGTATTACAATGATTCCAACCAAAATAAAGTAATATTTAGTTATACTCCAATTTTTTAAAATATGTAGTCACAGAGATCAACAAAGAAAGCAAAGGCAAGTAAATGAGAGACAATAGAAATATGAACTGTAAAAGATTTCAAATAATTTGTTCATGCCCTGCTCAAAGAGATTAAAACAAAAATGATCTAAAATAATTTGAAGGCCTGCTGAATGATCATGAGAATACAAATTTCCTCTCAGGAGGATCATTCTTTTACCTTTTATCAGATGTTCACAACACAGTGTGGGCCACAAAGAGATGATTGGGTCTCCCCAGTAGAGCACTGGGTTTGAGATAGCGGGAGACCCAACAGGTGGACCATTGCCTGGTGAGGGAAAGCATATATCTCCCCATGCCCCCGGATTCCAGACCCCTACTTGGAGCCTACATCTCCATTAACCTGCACCTTGCAGACTCAGAGTTGCTCCTCCCAGAGAGCAGTTTGACTCAGAGTAGCTCCTCCCAGAGAGGTTTGATCACCATCAAGGTAGAGAGCATGACTAACAGAGATTTCCATATTAGTGAGTTACCTAAGGCTGGGAGGCATGGCTAATTAAGTTATTCCTTTTCCCAGCCCCTCTTTCCTCCTCCTATTTAAACCAGCACCCCTGGCTTTTACGGGGGGGGCGGACACACATCTAGACCCAACTACCATGCCATAAACAATAAACTTCTTGGAAATCCACGGGACTTCTCGTATCATTGGGGCCTGCTGTCACCAAAGCTTCTAGCCTTTGAAACCTTAGACCTTCTCCTACATGTGGGAAGCCTCTGGGATGCCCGGCTCTCGCCCCGCCTGCACGGGTCTCCACGGGGCAGGGCAGGCGTGGCTGCGTGTGTTTTTTCCCACAACACAGTATTCCAAGGATAGTGTGAGACAATTTGGACTGGGGTTTGTAGCAAAGAGAAGAAAGGGAGCTGGGCACAAACAGTGTGGAAAGTAGTGTGTAAGTGATAGCACACAAGTGTTAGTGAAGTTGGGGCTTCACCAACTCAGGTCCAGCCACACATCATCAACAATCCAATTAGAAAAGGCAAAGTAAAAGATGAAAGCAGAAAAATGGGATGTATTCAATGAGGCCATTTTGGAAAACAGAACAAAGAGATACAGGGAATAACCAAGCGTACCTTTCCTTCGATACTGAAATAAGACTGAAGTTTAAATAGAGGGCCAAAGATTTGCATATCCAAGCAGTGCAAGTCAAGGGGTGGTCCCACTGACCACCAACCCACCATCGTCCATCTCATCTCACACTGGTCCAGCCAGTTATCAGAACTGTGTGAAATCTTTCTCCAGAAGACAAGTTTCCATCTGGCTGACACTTTTCTTCTCCCAGCATGAGATCCCTTGGGAAATTCAAATTTTTGAGTGGGGCCATTGTTTCAATAGCCTGATAGTCAAATTGAAGGGCCCAACTGTCTCCTTAAATGTCTATGCCAAGTTGATTATGTTTCATCTCTTTGTTCTCCTCATTGTGCCCACTTGGAAAATCTTTCTCTGCTTTGCACTATTAATTTAACTCTTTTTATTGGCTTATTGATGATGGAAATTCAAACTGATCTAGGGGCAAGGTCATGACACCAAGTTTGATAGCAAAAAAGTGCTGAAATAATGCTTTATAAATTCCTCACTTTATTGCATAAAAGCCTGATGCCATCAATGTTAGGAAATTCACTACAGAACAGGAAATCAATGTGACCTTGTATATTTGGTCAAGTTGTCTCCTAGCTTCTAGTTTTAGTAAAATGCCTACAGTCATTCATCCCCATTCTTTTACAATGCCTAGATTATGGTTCTACCATGCGATAAACCTCAAATCAGCAAGATAAAATCCTAGTAAAATTCATTCTCTTTTAAACCTCCACATCAAATTCATAATCAAGCAAAAAGAAAGGCTATATATTCTTATATGATACATTACTATATATTGAAAAATAGTATCCAAATGAAATTCAGAGCCATTTCAATTATCTATTGATAATGAAAAATTTGACTTTTAAATGGGAATTTGCATTTGGCTAAAAAGAATATGAGTTTGGCTTATTCCTTTGGCATCATTCTACTTCATGGACTCAGAATCTTAAAGCAATTGCTCTATGTCACAGAATCCAATATAATTGTATTTGGAGCATAAAAGAAGAAATGGATGTGTCTGTTTAGATAAGTTAGAATAAAAATGCAATCTCTACTTCCTGTGCTGATCACCACATCATAAAGTCTCTGATGCTTTACCATAAAACTCTGGTTACATTTCCAAAACTCTATACAGATGAGCATTTCTAGACCAGCTAATGGTAAAATAATATTTCATGGACTGCAAAATCATGACTCATTTTGGAATGTATATGTAAATATTTCATAGTAAGCATTAACAAATTGTTTCAAGTAGACACATGTTAAATAAAAATGTGAGGTCCTGAATTTAATCAATAATAGGCAAAATCAACAGAAATATACAGAGTATTCTTTTATGAAAAGTTTTTCTCAATTTTTGGTTAGAGTTTCCTATGCTGTGATAGTGGTATTCACCATGATTAATAAGGTGAAATACTTGAGTCTTTGATGTCAGCATCCTTAATGGATCTTGGGGACCACTGACAATTCAATCATCATATTTTGCTCCTGGGAGTCTTGAAATTGAGACACAAAATAGCTAGTCAACTTATGCCACAGCCAGGACAAAGTCTCCTGCTATGACATTCCTTTTTTTTTTCCTTTAGTGATACTAAAACGTAACCCAGTATCTGGGACATGCTGTGCAAATATCTAACACTAAGTACCACTGAGCTACACACCCAAGCCCAGATTCTACATTTGAAAGTGCATTATCCATAGAAAAAGACATGGTTGTACTGTCTTAGAGAAGACTTATAGCAACTTGAGATGGAGCCAGTTGATAAGTGCTCAGGACTGTTGTGAATCGTCAACATGTCACTGCCTCCGCCCTCAAGTTATAACCATGCACAGCAATTGGTAGTTTCATATAAAATTAAGTGTTACGTAAAGACTAGACATTTTGATATTTTTAAAATTTATACTTAGAATTTCCAGACATTTTTGGTTACATTCAAAAAAAAAAAAAAAAAAAAAAAACCCACACACCTCACTTACTAGTAGCATTCCACATTTATCAAGAAAATATAGAATTTGTGTAACCTTGTCTACAGAGGATGTAAGTCTACAGCAGAGAAAATTGAGCATTTCCATTGCACATGCTTTTCTTGTATGTATACCCTTACCATACGGGAAATAGCCATAACTGCTTGACAATGGATGGGCTAACCCTTTGACAATTATGTAGCTTAGTCAAAATGTAGTTGAGCTAGTTTGAGAAGATCAGAATGGGACATGGTGAAGAGCCAAGGAAACATTAAAATGAAAGGAATGGATTCCCAGGGAGCTTTTGGCACAGTAGAGGAGACAGAGGTTCACAGATGCCCTGGATCAGTAACTTGTCATTGACCATGTAATACACTGTCTTAGTCCTTATGAGGACTGACTTCATTATAGAAATCATCAATTGTCAAGTCAGTATCATTAAGGATAGACTAGACTGAGCTGTCAAAACAATCAGTGAGGTTTATATGAAGGAAAAAGAATGTATTACTTTTAAATTTTGTATAAATATTATATGGCATAGTCAAATGAAGAACACCAGTATTGTTTGTGGCTATTTTCTCATTTTTATCACTCCATTTCCAACTATATTTTGATTACCAACCATATTTGGTTTACCCTACAGGAGTCCTCCAGAGCCATTTATTGACTCAGTGTAGTTCAAACGTTAATAAATATTTTCAGTATTAATTGTTGATTGGTTCCTGTGTCACTTCACTACACTGTAATGCATGATGTGTGTGTGTGTGTCTCTTGGATTGAGATAGGCACACATAAAAATGGCAAAGCCAGTTGTTCTCAGGATGATTTCAAATTTAATTCATTTTCCAACTTCACATTAACTAGGATCCAAGTAAAGGGAGTTAAAGCTGACTTTTTATTCTTCTCAATGGCAAACCTAATTTCTCACTTCAACATTCAAACATATAGTTATAACTGTTTCCACTAATCCAATTATTCAGCTTCATAAACAAACAAACTAACAAACAAACAAACAAAACTATGATGCTGTGTGCACAGAGTACCATGTGGCAAAGGGAAAGGCGTGTTTCCTAATCATTGCTCCTGACTTTTGCTATGAAATTTCACAGGCACATTGTCCTCTCTGGTCCCCAGTTTCTCAAGAAGTGAAGTGGTCTGAAAAATGATTCCTGCTAATCAGTAGCATGTGATTCTATGATTTGGTCACATAAGACATGTACTTGATGTTAGGATACAGATTCTGTGAAGGCAAGGAATGGGAGAAGACAGATTCTGTGAAGTCAAAGAATGGGAGAAGACAGTGATACAGACATACACATTTTATATGACTAGCAAAAGCTAATTTAATAATGCAGTAAAAATATGTGCAACTTGGCAAGCCTTGCCAACTGACTGTATACACTTTCCTCCTTGCCTCCCTCTTTCCTTGCCTCCCTCTCTCTTCTCTTCCTCCATCCCTCCCTTCTTCCCTTCCTTCTTTCATTATTTAATTCTTCCTTTATTTTTTCTGTCCTTAGAAGAGAGAGGTGGATGGATTATAAGTGAAATGGTAACTAATTCTACTTCTAGCTATTCGAGAATGCTGAGGTTAGAAAGACAGTGAGGTGGGCTATAAACTGCTTTCTGGATACATAGATATATTTTATTTCTAACACAAAGCTGTTTAATAGGTGAGTCCCTTGAGCACAAGTTGTCTTCTGTGAAGTGGTATTTAATCTTTGGACTTCACATTTTATATTACAAATAGACCACATTTTATTTTATAGCAATAATCACATTTAGTCATCACCCTGCCCTCTAGAAAAAACCCTTTCTTACACATGAATAACTTTACACACATCTCTGCCATGAGCAGTGATACCTCATACAATTCTTTTTTCCTCTTTTGACATGTAATGTTATATCAAGGAAGAGAGGAATTGATTGTCTTTGTTTTGCAACATTTCTTTAGATACTAACTATGCACACATATTTTAAAGTTTCATTCTTACAAAATGTACCCATTCACAAACTGTCTCCACAAAGTTCCACTATTACCTGGAATAATGAACAAAAAATGAAATATTAATTAGAATTCTTCTAATTTGACACCCCTGGCTTGCAGCAGACATTATTTAAAGAGTTGAAGTTGCAGTACAGAAGTAGTTTTATATACTGCATAATGGAAATATTTCTTATTGTTCCTCAAAGTCATTATCTTGTGAAATGCTTAGTAACTTTGTGTTTCAGTCTCAGGGTCTGTGAATGTAAACTCATATCTGTAGGCTCAAACTTTATGTACTCATACGTATAGTTCTATATCTAAGACTCCAGGGGCTGCTGTCCTTGTATCTGTGTTCTGTTCTTTTTACATCCACTTCTCCATTCTTTAACTTTCCATTGAGCTTCCATTTACAGCCTCTTTATACTTCAGTTTTCCGCTGTTCATTCAATGTGCACAGTATCAATACCTTTGCATTATTACAAGATTAATGTAGGAAAACCTTGAACACTAGAGTCAATCAGAAGACTCAGCCAGTAAAAGTTCTAGTGCTCAGGCCTTAGGAACTAAGTTCCACCCCAGGACACCAAGGTAAACAAGGAACAAATTCCCATCTAAGTGTCTTCTGACTTCTACTCATACTCTAGAGATGTACACCTATTCACTCACGTTCTCTCACCCAAAACAATGAGATTTGAAAAATCCATGGCTCATTGTTCTTTATGTCAGTATAATAGAAAAATAAATATCAATATAAGGATGTAAATGTTGTATTTATTTTTAATGTGTGTTACTGAATTACTATAAAACTCAATGTCTTGAAAGAACACAAACATATTATTCTCAGATCCATAGATTACAAAACTAACTGGATCTTACTTGGATAAAATCAAGGTGTCATTGGAAACGTGCTTCTTTCTCAAAGTTCTGAGAGGGGAGCCATATTCTTCTGTGTTACTTTAATCGCAGTCTTCTCTTCACTCAGACTCACCTGGGAAGGTGATTGAATTTGAAAGTTTTACAAGATAGCATAAAGGAAAGGTAGTTGCTCATCTCAAAGCCTTCAGTCATAGTATAAGGTTGCTTTTGCTAAATAACATGCATATAAGAGATTCTGAAGAATAAGGTGTATTTTAGGAGCACTGTTATTCTACCTGTCTCAAGGTTTCACACAGACCTGAACAGTAGTCTAACAATGATTGAAGGAATGCTTTGCTGATACTCATAAGAAAATGATAGTGAGGATAGACAGATGGTTGGGGCTCAGTAATACCTCATTGATTGAGAACACTATTTATTATTATTATTTATCTTATTGTTAACTATTATTATTATTGAAGTAAACAAGTGTTCAGTTCCTAACACACACATGGTAGCTCACAACCTTCCATAAATTCAGTTGGGGATCAACATTTCTTTTCTGATCAACATAAGTTACATATATATAATTTTATAATTATTATCTTTGCATCATATTTATACATATATATATTTAATATATATTAATATTGCTTATATGTTGTGTTTTGTAGTCTTTTTTGTTAGTCCTGGATATTTTAGGCTCACTATGTAGACCGAAGGCCTCTGAACTCACATGAGATTCTCCTCTGCCTCTGCCTCTGCCTCTGCCTCTGCCTCTGCCTCTGCCTCTGCCTCTGCCTCTGCCTCTGCCTCTGCCTTGCCTCTGCCTCTGCCTCCTGAGCGCTGGAATTTAGGGCTTGAGTTCCCACATCTGTTCCTAAAACAAACAAACAACAAACAAAATAAATAAATAAATGTTAAAATAAAAGACAGAAGTCTGTCTAAATCACCTAAATATAATAAAGTCAGAGCTTCAATCTTGATTCACTATGTAGGCTTTTTTCCATTTAACTGAAACATTTTTCCTTTTATAGAGAAAATAATTCAGAACCTAAAGTGCTTAGGAGAAATTTTTCAAATTATTCATATAGTAATAATATATAAGCCTTAATCTTCCAACAGCATGTCATTATTATGAACTGTGATCAGCATACTGAGAATAAGTCACCCTATTTACTCCTCATTTTCTAACTTAACTCCATGCTCTGTGACCAACCTGTCCAATTTCATCTTCCTAGTCTTATACCAACATTTTACCATACAGTCATATCTACTCAAATTTTCTCTTCTATCGTCCATAGGAGTGATGTGAAGAATTGAAAAAGTTTATTTTAAATGTGCTTATCACACACAAAAACTAGATGAAAGCAATTGGTATGTTGAATGTTTTTCTTCTGTACCTTCCTTCTCTGATCATATCCTTAAAAAGAGACCATGAACACCTTCCATTTTATAATCACTACTTTTCCTCTAAACCAATTTTATTTTTTTCTATAACATATGTATATATCAAAGTATCACCCTACAAATATATACAATTGTTTATCAGCTAAAATACATTAAGTAAATAGTCACAATGGTTTGTGCCTATAGGAAATAGAGGCAAAAGAATGGAGAATTTGAGACAATGCTTTGTTATATAAAGTGCTCAAGGCCAAGCCAAGTTCCAGAGGGAATCTTTGAACAGAAATCCAAAGGCTTGGGGATAAAGCAAAAGAGATAGTGTTCACCAGCATAGAAAAGGTCCTGATTTGATTCTAAGAAACACGCACATGACAACACAACTCATACACATACACACACATTCAGTCACACATACACATAAACACACACACAAACACATACACACACAGATACTACATGCCAAACAAAATGCATAAATATTAAATTACAAAAACATCAAAAAATAAATAAATTTTGAACAGAAAAGAAGACAAGATTATATTCTCTGTATTTAAAATTCTACTCTCTCTGGTATTCTTCTTAACCCTAATGGCAACCATTCCCACACAAGTCTGGTAAACAAACACTGAGGAAAATCTAAGCATTGACTCACAATGACAAATAGCAATTTACTTTAAAATTGCTAACAATGAAAAAGTATTATTAATAAACTTAATGTGTCTAGATTCACCTAGAGTCAGCTCCAGAGAAAACTCTGCATATGACAGAATTTTTATATTTATACAATGAGTTTGTCCTTTCTAAGGATTATGGTCTATTCTTCTCTGAGGAATTCTGGGAGAAGTCAAACAACTAAAGCTACATTTAGCCTTTAGCCTTAGGAGACTCAGCCAGTTAACTACTGGTCAGTGGCCCAGGAATTCCATTTATCAACATTGTCCCAATGAACAAGGGATAAGAAGCTTTGTCTGAGTGAAGTGTATGAAGGAAGCATCCAGAGTAATAGAGTTCTCAAATTCGACATCCCTGCTAATGAACACTAGAAGAACTGTAGCTCTATAATTTGTAGGCAACTTATGTACCTCTCCAGTACAACCTTCCACATTTTGAAGAAGCATTCTAAAAATACAAATTGGACGTATAAGGCTGGAGTCATTTAGAGAGACTTGTGCAAGATCTCAAACTGATAATTCCTTTGATCAAATTACTCTACTTTTTCTAATAATTGCTTGTTGTGTGGCCTTTCCTGCAGACTTAAAAAAACATGTACTCATATTAAGTAAGGCACTGATAACAGACCAAAAAATGATACAACCCAAGACTAGCTCACAGAGCCCATAAGTTCATTAGGACCTCTCGGGAATATAGTCAAGGGATTATGCACAGGAGCATGGATGACTCAAAGGCAGCTGCATCACTAAGAAGCCTAACCCACCATGGATGAGAACTCAAAGATGCACCCTTGGAGCTTTCTACATAAGTTGCCTGGTCTGGGAGTCTCCTCTATGCAGTAGTCATTACTGATCATATAACATTGGAATCATTGACTTTGGATTATGTATATTTCAGGAACTTTTAAATTGTCTACTTTCTATAGATTTTACCCAGAATTTCTTTTGAATCTTAATGATCACCATTATAGAAAGAAGGAAATTGTTATACAATATTGCTATATAGAAATGTCTCAAATAGCAGCAAATGTAAGGTATTCACAATATTACCAAGAGACTACATGAAAGACAAAAGATGATTATAATTAATTTTGATTTTTTGGCCAGTTACATGTATCCTAGATGTATTAGCTACTATGCCTCATTTGACTTTCGGATAGTACTTTTGCCCACATATTGTATTGTAATTATTTACTAAGAGAATACTCATGAGCATCATCCATATAATATATACAATATTTTTTCATCCCCTCTAGCCTGTGTTCTCCTGTACAAACTCATACCTGCTAGAGATAAGCAACTCTCAATAAATTTCACTATGATTCCCAGATATAAATTGTTTTACAAGTAGTTATAGCTCTTTCTGGGCACTACGACATTTGCTAAGTTCACATATATATTTCATGTGGGGGTAACGTGTGCTTCAAACCCAAAACCTTATGCTAGACAAATACCTATCACAGGGCTTCACACTGTCCTGACATTAACTTCTATTTGATAATTTCATATCCATTAGCTGCACCAGTTCTTTGATAAGATTCTGCCATTTTACCCTCTGTCTCAGTTGTTATTATACCTATGAACTTGGTCTCTGCCATTCTCACTGAATGCTTTTCTTATGGTCATGGAGATTTCACTGCTGAACACTGTTCTATAATTACTCCTTTAGACCTTTCTGTACCTTACTGAATGTAATAGAAAATTATCAAAGTAACTATCCCTTGTACTTTACCTGTTCCATAGAATTACTAATGCAATTTTTATCTTGAATTTGCTCATTTATTTTTCTAAGACCCAGGCATACATTTATGGAAAACCTTTTTGTTCTAACAATGAAAACTTTGTTCTTAATCTGGCAGCCCCATCTCTCTGTTTCTGTCTCTTTGTCTCTCTGTATCTTTCTGTGTGTCTTTCTCTGTCTCTGTGTGTTTCTCTCTCTCTCTCTCTCTCTCTCTCTCTCTCTCTCTCCTCTCTTTCTCTCTCTCTCTTTCTCTCTCTCTCTTTCTCTCTCTCTCTCTCTCTTCTCTCCCTTTCTCTTTCCACCTCTCTACCCACCCTAGGGTTTTAATCTTACAGGATTTCTGAAAGACTTCCTTGCACGTGTTGCTGACTTGAAAATGGCATGACATTGAACAATTAATGGTTGAAAGAGGGAATTTGTTTAGTCCCAACTGGCAGAATATTCTCTTTGGTTCAAATTTAATGCTTTAGGATTAATTTCATTTTCTCTACAGACTCAATTACATTACTTGGCCTTGCAATGAATATACAATTCCAATAATGGTAATACTATGGGATTTGATCTGCTCAGTTTTGTAAACAGCATATGAAGTCTTAAGTCTATGAACTGTAGAAATATTGGAAATTTTTATAAAATTAATTCAAAAGCAAAGATGGAGGAAAATAGAGAAAACAAAAATTAGTTGATGGTTATATGGTATAACTTCTATTTTTGAAATTACTTGCAACTACTACAACTCTGTTTTCTATTTCTTTAGCACTAAAAGTATCTGAAAGTATATTCCTTATGAAGAATGGATGCTTGGGGGGAGCAAGATAGCTCAATGGATAAAGGTCTTGCTGGACAAGCATGATGACCTGACTTTTATTCCTGGGACCCACAACAGAAGGACAGACCCAGTTCATGAGACCTCTGACTTCCATATGTGTGACATTGCATACATAGAGATCCAGGACACACACACACACACACACACATCATAGGCAACACATATGCTCACATACACTGAAGATATAAGGTAAATAAAAAG
Source organism: Mastomys natalensis (assembly GCA_021653895.1). NCBI lineage: Eukaryota > Metazoa > Chordata > Mammalia > Rodentia > Muridae > Mastomys > Mastomys natalensis. Next base: position 140,770 of record JAJTUV010000475.1, on the reverse strand, counting down.
AGGGGATTTATTTGGCTCGCTGACCTGGAAGTCATTGGTTTGGCACTAGTACAGCTTGACTCTGCGGTGAGCTAAGATGACTACATATGTCACACAGAAGATCACATGAGACATGGAAGTGGGACAAGTGGAAATGTTATGATCTGTCTGCCATATTTAATACAGATATAGAATGTGTCCTAAGTGATACCCATAAACCCCAGACTGAGAAACATGAACCAATGACAACATGGAGTAGTGATCTTCATATATTTTCCCCACCTCAGTTATTTGACAGACAGGACAGACCAGTCTCTTGCCACTATGAGGCAGCTATCAACCAGGAATTGTATCTTTATCATTTCCCGAGATCCCCACTATCACCCACTATCACTTCCTTGAGCCATACCATCTGGAAGAGTCAAAAACCAGGTCCAAAGATGGACTCTTATGGTTTCTAAACATGGACATTAATTATTTGATCATGAATGTGCTCCTGAAAATACAATGCCAACTCCCATGCTCTTCATTAAAAAAAAAATGAACCCAATAAATAGACACACAATACCAGTTTGATGAAAATACCATATTAAAAGAAGTGGCTTCTTTCTAATAAACTCATGACTGGTTCTCAGATATACTGTGTATCATAGTTGCTTATGTTCTGCCTTCTCATCTAAGTAGGTAGTGTGCACTAAGCCAGCAATTGTATGCATGTTAATAAATAGTACTAAATAGAAAACTTGCACTCTTCCAAAATAAGAAGCTTAATCAAACAGTGCCTGCACAATTTTTGCATTCCAATACCTAGACGGAATGGGAAAAAAAATTACAGAAGTTAGAAATATAGCCTTAAAATGGTATATTGAATCATCATAGAGATGAAGGGGTTCTGATTTTTTCTCTTCCTCAAATCAAACAAAATGAGAGCAAGTTCACAAATTAATGAGTCTTATCATCTGTTAAAGTCTTCCAATCCTCTTTGAAAGATAGGAACATAAATCTAAATTGCAATCCATATGCCATACCTCTAAGGAGAAAGGACATTCTGTCCTGTAACATTTACTCATAACCCATTTCCAAGCCTGTAGTTGAATCTCTTCTGTTGGAAGAATTTTCTAAATTATCTAGACCATCTAAAGCTTATATAGAATCAAACTGTTCTTGCCTCTTCTTTCTTTCATTCTATAAAATAATTTCCCCAACAGCTAGGAAGCATTGGGGTTCACTGCTGATTTTTATCCTCCAATGATTTTTTATATATAACTGTAAACATTGAATTTCAGATGGCTCAGTTCCTGCATGATACTGATTTTAAGATAGTGAAGGATTAAGTGACTTTCTGAACTGCAAGTCACAAAAGAGGCTGGGAGATTAGATCGACCCTTAAGTGCTTCAACTGTGGACTCATCCAAGAAAAAAAATGCTGCTATATCTTTAAGTGTTAAAGGATTCCTGTTCATTTTTGACATTTAAAATACACTGACACACAAAATTGCTTGGTTTTATTTTAAATATCATTTCTCTGAGGGTGAAGAAATTTTTTTCATTTAGGATATCAGAAGATGAAACGAAACAAACTCTGCTGAGGCATGCTACCTACAGAAAGTTTGATCAAATTGACTACATACTTGTAAAATATAGGTTGAATATTAGCCAAGTCACATGAAGGCAATGATCAAAAGAAAAGCTCTTAATCTTTAGAAGCATTGAGATGTGGAGGGAAATGTTCTGGCCTAAGAGTTAAAGTGAGTCATTTGAGTACAAGCTTCAACAATTAGCTCCGAAGTACTCTGCCAGTCAATAATATCGCTAAGACTCTGTTTCCATATTTGTAGCAGAGATCTCAGCACATCGCTTCAAAAGTTTTTGATTTCTCAAGAAAGTGCTTAATACTTTTATCTCAGTGTCCTTTTTTATAATGGTGGCAAATATTTCATGCCCAAATAATTTTAGAAAGCAGGAAAATAAATGCAATAGAGAAAATAAATATTGTATATATTTCTAAATGTTCATATATTGAGAAACATTATTTATACTAATTCCTCTTCCTTCTTCCTTCTTCTTCCTCTCCTTCCTTCCTTCCTTCCTTCCTTCTTCCTTCCTTCCTTCCTTATCCTAACCCAGTCATAAAGTTGGGAGCCATCTACTTTTTTGGGTTACTTGCTTGGGTTGGTTTTATGTTTCCTATTTGTTCACTCATGTGGAAATCTTATCTCTCAGGAACAGATGTGGAGTTTTCTGTTTAGGATTTGGGTCAATCAGTCTTTAAGTCCAACAAAGGATGCAGTGTGACCAATGATAAAAATGAGAAGCAGCAATATGCACTTGTGGTTGGCAATCAGTACATTTTCTTCCTTCTCTGCAGCAGTGTCACAATAATGTCATCTTTAGGTGTTTACCCTCCTGGGAAAGAAAGCCCAAAGCAATTCTTCATTGGTTTCATGCTTTTTTTATTGTTGCTCTTCATCAGGATACTTCCTTGTTCTATCTACCTGAGATTATTTAGAGCTGAGAATGTGGTACCACTTAAATGAATTTATGTTACTTGGGAAATCATCTCCCTGAATATTTCTTTAGCTATACACAACTCTTACTTCCATTCCCTACAACTATCTGAAGGAAACTGATTTTCTCCCTATCACTGCTTCAAATGTTACTTTCAAACTTCTGCTCACACTGATCCTACTGCTTGGCATCCTTGCCTGATAGACACATAGTAAAATATTTGCCATTCTGTGTCATCTGTTCAAACAACAAATAGTTGATGAATGCTTCTGTGATGTTCTTGAAGGCTCAAATGTCAATATTATCATCTTATTCTGATCATAATGCAGTATAAACATGTAAGAAATGGCATAATAAAACACAGTATTATATACAATTGATATATCCTAACCATTAGAAAGCTTATTATTATTAAATTGGGTTTATTATTGAAATACTAGGATGCCTACTTAGAATAATATAGTTATTCAAACTGCCATGTTAAAATTGATATGAATAATGATTTAAAATAAACATAATAAAATAACTTTTAGACAAATTAAAATGTGTTGATTAGAAAAAAGACTAAAAGATTAACTGATACATACATATTCATAATATATTCATGATTTTAAAGAATACTTCAGGAAAAAACATAATGTTTTAAAGTGGCACTTAAGACAGTCTCAGTGGACTATGAGCAAAGCAGTCTTTACTCCACAGAGTCATTTTTCTCCAATATTACTTTAACTAACTTAAACAAGAAAAAGGAAAGAAGTATAAAAACAGAAAATGAGGATATCAATGATATTTCAGATTATGTGATTGTATATTGTGAAAACAAAACCCTGAGAACCTGTCAGATTTGCGGGTTTAATAATGCAGCCAGAATAAAATTCTAAATGAGAATCAAAGGATCCAAGTATACACAGAATGCTAGAAAATAGAACGGGTAAAACATAGCTATAGCAACATTCAAAGAAAGGATACAATTATTAAGAAAAACTTAGAAAATTTATATGTAGTGAAACAATCTTCTTATATAGTGAAAACCTTAAAGCAATACTGGTCTCAAAAGAACTAGTAAAAATAAAAAACCAAAAACAAAACAAACAAACAAAAAAACCACTAATCTTGCATCTTGCATTATATTATAAAGAACCAACATAAGAAATTTGCCAGCTTTCACTTATTTTATTTATTTTCACTTATTTTATTGATATTTCTGGTGATTCAAATAAACATGGCCCTCCAGGGAGTGTCACTATTAGGAGCTGTGGCCTTACTAGAGGAAGTATGTCACTGGGGGTGGACATTTGAAGTCTCAGAAACTGAATCCAGAGCTAGTCTGACTTTCTCCTCCTACTGTTTACAGGTCCAGAAGGAGAAATCTCATCTACCTCTCCAGTACTATGTCTACCTATGTTCTACCACGCTTCCTGCTATGATTAAATGGAATAAACTTCTAAATGTAAGCCAGCCCCAATTAAATAGCTTTTTTATAAGAATGGCACATGGTGGTTTTTTTCACAACAATAAAGTACTAACTAAGACAATACTTAAGAAAATTAATAATCCTCTGTTGCATATGATTATACAATAAGGTATTCTTTTTATTTTGTGGATTTGATTGTGTGTTTGACATAAAAAGTTAATTATAAAATTTATAAATAAAGCTAAGCAAGAATACACAAGAATGCTCTCAAAATGACAATGAAACAAAGTATATCTGCTGAAAGAGAGTCAATATAAGACACTTCACAGTTTTTAATGTTTTAAAAACTTTGACACTGGACAGACTGATAGACTAATGAATCATACGTGGGGGAATATCAAACAGTGAAACAAATACATCAGGAAATTATCTAATGATTTTTTTACATTTTGTATTAAAAATAGATTCTTCTCTCATACAATACATCCAAACCACAGTTTCTTCTCCCTCTCCACCTTCTAGCTCTCTCATACCTCCCTGTCCCCCAGATCCTCTATTCCTCCATTTTCTCTGAGGGAGGAAAAGAGGTCTTAGGTCCGAGAGACTACAGCTAAACGGACAAAACAAGATATAATAAGACATGATAAAAGCCCTCATATTGAGGCTAGCACGGCAACCCAATTAGAGGTTCAAGAGCAATCTTTCAAGTCTATTGGGAAATGATGATATAGTAAAAAGAGGACTGATGCTATTGGCTAAGTGTCAAAAAACACAGTACGTATATACTTCATAATTTTATCAGGGAAAATAGATTAAAGTTTCAGAGGCATCCATTTTAATATAACTATAAACAAAACAGAACCAATCACATGAAAAGTATTTTGTTGCTTAGGAACAGGGCATTTTTTTCTATTATTCCAATCTATAAGACACAAAAATTGTAACGCGTTAGCACAACTACATACCTGCAATTTTGTTAAATCATTGGTGAAATGGAAGGGTTAAACTGTCAACAAAAACACATACCTACAAACACAACTTTGCAACTAATATTCATATAGAACATCCACAGTAGAACAGAAGCTACTAGAAAAATTAATGAGATGATAATACACATAAACAAAAATGGCCATTGGAAAAGAGAAAGACCACTCTCCTACACTCTCACTCTTGATGACCCTACCATCATCTGAAGACCTGTTCACACAATCTTTTGCATGGCCCATCTGAGAACATAAGCCAGATAACCAGAGGCTGTGGTATACTCCAAGGACATTTCTCCTTTCTATCCCACTAGGAAATATATTATCAATTGAAAATCTATGCCAAGTATCTTTGTGCCTCACTTATAAGTCTCAGTCCATATCACTCATACACCAACCTCAACTTCTTAGAGCTATAAGAACCTTATAGCTCACAAAGGTTTGCTTGTATGATACAGGTACACAGAAGATAGAAGGTGACTCAGGAGCTTCCTGACACTCTTTTCACAATCATCACTAGGTAGTTCTGACTAAATCTCATGCACCACCCAGCAGATCCAAAATATGCCAAGTTGGGATATCAGCAACTGATACCTATTCAACAAAGGTGGTGTGGTGGTTTGAATATAATGGCCCATAGAGTACATTATGTTTGAATGCTTGGCCATAGGAATTTAGAACTTTTAGGAAGTGTGATCTATTGGAGTAAGTATGGCCTTGTAACAAGTGTGTCATTGTGGAGGTGGGTTTCATGTCTCATATGATTAACCAAAGACTAATAGGCAGCTTCTTTCTGCTGCCATGCTTTGGATCAAATTGTGAACTCTCAGTACCTTCTCCAGCACAATGTTTACATGCATACTCCATACTTCTTCCATGACAATAATAGATTAAACCTCTAACTCAGCCTGCTTCAAATTAATGTTTTCCTTTTGTAGAATTGTTGTGATTACAATGTCTCTCTCAAAAGCATAAGAAACCCTAAGTAAATCAGTTAGACAAATACACTAAAACCACAACCAACAGCCTATTCAAATGTCTAATCCCATCACAATAATAATAATAATAATAATAATAATAATAATATGAAAATCTAAGATAATATATCTCTTCCAATAATTGGTAATTACTCCCACAGTAATGTACTTACATACAAGATAATGAACTCAAAATAACAATGAAAAATATATTCAAGGAACTCAAACAGGATATGAATAATGCCATAATGAAGACTGAGAAATATATTTTAGTGTAAAAGAAAACAATTCAGTATATGTAAACAAAATTCAATAAAGAGATAGAAAATCTACACAGAAGCCAAACTAAAATAAAATTAGAAATTAAATATTCAGGAAATCTAATAAAAGCTCAGCACAAAGTCTTGCCAACAGAATGAATCAGGTGGAAAGAGAATATCATGACTTGAAACAAAGGTAAAGAAATTAGACCATATGGTCTAAAACACACATAAACAGAACATGCAGGAACATTATAAAAAAAAAACCCATGGATCATACATATAGAAGGATAGGAAATGCAGAACAGAGTAAAAATATTCTCAAAATTTCATAGAAGAAAATTTGCCAAATCTAGGGAAAGAGATACCTATCCAGATTCAAGAGGCATAGAGAACAACAAATTGACAGGATCATGAAATGTGTTCTCCACATCATGTAACAAACAAAGCGTTGAATGTGTGAAAGGATAATAAAAAGCTTTAGTAAACAAGTATCAAGTTCACATATAGAACCAGACTCTACCAGAATAGCTAGTGATTTTTTTAATAGAAATTTTTAAAGGCCATAAGAGTTTGACATACTGTACAGGGCCTGAAGGAAACCCAGACTACTTTACACAGCAAAGATATCTATCATAAATGAAGAAGGAAAAAAACCAACCAAAAAAACCTCCATGATTAAAACAGGCAAACAGAATTTATGACAACTAACCAGTTACCAGAGGAATGTATAGAACTGAAAAAAAAAAGGATAAGCATATCTAAGAGTAGAAATGAAATAAAATCACATCAGTGATTAAACAAAGGAGAAACTAGAAAACAAAATAAAATCAAAGAAATCATATACATATTTCATGAATAACTTTGAATATCAATCAGTTTAATTCCTTAGTCAAAAAATAAAGATTAGCAGACTAGATTTAAAAGGAGTATATTCTAATTTGCTGCCTCCAAAGCACACAGCTTCTACACAAAAGAGAGTCACTCTCTTACAGAGAAAAGATGGACAAAGTTGCTCCAATCAAATGGAACCAGGAAACAATTAGGAATTGCCGTTCTAACATCTAACAAGAGTACTCAAGTACTTCATACTGATTAATGGGAGAACATTGCAATTCTAAACTTGGTATGCTCCAAACATGAGTACACCCAACATCATAAAGCAAATGTTAGTATAATTTTAAAAGAAACAGATTAACCCTACTACATTAAAGAAAGTGACTTCAGTCCCCTGCATCCAGACACAAATCAAAAAGAAAAATAAGAAAAGCTAAAACATAGCCTAACTCAAATAGAATTAAGAGATAACTACAGTGATTACTATCCAAATCACTAGGAATCAGACATTTTTCTCAGCAGCCCATGAAACTTTCACTAAAAGAGACCACATGTTGAGACTCAGAGCATGTTTCAACAAATACAGGGAAATTGAAACATTCTCTGCATTTTCTCTAACCACAATAGAATAAAGCTATGTACGAACAACAATAGAAAGTGCATACAGGTATGTAGGTTGCATAAAACACTATTGAATAATGAATGAATCATTGAGGAAATAAAATAGGCTCAGAATTGAATCAGCTTTAAATATATAAAATATATTGGCATACAGTGAAAGCAGTCCTTGGAGTCAAGTTTGTAAGTCTGTCTATTTAATATAATCAAAAGAACTGAAATAAACAATTATATGTTTTAAGGCCTTAGAAAACAAAACAAACAATACCAAAAAAAGAAGAAAGAAATAATCAAAATCAGAGCAGAAATGAATAAAATGAAAATGACATAAACGATATAAAGAATTGAATGGTAGGTTCTTTAAGATTAACAAGATTGCCAAATGTTTAGCCAAATTAATCAAAAGAAAATAAGGAGGGCCCAAATTAACAAAATGGTATAAGAAGAGAGGAGAAGCAGACATTACAATAAACACCAATGAAATCTGGATTGTAGATATACTCCAAAAGCCAAAATTTGAAAGCTTAAAAGAAACAGATGAGAAAAAAGAAAACAAATGTATATAACCCACCAAAATTACACCAGATGTAGTTTTAAAAAAATTAAACGAATCAGATCAAGAGCAAGTAATGAGATTTAATCAGGCACTAAAAACATCCCAACTCCCTTCTCCAAAAGGTATGCCTGCAAATTTTTCCAGATTTTAAAAGATAATTAAAATCATGCCTCTCAAATGACTCATAAAACAAACCAATAACAAGCAAGAATGTTCCCATATGTGTCCTTTTGGGTTTGAGTTACATCACTCAGGGTGATATTTTCTAGTTTCATCCACTTGCTTGCAAAACTCATGATGTTCTCTTTCTTAATAACTGAGTAGTATTTCATTGTGTAAATAAACCAGATTTTCTGTATCCATTCTTCCCTTGTGGGATATCTAGATTGTTTCCAGCTTCTGGCTATCACAAATAAGGCTGTTATGAACAGAGTGGAACACGTGTCCCTATGGCATGGTGGAGCATCTTTTGGATGCCCAAGAGTGGTATAGCTCTGTCTCCAGCTAGATCTATTTCCAGTTTTCTGAAGAACCTCCAGATTTCCAGAGTGGTTTGTACCAGTTTGCAATCCCACCAGCAAGGAGGGAGTGTTCCTTTTTCTCCACATCCTCATCAATGTGTGATAGTCACCTGAGTTTTTTATCTTAGCTATTCTGATTCTCGGGTCATTTTGAAATCTCAGGGTCATTTTGATTTGCATTTTCAGGATCAGTAAGGATTTTGAGCATTTCTTTAACTGCTTCTCAGCCATTCAAGGATCCTCTGTTGTGAATTCTCTGTTTAGTTCTATACCCCATTTTTTGAATGGGTTGTTTGTTTTTTTGGTGGTTAGCTTCTTGAGTTCTTTATATATTTTAGATATGAGCCCTCTAATGGATATGGGGTTAGAAAACATCTTTTCCCAATCTGTAGGCTGCTGATTTGTCATTTTGACTATGTCCTTTGCCTTACAGAAGCTTTCCTGTTTCATGAGGTCCCACCCCCACCTCCATGCCAATGAATTCAATGCTCTTTCCTATGTTCTCTTCTATTAGATTCAGTGTATCTGGTTTTATGTTGAAGTACTTGATCCACTTGGATTGAGCTTTGTGCCAGGCAAAATATGAATCTATTTTCATTTTTCTACATACAAACTACCAGTTAGACCAGCACCATTTATTGAAGATGCTTTCTTTTTTCCATTGGATATTTTTGGTGCAATTGTCAAAGATCAAGTGTCCATAAGTGCATGGATTTATTTCTGGGTCTTCAATTCTATTCCACTGATCAACTTGTCTGTCTCTGTACCAATACCATGAAGTTTATGTGACTATTGCTTTGTAGTATTGCTTAAGGTCAAGGATGGTAATTCCCCCAGGCATTCTTTTATTGTTAAGCATTGTTTTCGCTATTCAGAATTTTTTGTTTTTCCGGACAAATTTGAGAATTGCTTTTTTCATGTCTTTGAAGAATTGTGTTGTGATTTTGATGAGAATTGCATTGAATCTGTAGATTGCTTTTTGTAGGACGGCCATTTTCACTATGTTAATTCTATCAACCCATGAGCATGGGAGATCTCTCCATTTTCTGAGGTCTTCTTTGATTTCTTTCTTGAGAAACATGAAGTTCTGGTCATACAGATCTTTCACTTGTTTTGTTAGAGTTACACCAAGATATTTTATATTATTTATGACTATTGTGAAGGGTGTTATTTCCCTAATTTCTTTCTCAGCCCGTTTATCATTTGTATAAAGGAAGGCTACTAATTTATTTGAGTTACTTTTATATCCGGCCACTTTGCTGAAGTTGTTTATCAGCTGTAGAAGTTCTCTGGTAGAATTTTTGAGGTTGCTTATGTATACTATCATACCATCTGCAAATAGTGATACCTTGAATTCTTTGCCAATTGTATCCCCTCAGTCTCCTTTTGTTGTCTTATTGCTCTATCTAGAACTTCAAGTACTATATTGAACAGGTAAGGGGAGAGTGGGTATCCTTGTCGTTGATTATAGGAGGATTGCTTCAAGTATCTCTCCATTTAGTTTGATATTGGCTGTTGATTTTATGTATATTGCTGTTATTATGCTTAGGTAAGGACCTTGAATTCCTGATCTCTTCAATATTTTTAACATGAAGGGGTGCTGTATTTTGTCAAATGCTTTTTCAGCATCTAAGGAGATGACCATGCAAGTTTTTTTTCTTTGTGTTTGTTTATATAGTGGATTATGTAAATCAATTTTTGCATTGAACCAACCTTGCATCTCTGGGATGAAGCCTACTTGATTGTGGTGAATGATGGTTTTGATGTGTTCTTGAATTTGGTTTGCAATCAGTTTTATTTGAGTGTTTTTGCAATGATATTCATAAATGAAATTGGTATAAAGTTCTCTTTTTCTGTTGGTTCTTGGTGTAGATTAGGTATCAGAGAAATTGTGGCTTCAATGAATTATGTAGTGTTCCTTCTGTTTCTATTTTATGAAATAGTTTGAGGAATATTGGTGTTGCTCTTCTTGAAGGTCTGGTAGGTGGATATTTGCCAAAAAGTAAGAGTACCCAGGATACAATCCACAGAACTCAAGAAGGTTAACACACCTGAGGGTCCAAGTGAGGATCCACAATCCCACTTTGGAGGTAGAAGAAAGCAATCACAGGGGGAAGACGAGGGAGGGACTCTGGTGAGAAAGCAACAGGGAGGAGAAAATGGGACCGAGATCAGTTATTGGGAGGAAACAAGACTGAAGCCCTGAGGGCCAGCAGAAAGAATGGAAACAGTCAACCCTGAAAGCTAGGAGGTAGAGAAACCCTCTAAATGTATCAGAGACCTGGGAAGTGAGAGACTCTCAGGACCCAAAGGGAGGAACCTTAAATGAAATACCCTACAGTGGGTAGAGGGAACTTGCAGAGTCCACTTCCAGTAGAAAGGCAGTAAATAAAGTGGAGGGATGGGGTTGCCATCTCACAGTCAAAAACTCTGACCCAGAATTGTTCCTGTCCAAAGGAACTGCAGAAACAAAAATGGAGAAGAGCCTGAGGGAAATGAGGTCCAGTGACAGGCCCAAATTGGGATCCAGCTCAAGGGGAAGCTCCAAGGCCTAACACTATTACTGATGTTATGATGAGATTACAAACAGGAGCCAAGCATGACTGCCCTCTGAAAGGCCCAACAAGACAGCTGAAAGAGTCAGATGCAGATACTTACACCCAACTAATGGATAGAAGCTTGTGACCCCTATGGTTGAATTAGGGAAAAGCTGGAAGAAGGTGAGAAAGAGGGCAGCCCCATGGAAAGACCAACAATTCAACTAACTTGGACCTCCGAGATCTCTCAGACACTGAGCCACCAACGAGGCAGCATACACCAGATGATATGAGGCCCCTGACACATATACAGTAGAAGACTGCCTGATCTGGCCTCAGTGAGAGAAGATGTACCTAAGCTCGAGAGACTTGAGGCCCCAGGGAGTCGAGAGGTCTGGTGAGGTGGAAGTGTGGGTGGGGACATCTTCTTGGAGATGGTGGGAAGAGGTATGAGATGAGGAACAGTCAGAGGGCAGACTGGGAGGGGAATGATATTTCCAAATGTATTTTATAAGCCAGAAATACAAATGTGTTGTGTGTGTGTGTGTGTGTGTGTGTGTGTGATCAGGCAAACACACAATAAAAATTTAAATTATAGACGAGTCTCCTAGATGAACATATATTCAGAATTTTCAATAAAATACTTGCAAACTAACTTCAAGAACACACAAAAACATCTTTCACAATTACTAAGCTAGATTCATCTTAGAGATGTAGGGATGTTTCAACAATATAAATAATTAAAATAATTTATCACATAATTAGAATTAAGACCAGAAAATTCACAAGATTATTCCAGTAGGTCCAAAAACGACTTTGGCAAAATCCAACACTCCATCATGATAAAAGTTCTAGAGAAATATGAATGTAGTGGAATTATCTTAGCATATTCAACACACTATGCAACAAACCTACAGCCAGCATCATGCTAACTACAGAAAATATCAAAGCATTTTCACTAATATCAGGAATAATATCAGGAATAATAATCCCACCGCTATTCAACACAATATTTGAAGTCTTCTCTACAATAATAAAAAAGAGGAGATAAAATGTATAGAAATAAGAAATAAAGACATCTAAATATGTTTAAAGAGAATATGATCTATACAGAAAAGATACCAAGAACTCCACCAAAAAGCTTCTACTATTGATAAATATTTTCAATAAATTGGCAAGATACAGAATTTAGCCTAAGTGACAATGAGACGCACATTTAAAGGAAGCCAAAGCATTCAATCCCATTCTCAACAGTATCAAAACAACATCTTGGAATAAGCCATAGAAATGAAGTGAATTATCTCTACAATGAAAACCTAACTCTTGATTAAGAAACTAAAGAAGAAACAAAAAAGATGTAGATCTTCATACTCATGACTTGCTAGGAATGATACTGTGAAAATGGTCATCCCACCAAAAGCAATCTACAGAGTCATTGTAATCCTGATCAAAATCTCAACCCAATTATTTAACATTAACTGAAAAAAATGTTCATATAATTTGCACATAATAAAGTAAGATTCCAGGTAGCCCAAATAATCCAGAACAAAATAACAATGTTGAAAGTGTTAACATTTCTGATCTCACTTATACTACAGAGCCATATATAGTAAAAATCCGTTCAGTTGATCAGTGAAGTAGAATTGGAGATTCCTAAATAAGCCAATATGCCTACAACAACCTGCTATCTGATAAAGGCTAAAATGATACACTGAAGGAAAGGCAGCATCTTAAATGGTGCTGGATGAACAGAAATACAGGAAAATGAAAATAATAGATACTTACCATATACTTTGCACAAAACTCAACTTCAGGTGGATCAATGACCACAACAACATAAGGCTTGATACTGTGAATGAATTAAAGAAAAAAGTAGAAAATATTCTTCAACCTATAAGGACAATTAAGGACTTTCTAGTATGCCTTGTAAAACAGCAGTTAAAATTTTAAAAACAAAATCAACATAAAGCTTCTGTATAGCAAAAGACACCATTGACTAAAGAATCACCATAGAAAGCATAAAGACAAAAGTCTACTTTTCTTCTGTATATCTCACAGAAAATTGTTCCCATATAAAAGACCTAAAAATATCAGACAAAATTGGAAAGAAAAATGATCAACCCAATTAAAACGTCTATATGGTACCAAGCATAGACTTCTCAAAAAGAAGAAATACAAATAGCTACAAAATATGTTTAAGTTATTCAATAGCTCAGTCATCAGAGAAATGCAAATTAAAGATACTTTGGGACTTCATCTTCCCATAGTTAGAAAAGCAAAGATCAACAAGACAAACAGCAAATGCTGGAATGAATGTGGCTGCATCCACTATAAAAAGTTATGTGGACTTTCCTTCAAATCTAAAAATGCAACTGCCATATGTTCCAGCCATATCACTCCTAGGAATATACACAAATGATTCTATCTTACTATAGAGCCACTTGTTCATCTATGTTCATTGCTGCCTTATGCCTAGTAGATGGACAAAATGGTAACAAGATATATATCTATCAACTATCTATAGTGAATAAATAATGAAAATATAATACATATGTACTATGACATTTTATTCAGCTATAGAGAAAAATAAAATATGCAGGTAAATGGATGGGCCTAGGAACAGTCATTATGTGTGTGGTGACCTAGACCCAGAAAAACAAGTAACATATGTTTTCTCTAATATGTGGATACTAGCTTTGAATCTTTAGATACTAATGTTTAAACTGAAGTATTCATAGAAACAAGAAAATAGTAAGGGTCCATGTGCAATTTCAAAGGTTGGGTGATAGAAAGCATGGGGTATGAAAGAAGAAAGGGGAATAATGGCTTAGAAAAGGTCAATCAAGCTGGACATAGGATGGAAAAGCAGAGGATATGAAGAGGAATCTGTAACACTATAAATTTTTGAAAAACTTATATGAATGTCTACTGTGGAACCTACAAGTGGGTCATGATAAACCATATTAACCCTACATGGGAGATAATAATGCATCACCCAGAGATCATGGGCTATATTTTTAAAAGCCCAGTTCTAAATGTAGATTATCTCCCTACAAGATTTGATACATGGATCCTATAGACCCCAAAAATCATTGATGTCTTGGTTACCCTCCAGTCTTGGTTGTAAGATACTACTTCTAGAGTCTCCACATAGTTAAGTCTAGGACATAGAAAATTCAAATGAGTGTTAACCCAGAAGCTTCATCTCTCTTGCCTTGCTTTTTATATTGCTGGAAGGTCCTAAGCATTCTCCATGGAGAGAAAAGGAATCTTCACCCTTCCTTAAACTATATATCCCGTGAAATACAGAAACTAATGGACTGGCAAGATGTTTTCACAGATGCAATAGTAGCATCAATGTTATAAGACTAACCAACTTCCTAAATGAATTTAAGGACAACTCCACAAGACAAAACTCACGGTTGATACTCTTAACGGAGCTAAGAATCCACACATGGGGAGGGGAATGGGGTTCATAAACCCTGGAGGAGAAACTAATGCTATCATTGTACTTAATGGACGTAGTGTAGCATTAAACTGCCAACTAAATACTTATACCCATTGATTAGCACAGCTCTCAACCCTCATCAGAGATCTTTCTTTTTAGAGTAGATTGTAATTAATACAGAGACTCACAACTCATCAGAGTACAGAGAATATAATAATGTTTTCATCCTAGGAGCATACCTAGTAGATCAATGGTTTCAACCTGTGGGCCACAACCCCTTTGGTAGTTGAATAAACTTTTTAAAGGGATTACCTAATACCATTGGAAAATATGGGTATTTACATTAAAATTTATAACAGTAGCAAAATCAAAGTTATAAAATAGCAACAGGAATAATTTTATAGTTCGGAGTCATCACAAAATGAAGAACTCTATTAACGGTTGCAGCATTAGAAGGTTGAGAACCCCTGTCTTAGATGTTTGAATACACAAATTTCTCTTACTATGTAGCTCCATACACTTTATCTTGATAAAATATGCATGTCTTCTCCAAGTTGTGTTTTCCCACAACCTCCAGTGGTCTTGAGAAGACCTTTAAGCATCAGCCTCCTAAGATCTTTCTAAATGAGTCAGCTCCTGTGAAAATAGATTAGAAATTATTTTATAGCCATCTTCTTCTAGAATTGAGTTGAGCATGACAGGAAGCTTCTCTTGGAGAAACTCCCACAGAAATAGTTGAATTCTGGGTGGGTTAAACAAGATGTGACAGGCCTTTATCATCGATTTGTTTGGCTCCTTGCAACAAAATCTCATCACTTAAGTTAGGACAAGAGAGGTTGAAGCTTCAGTGTCATCAGAAAGTTGTGCCCATGATAGAACCTTATTTCTCTGAGTGAGTGCTGAGCAAAAGATATGTCATCCTCAGTTCAGCTAATCCAAGACTTAATCCTCAGATCAATCACAGGGGAAGGAAGAGATAGTTTGAAGTCTTGCATTTATAGGACAAAAGCCTCTGACCTTAAACTGGGGACTAGGGGTCAGTTTACAGATACAGTCTGATGTGAATTTTCACTGAGCTAAGCAGAGACAGGTAGGGAGGGATCCTGGTTCAAATACCATACTTGCTAACCTTCCTTGTGAATGTATTAAGATTTCTTTATAGTTTTTGTTTTCATGACATTTTCTTCCTCTAGAATTTTTTTCCAAAACCTTAAGTGGTTTTCTTTATTATTTTTCATCAGCCTCACTGATGAAAGAAGATCAACAAAATTTCTAAAAATGCTAACATGCCAGAAGCCAGTCATCTGAGCACTTATTCTGAATAAGAAAATAGGAAAGGAAGACTGATCCAGGATAGCAGTTTTAATGTATTAAATCATCAAGGGCTAATTGTGTTTAAAGACACTGTTGATGAAACTGGTAGGAATCAGGCCATTCTGTACGCCTCAGGTTGAGGATAAATTTATATGACACTTTTGGAAGGCATGACTGAAAATATAAATTAAGAAAGCATTTACCCTTTTCCTACACTTCTATGCCTTGCCTTTAGCTGTATCTGCTTATATATCATTATCTCTAAGAACAAATATTGGAAATAATGGAATACATGAAGCTAAGTAGAGCATGAAGAAGCACTTTATACAGTAATATGAAAAGCACTCAAAAACATATTCAGTTTCAAAGACACATATGAACTTTTATAAGAAAAGAGGCGATGTGAAGGTATTATTTGATGTCTCTTTAGATATAAAGAAGAAACTCTAGAGAAATGAAAAAGAAATAAACAAAACAAAACTGATCAACCTAGGAGAAGAGATTTACCCTAGGACATATGGATAATTCTTTTTTGTGCATATGTTGTCATAGAGACTGAAGACAGAACCTTGATCTGTGCAAGTACTCTACCCTATGAATCCATGTGACATACCAAAGAGAGTATTGTGATAAGGACTCATATATCCCCAAACAAACGTGAAAATGGCCTCTTCCTACTTATGCACAACTACTTTTAACACTGGGAAATTCCCTATTGCCTCACAATATGTATTATGATTTTTTAAAATGTTACACTGAAAACATGGGCACTCAGTCTGTTTTCCCTACAGAGATGTGTTTCCTTAGAATACACAGATTATTGCTCTTAAGGAGGTCATGGAACCACTATACGCCAGTTGCCCTTCATAATCTTTTCAAATAACCAGACTCCACATAGTCACATTCTTCGTTATTTTCTTCTTCTATACACTTTACAGTTTTTCTCCCTTGAGCCCTGCAGGGACCTTTCTGTTCATCTCTCCACCTTGACAGTAGCACATCACCATAACCTCATCGTCAGTAACTACAAAGTAGCATGCTACTCCCAACACGATAGGAGCAATATCCATGTTGTTGATTGCTAGATATAAAATTTACTGTGAATATGACTCTATTATGGCAACTGTAATCATTTTGTACAGTCACTTCTTAATACTTTGGTTGGGACTACTTCTGAGAATATCTGTAATGTATACATTTATCTTAACTTGTGACTCTTGAGTTTCCCCTCCCATACACATCCAACTTCTTAAAAAGTACTTGTGACTTCACCACTGGGTTTAGGTATGTGATGCGAATGTGGGCTACCAGAGAACCCCATTTCTAAATCCACAATGGTAGGAATCATGAAAGGCATGTAACTCAGTCTAGGCCAATGTGAAGCCATCAGTTGACGATGTTGTTGGCATTATATACAAGGAAGATCTTATTTCTTGAAGATTATTAACCTTAATAAATGTAAATCATATCTTTCCAGTAGGCAACATTGCTCTCACACCAAAAGTGTCTGAATGAGAAACTAACAGTAAACTCAGTGTAAGGAAAATACTTTCAGTTTTTAAAGGCCCAAGTTTAAATATACTGACTATCCCATCCCTTGATTTTCCAAATTCTATGAAGAGAAAACATACCATTTCTATTTTATTATTTGCATTCCAGCCATTGTCTCCCCTCCTTCTCTTCCCTCCCACAGTTCCTTATCCTACTCCTCCTTCCCCTTGCCTCTGTGAGGGTGCCTCCCGACCAATGCTCCCCTACCTGGGGCCTCAAGTCTCTCAAAGTTTAGGCCTATCTTCTCCCACTCAGGCCAGACCAGGCAGTACTCTGCTATATGTGTGCCAGAGGATCATAGCACAGCCCCTATATGCTACTTGGTTGGTGGTTCAGTCTCTGGAGCTTCCTGGGGTCCAAGATATTTGAGACTGCTGGTTTTCCTATAGGGATGCTCTCCCCTTCAGCTTCTTCAATCCTTCCCCTAATTCAGCCATAGGGATTCCAGACTTCAGTCCAATGGTTGGCTGTAACTATTCACATCTGTCTGTGTCAGCTGCTGGTTTGGCCTCTCAGAGGACAGCAGAGCTAGTCTCCTGTCCATATGCACATCATAGCATCAGTAATAGTGTCAGACCTAGGTGCATCCTCTTGAGATGGATGTCAAGTTGGACCAGTCATTGAACTGCCTTTCCTCAGTTTCTTCTCCATTTTTGTCCCTGCAGTTCTTTTAGACAGGAAAAATTTGGGGTCAGGAATTTTGACCTGAATCCAAAATTTACTGTGGATTAGTAACTCTGTCCCTTCACTTGAGGCCCTGTCTATCTATTAGAGGTTGACTCTTCGAGTTCCCTCTCCCCATTGTTGAGCATTTTCACTAGGTCAATCCATTGAGTCCTGAGAATCTCTCACCTCCCAGTTCTTGGTACTTTCTAGAGGGTACCACTACCTCCCAACCCCCAGGCTATATATTTGCATTCATTTTGCTGGTCATCTGGGCATCAGTCCTACACCCTCCCATACCTGATCCTGTTCCCTTCTCACTCCCTCCTCTCTCCCATCTAGGTCCCTCTCTCCCTCAATTTCCCATCTAAGTAGAATTGAAGCATCCTTTCTTGGGCCTTTCTGCTTGTTACACTTCTTGTGGTCTGTGGGTTGTATCCTAGGTATTCTGTACTTTTTAGCTAATATCCACTTATCAGTGAATACAAACCATGCATGTTCTGTTGTGTCTGGGTTACCTCACTTAGGATGATATTTTATAGTTTCATCCATTTGCCTGCAAAATTCATGGTGTCTTCATTTTAATAGCTGAATAGTGTTCCATTGTGTAAATGAACCATATTTTCTGTATCCATTCTTCTGTTGAGGAACATCTGGGTTGTTCTCAGGTTCTGGCTATTAGAAATAAGGGTGCTATGAATGTCCTGGAATACTGTCCTTGATGGAACATCTTTTGGATATATGCCCAATAGTGGTATAGCTGAGTCTTCAGGTAGAACTATTTCCAATATTCTGAGAACTCTGCCAAATTGATTTCCAGAGTGGTTGCAACAGTTTACAATCCCACCATTGATGCAAGAATGTTCTTTCTCCACATTCTTGCAAGTGGGCCATTCTGATTGATGTAAGGAGGAATCTCAGGATCATTTTTATTTACGTTTCCCTGATGACTAAGAACCGTTTCTTTAAATGCTTCTCAGTCATTTGAGAATCTTCTTTTGTAAATTCTTTATTTAGATCTGCACCCCATTTTTAATTGGGTTATTTGATTTTTTGGAGGTTAACTTCTTGAGTTCTTTATATTTTGGATATTAGCCTTCTATTGGATGTAAATTAGTGAAGATTTATTCCCAATCTGTAGGTTGCCAATTTATTCTATTGATGGTGACTTTTCTTTTGCAAAAGCTGTTCAGTCTCATGAGGTTCCATTTATCAATTGCTGACCTTAGAGCCTGAGCCACTGGTGTTCTGTTCAGGAAATTTTCCCCTGTGCCAATGTGTTCCAGGCAATTTCCCACTTTCTTTTCTATTAGATTCTGTATATCTGGTTTTATGTTGAGGTCTTTGATCCACTTGAAGTTGAGCTTTGTGCAAGGTTATAAATATGGATCTATTTTCATTCTTCTACATACAAACAGCCAGTTAGACCAGCACCATTTATTGAGGAGGCTTTCTTTTTTCCACTGTATGTTTTTGGCTTCATTGTCCAAGATCAAGTGTCCATAGGTGTGTAGGTTTATATCTCGGTCTTTGATTCTATTCCATTGATCTACCTATCTATCTCTATACCAGTTTCATACACCCTTTTTCACTCTTGCTTTGTAATACAGCTAGAGGTCAGAGATAGTGATCCTCCAAGAAAATCTTTTATTGTTGAGAATTGATTTGCTATCCTAGATTTTTTTGGTTTTGTATATTAAATTGAAAACTGTTCTTTCCATATCTGTAAAGAAATGTTGGAGTTTTGATGGGGATTGTATTTAATCTGTAAATTGCTTTTGGTAAGATGGTCATTTTTTTACTATGTTAATCCTACCAAAACATGAACACGGGAGATTCCTATATATTTTGAGGTCTTCTTCAATTTGTTTTTTCTTCAGAGATTCAAAGTTTCTGTTATACAGATCTTTCATTGCTTGGTAAGAGTCACATCATGATATTTTATATTATTTGGGGCTATTCTAAAGGGTGTTTTTTCTCTAATATCTTTCACACCCTGCATTTCATTTGTGTAAAGGAACATTTTTGATTTGTTTGTGTTATTTTATATCCATCCACTTTGCTGAAGTTAATAGCTGTAGGAGTTCTCTAGCAGAAATTTTGGGGTTGCTTATGTATACCATCATATCATCTGCAAATAGATGTTCTTTGATGTCTTCCTTTGCAATTTGTATCTCCTTGATCTGTTTTGTTTACCAGTTGCTCTACCTAGAACTTCAAGTACTCTATTGAACAGACAGGGAGACAGCAGGCAACCTTGTCCCTGATTTTAGTGGGATTGCTCCTAGTTTCTCTCCATTTAATTTAATGTTGGTTGCTGTTTTGCTACATATTGCTTTTATTATATTTAGGTATATGCCATGAATTCCTGATCTATCCAAAACTTTTTGCATAAAGGGGTATTGTATTTTTGTCAAAGGCTATTTCAGCAGCTAATGAGAAGGTCATGTGATTTTTTTCCCTTGAGTTTGTTTATATAGTGTATTACATTGATAGATTTTTCATATATTGAACCATCCCTGAATTCCTGGGATGAAGCCTACTTGATTGTGGTGAATGTGTTCTGGGATTCAGTTTGTGATGATTTTATTTTGTATTTTTACATCGATATTCATAAGTGAAATTGGACTGAATTTCTCTTTCTTTGTTGGGTTTTTGTGTGGTTTAGGTATCAGAGTAACTGTGGCTTCATAGGATGAATTATGTAGTATTACTTCTGTTTCTATATTGTGGAATAGTATTGGTATTAACTCTTCTTCGAAGGTTTATTAGAATTCTAAACTAAAACCATCTGGCCCTAGGCTTTATTTGATTGGGAGGATTTTAATGACTATTTCTGTTTCCTTATGCATTATGGAACTATCTAGATAGTTTGCCTGATCTTGATTTAACTTTGGTAAGTGGTATCTGTCTAGAAAATCATCCTTTCCAAATCTAGTTTTTTCAATTTTATTGAGTATAGGCTTTTGTAGTAGAATCTGATGATTTTTTAATATCCTCAGTTTCTGTTGTTATGTCTTCCTTTTCATTTCTGATTTTGTTTATTTGGATACCATCGTTGTGCCCTTTAGTTAGTTTGGCCTAGGGTTTATTTATCTTATTGGTTTTCTCAGAGAACCAGCTATTGGCTTTGCTGATTCTTTATATCATTCTCTTTGTTTCTAACTGGTTTCTAATTGGATGATTTCACAGACCTGATTGCTGAATTCTACTCATCTTGGGTGTGTTTGCTACTTTCTGTTCTAGAGCTTTCATGAATGATGTTAAGTTGCTTATATGTGATCTCTCCAAGTTCTTTATGAAGGCACTTAGTGGTATGAATTTTCATCTTAAAATTGCTTTCACTATGTTTCGGTATGGGCCTTGAATTCCTGATCTTTTCAAGACTTTTACCATGAAGGGATGTTGAATTTCGTCAAATGCTTTCTCAGCATCGAGTGAGATGATCATGTGGTTTTTTTTTTTGTTTTGTTTTGTTTTTTTTTTTGTTGTTTTTTTGATTTGAGTTTGTTTATATAGTGGATTACATTGATGGATTTCTGAATATTGAACCATCCCTGCATTCCTGGGATAAAGCCCACTTGATCATGATGGATGATTGTTTTGATGTGTTCTTGGATTTGGTTTGGTAGAATTTTATTGAGTATTTTTGCATCATTCATAAGAGAGATTGGTCTGAAGTTCTCTTTCTTTGTTGGGTCTTTGTGAGGTTTAGGTATGAGTGTGATTGTAGCTTCATAGAATGAATTGGGTAGTGTTCCTTCTGTTTCTATTTTGTGGAATAGTCTGAAGAGAATAGGTATTAGGTCTTCCTTGAAGGTCTGATAGAATTCTGCACTAAAACCATCTGGGCCTGGGCTTTTTTGGGTGGGGAGACTTTTAATGACTGCTGCTATTTCTTTAGGGGTTATGGGACAGTTTAGATGGTTTATTTGCTCCTCATTTAACTTTGGTACTTGGTATCTATCTAGAAAATTGTCCATTTCATCCAGATTTTCCAGTTTTGTTGAGTATAGGCCTTTGTAGTAGGATCTGATGATTTTTTGAATTTCTTCAGTATCTGTTGTTAGGTCTCCCTTTTCAGATCTGATTTTATTAATTTGGATACTGTCTCTGTGCCCTCTGGTTAATCTGGCTAAGGGTTTATCTATGTTGTTGATTTTCTCAAAGAACCAACTCTTGGTTTTGTTGATATTTTGTATAGTTCTTTCTATTTCTACTCGGTTGATTTCAGCCCTGAGTTGGATTATTTCCTTACACCTACTCCTCTTGGGTGTATTTGCTTCTTTTTGTTCTAGAGCTTTCAGGTGTGCTGTCAAGTTGTTAATGTGTGCTCTCTCCAATTTCTTTTTGTAGGCACTTGAAAGATCAGGAATTCAAGGCCCTTACCTAAACATAGTAAAAGCAATATACAGCAAACCAGTAGACAACATCAAACTAAATGGAGAGAAACTTGAAGCAATCCCACTAAGATCAGGGACTAGACAAGGTTGCCCACTCTCTCCCTTCCTATTCAATATAGTACTGGAAGTCCTACCCAGAGCAATTAGACAACAAAAAGAAGTCAAAGGAATACAAATAGGAAAGGAAGAAGTCAAAATATCACTATTTGCAGATGATATGATAGTATACTTAACTGACCCCAGAACTTCCACCAGAGAACTCCTAAACCTGTTAAACAACTTCAGCAAGGTGGCAGGTTATAAAATCAACTCAAACAAATCAGTAGCCTTCCTCTACATGAAAGATAAACAGGCTGAAAAAGAAATTAGGGAAATGACACCCTTCACAATAGTCACAAATAATATAAAATACCTCGGGGTGAATCTAACCAAGCAAGTGAAAGATCTGTATGACAAGAACTTCAAGTCTCTGAAGAAAGAAATTGAAGAAGATCTCAGGAAATGGAAAGATCTCCCATGCTCATGGATTGGCAGGATTAATATAGTAAAAATGGCATCTTGCCAAAAGCAATCTACAGATTCAATGCAATCCCCATTAAAATACCAACTCAATTCTTTACAGAACTAGAAAAGAGACATTCTCAAATTTATTTGGAATAACAAAAAACCCAGGATAGCGAAAAACCATTCTCAACAATAAAAGAACTTCTGGAAGAATCACCATCCCTGACTTCAAGCTGTAATACAGAGCAATAGTGATAAAAACTGCCTGGTATTGGTACAGAGACAGACAGGAAGATCAATGGAATAGAGTGAAGACCCAGAAATGAACCCACACACCTATGGTCATTTGATCTTTGACAAAGGAGCTAAAACCATCCAATGGAACAAGGACAGCATTTTCAACAAATGGTGCTGGCTCAACTGGAGGACAACATGCAGAAGAATGCAAATTGATCCATTCTTATCTCCTTGTACAAAGCTCAAGTCCAAATGGATAAAGGACCTTCACATAAAACCAGACACACTGAAACTAATAGAAGAGAAGGTGGGGAAGACCCTCGAATACCTAGGCACAGGGGAAAAGTTCCTAAACAGAACACCAATGGCTTATGCTCTAAGATCAAGAATTGACAAATGGGACTTCATAAAATTTCAAAGTTTCTGTAAGGCAAAGGACACTGTCAATAGGACAAAACGGCAACCAACAGATGGGAAAAGATCTTTACCAGTCCCACATCCTATAGAGAACTAATATCCAATATATACAAAGAACTCAAGAAATTAGACTTTAGACAACCAAATAACCCTATTAAAAATGGGGTACAGAGCTAAACAAAGAATTCTCAACTGAGGAAATGAATGGCTGAGAAGCACCTAAAGAAATGTTTCAGCATCCTTAGTCATCAGGGAAATGCAAATCAAAACAACCCTGAGATTCTACCTCACACCAGTCAGAAAGCTAAGATCAAAAACTCAGGTGATAGTAGATGCTGGTGAGGATGTGGAGAAAGAGGAACACTCTCTATTGTTGGTGGGATTGCAAGATGGTGCAACCACTATGGAAAACAGTCTGGTGGTTCCTCAGAAAATTGGACATAGCATTACCTGAGGACCCAGCTATACCACTCCTGGGCATATACCAGAAGATGCTCCAACATATATCAAGGACATATGCTCCACTATGTTGTAGCAGCTTTATTTATAATAGCCAGAAACTGGAAAAAGAGCCCAGATGCCTTCAACAGAGGAATGGATACAAAAAATATGGTACATTTACACAATGGAATATTACTCAGCTATTAAAAACAATGAATTCGATAAATTCTTATGTAAATGGATGGAACTAGAAAATATATCCTGAGTGAAGTAAACCCAATCACAAAAGAACATAATAGTATTCACTCACTGATTATTGGATTTTAGCCCAGAAGCTTGAAATACCCAAGATTCAACTCACAGACCACATAAAGCTCATGAAGAATGACAACCAAGTGTGGGGGGGGGGGCTTCAGTCCTTCTTAGAAAGAGTAACAAAATACTCAAGGGAGCAAATATGGAGACAAGTCCAGGACAGAAACTGAAGGAGGGGCTGTCTGCAGACCATTCCACCTGGGTATCCATCCATGTGCAGTCACCAAAGGTAGACTTGATGTGGATGTCAGGAAGTACATGCTGACAGGAGCTGATAAGCTGTCTCCTTAGAGGTCTGCAAGAGTCTGACATATTCAGAGGCAGATGCTCACAGCTAACCATTAAACTGATCATGGGGTCCCAATAGAGAAAAAGAGTAAAGGATGAGTGAGGGATTCGACACCATGAGGAAAAGCAACAATACCAACCAACCAGAGCCCCCAGGGTCTAAACCACAGCCTGGGAGCGCTTAAGGAGGGACCCATGGCCCCAGCTATATATGCAAAGGGAGCTATATATAAGTGGGAGAAGAGATCCTTGGTCCCATGAAGTCTGGATGGGGGGGGGCATTCGAGGGTGGGGAGGTGAGGTACGGGAGGGGGTGAGTGGGGTAACCATCATAGAGGCAAGAGGAGGGGGGGAGGGATAGGGAGTTCCTGGAAGGGAGGGGGAAAATGGGGTAAGGGGAAAATATCTGAAATTAAAATAAAATTTCCAATAAAAAAATAGTTTTAAAAAAATTCTGCTTTCATTGTGTCACATAAGTTTGAGTATTTTTGTATTCTTTTTCATTAAATTCTTTAAAGTTTTCATTTCTTTCTTTATTTCTTGCCTGGCCAAGTTATCATTAAGCAGAGAGTTGTTCGGGCTTTCTGTTATTTGTTATTGTTTTGATGTCCAGCTTTAATCCATAGTGATCTGTTAGAATGCGTGGGATTATTTCAATCTTCTTGTATTGTTGAGTCTTGCTGTGTCCAATTGGTACATTTTGGGGAAGGTTCCATGAAATGATGAGAGGGTATATTATCTTGTTTTGGGGTGAAATGTCCTATAGATATCTGTTAAAAACCATTTGGTTGATACCTTCGTTAGTTTCACTGTGTCTCTGTTTAATTTCTGTTTCAATGACCTATGCATTGGTAGAGTAGGGTGTTGAAGTTCCCACTATTATTGTGTGAGGTTCAGTGTGTCTTTTGAACTTTAGTAAAGTTTCGTTTACTAATGTGGATGCTCTTGCATTTGGGGTATCGATATTTATAATTGAGACTTCCTCTTTGTGGATTTTTTCTTTATGAATATGAAGTGGGCTTCCCCATCTCATTTGATAACTTTTGATTAAATTCTCTTTTGTTGGATATTAGAATGACAAGTCCTATTTGTTTCTTGGGACCATTTACTTGGATTTTTTTTCTGGCCCTTTACTCTGAAGTAGTATCTGTCTTTTGTCATTGAGTTGTATTTCTTTTATGCAGAAAAATTCTGGATCCTGTTTGTGTATTCAGTCTGGTATCCTGTGTCTTTTTATTCGGGAACTGAGTCCATTGATGTTGAGAGATATTAAAGACAGATGTTTGTTCATTCCTGTTACATTTGTTGCTGGAGATGATATTATGTGTGTGTTTTATGTGATTGCCTTCTGTTGTATTTGTTGTGAGATGTTTAATTTCTTATATTTTCTTGAATGTAGTTACACTTCTTTTGTTGGAGTTTTCCTTCTAGTATCTTCTGTAGGACTAGATTAATAGAAAAATACCCATTAAATTTGGTTTCCCCACCTATCATGATTATGAATGTTTCTGGGTATAGTAACCTGGGCTAGCATTTGAGTTCTCTTAAGGTCTGGCTGATATCTGTCCAGGATCTTCTGGATTTTAGAGTCTGTTGAGAATTCTGGTATAATTCTGATTTGTCTGCCTTTATATTACTTGACATTTATCCTTAATGCTTTTAATATTCTTCTTGCTTAATTTTTTTTGCTCTGTGTATTTACTGTTTGATTATTATGTGATGAGAGGAATTTCTTTGCTCATCCAATCTATTTTATGTTTGTAAGCTTCTTGTACATATGTGCCCATCGCTTTCTTTGTGTAGAGAAGTTTCTTGATTTTGTTGAAGATCATTTCTGGCCCTTTGAGCTGGGAATCTTTACCATCTCTCTATTCCTATTATTCTTACCTGTGGTCTTTTCATTGTATCCTGGATATTTTGGGTTACAAGTGTTTCATATTTTGTATTTTCTTTAACCAATGTGTCAGTGTTTTCTGTGATATCTTCTGCATCTGAGATTCTTTCTCTCTCTCTTGTATTCTGTTGGTGATGCTTGCTTCTGTATGTCCTGATTTAATTCTTAAGTTTTCCATCTCCAGGGTTGTCTCCGTTTGTGTTTTCTTTATTTTTTCTATTTTTGTTTTTAGGTCTCAGACTGTTTTGTTCAATTACTTCACCTGCCTGATTCTATTTTTCTGTATTTCTGTAAAGGATTTATTTGTTTTCTGTTTAAGGACTTCTACATGTTTGCCTGTGTTCTCCTGTATTCTTTAAGGAAGTTATTTATATCCTCCTTAAAGGCCTCTAACATCTTCATGAAATGGGATCAGGTCAGAATCTTGCTTTTCAACATGTTGGGTATCCAGGATTGCTGTTGTGGGAGAATTGGGTTCTGATGATGCCAAATTCCATTGGGTTCTGTCGATTGTGTTCTTGTGCTTGTCTCTTGCCATCTGATTATTTCTACTGTTAACTGGCCTAGGTGCCTCTGAGTGGAACTGGCCTCCTTGGAGGCAAGTAGACTCTGTGACATGGTTAGAGTCAGTTTCTTCAGAGGCACTCAGTGCTGTCCTGGTTCAGGGTTAGGTGGTTCCTTTGTTTCTGGTTAGATCAAGCCTCCTGGGTTTCTGGTTGGGGTAGACCTCTTGTGTTCCTGGCCATGGTGAACCTCCTGGGGGTCAGGCAGTATCTGGGCTCCCAGGACAGGATTGGCCTCAGTTGTAGATGGAGGTGCAAACTAGAAGGTCTGTGCCCCTGGTTAATGAAGACCTCTTGTGTAGGTGGTTATTGAAGACCTCCTGGGAGACAGACAGACTGTGTCCCTGGTTACTGTAGACCTCCTGGGAGGCAGCAGGCTGTAGGGTCTGGAAGTGTATCTGCCTACTAATGTGGCCCGGGTTAAGAAGCAGACTGGAAACACCATTCCTCTTTTGATCATATTTTAGGCTTATCTTTAGAATTCTCAGAAAGGAAGAGATTTTAAATTATGAAACGGTGGAAATTTTCTTAGTTCCATTGTTATTCTATGTCAATGATGCAGTTTATGATACCTGATTAGTCTCCATTAAAATGCCAAGACGGCAGATACATAGTATGGGATATTCCAACATTCTGGAGCATTTAGGGATTTTCAACAAAACAGAACACTTGAAAAAAATGCAGATTGGGTATAGCAATCTCTACAATTCGTACAAGTCACAGTGGTAGCTCTATACCTCCACTGTCTACATGGTGGTCAGTAAAACCAGTCCCAATTTTCAAATAAGAAATCAAATTTCTAAAGTTATTCTTTATCCAAACATACAGATAAACATGGATCTAGTAAAAACACAGGCACCCCAGTTTACTCCTTATGAGTCTTTTCAGCATGTTTGCTTTGAGAAGGATAAACAAGATTCGACAGGTAAGTTGAAAACAATAAATTGTTACTTCCTGTTTTTCTAGTTTCAGAAATCATGTGATCTCCTTTTCACAGATGTGGCTCTTTAAATCTTTTTGGTCTCCTTTTCTTCTACCAATTCTGGTCCAAAAATCTTGATAGCCATGTTGTAAATATAAAGACATTGAATTTGCTTAGAAATTTAGAAAATAATTTACAGTAGATAATGTTCATAAATTTTTAAAGAGAAAAATCACTTTTGCTCATGACGGGGAAAAATGAGCAACACTTATAAGCCTGGGAACCTTATAAGATGACGTCATTTGCACAACACAAAAAGACTGTAAGCTCAATAGTGGATGAAAATGACATAAATATCCAAGAAATATAAGATTCAGTCCTGTATCAATATAAACAAAAAATGGCTAAGTGGGTAACATTTATTTATCAAAGTTCTGAATATGAAACCACACAAAATAAACCTCACATTGTAAGAGGGGAGTGCTCTTCTTTGAACATTAGGTGGCTAAAAATAGATTAGAGGAGTGTTTAGAACAAAAGCAAGAATGAGATCCAGGACTATCTCTATAGGCCTTATCCTTACCTTCCAGGGATAGACTTACTACAGATCCATGGAATGCTAGATACAAGAGCCCTGAACATTGCTGTTCCCAAGTACAGAAGCCTTGTCTACTAGGATTCTCTGAAAATGGCTACTGTGGAATGAGTACTTTCAAGTGTTGCTCTCTTAATGAAGCAAGGGTTGGACGTCAGACTGCTCTATTCTAAGTTAGTCCATACTGTCTGAAAACAAAAGTTTTCACCTGTTGTTTCTGGATAGATCATCTTATTATCAGCTTCCTGATAATGGAAGATGACTCTACACCTGGTTGGACACATGGAAGGAGGAGAATTTAATCATAATTAATTTGTCAGAATAAATGTAGAGAGAGGCACATGAGCATATAAAAATTATATTAGGAAACCCAGGCTTAAACACTTACAAGCATAACAGACAGAGGAAAGGATGTTTTCTCCCTCAACTGGACTCTGTAAAGAGGTCAATACCTAACAATGAAATGGTGACTGTCCTACCCACCTATCATTTGACTGTCTGGTTGTATGTTGAAGGACCAACAATCTGAGCTCTCCTATTTGTCCTTTCTATTGTTTCAACCTACTTGAATCACCATCTGCCCATCCTCCTGTTTTCCCATCTGGATCTGATGTCTTTCACCTGTTCATTTGTCTGGACCTGGTCCTGCCCTTGATTCCTGCAGCTGCACTCAATCCTACAGTTAGTTCAACTTCACATAGTAGCCTACAACAGCTGCTGCCATGACTCTCCAGAGACCTTCACCTGGTTTCTTATAGCCCTCTCCACCCCCAGACTCCTTTGGATTTTTTCCCCTTCAACTCCCCCAACCCTCACTCCAGGCCTCAAGGATTCTCATTGTCTCTTTAACCTTTGATAACCTAACTGTGTGATATATGTAATCTGAGAGTTCATATTAGGAATAAATATTGGAATAAAATACCTTGTACTTTCCTCAGGGATATAAAGAAAAGCAGACAATGGTGGCAAATTCCTGACAATGAAACATACCTTGATAATATGTCTGTCGATAAATTCAAATGTTTTGAAAAGGAAAAAGGTGAACATATTTCTGACATATCCCACTTATGACATATAGTTGTCCAAGACTGTTACGGAGAAAGAGTGTCTAAGTTACATGAAACTTTCTCACTGAAAGTAAAATAGAAGATAAACTTGGATTCTATGATTAAATTAAGGACACACAACAAACGAGATAAATCTATCATATAAGAACAGGAATGCTCTTAAAAGGTTCCTGGCACCTTTTGCATTTACACATGTCTACAATATACATTAGAGAAATACAAAGATGTATAATTTGAAGTGTATTAGGAAAGATTCTATTGATGAGCGATCGTGGCAGAGCTTAAAGACAATGATTTTGTGAATTATCATACTGACCATAGATCAGACAGCAAAGTCATGCTTCCCATTATCCTAACCTCTTACAAAAGGCTCAGACACCCCTTAGTTCTCTACACATTGCTTACCAGTAGTAATGAATGGTGGGTTTATTGCATTAACTTTTTATGGGAAGACATAAGCATATTTAACCCAGGTAGGAGCACATGAAAGCTCAATATAACAATTAACCTGAAAATCTGGGTTGGTAAACCAGTTATTTTACTGGAGTTACATATAGAAACAGGTAAAGGGTTACTTCTCGGAGTGTGGGTAGCACCAACACAGCTGTATTACCACAGAGTCACAGCCTTCACAGAGTGGAGCTTCATAGGAGATGCATCACGGAATCTCACATTCCTTTAACATGCATTTCCTAAACACCTAGTATTTCTCAAGATCTCTTGACACTGGGACTGGAGACAGAAAGGAGTAATGTCTGGAATCTTTGGTGAAGGTACTAGGACCCTATTCTCACTCTTTCAAATAAAGAATGTTAGCAACCTCTGTTACCATTACCATAAATTTATCACTGTATTGTTCTGCTCAGTTGGTTACCATAGCTACAGATCCAAGGTAATCTCTACCCCAATATGATGATGGGGCAATACTGCACCTGGAGGGAGAAAACCAGACTGCATCATTCTACTTCTTCCTCTACTTGGCACTTTCTTTTACCCCTCTGTCTATTGCAATGTTCCCTGAGACTTGGAAGGGGTAATATGTGCAAAGTTGCTTTCTGAGCATTATGGATGCCATGCTGAGACAAAGAAGTATATGGAAAAGTTTAGCAGCCTATGACTCCACTTGGCTTTGGCTAGACTAACTCCTCTCTTTTAACACTTGATAGCCTAGGACCCTTACCTGCAATATAATATGCCCATATACCCCGCTCTGAACTATGTACCTAGCATAGTATCCTGTTAGCAACTTAAGACTCCGACCTGCATTAACTACACTAACACTTCTTCTGAACAAAGAAATATTTCTTCTACCCTTAATGGGCACCAGAGTTAAATGGATTATATCCCATTGTATTCTACTTATGTCAGGGAACAAATCTATGGTCTGGCCTGGATTGATTTGGGGTGCATGTTTAAGAGCAAATTCTGACCTTAATGTAAACTTTAAGGTAAAACACATATTTACCATCTTATGCTTATACATAAATAGGTAAAAAACTACTAAAATCAGATGCATGTATAGCATAAAGGGAATTATAAAACTTACAGTCAATCTAGCTTTAAAGCCACCCATGCAATGGGTGAAACTTAGCACTCCCATACCTCCTTTTCTTGACTCCATAAACAGAGCTCCAAACAGGGCACATACTCCATCATACTTGACAGTGTATCTGACATGGACTATTAATTGGATTTGAATACAATTATCTTGTTACTTTGTAAATCCATATGAGATTTTATTTCCATTACATGAGCACTTGATACTTGGTATCTTAAAAACAAACAAACAAACAGCCCAGACCCCAACCTGTCAGGTCTAAAGGATACTCCATTTCACCAAACTCCAAAAGAAAGGACAAATGGCTATATGTGGAGGCCATTAGTATACCAAAGGACATGCTGGCTCCCAGGTTCCTTCAGTATCACAAGTGCCTGTCATATTTCAAAGTTTATGTTAACATCCTAGCTCTTTCCCCATCCTCCTCTAGCCTCAACTCCCCAGCTTATGGGCTTCCCTACCGTCAGATACTCATACTCTTATAACCTTGATATTTTGGCTAGGCTCTCTCTCTCTCTCTCTCTCTCTCTCTCCCCTCCCCTCTCATCTCTCTCTCTGTCTTCTGTTTGTGTCTTTCTCCTCCTCTTCTCTCTGCTCTCCTGTGATCACCCTCTCTCTATGCTCCTTCCTTTTCTGCTCCCCTCATGGACAAATCCAGTCTGTTGTCCATGTTCACTCTACTATCTTTAGACTCTACTCTGAACTCTTCCAGGTGACTCTGGCTGTCATTGTACCAAATTTATGCTACTCAATTGATCCCTGATCCCAGGTAGCTGTATTCATCATTACCACCCCAAAGTTTTGTGTTCCCAAATGAAAGACACACACACACACACACACACACACACACACACAAGAGAGAGAGAGAGAGAGAGAGAGAGGAGGAGAGGAGAGAGAGTCTTTATATTTTAATATGCCTAAAGCAACTCAATGGCTGGGTCATGTCCTAACCTCCAAGTTGCTAATCAACCACTCTCTGATATTCCCAAGTTATTATTTACTAAAATCTATATTCCATCTTGGATGATGCAGATCCAGATGCAGCCCTCTCAGGCTGTGCTCCCCAACACCTATATGAAAGCTAGTCTCTCTGTCTTCTACACTCTCAGGCATGGTGTCACTCCACCTTCCAAAACATGATGGCTCTTGCTTCCTTCCTCTTCCCTTTGTCCCTTGTCTGAGAATCCTAAAAGTCATGCCTCCATCTCTCTGCCTAGTAATTGGCTGCCAACAACTTTATTTACCAATCAAAACCAACTGGAGGTAACATAATAAAAACAACATTAGAACAAACCCACTATATCTGATTGTTCTCTCTTTTATATCTATAATAAAAAGCTAACTATTAATTATACTACGGAGTGGTCATATTGTCAGTTTATACACAGCCCTCATAACAATACCACTTCAGTCTTCATTCTTCTTGGCAATTGGACTTATTCTGAATCTCTCCATCTGTAGCCACAGCCACTGTAAGAAAACCTTTTCCACAATCAGTGCCAAAGTGCATGGGCACAAGCACAAATATATTTATCAATAAATTTGACAATCATATCATATCCTTTAAAGAAATCTAGCACTTTCTTCCCCAACAGACTTCTGTTCTGGTTAACTGAACTAGAAATGAATCCCCCAATGAACTAGTCTTAGATACCATCAGAAAGTCATTGGTTACAGCCATAACAGATTATTACTATTGCACAAGTAGGTATATATTGACTGGAATTTTCCTAGTATAGTACAGAGGGTTCACAACAGAGTGAAACGTGGAGATTATTCTCTGTCGAAACCTGTAAGACACATCTTCTGACATCATGAAAAACTACCAACAGGGTTGAAGCTTCCAATTCAATTGAGCTTTACTTCTCAGTGTTTATTTAACTAATGAGTTCAGTGTCTCTAGCAATAGATTCTTACCATTCAGGTTCTGACAGTAGAGCCAAAAGCATTGGATGGTCTAGATGACCAACAACTCATAGGGAGACAGTTACTCTCCACACTGGGATATTCATTCGAAAATCTTGCCTTTCCTTACCTATTTAAGACATTTCATTTTAAATCCCCTAGCTTCTATTTTACCAGTGTAAGACACTTGAAAGTTAGTGCTTACTTTAGTTTGCTTTTTCTTGCTATAGGAAAATCATGTCCAAAATCAAATTGAAGAAAAAGAGGGTCTATTTGGCTAACAGATCACTGCCCTTCCTAAAGGGAAGCCAAAATAGAAACTCAGAACATGAAGCTGGAGGCAGTAACTGGAGCAGAAACCATGAAGGAGTGCCACATTCTGCCTTATTCCTCATTCTGCTCAGCAAGTTTCCTTAAACAACCCAGGAATGCTGCCCAAGAATATTTGCCCAGAATGAGCAAGGCAATTCTCCATCAATTAACAATCAAGAAAATGCCTGCAAAACATGTCCATATGCCAATATTATGGAGGCAACTGTCAATTAAGGATTTCTCTTCCCCAGAGTGGCAGACTGAAAACCCATAGTTGTCACAGCTCTATATATCATGCATGTAGTGACATATTTTTGGTAGAAGGTTGGAAGGAACTTTGAAGATTTGGTGCTGTCCATTCTAATCAAGTGAAAATCATACTCCAGAATTAGGAGCTAAAGAGATGAAAAGAAAAAGTCTTAGCAATGTCTAATACAGCATGAAACACCCTGCTACTTGGATCATTTTCTCAAAAGAGTGGATTTGGGTACAGCATCAGAGATGAGAGGCACTACTTCGTTTTTAGCTTTATATAATCTCTAATCATTTTCCATGACACATTTTTTTTCCTTATCCTGAGACACTGCCATGGGGGTGCCCTGAACATCTCCACCACTGATAGGTGCAGTGAGGCTGTTTTCTTGGCCTCACTTGGTCTGCTCTACCTGCCACACAGGCTAACTATTGTATCCTGTGGGCTCTAATCCTGCAAGAAAATTGTAGTCACTACCCTGCATCTTCCTCAGATATTATTGGCATTTGAAGGCATCCCTGACTGACAAAATAATCTCTACACTCAGTATGCTTTAAAGAAAGAGAGTCTATCCCTCCATTTTATCTAAAGTAGTAACTTCCCATTCATAGTGTTCTAGAATTAATATTAAAATGCCTTCACAGTGAAAATCACTCTGTTCTTTGATCTAGCTCACTTCCAGCTCTAACTAACGCTCAAGGAAGATGCAGGCATGAATAGAAGATTTTGTGAACTTATAGACAGTTTAGGCTTGTGTATTCCCCTACACACTGATATCCTTAAATCTCTTTCAGGTCACAGTCCCCAAATTTTTTGAACAATTATTTAAAAGACAAGAGACTAATATCCGCTTGTCAGTGAGTGCGTACCATGTGTATTCTTTTGTGATTGGGTCATCTCACTCAGGATGATATTTTCTAGCTCCATCCATTTGCCTAAGAATTTCATGAGCTCATTATTTTTAATAGCTGAGTAGTACTCCATTGTGTAAATGTACCACATTTTCTGTATCCATTCTTCTGTTGAAGGACCCAATCACAAAAGAACACACGATACTAGGATAAGGGAATGAAAAAAAAATACTAGCAATGCAAACGCATAAACCCTCATGGATCACTCAAAAGAGTGGATGGAAGATCAGAATGTGAAGGTGCTTTTTCGTTTTTAGTAATAGAGTATCTAAACATTCCAATAGAGCACATTCTAAACCTATCCTGAGATACATGACATGGGGGTGTCCTCTGAAGCACTACCACCACTCAGACAGGATACAGACTCAGAGCCAACTTGGATGACTTGGATCTCTTATGAAGATAGGGAGGATTGTGGCCTTAGGACTAGATCCTGCACAGAAATCAACAGTAGTCAACAAACCTGAACCTTACCTCAGATATGATTCGCCCAACTTGAGGCATCCCTGTCTACAAAATCTTACCTCATGAGCTGACCTAGGCTCCCTCCATTTTTTAAATGTGCAGCTTCATTTCATAGTGTCTCAAATTGACCTATAAAAATGCACCTTAAGTGAAATAAGGTCTTCTCTGGTGCTTTGGACTCATAGAGCACTTCCAGCTCTAACAGTCAAGGAGGGAGTACCAGGAGAAAGAAGATTTGTGAACTAGGAATTTGGGAGGCGTGTATTGACAATGGTTTTAAATTTTAGCAAAAGTCAAAATTTTTTAAGAAAAAATATTAAAAGACAAGAGACTGTAAGTCTGGTCACTTGGGAAGATGGATATTTATACAGTCAAGGTTTACTAAATAATTTCTTAAAACACATCAGTGTTGTTCTTTTCAAATAGTTATTAGTCAGATTCAGCTTGCCCACCTCATAGAAATATAGGGGTTTTTTTTCTAATAAAGCACAAGCGACTTAATGGTAGAGCAGTACTTAATGGTGGTTGTGACCCTGTTACCTACTTGAGTTGCCCATAAGGTATGTTCTTTGATATGGGTAGGGGCTTAACCAGTCTTAAGTCAGCATCTTCTTATTTTGTTATGGGAATGGAACTTAACTGGAGGTCTGTCTTGGTGAACATTAGCAGCCTAACACCTAAGTTTCCCTGAACTGTAATGGAGTTTGTTAGCATAGTAGTTATCTTTGGGGACTTTTGGAGGCAATATTCTCTTAGCTAAATTCTACTTGCATAGCTTAATGTCTCTAAGCAAATCTATTAGTAAGGCCTTTATAGCATAAATTTGATTTCATATAGATTACCACATTTGTGTCTTTCCACAATGGATGAAATCTCTTTTTTTTTTAATTTATTTAATTATTTAAGTCACATCATAATTTACTTATTCACACAGGGGTTATAAACACAAAAAGGCAGGATGTGGGGAAGGGAATGACACCGGAGCATAGTGTTCAGGGGAGTATAGATACCATTCAGAACAGGGTATCAGCTGGGTGAAGGTTCAGGGGACAGGTCACTATGACTCTGCCTATGATTCACTTGTCCTTATCTAAGTTGGTATGTCTGTGGAGGCTGCCTATTTACAAGAACTATGACTACTCAAGCTGGTAAATTTCCACAGAAACTGTCTGTTTACAATAGCTTATAGCCTTCTGTTTCAGTGTTTTTCCACAGAGACCCAAGACTTTGTATTAGCATTATGTATGTCAGGCCTATTGCTGATTTTAGGCCTATGGCTGATTTTAGGCCTTCAGTGTATACTCAGGGCTGCCCCTGACATCCCTCCCTTTGATGTCAAAAGTATCCCCTCTCCAGGAAAAAGACATCGGATGGGGATGGCCCTCATGCCTCACTGGACAACGACAGGAGGACCGGAGCCATTACAAGGTCCCCTTCAATTATTGGAGGTCAGGCCTCTATCCCTGCCTTTGCAAGATTAGAATCACCAAGGCCTTCTATACTTGAAATCTCTTAATAAAAATAAATTTACAAACTACAGCTGTTGAGTTGACAGCAATGTTCTAAGTAATCTTGAGTATCTTAATAACTAGCTAAGGCAAACAGAAAGCATGGGTTCATTTAATCTAATCTTAATTGTTAATATTACCTCTCAGATCACCCATAATCACACATAATCAAATGTATACACATGCATGCACACACACACACACACAAACACAAAACACACACACGCACAGTTAAAGAGGCACAAGCAGAGTTCAAGGAATTCTAAAATGCCGAGAGACAGAAGCTCGATACTGACAGCAATGTAAGAAGAGTCTTGTGGGAATAAGATAATGAACCCTATTGAATGTCAGCTGAGCAACTATGCTGTAGTGATAAGTCACAAAGACAGAGTTTTTAGATGAAATTTGGTGTCAAGCCAAACAAAAGTAGCAATGTGCAGGATCATGAAAACCACAGGAGAAAATGGCCTGAGTGGCTCTAGATGGGCAGATAATGGACAACAGGTCCAGACAGAGGATGCTGGTATGTAGATGTATAGCAATTAGGTTGCATTAACAGTGAGGAGTCAGCTGAACGAAGCCCCTGTACAGTTGAGAGTTCTCTGCCTGGTCTTCTTTGTGGCATGTTGGTAGTGACTAAAGTGACCTTGATATATATCCTTTATCGAAGATGAAAGTATTACACCATCCAGCATCTTAGAGACATTCTTGGTCCTTATTTACTTGGGATTACTTCAGTACTTCCCATTTTATTTTCCCATAATATTATACAGTTCTAATTCATTTTGGTAAGTTTATAGACTGGCACCTTGTCTACTTTAACAAATAGCTCATTTATTAGTTTGTGCCTCAAAGAGAGATTTCAGAAATATGTTTTTATTGACATTAAGGTGTAAAATCATTCTATCTCTAGGTTTACCATCAAAATGGGGTCTTTCAGTATAAGACATAGACTTAAAAAAATCACTGTTTAATACAATTTGGAGGAACTTCAAGCAGA
Source organism: Mastomys natalensis (assembly GCA_021653895.1). Classification (NCBI taxonomy): domain Eukaryota; kingdom Metazoa; phylum Chordata; class Mammalia; order Rodentia; family Muridae; genus Mastomys; species Mastomys natalensis. The sequence goes on along the minus strand of JAJTUV010000475.1, from coordinate 103,046 downwards.
ACACAGTAAGATCTTAACAATCCCCTAAGATCACTTGCAATTGTGGAGACAAGAGGCTGAAGCAAGAGGAGGTCATGGCTGGAATCCAACTGGAGGTTCCTGTAATACTTCCTCCATTTACTAGGGAGTGTCAATAGCTCCATTACAATTATACAGAAGTAGCTATTACTGTATTGTTCTGTTCAATTAGTTACCATGGTTACTAGGCCAAGGTAATTTCTACTCCAAAATAGTAATAGTCATTTTATACCTGGAGGGAAAAAAATCTATGCTTCTACAGGACTAATGATGATCTTAGAAACTCTCAAAGTAGCTTTATAGAGATAATAATATTAAAATTTTAAATTGCCACACCATGGTTTCAAACTTCACATAAATATGGGTATTGTCTTGAGTACACAATGCCAGAAGCAATATACTTGTCAAAAATACTTGTGTCTTTTTTAAAATGTTGTAATTTATTATTGAATTACAATAAATTCACAAGATATAGCATTTTTAGAGGTAGAAATTTGCCTGATAATGCCGCCTCTCATGGCAATCTGACTAATCAAAGTGAACAGTTTTTTCCCTTCCAATCTTAATTATTAATATTAACTCTCATCTCACCTGTCAAAGATCACACAGTAAGTAGATCAGTCTATAAATAGGTATGTGTGTGTGTGTGTGCTCACTTGTATGCAAGCATGCACATATATATTATAGTATAGAAACAAAAAGTTAGAGTTTCAAGAAGTTTCAGAAGTAGGCTGATAGAAATACAAACAGAGGCTGTATCAGTAAGTATCATGAGACTAGAGTGCCAGAAGTGAGTATACACATTTGTGGTTTTTCTACTATATCATATTTCATAACAAAAAATTCACAAGTTTTAACTTATTTTGCTTGTGACAACTTTACAGATATTAGCACCTACCTTGGCAATATGGCTGATGTGAATCTAAGGTCTTTTATTACATTCTTAGCTACTAGAATTAATTCTCATACCACATTTCACACAACTTTCTATCATGGTGTACAATAAATATTTCTAATATGAATGTGTAACATGGTTGCCAGAGCCATAATAGAGAGGATTTGATGGAGATATCTTCTTTTGGGCTAAGTGTTCCAAGGTCTCTTATGTTCTACATAATCTCTAGCTGTGGGTGTAGATATTTGTTCTCATCTGCTCTAGGAGAAAGCTACTCTGATGATATCTTTTGCCCTCAACACTGGCAGTTTGTTGGAAAGATGTCTCCAGTGGGATCACAAAAGCAAGAGAGCTAGCTGGTCCTGCCCTTCACCTGAGCATCACAATAGAGCTGACCCTGATGGCAGTGATACTGGTGAGCTGGCCCTGATGGTGTGAGGGTGGACGAGCTGGCCCCACAACTTGTCTTCTATGCAGTGACAAGGATAAGGAAGAAATGCCATCCACTTCTTACCCCTTGCCACATATGGAAGGCAAGAAAGCTAGCCCTAAGGGCATCAGAGTGAGAGAGCTGGCCCTGTCTCTCATTTCCTACAGCACTTGAGAAAGCAGGATCTTCACCTAACCTGTGCAGCAGGGTAGAGCCTTCCCTAGTTGCAAAAGTTACTGGTGAGCCAGCCCTGAGGGCATGACAGCCAGAGAGCTAGTGGACTATCCAGCACAGATACCTCTCAGATCCAGATCCAGGGCTTTGAATTGACCTACTCCAACATCTACCCCATTTATGAACTGCTGGAGTGCATGAAGGGGCCAGTTCTACAGGCCCAAAACCACAGGCTCTCCATGACACAGGGCAACAACAGGATATCAATCAACAATGCAAACACACAGATTCTTGAAATTGTGTATAAGACTCAACGCTGTATACACAATTACAGTACATGATTTTTTGACAAGAATGCCAAAATACTCATTGGACAAAGGAGAGCATCTTCAACAAATACCATTCGGAAAACTGGATAGCTACATATAGAAGCATAAATTCAGATCTATATCTCAGTTGTCACACAAAAAATCAACACAACTAGATCAAAGACCGCAATATAAAACCTGAAACTTAGAAAGAGCTAGAAAAGAAAATAGGGAGTTCACTAGAAGACACAGGCATAGATAAGGAGTTTCGAAAGAAGAACAAGAACAAGAAAAACAAAAAGAACAAGAAGAAGCAGCAGAAACAACAGAAGCAGAAGCAAGAAGGTCATTTATATTTTACACTAGTAAACCTTTATGCATTTTGTTTGTCGTAAATTGTTACAAACATAGTGTATCAAACAGTTAGTAGTCATGTAAAAAATTTGAAAATATCCTGGTACAGGATTTGTTCTTGCCTTAAACCATTAATATTCCTGGATGAAGGGCACACACACAGCCTTGATGTTTTAATATGCTTTAAGCAGCACAATAGCTGGGCACTTGTTTACCCTCCATGCTGTTAGAATCTACTTCATATCAATAACCCCATTATTAATTACTATGCTTCATCTTGGCTCTGCTTACCTCCAACCCAGCAGGTCTCTGAGACACATTCTGTTTTACCAGAGGCCAGGGCAGCTCTCCTTGCTTCTCGCCTGCAAGTTCTCACTATCCCATGGTGGATTCTTCTTTTCTTCCTCTTCTTTCCTCGAGGTCTCTGGCCCAGAAAATCTAAACATCACCTCTCTCTCTTGCCCAGCTGTTGACTGTTGGCATCTTTTTCCATCAATGAGAATTAACATGGGTGCCGGGTTCTAAAGGCAACGTGCTGTGCTGATTCCAAATCTTCCAGGCCAGCCCTTAGGATTATAATACAAGCATCATTACGCAACCCACTACATAGTAGTTACAAGTTTATTTTTTATGTCTTTCCATGAAGTATTAGTGCTCATTTTATTTCATCTTTTTTCTTATCTTATAACCCATCCAAGGAAACAAACAACAGTGGTGTTAATGACTCACTAGCTCTGGAGTAGTGGACACAGAAAATAGGGACCTCGACATCTAGAGGAGTGTGGCTGTTAAGGTTCATCATTAGCTTCTCTGTGTATGGAACTTGGCTCATGTTGTATAATCTATTTTTTAAATTTAATTTGTGTTTGAACATTTAGACCATTTGTTCATTTGTGTGTGTGTGTATTTGTCTGTGTGTGTGTGTGTGTGTGTGTGTGTGTGTGTGTGTGCATGAAGGTCAGAAACAAACTTAGGAGTCACTTCTGTGCCTCCACCTGTGGGTTCTAGGGATCAAACTCAGGCTCTTAGGTTTTGGGAATCACCCTTATGTGCTAAGCCATGACTCAGCCCCATAACCCTGTTATTTTAATAAAACATTCCATTTTGTGGTCACTTTGAAGATAGCTCTTCCCAAATTTCTCCTACATGGGAGTTGGTTCTTGAACAAAAAATCATGTCCCAGTGAATAAAAATATTCCTTTTCATCAAAAAAACTGTTGTTTTATTATAGTTTGTAATTTTGGTGCTAGAATATAATGAATATGCTAAATGTTTGAGCAGTTATAGGGATAATAAACAAAAATTTTAAATGTTCCAAATAGCAGGATGTCAATATTACATTTAGTTTTTAACTTATGGTGAAGCAAGCAAAAATGAGTTTGGGGAAAATAGATGCTAAAATTCAAAACAATCTTATGCCCAATATACTGTAAATGATCCATGGTTAAGCTTACTTGCCTTACATTGAACCGTTTTCTACAAAATGAGTCAGAATATTTGATAGAAATTTTCTGGCATTCCAAGTTAAGAGTGGTTGTCCATTCTTAGTTTAAGTTGTAGAGTACAAACTCTTTTCTGCCAGGTTTCCCTAGAGCTTCCTATGAACAAAATTCTTCATTTTATAATCTTTACTATAAGAAATTTTTAAAAAAATTCATACACCAAGATAACCACTCCCAAATCTATTCATCTCAATGAATATCTATACTGTGAACAGAGCCATGCTTAAGATTCACAGTAGATTTGATATTTTAAATATTTTTGGGCTGTTTTTAATTTATTGAAAATATTTTTTTACATATACTATATTCTGATTATGGATTCTTCTCCTTCTACTTGTTCCTTCCTACATCCCCTCCCATTCAGATCACTCTATTTCTGTCTCTCATTAGAAAACAAATGAACTTCTAACAGATAATAATAAAATATAGGGTAAAACAAAAACAAACACTACAGAACAAGAGGAAAAGAGCTCAAGAAAAGACAAAAGAAACAGATGCAGAGCCATAAATCCACTTGTTAGTACACTCAGAAATCTTATAAAAAGAAAAATGGCACTAAAGTGGAAGCACGATATTTACAAAAAGGACCTGTGGGAATGGGTGGGGGGAGTAGGAGAAAGAAATGGGCATGGAAAAGAAAGAGAGAGGAGAATGGGAGAGAAACTTATTTCAAAAACATTCTGCAGAAGAGAGAATGGAAGTAGAACAGTGGGTGGAAAGATCCTGGAAGCCAGGGACCCCACAAAACACAGCCCACAGAATCAAATAACTAGGGCTCATGGTGACTCTGAGAGACTGACCTAAAAATCAGGGAACCTGTATGGGACTGACTTATGTCTTCTGCATGTAAGTTATGATTGTGTAGCTTGGTGTACTTGTGAGAATTTTAACAGTAAGAGCGAGGGTTATCTCTGACTTTTTTATATGTTTGGGAGACCTTCTTCCTTCCAGTGGGTCATGTCATCCAGCTTTAATATGAGAGGAGAGTACCTAGTCTTATTGCAATATAATATACCATGTTTGGTTGATGTCCCTGAGAAGCCTTTTCTTTTCTAAAGGGAAAGTGAGGGGCGATTGGAGGTGGGGCACTGCAAGGAGAAAAGGGAGGAGAAATTGAAGTTGGGATGTAATATTAACAGAAAAATAAATTTAAAAATCAAGAGAAAATTTCCAAAAAAAAAAAAAAAAAATCTGACACAACTTATATGAGTGAAGGAACGTCCAAGACTGGCGTTGGGTGCATTTTGAGTTGGCCTTCTACTGTCGGGCATGGAGTCTACCTTTAAGAATGATTTGGTTCACCAATGAGACCCCTTGCAAAAGATAAATATTGTTTTGCAAGTTATTACCAATTAGAAATAGCATATAGGTTAGGTTTGAGTGCTTGTCATTAGAAGTCATTTTAATAAAATGTTCCTTTAATAGAACAGTAGTATTTGGTTTTTTTTCCCTGGGTCACAGGCTCTTGGTCACCCAAGCAATGCCAGGCATGGGTTCAGTCTCTGTTGGAAGCTGACTCCTAGCAGAAAGCGGCTATCATCTTTGCAGCCATCTCAGGCCATATACCCTGACAAGAGACTTGTTTTCAACAGCCCACAACAGCTGAGCACACTCTGATAAACATCTTCTTTTTCTCACATGTCTTGTTTTGCTGTTTAGTGCCCCCAGATGCAAGCTGCACGAGGTATCCACCACTGCAAGGCACACGTGGTATCCTTGCTGCAAGGCACATGACATAGTGCCTTCAGCTGTGTTCCCCTGCTTGCCATGAGGGCAAGGCACATGGGAAAGGGTATGAATACCCAGGATTTCCTTTCAATAAGAGAGACTTGATCAGACCTTCTGTCTTGTCTCCATTCTTCGCGTCTCTTGCCCCTCCATCCCCACTCTCCTCTTGCTAGCAGCAGCTCAGGCCAGGACATAGTGGCTCCCAAAGGTGGGGCAGAACAGGTCGTTACATAGTGGTGCTCAACGTTGGAGCTCCAGTAAGCGGGATACAGTGAAGGACACCATGGGAATTGGAAGTGCGCATCCTCACTCCTGCGCTGGAGAACATGTTGACTGATGGAGCTGGTTACAAGTCTCATGGAGTGGGCCCTAAGTATCATTAGATATTGGTTGGTTACTCTCACAAGCTTTTTGCCACCATTGCACTACCTTATCTTGTAGGCTGGAAGGACGTTATTGTAGATTGAAGGTTTTGTAGCTGCGTTGATATTTAGGTTTCTCTTTTGATAGCATACAGAGTACCTTCTTGTAATAAAAGCACTAATCTGTAGGAGGGAAGGCTCCTGTAGGCACTAACTTGACTACTCCATGTACAATGGGTTGTATAGATGAGTTGTCTTTGCCAATAGGTCCTTGCAGTCAGTTTGTGGAAAGCAACCTAAATAGCCTTGGCAACATTGAGTTGTTTGGGAGTTCCCATAGAATGCTTTTGGCAAACAACTCAATTAGATTTAACCCATTCTTAGTACTGGAAGTTTTATTTGGTGATGAGAGAGGTCCAGTTGGGACTCTGTCTCCACCATCATCTGGTAATCCCAATAATGTTTATATGTGGGGAGTTTCTTCTGTATTGGATTTCATACTACTCTCATATGCTCCTCAAGTTTAGTTGTCTCTCCCTTATTGCCTTATCCATTCATGATCCTCCCATTCCTGCACTCCCTCAGTCCAACCATAACAATTTATTCTATTTCCCTTTTCTAAGGAGAGCTCAGTCCCCTGACTCTAGAACTGCAGAACACTAACCTTTGACTCTAACCCTGACTCTGTAATTCTGTGGATTGTATCTGGCTTATCATTGATTTAACAGATAATATCTACATATAAATGAATAAACAGCATATTTGTCTTTCTGAATCTGCTTTACCTCACTTAGGATATTTTTTTTTTTCTAGTCCTATCCATTTTCCTGCTGACACGGACACTTTCATTACTAAATGTAATTTTATCTACCATCATAAACAACAACAAAAATCCATGACAGAGTTAGATCTAGGAAAGCCATTAGCTCTATTTACTCTTTCATAACTCATCTCTATTACCCAAATTCTGTCCTTCCTTATCCCATAGTACTTACCCTTTCTTTTCTCCTTTCTACATGATATACTATACTGCTTATTTATTTGTTTGCCTAAATTCAACATATGAATGAAAATATACAAAATCCTCTACAGCTTATAAAAATTATAGGAGTAATGGATTTGTTAATTAGCCTGATTGAGACATTTAATATAATAACACATAACAAAACATTTTTAATAAATGTTGACATATATATTATATATAAATATTATTTTAAAATCGAAATAAAGTCATAAAGCTCTTCTTTCTTCAGAAGCCATAAACCATAAGCTAACCTGGAATAGTGTTATGCCTAACCTGTGGATTATCACTGGACCCAACTGGATTCTCATGCAGATTTACTTGTAGAATAAATAGTCTCACAGCTAATCAGCCTTCATTTATACACAACTAAGTTGTTATTAAATAAGTGAACAATCACTATAAATAGTCCTTTTTTTTCTGTTTTTGTTATTCATTGAAATGGAAAAATCTCAATCTTTTCAACCCAAGATAGAAACTTTCTGAATTATTCCCCTCAGAGACACTGGAGCACTAAGTTCTACAAACCAGTTTTAACAGATCGTTTATAGGACTCAGTTTCTGAATAAAGAAATTCCCAAATAGCTGTCACAGTTATATAAAATAATTTTCAAAATCTCAGACCACACAAAATTTTATTGAAAAAAATAGTTTTGCTATGCAAGCTATTTAAATTTAATGGACCATCAGACATCAGTGTACTAATAAAATGTTAGAAATTTTCAGGAGTATCAGCATTGCATCAAGCTGTTTCACTTATAAAGGAAATGTCTCTGGTCATCATTTGGTATCCTGAGTTTTCCCCAAACCCTGTCTGTCAATAAGCAGCTGCATCTCCTTCTGCTCTTATCATCACTTTCCAGTCTCCTATGAAGGCTTATCTGCCATCAAGCCTAAGCATAATCCTTCCAACTGTGCCCTAAATCTTACTCTCCTTAGCAACTTTACAGCATCCTCTCCATCAGTGCCTGCAACAACCTCCACCACGTTAGTTTTTTTCACATATTAAAAGGCAGAAATATCTCTTTCTCTATCTCTTGATAGTTTTCAAAACTTAAACTTTCAGAATCTTCCAGTGTGATCATCTCCTCTGTGATTAAATTCTTTATAAGAAGCCTACACATTTTCCATCCCACTCGGCCATCACTGAATGCCATGAGATTTTTACAGTTCTCTCTCCATGGCAATTGTTCTCCCTAGGCAGTTACTCTGTTATTTCTGATAAAACGAACACATGTCAGCCTTACCATTTCTTTCTGGGAGACATAGAAGTCTAGGCAAACTTTAACTGACATTTCCTGAAAGGTGTTCAGAATGCAACTTGGTATATATATTTTTATCTACATTGTAGACACCTCTCAACCTCACATTCTTATTTCATTCAGCTTGCCTTTAAAAATGGTGTGTTTTAAGAGGTCTGCCCTGTTCTCCACATTGTGTTTGATGGTCAGATGACACCATCCTGTCTGATTATTTCCTTTAAAGTGATGCCTATAAAGCACGGATGTGCTTTGTACTCTACATGGCTCTGATGGTATTTTCCACACAGAAGGACTTTTGGAACTTTTCATTCCAGGGCTGGTTATACCTCCATGTGGTTTTCAATTCCTTAAACCAAAACCGTATCTTCTTCATTTTCTGTCAATGTAATTATCTCACTGTCTAACGCAGAACACAGAATTAGATGCAAGTCTGTCTTCCCCCTTACTCTTCACAGTTTCAGTAAGTGCTGGGGAGTCAGTCCACAAAAGTCCCAGTTCTGTTGGATGGTTCTCACCTGAGCAGTTCTGACACTCTGTGACCTTGCTGATTCCTTTAAATACTCAGTGCTGTTCTTTGGCCCCAGAGTGTCTCACCATTAATATAGCCCTGAAACGTTATAAATGTAAACTTTCTGAAATACATTTCTGTCTCTCCGGCTTCAGAATAACTAGCTGGGTTTTTACACTCTCCAGAGTCCAATAGCTTCCCCTGAGCATGGCCTGCCAGTGCAGAACCGGGGGTCTCTGCAGCTTCCTCTCTCAACACACTTGTCTTGCAGCCTGTGCTATATTCAGGTTGAAACGCACCCGACAAACACTGACATTTCAGCCATACTAAAACGAATGCTATGAGTCTCTGAGTACTCATGCTCTTCTAAACATTTCTATCTCAGCACATCCTTCTCACTTGATTCAGGTGTAGCACTGACCTTGTGCAAAGACTGTGCACATTCTTCTGGTGTGCATCCTCAAAAGCCGTTGAGCAAATCTCAGTTACTTGGTCCTGCTATTTTATTGTGATTGTTTCTCAGTTTACCTGTGTGATTTTTAGGCAGATATATTCAGTATTACCTAAGGTGATGGAAAGTGTCTTTCTCACCTCCCTATTCCCTTTTGAGAAGGTTGTCACAAACCACATAGCTTATTGGTATCAAATGAAATAATTCATGCACTATTAACTAATACTCCTTTGTGCTAATTATTTGATAAAAATGCATATATTCTTACTTAAATTTATAGGTGTTTAATTTTATATAAGACCACCAGTTAATTTTCTCATTGCTATGACAAAAATACCAAACAAAGAAAGTAAAGGGGCTGAGAAGATGTCTTAGTGGGTATAAGGCTTGCTATGCAAGGATGAGGACCTGAGTTTAAATACTCTGGACTTTACATAAAGTATAGGACATGGAGACATGCTATGTAGTGAGTGGAGGAAGTAAGATGGCTGCAGCTTGCTGCAGGCAGCCTAGCTCCAGGTTCAATGGGAGATCTTGTCTCAAGGGAATAAAATGGAGAGTGAGAAAGATACCAGATGCCCTCTTCTGAAATTCATGTTGGTAATGGATACAATGCATGCACCCACAAATTAACTCATGCACACACAATAATACACACACACATACACAGACGGCAGCTTACTTAAGGAAGGGAGAGATACAGCTTGAGGGGATACAATCAAACATGGTGAGAAAGGCGTGGTAGCAGGAGGTAGCAAGGTACATTTCATTTCAAAGCACAGACTACAGATCAGTGTTAGGGTTCAGTTTCCTTTGTGGCAACCCATAGAATGATGCCATTTATATTTAGGGTAGGTCTTCCAAACCCAATTAGTTCAATCTAGAAACTGACCAATAAATGTGCCCAGTGGTCGCTTAGGTGACTGTATATCCTATCAAGTTGACAATCTATAGTAACCATTTTAATAATAGTTTAAGCCAAATATTAATCACGATTTTTCCCTTATCGTAAACACTAATATTTTTGTTCATAATTTTACAGGCAAACTTCATAATTTTTGCATACTCAAGTTCATATACACAAAAGTTTCTCATTGAATAGAAATACAAAATGCTGTTTTAGCAAACATCAATTTTGATTTATTAACAGTGCTTTTGTGAGTATGAAAGAATGGTATATATGAAAGGTTGGTATTACTAGACATATATAACTGAGCCATTACTTACGAAAAGGTATTTCATTTACATTTGAGAAATTACAGTTCTCTGGCAAATACTGTTCTTTGGGGAACAGGACTGTAGATTACAATTAGAATAACTTCCTAGCAGTACAAGGAACTTAGCTCAATCCTCAGTAACAAAATAATAAAAAGACAGAGAGATAATTACATAGACACATACATAGAAGACAAAATTAATTTTTGTATTTAAATTATATATTCAACAAATAAATATAAACATAGTATATATTATATAATCTATTAAATATTATATAGATAATATGTATTATATTTATATATATATAATATAATAATACCTATATTATATATCTTATATAATAAAATAAAGATATTTATGTAAGTATAAATATATATAGTCAATATATAGCTACATATTGAATATATGATTTAAATACATAAGTTAAAATAATATATAGTAAAATTAAAATGTGTTCATGTAGTTGTTGCATTTATGATAAAAATAAATTCAATATATTTAAAATATATTACATCATATATACATATTATTAAAACATTATTTTTGATAATCAAATGTATCTTAGAGCTTAAAGGATATTTAACATATATGCTCAGTCTTTTCATATTATAAAAGAAGAAACTGAATCTTGAAAAATAATATGAGCAAAATTATGTCTTATATTTGGAAACATCAAAAGATTCAGAACTTTAAAATTAAGTGTATTTCATTCCTTTATTGTAAATGATGGGTTTAATTTTCAACTTTGTGGCCTCTGGGATCTTTTATGGGATTTTAAAGCCCCATTTAGATTTTAAGGATAATAATTAAGAGTCGTGATCCCTGTGGTACCACTCACCCATGATTAGGTCTCACAATAACGTACACTAGGTATTGCAAGGGAGATCCTGCAGACCACCTGCTCTCAAAATCAAGCTCCTGACACATGCAATGCCTGGGATAGCACCTAGATAGTAGCAACCTACAATGAATTAGTCCCAGATGGTCTGCAGTATTGCGAGGATCTGTAAACCAGTAGTTCATAAGGACAGGTACTCAGAGCTTTATCCCAGGACCATAGTCATGGCATTTAACATACTGAATCTAGCCCAAAAGATCTTAGGAAGCTAACAAAGCTGAGTCTATCATAAGACTATTTGAACTTTCTCTGCACTGCTCTTTTGTGGACAGTGCTAATTTAGCTTCTCAAGGCAGATTAACTTATATTTTGCTTTTAAATTTTTTAATAAGATACTAAACAGTGAATAACAAATAAGACATTTTGTATAAATTTCCCGGACCCAGATCTTCAAACACTTCACTTCTTTGCTTCTCTGAAATATTAGATACCCTAGAACATTTTGGGATTCATATTTATATCTGATCATAAGTTATAAGGATTCCTATTCATTAAGAAAATAGCAATAGTTTCCACAACTCAACTCATGTTAAGTTTGCTAAATAGTTTAAGTTTGTTAAGTGTTCATATAGATGCTGCATGATATCGACAATTGTTGTGGTGGTAGTTTAAAGGAGATTGATTTGCATATTCACATACATGTCAGTTACATAACCTTAAATTAACCTTATGTCTTTGAGCACTGAGTTATTGCCACTTCTTAAGTCTATAGTGATGATGAACACGTGATAAAGTGAAGAGAATAATTTGGGTTTGATTCAACTGAGTTACTTACAGTAAATACATTTTCAGTTGTCTTTGTGTATTTAATAAAGGAACATCTATATTTAGTAAAGAAAAAACCACTTGAGTAAAGGAAAACAAGATTAAAGATAAAAATGAAAAAAGAAGAAGAAAGGAAGAGAGGGAGGTTAGAAAGGGGAAGACAGAAGAAAGAACATGAAGTACCAAGCAGAAGTAGACTCTGAAACGCTCAAGCTCAGTCTCAGCAAATCCTGTTATAAAATTCTCTGAATGTCGTGTGTGTAGTTTTCTGAGGTTCATATTAAGACCTTGAAATTACCCATGGTACTGCACAGCAGTATCTTCAAAGGAACTTACCCCCTCATCTGTGAAGTAAAGGATTATTGATGTAGGACATGTAGACAAAGGAAAAAGAAAGACAGAAAAAAGCAGAAAAAAAAGATTTTTAAGGAGTAGCAAAATCTGGGAAAAGGTTGTGAACCTTGAGAAATTTGAACTGAGTCTTGAAGGAAAGGTCAGATTTCATGAGGAGGAGAAAGGGAAGCAAAGGTGTCTCATGCTGGGAGATAATGGGGAACAAAGACCCTGCAGGAAGAGGAAAAGCAGATCTTTCACCACCTGCTAAGGATGTGGTGTGTGGGGATGGACGATGAGGGCCACTGACCTGGGTCACAGGACACTAAAGCAAAGCTTCTGAACTACTTGGGTTTTTACTAGTGAGATCTGTACTTTTAAAGACGAGAAAACTGAACCACAAGGCTAGTGTCAACTCTTTTTCTCCTAGCTCTTACATGGCAAGGACAGCCTACAGTCATACTTTCCCACATGAGCTTGAACTGAATGAATCTCTGTCTACTTTTCTCCTCACCACTGTAAGCTACTTGATAATTCCTCCATTCAAGGGAGTAATTCCTCTGTTTTCCTCCAAGTACATAGAGAGAAGATACTGCAAAGATTATTATGCAGACATGCAGACAAAAATAATACCTGCTTTTTAAATCTAGTGTGTATTTTAATTATAACTTTTAAAATGGTTTTGAGATTTTGTCACGTGTATGTTGTTCTGCCTCTAAATCTGTCCAGGTAGCACCTGCATGCAGAGGCTGGAAGAAGGCATTGGATCCACAGAATTGGAGTTACAGTTAGTGAGCTACCCCATAGATGATGAGAATCAAACCCAGGTGTTCTGGAAGAGTCGTAAATGTTCTTAATTGCTGAACCATCTCTCCAGCAGCCAGGTATAATTCCAGTGGATTCTGTCCCAGTTCACTGATTTCCTTGTTGGGTACCGTTTACTCATTCTTACACTTCGAACACTCCACATTCACATAGGTCAGGAAAAGTGGGCTTAAAGTCTTGTTGTACTGAGAAAATCTCTTTTCATCATTCTCTATATTTCCTGCTAGCACTGACTTCTTTTAGGAAAGAATTGGATACAGTAAAATAAAATGACTAAGAACTTATGGCTCATCCAACTAGATGTACTTTAAATTCTTCTATGAATCTTGTTAGTGTGAATCCCCAGACTCTTTTAACTAGAGGAAAATAATTTGTCACACATTTTTACTCATTCTGAATTGATTATATTGAACTCTTTTCTATATTATATCAAGTGCAGCTTTACCTTAGAGAGTCAGTTATAAATAAGCACAAGAAATTTTTAAAATCTTCTACTTCAAATTATGAATACTACCTTAAAATATTTTTAAACAAAATGCAGAGATAGAAACTAATGAATTGCAGAACATATAATATCTCCATTAAAAATAATACATAATAATGAGTAACAAAAGTTTGACAAATTTCATGGCATGATTATTTACCTAGAAAGCCCAGCAATGGTGTCACCATATAAATACAAAATACAGTGACAATTACACGCTTTGTATTTGAACTATTATGACTATGCAGATTATAGTTTTAGTTTTCCTCTCCATTTCATTCACTATGAGGTGATGGAACACATAGCAAATTCCATTTCCAGATTCCTTTGTCAGATACTAACTGAAACTTTTTTTAATATGCAGAATTACAGGGAACTATAGGAAAGCAGTAAGAGAAGGAAGATGCTGTCTGTCTGCCTTGTCTTCTTCCCTCCAGCTCCTTTGTTGATGACACTTCCTTCTGTGTTCCCCAATCACAGAAGGTCCCCTGTTGCCACCCTTTGCTCTCTCTCCAGGCTTGTCTATAACTATTATTCTAGTCCACTGGTGTTCCTTTTCTCTTCTTTCATCTCACCAGCCTCTGTGTAACAACATCCCAAAGCAATTCTCTGTATTTTAAATAAGTGTGGTTTCCCTTTTCCCACCAGGGTTCTGGCTGACACTGCATGATTTTCAAAAGAATGGCATGCAGCCAGTCTTTGCCATCTCCTCTGATGACTATAAATTGGGCATGTTGGGAGGACTCAAAAAAGCTAATGACAGTGCCCAGCCCTCTGGAGTCAGAAAACGGTACAGACACAAATATGTACTGAACCCAGTGTGCTAGAGCTGTATTCCCTGAAGTCACCCAAGGCAAAGCTGACCTCACATCAGTCACTCAGAGGAAAGGAGACCAATATGACAAAATAGCTTTCAACTCAAAACTAGGACAAAAGCAAGGTGGGGTTAGAGAGGGAAGGAGTGATTTTATCTTCTTCACTTTGAAAGCTTCAACATTATTTTATGCTTTTCAACTTCGAAAATTGCCTTGTTCATAAAATTTTTATGGGTAATTTCGGTATTTTCTAAGAAAAAAATACATAATACACCATGATTTTCTGAGCTCAGAGCTTTTATAAGTCAACAACCAATTTCTGATTACTTAAAAAGTCACTTCAGAAAAGTTGGTCTTTTTAACTACTCATCCTATTTTTAGTGAGGAAGCAGAGGAAAAACAGTAGCACCACATTGATGTTCCTTTGGAAATAAAGAAAATTTCCTCTTAAATGTTCAATATTTTAGTTTCAGAAAACAGAATGAACCTAAAATTTATTTTTAGAATGAAAAAATACATAGAATAGGTGACACACTAACGGCCATTTGAGACAGGGTTTTATGATAGCTTCATACAATTTGAACAATTGTTCATGGATTCCAAGTTCTGCTCTCTGAAACCTTACAGAGTGCTGCCAAACCAAGAACATGTAACCTATCAGCAAGTCAATACTCAACATCACCTTGAAAACAGATACACACAAAGTCCACAGATGCAAGGGTTATCCAGAGCTTTTCTACTTATCGTCAAATATTGAGACTGACAAAATGTTGCTTATATAAATATATCTAGAGACAGACTACCATTGTGCAATCATTGTATCCCTACTAATCCTATTTGATTTTTTCAAAAATAATAGTTTCATGTTTTGAAACATAGCCGGCGGTGGTGGCGCACGCCTTTAATCCCAGCACTTGGGAGGCAGAGGCAGGTGGATTTCTAAGTTCGAGGTCAGCCTGGTCTACAGAGTGAGTTCCAGGACAGCCCGGGCTACACAGAGAAACCCTGTCTCGAAAAACCAAAAAAAAAAAAAAAAAAAAGACATTATTCATATAATTTTCCCAACTCATCTGACATTATTAACAAAGTACTCTGACTTAACCATTGAAAGAATTAATACTCATAGGAGTGGGGCCTTAGGAATGATCACATCACACAGATACTATACAGAGAATGGATCAGGATAGAATCAGCAGAAAGTTCCTAAAGGTGGTTCCCTATGTCTCCCCCAAAAAAGGAGAGAGTCGGGGCTACACCCCAGTGCCATATTTTTTTAAGATAATTTTTAAGGGATAGGAAAATTTTTACTAAGTATTTATTCCAGAAATGACAGGAAAAATTGCTTCAGTTAGATTCAAGCAAAGTTTTGTCCTATATTCCCAGAGAAATAAAATCAAATTAATGAGTTATTTATCTCCATAAGGTTCTAAAGTTTTCCTTTCAAAAAAGAAAGTACAGGAATAAAAACTATAATATAACCTAGAACTAGCCTTGGGCTATTCAAATATAATACTGTATATAACAGTATGCAAGGTATTGGAGACAGTCTCCAAATTAAAAGGCAATATAAACTCTTCAATCATAACTACATTTTCAAGACTTCAGGATAGTCTGGAAAGGATAACTCAGAGTACCTCTCTGCTTCAATAACATCAGTGTCTCGGTTCATTAGAGCATGCTATATGTTGTTCATACATATCAGAGTTCTCTTTGCTCAGATATTTAGGCTGCGAAGTCTAAAGTTAAAGTGGCTGCTGGAAAACTGAATGTCTAGTGGGTATGCTGTCTTGTTCTTAGATAACTTGACACTAGGTATAAACATGAAAGGGGCTCTCTGAGGTTTTATATATGCACACTAAATCCCATTGATAAGGGCAAAACCCTCATGACCTGATCTTCTTAATACTATCACATTATTTAATATTAGGCATTAGAATCCAGCATATGAATAAAGGGTGAAGGAGCTCAACCATTAGTAATCAATTTCGTTCAGGAGCATTTTGGATAAGTAAGATTTATAGTATATTGAATCACAAAGTCTGGGAATGGCATCCAGAAATCTACATTTTACATTTTACATGCTAATGTTTCAGTACCTCTGGGATAATGAATGGCAGAATTCAAAATACAGTCTGATATGAATGTTGTAGATAGTCTTTACCATTTACAATGTAATCTTGAATGGGTTATTCATTAGAAGCCAAACTTAATGAAATGAATGTAATCAGACACCTTCATTATTATTTTCAATGTTTTAATAAATAAGAGCCACTGCTTTGATTCAGACAATTCAGCTCAGATCTACCCTAATGAAAAAGGAACATCAAATAGCATTTTACAAGGAAGTTACTACTGAAACAAACTTCCACACATTTCCAATTCACCTTGAGAGATGTCTGGGTCATAAAGGTTTAAAAAGCACAGAGCTTCCAAAAGACTCTACAGGGAAAGACCATTCTGTAAGAATGTGAAACATGGTTATATATTGAAAGGCATAAGCTGGGCATAATCTATATTGCATCACCCTGTTGGAGAAAGAATGTACAAAATTTCAGTCCATAAATAATTTACATGGACATCCCACAGATCTTCTAAGTATCAGGACCATCCTCTTAAATGAGCCAAGATTTGTGAAATTTTGCCAAAGATAGCCAGCCCTGTCCACAAGCATGTTCATTAGTGACTCCTAGGGCAGGCAATAGGATTGTAGAGGATTCCAGAATGAATGTCATTTCTGGAAACTAGAAATTTTCTTAGGCTTTTTTATAATGTCCCCAAATACCTCCTTGTGTCTTCCCTGTGGATTATATAAAAATGACCTGTAGGCAGTAGAACTTCATATACATGGTTACATCTGCTAGCCTTGATCCCATAGGTTGGTTTAATGCTTCCTTTTAGCAGAGTGAAAGAGTATGACTCAGATTCTTAAAGAAGGCAGCTCCGAAGCTTCCACTCCTTCTGAGATAGTTTTAGTGTACTTCCCGACTGTAAACAACCTCTTCATTTGAAGTGTCTAACTCTAGGTTGATTCCTGGGACTGAGAGTACTTAGGCCATTAGGATCAAACAGATGGCATTAGCCTATATCCTTTTTTTACTTGATTGTTGACTATGAAAATAGCAAAAATCCACAAATAAATCCTACTGAAGTTGACACTGTTAGGAACTGAGCTAAACTTGTAACTATAGACTATTTCATGTTCATATCCAAAGAGTCTCGATATTGAGATCTCTGCAAAGTTTCCTTTATGCAAACTTACTCTAGAGGAGATTTTAAAAAAAGAGGTAGGGGTGTGTGTGTGTGGTGTGTGTGTGTGTGTGTGTGTTAATTAAGATTTCATTGCTGTGAAGACACATGCCCCATGGAGGCTCACAGATACTGAACCACCAACCAAAGAGCATGCACGGCCTGGACCTAAGCCCCCCTACACATGTGTAGCAGATATGCAGCTTGGTTTTCATGTGGGTCCCCTAACAATTGGAGCAGGAGCTGTCTCTGACAATGTTGCCTGCCATTGGATCTCCTTTCCTAACTGGACTACATGGTTGGGCCTCAGTGGGAAAGAATATGCTTAGTCCTCCTGGGACTAGATGTCTGTACATACACCTACATACCAGAAGAGGGCATCAGATTCCAGTATAGATGGTTGTGAACCACCATGTGGTTGCTGGGAATTGAACTCTGGACCTCTGGAAGAACAGACAGTGCTAACTGCTGAGCCATCTCTTTAGCCCTAGGCGGGAGTGGAGTTTGTAGGGGACTGGGGAGAGGAGGAAGGGTAGTTACAATCAGGATATAAGGTGAATAAATAAATTAATTAATGAAGAAAAAAAGAAGAGACATGCCCAAGGCACGGCAAGTCTTATAAGGAAAATATTTAATTGGTGCTGGCTTATATTTTCAGAGCTGTAGTCCATTTGTGTCATGGAGGGAAGCATGACAGCATGTAGGCAGACATGGTACTGGAAGAGATGAGAGTTCTATATCTTGATCAGAAGGCAGCAAGAAAAAGACTACCATCTTTTTCAAGACCTTGGAGTTACTGATGTATACTATAAAATAAAAACACAAACAATTGAAAATAAGTATTCAAAGGCCACTCCATATGGGAAAGTCAGCTCCTTGACATCTCCATTCTCCCTGAATGAGGTCCAAATAAATTCCTTCACAAAGTGCAGGCAACAGATTATTTATGCACTCTAACCATCATGTGATGAAATCCCCGCTCCAATGTGAGTATTGGTGTACTACTGGAGTAATTCTGTCATGAGAGTAACTAACATTACTGGATATATAAACAAATTAATGTTTTACAATATGGACCCCTGGAGCTCTAATCTTCTACTGTGTGAGGTTAGTTAGCCATATCCAATCCAGAGATCCCTCACTGGCTCTGGTGAGGCCAAGCCAACACCTTGATCCTGTACTTTCAGTCACCAACATCAGAATAAGAATATACCCCTGTTATTTGTAAGCCACCCAGTCTGCCAGACTTTGTTATGGTATCCCAAACTGACCAAGACAATACAGAAACTTCCTTCACATACAAAAGACATTTCTTTAGTGAGGTCCAAATATTTTCTAAGGGCCTGAGAATCTGCTGAGCTACACACTCCTGTAGCCTATGGCTTTTGGGTCAAAGTTGCATGACCTGAAATGTATTTTCTTAATAAATGCCTTTGAGATGAACAATTTTATATGTTTTTATGAAACTGAAAAATTATATAACAATAGTTTACTATGACAATTCAAAAATGCACTTATAAAATACAACTTTGTTCCTCATTTTTCTGATATTCAATCATGTTATGCATATATATATATATATATGCAGATTTATATGTATATGTTATGCATATATATACAAGTGCAGATTGATATGTATGTATATATAAACACATGTATATATCACTCATACTATACGGGTTTATTTATGTAAATGATATTATACAACACAAGCACACATACATATTTTCATTTCATTTTTTCTTTTAAAATCAGTGCTTAATAATCATTTCTGATAGCATTTCTCCTTTCTCTCCCTCCACTTGAACTTTGGGTTCATTGCTTTTATTCTTTCTCATTAAAAAGTCAAATAATATTCCACAGCAACCCCTCCTGCCAGCACCTTGTGTGTGTTCTCTCCTGCTCCCAGGACAACGTAGAGGATGTCGCCTCTAAGGGAGTCCTTTTTATAGAACAGGTCCCTTATTCACAAGGATTCTGCTCAATCCTCTGCATGTCCTCAGCTTCCCAGTGTTGGAGTTCCTTGAGTTGAGCCTTGGATCTCATCTTTCTTTAGAGTCATGATCTAATGCTTATGTCCACCAAGGAATAATCCCCACCCTGGTACCTCCCAATGTCTGTTTCTAACCAAAACATTGTCTGAATTTAGAATAGTTTATTCATCTGTTTACATTAGGTTTCCCTTATAGGACTCATAGCTCTCTCAAGCCCACCATGTCTGATGTCCAGCTGTTTTCTACCCCCTTTCTTGTTGTTTTCATTACAGCAGCATTATAGTAAGGTTTAGTAAGGTGCTCCTTCATTGTTATTGGATCTATAACTGACTGGACATTAGTTTAGCACAGTTAATGAACATCTTTCAGAATGCACTTGAAAATTAGATCAAATGTTCGCAATGTGTTTCAGGGTTACTTATAAACTTATATTCTAGTTCTCAATTCCTTCTTTGGTACACATACAGACAATGCATAATTGATTTCAATTTCAGTCATACTTTCACTAGAATCCTACCACAAGACATCCAATACCTATCTACCATTGTAGGCAGGAAGTGGTGGCAAGAGGGGGGAGATTTCCTCTTTAGCCTGTCATTCATGTAGATATGTCAGTCCACACATCTGAATTTATAGTGATTCATCTATAAAATGAGATATTTTCTTTTAATCTATTTCTTAGGACAATATCACATGCTTCCCTTGGAAAACAAATAGAAACACAGAATGCAGGCCTTTACCCCAGACATGATATTTTAGCCAGATCTTTGGTGACTCATGAGCATAGCATCCTCCTGTGGGATGGTAGCCCTCATCACAATCCCAGTTCTCTGCCTACTTATTAGCCTGTCTACTGAGTTATATTTAGAAGCTTATTCAAGGTGTAGATTCCCCTATGGAGTTAGCTACCTCGAGAAGACGATGTTGTGTACCTGTTTGCTTCTCATGTTCAGGTTTCTGACATTCCTTGTACATCTCCCCATTCCAAATATTCTCTTCTCCATCTGAGTCTACTGGGAGATACTCAGGCCCCACTGATTTCTCTTCATCTGAATCCTGGGATTCTGTACTCATCTCTTCATTGTATCTGTTTAGAAAAGTAATCATATAGACCCTCTCAGAGCTCCCAGGGACTAAACCTCCAACCAAAGAGTACACATGGAGGGACCCATGGTTCCAACTGCATATGTAGCAGAGGATGGCTAATCTGGCATCAGTGGGAGGAGAGGCCCTTGGTCCTGAAGGCTCAAACCATCAGTGTAGGAGAATGCCAGGGTGGTGAGGTGGGAACCTCATAGAAGCAGGGGGAGAGGGGATGGGATAGGGGGTTTGCAGAGGGGAAACCACCAGGAAAGGGGATAACATTTGAAGTGTAAATAAATAAAACATTCAATAAAGGAAGAAAGGCAATTCTATAAGGCCAGTACAGACATGCCTGTAAATACGTGATCAAATTCCTTATAGGAAGAAAAAAACTGAAATGCCCAATTAAATTCCATAATCCTCATATTAGATATCTTTCACCCTAACATGTCTTCCTCAAGAATTTTGTCAGATCAACTTAGTCCATCAGAACCTCTGTTATCCTGAATTTTTCCTCTATAGCTAAGCTATCAGTTTCCAGTTTGTGTTAGGTTCATATTGAACTGGGCTCTCTTACTGCTACAAGCTCTGGTTTTAGCACTTATACCGTGTGTCACTAGTCTTCCTTATTGGTCTCCACAAGCTTTGTTAGCCTTCATTCTTTCTTCTTTGCTCTCTTATTGTCCAAATTTCTCCTCAAACAAGCAAACAATCACCTTTTCTTCTCCTGTTCCCAAGGGTCTGCCCTCAGCCTCTGAAGGTTTGCATTATTCACAGTAGAGGATTCCTTCTATGACTACTGAATCTGGGATCTCTAATCTAAAGACATAGACAAAGAAAGGAACTCATTTATACTGACTAATTCTCATAATTTAGCATCATTATTAGTTTACAAATGGGAGACAAGCTACATAAGAAGCATGTGGAACCAGTAAGCATCTTAAGAAGTTAATTTTTCTAGAAACCAATAAAAGGCATTTTACAAAAAAAAAAAAAAATGTTTTTTTTTAAGATTTCAAGCTGACAATGACTAAAATAATAATGTTCAGAGTTATACAGGATAAATATATCTTTCAATGTATATAGTACTTACTCTCTTTTATTTATTCAACTTACTTTTTTGTGTATTGGTTTATTTTGCTGTTCTTTTACCTTTAAGTTATTTGTCTGTGTGTGTGTCTAAATCAAAACAACTATTCATGTGAGTATATGGAAGATGTATGTGGATCCCAGTAGAGGCCAGAAGAGGATGTCAGATCTCTTGGAACTGAATTTATAAGCAATTATGAGCTACCTGCTTCAAGTGCTGGGCGTTGAAATCAGCTCCTCTGCAAGAAAAGCAAGTGTTTGTAAGATGCTGAAGCATCTGTCTCTCCAGCCCTTTGTAAACTTCATAACTTGTTTGATTGATTGATTAATTGATTGATTGACTGGTATGCCTATTGTTTTATATATTTCATTTTATTTATTGTATTTTATTTAAAGTTGTCTTTTTAAAAATTTTTTCCTAAGGAAAATATCTAAGAATTTGCATAGGTAGTTAGTTTTAAGAATAGTCAAAAAAGTATTTCCATTAGCATAGTAAGTTGAAAGAAGAGGTATCAAATATGTAAGCATATCCATGGCTTAGAAAATTTTTCTTCACCAATGCCTTTAAAGCAAATGGGTAGATAGCTATTCTAACCATTTAGTTTGTCCACTTTTAGTAGTTAAAAAGAAAATTTAAATGTCAAGGTAGGTGAAAGCTATCGATTAAAGGTTGGAAAAGAATAATAGAATTTCTTCATCTTTTTCTATGTCAACAATAGCTAAGCAAACGCAAACAAAAAAGAAACAATCGAATAACGGAAATCAGCAAGGTTAAAAGAGACACTGATCTGTAAGCTAACATGCTTACATCACCTGTAATCTTAATTTCCAGTTAATGTGGAACAAATGAACAATTTGCAAGTATAATACATTAGTTCCTTTCTTTTTATTATTATTAAAAAAGTATTTTATTAATTTTTGGCAAACAGCAGGGAACCCTGTGTTTACCTCATGAATAGTTATTAAGCAAAGAGAGATCTCTGTAGCATATGAGAAGGTTCTTTTCTTCAGAGGTAGTTCAATCTCTGGTTTCACAAAGAATTTTATAAGTCGGGGTTTTTCTTTCTTCTTTTTTTCTTTCTTTCTTTTTTTTAATTTAAATCAAATCGTAATTTTTACTTATTCACACAGGGGCTATAAACACAAAAAGGCAGGATGTGGGAAAGGGATGACACCAGAGCATAGGTGTTCAGGGGGAGTACAGATATTCTTCAGAATAGGGTATCAGCTGGGTGAAGGTTCAGGGGACAGGTCACTATGACTCTGTCTATGATTCACTTGTCCTTATCTAAGTTGGTACTATCTGCCGAGGCTACCTATTTACAAGGTCTATGACTACTCAGGCTGGTAAATTTCATTTAACAAATAATGCAATCATTTTAATAGATTAATAACAGATAAACAAAAAAGAAAACTATGTTAAAATCACCCATAAAAGCCACTGACAAGGAATAACCACCCTTACCATTCATAAGCTTACCATCTCAAATGGTTTTCTATTACAGATAGATATGTGCATATAGTCTGTACTACTTGAACCATGATATTCCTACTATTTCAGAAGTTTTATTGTATTACAATGTAATTCATGAATTACCACATGCTTTCTCTTATATGTGAAAAATAAAAATATATCTACCTGAATATAAAGACTGAGAAGAATGTGGGGTGATAGAGAGAGTAGAGGAATGAGGTTAGAATTCACCAATGTGCACTAAACACATGATAGAAAAACATTATAGTCATGTGTGTGTGAGCAATGTGTGTCGATTAAAACAGTCATACTGTATATGCTAGTGCACATTTGTAGGTCTGGCACTCAGGAGGCTGAGGAAGGACAAGAGATCAGCCTAGGCATGATAGCGAGAACCTGTTGCAAAAACGAAACAAAACAAAGTCATGAATATATTTCATGGAGATTACTATATCATAATGAAAGTGAATGTTTTAAGGATGGTCAATGTGAAGATCTGATAAAATTTTAAATGTCTTTCATTCTATATATGTACAACATGACTGTATATAACATAAATGTCCTCATTCCCACCCATGCTTTCTCCTGGGCCCCTTATATGATGTTCACAACAGCATGCTTAAAACAATACATGGGCAATTTTATCAAATGGGTCAGCCCTGAAAACATACATAGAAGTAACAGGAAGCAAGTTTGAGCAGGTTACATTTAGGAATACATATGTATATGCAAGTATTCAGGAAATCAAGCAAAAGAGGCTAAGAATTTGAAGGAGAATGGGGAGGGTCTGGAGGAAGGAACAGAAAAGGAGAAGTGTAATTACAACCTCAAAAACTTGTAATAAAAGTGTATTTTTTTCTCCTAGTTCTAGAGAATGATTGGGAAGCCCACGATTAAGGTGTTGGCATTGGCAGTGAGCTTCTTGATGATCATGACACAGAGAAACAGAGAGTGAACACAGACAAAAGCAATGCTTGCCCTTTTAGTATTCAGCTGAGTACTGGATTCCAGTTATTTAAGTCCCCTTTCTTTCTCCCTCTTCAGTATAGCCAGAAATCCTCACTTACAAATAGACGGCCCCTTCTTCTTTAAGGATACGTAGGAAACCTACTGTGTCAGTTTAGCATTGCTCAAATGTGCGTGCGTTTAGCTATGACAACTTGAGATTGGACAACTTATCAGGAAGCTCAGTCCTGGAGAAGATTCTCCCTCCTACAGCAGCCATTGATTGCCTGTAGCTCTTCCTCTGGGATTGAGACCTTGGCAAATTTCCCCCATCCACATTGGCATGACAACTGGTATTGTCAGTTATGTGGGCCTTGTTTGGCAACTGCATTTTTGAGATGTCCTGCGTATAGACCCCCTGCCGTGCCTAGAAGACACAGTCTTACCACAGACTTACCTTGTAAAATTGTGTTCTTT
This sequence comes from Mastomys natalensis, assembly GCA_021653895.1. Taxonomy (NCBI): domain Eukaryota; kingdom Metazoa; phylum Chordata; class Mammalia; order Rodentia; family Muridae; genus Mastomys; species Mastomys natalensis. The sequence continues at coordinate 78,387 of JAJTUV010000475.1, read as the reverse complement.
CTGTGATTATTCATCTAAATGAAGAAAGCTGAACAACCCACAATGAAAAGAAGTTTATTTGGTTCCATTTGGTTCTAGAGACTGATAGGTTTATGATAGGGTGGCTAAACCTGGTTCAAAACGTGAAGGGCAAGTGGTTTTCTATCATAGAGTACTGGGAAAACAGAATATAGAACATGCAAGTCATAATGATGGGGTTCAAAAGAACAAGCCCACCCCTTCTAGAAAGATATGAAACTAGTTTATTTTCCTAATTGCCATTAAATAGTGCTACTTCTCAATGCCATCTCTGTGGTAATCAAGTTTAAAGTGCTCAGAAGGGATAAACCAGATTCTAACTATAGCACCATTCATGAAGCACAGGCCTAATTGCCCAATCACCTCTCAACATCCCACCTGGCATACGGCAGTCAAATTTTAATAAATATGGTAGAAAGTACATACGTTCAAAGTACAGCATTCCTTTTTATGTCTTCCACAGATACACTTCATTGAGTCTCAGTAGCCCCACACATCTTAACTATTTTCAACATCAATTCAATCCATAGCATTGAATACATAATGTACTTCTAAAATATAATGCTAAGGGCAGGCATAAGCTATGGGTTCCCACTGCAAAGGGAGCAGTAGGAAAGAAGGGAGGAGTAACACATCCCAAGTATGCCTAAGTCAACATAACACCATTATATTTTAAACTGTCAACCTTGAGAACCATCTTAGACTCTGCATCCTCTAGACCAGACATATGAAGATGAGGACTGGGTTCATCCCAACACTTTTCTGGTCAGAGTTTGCACTTCTCTCATTTGATGGGGTTATATGCTTACATTTCTCTTAGCTGGCAATATACCATTGTGTCTCTGCAGTTCTGGGGTCCCAAGAGTTGTTCCTCAAAGGCTTCACTAACAGATGTTGTCTCTGGCAGCTGCATATCTGCAGGACTTGTCTGCCTAACTGTAAAGATCTCTATGATATCTTTAAAATCTGGATGTATAGAGCCATGGATCTTCAGTAGTGCATCCTCCCCGCATACAGAACTAGAGGAAGAAAGAAACCACACAAGTTTACTGTTTAGGGCCTTCAAAGTGCCTGCTAGCCCTACATCCTACACTAGGAACAAGATACTTTTACATTTGCATCATCAGACTGGCCCTTACTGCTGGGAAAATTCACTTATACAAAAAGGCATAGGTTTTCCTGGCCATCTACCCATTTCCAGAGGATATTTTAAGAGTGAGATTATAATAAATTGCTTAGTTTTCAGAGAAAGATGATTTTTTTTTTATTTCCTATCTTTGCATTTGACTTCCAAAATATCTTTTGAAACTTTCACAACCCTTTATTAGTATACATCAAATTAAGACACATCTTGAATAGAAGCCACAGGAGACTCTACTTTACCAAGGTCAATATGGTTTTCCAGGCCATTTCATGATTTGTGTGGTAAATAAGGCCATCGTCTCCTTAGAACCAACATGTGCCCCAAACTTCTGTTCTGGAGAAAACTAATTCAGTGAAATGGAAACTATTTGATTTATTAATTTACAATTTCTAAGAGCTGAAGAATTCACCCTAACAAAATACCCATCAATGAAAGTTAAAAGCCTTGCTTGATAACTTTGTGTATCAAGTGCTTAAGTTTCTACATGTAGCTTCTGAAGACTGATTAAAATTCAAAATCTGTACCCATGGGTAAAAGAAAGATGCTAAGATTCTGCATTTTAACCGGCTGCCTGGGGCATCCATACCTGTTCTCAGAGCACACTTTGAAAAACAAGGACTTTGAAGGCTCTTCTCGATTATCATTGGATAATGGATTTTTATTTGTAGATGGAGGTGAGAAAGCAGGTTGAAAAGCAGAGTGAGTCAGGGGAAATAATTCAAGGCCTCTCTTAGCTCTTAATGAGGTGGGTGATCGATCAGGGCAGAGCCTGTGACATTAGGGGTCACACTGTCCTCAATGTGTCCTTTTCAATAAAACAATGAGTTAGCTTCCTAGAATATGAAACACTTTTTTGGTAAATCTTGTTTTAATTTTGCTGTTTATGGTGAATCATTTTACAATTGCCTTAATTATAGTGAATGTATTTATTTTAAAAGGCTAACTGTCCTGCTGAGAATACATCACAGTAACTATTTGGTTATAAAGAAAATGGAAAATTAAATTATCTTCCTGAGAAAGTGACCTCTTCCCTTTACATAGTCAATACTTAATGAAACACCCAGTGAAGAATGTGGTCAAAAAACATGACGTGGAGGGCTATGATGTGCCTTCTCCTGCAAACAGTTTTTCCATTTCATCTCAACATCTGGCTTTTAATTAACTGGCAGAAAGCAAGAGAGACTCATATGCAGTCTCTGGTGTGTTCAACAAAGTAATAGATTTTCCCAATAAATAACTGGAATACAAATCTGGAATACAAGTTGAATAGACATAACCCACAGTTAAAATTCCATGCCTTGATAAGCTAATTAGTAGTATATTTTCAAGGATAAACTTTAATGAGGAGAAAAGGAAGGGGGCAAGAAGCAGCATAGAGATGCCATTTATCTTTACTATGAGCCTGCTGTGAGTGAGCTCATATTCTAGGTCTTTGAGATCAGCTCTGTTTGGAAGCATTGAAGCATCCACGGGTCACCTTTCCCCAGCTGCCTGAGCCCTGTTGTTTTGATCACCTTCTCTGGCAGATGTGATACAATTCTTTTTCCAGCCTTGTCTTTCCAGCCAATGCTTGGTGCACAGGCTCTTACCTCAGAAGTATTGCTTCCTCTGGGCAAAAGCACTTCTGACATGGGGCACTCCCTCGGTAGGGCAGAGTGCTGTCATCTCCTGACAGCCCAAAACTCCCACTGCAAGATGCAGCTCTTCCTCTGTCCCTTCTGCCCTGATGTCACATTAAGAAGTCTGACCAGTCTATATCTGCAAAATCTTTCTCTTTATTGTGACAGATCATAACTGCCGGGCATACCAATTAAAATACAGCAAGAGATACAGAGAAAGAGAAGAAAAAAATCTGCCATTTCCTTAGAAGGCTGTTTTCTCATGTGTAGGTGGCTTTCAATGCTCATCGTGACACTATCTGATTAATGGGTTGGTTTTCTTCCCTGGACACACACACCATGAGCACAGTGCCCATTTTAAGCTGGTCTTATTTACCTTGACTGCCACCATAATTATTCTTCTTCCTTAGGAAAAAAAGAATGTCTACTTCAAGTTTTCTGAGAATACCTCATATTTCCATTAGTGGAACATTTCAACTCCCGCACATATATCAGAACATGCAAACTCACTTCTTTGTGTTGATTGTCAAATCTTTTTTATTTTTTCCCAGTCCATTTCACCTACTTAGCTTGCAACTTAATTTAGGCTCTGGAGTGGCAATGCTCTAGTGCTCTAGTGCTCTAGTGTGATCAACAAATACATGGATAGTTTTCTTTATCTTTGTTTTGATTATGGTAACTATCATTTATTAAATAGTTTCCTAAAAATGTCACTGTAGACTTTTGCAATAGTTTCTATTTTTACTCATATATATATATATATATTATATATATATATATATATATATATGTGTGTGTGTGTGTTGTGTGTGTGTGTGTGTGGTGTGTGGTGCGTGTGTGTGTATAAAATATTATATATATGGAAATGGCGTGATGGTTAATTGTCATTACCAATCTGACCAAAGTTGTAAAATCACTATGGGATCACACCTCTGAGTATATCTATGATGGTGTTTCCAAAAAAAAATGTTAAGCTAAGAAGAGAAGAACAACTTTGAACGTAGGCTGCACTTCCTGGTTCATAGCTGAGATCCTTGACTGAATAAGAGACAGGATGATGAGAAGCCAGAATGTAACACATGACTAGCTGCCTCACACTCTACCCTCATTCCTTTCCTAGTCTGGTAGAGTAAACCTTCAAACTGTGATCCAAATAAACTCCACTTTCGTTAGACTGGTTTTTGCAGGATATTTTGTCATAGCAATAATCTCAGAGCTTACATGCAATTCAACCAACTCAATTCTAATCTAAATCTCTCTTATGTCCTTATATCTCAGTCTGTGCTTAGCTTGATAGCAGTTAAAGTTCCTAATCTGAGAGTATTCCCATTTTTCTTTAATGGCCCCTTTTCAGGCCTAGATATGTACACAAATGGCCCCAGGATTTACCTGAAATATTATCGCCAAAAACATCATTGTTTCCCCTAGACCAATTTCTATTAATACAAATGTTCATGACAATGCCTCTTTCCATGTTCCAGATATCAGCATTGATAGAAACTGTACTTTTAGCAGCCTTGGGCTATATGAACCTTCATCTTGGTTATCTTCTCCTCTGTAATTATTACTCCTTTCCCTCCAAACTTATTCCATATGTATCTATTTTGGAACCATAATATTTCATCCCTTAGACTTCCTGGTGCATGCATTGATATATTACTATAGATTCCTGTCTTCTGACAACATTATTTCCTTTCCATACCAACCATTTCTACCATGGCGCTTCTCCTTAATTTCTTTCCCCACATCTGGTCCTGCACCTCCGTGATGGGTCACCTTAACCTCCATATGGGTCATCTTCATCCATTTGTTTCTACTTCTGCATATGGGTTGCTGATACAGCTGCTGAAACCAAGCAGCCATGAAGATTGATGCCACCATAAACGCATGGAACCCGATCACAGAAGCTCTCTAGATCCACAGGACTCAGCAATTCCTAATCCAGGCCTTCCATCATTCTCCTAGGCCATTTTTCCAAATCGTCACCATTTTCCATGAACTCCTAAATGCCAACAGCTTAGTTGAGACTTCAACTCTTGTGTCATACTCCTCAATCTCCCAAAATGCCCCATCATTCCCAGTACAGGAAATTTTCTCTGTCTTGCAGAAGCTTTCAAGGCATGCACATACTGCTTTCTTCACCCCTTTGTTGCATATGAGTTATCCCATGCGTTGATGCAGCTGATTCTTTCTGTGTATACAGATGCATATATGCCCCTGTTATGCTATGCATCTTTAGTTCTTTTTACCAGGAATTTTTTTTTCTATTGTTGACACATTTTCCATGTGCTTTAAGCCTTTCCCTTTCTTGTTGGTCATTACCAACATCGATTAAACATGTGTAACTTCCCTACACTCCAAACCTCTTAGTGTAATCATAACCCTAAGTAATTACTGAACAGAGTTTGCTACAAAATATAGTGAAGCTTTTAACTGTGTTTCAGTGGATATGTGATACTGTGATTAGATTTTGTTATGCTTATTAATATTCTCAAGTTATTTTTATCATAAGCATTTGATGCTTTTGTAGGTAAACTAGCACTTTGTAAATACATGATTTTTTTTTTCCTATGTTTTTTTCCCAGCAAAATCAGTTCATTGACTTTGAGGGTTAAGGATTAAGACGGTCTTGCCATCTCTGGGCGCCCTCTGCTGGCAATCATAAAGAATAGCACACAAACAGACCTTGCAGCCCAAAAGTTTGTGACCTGGTGGTACACACCTGTAATCTCAGCATTTAGGGACATACAAGAGGATTAGGAATATACAGCAAACCTTATCTACATACTGAGTTCGAAGCCAGCCTGAGATATGAGAGTGATCCTTGTTGTGGTTCATAGGCTTTATAGATGACTAAACTATTGACTACAGAAGCTTGCATAGCACCTTTGGATGGATACCAGGAGACCTAATCCTCAAGAAGGCTTATATGGCGCAGCTTAAATCACATCACATCTTTGAAGCCCTGTGTATGAAGTGCATCATGCTTTCAGCAATAGCAATAGCCTATGCTGTTTTGAAGTCTTTTGAACTCTGCTGAACAATAGCTTAAAAAGAGAGTTTCCATGGCTAGATCTGAAGATTTTGTTAGATGGTCAATGGTTCTCAGTATTCTTACAAGGGAATCCGACGTTCGGAGAAGGTGGATTTGGAATGACCACATCAGCTTGTGGGCAACTGTCTGTACAAACAGCTTTGAGTGGAAGGAAAGTGCATTTTCCCATTTGGTCAAAAATTCCTGGTGAGATTACATTCTTACCTTCATAGCTCATTCCTCTCCATGTAAGTGTGTGTGTGTGTGTGTGTGTGTGTGTGTGTGTAAGTGTGTGTGTGTCCAGATTTTTGGTTATTTTGTATTCTCTCATGTTCTCTTTGTTGTTGTAATTAATGAGAATTATGCAAAATTCTCCATATATATCACATTTTGGCTAGATTTTATGAAAAATTTTAAATATGACTTTCACTTTTTCTGAACTGTATACTTCAAGTAAGCTCTTATGAAGAATCAGCTGGATAGATTTTAGCATTCAGATAATCTTGTCTCTTTCAATAGGAACTCCAAGCCCCAAAATATTTAGAATAGCTCCTCAAAACTGTTTGGTTCCATCACTTAAACCCTGGTCCTCCCTTGGGCCCACTCTTCTGTGTTCCTTCCAGACTACATTCTACTGTATTCTTTCCCCCACTCCTTACTGGCTTGGCAAAAGAATTCTCTAGGTAGCAATTCTCACCCAACCCTTTCACTCTTCTCTTCTGTACTTCTCATGAATGATTAAATATAGCTCTTCTAAATCAGCCTGAGATAGGAAAGGAATTGATGGGAAATCCTGGGCTCTACTATTGTCTTCTATAAACAAAGCAGTGTCAATATGAAATGAAAGCAGAACATATCCAAACTTATGGGACACAATGAAAGCAGTGCTAAGAAGAAAGTTCATAGCACTAAGTGCCTCCATGAAGAAACTGGAGAGACCTTATATTAGCAACTTAACAGCATATATGAAATCTCTAGAACAAAAAGAAGCAAACACCCCCAAGAGGCATAGATGGCAGGAAATAGTCAAAGTTAGAGCTGAAATCAATCAATTAGAAACCAGGAGAACAATGCAAAGAATAAACAAAAGCAAGAGCTGATTCTTTTTGAAAAATCAACTGAATAGACAAACACTTATCCAAACTAACTAAAAGGCAGAGAAGTAGTATTCAAATTAACAAAATCATAAATGAAAAGGGAGACAGAACATCAGACACTGAGGAAATATTTTTAAAAATATCATTAGGTCTTACTTTAAATACCTGAACTCCACAAAATTTAAAATCTAAATGAAATGGATAATTTTCTAGATAGATATTAAGATCAGGTACAGTATCTAAACAGTCCTATAACCCTTAAGGAAAAAGACACAGTCAGTAAAAGTCCCAACAACAAAAAGCCCAGATGATTTTAGCTCAGTATTCTACCAGACTTTCAAAGAAGAGCTAATGCCAACACTCTTCAAACTATTCCACAAAAGAGAAACAGAAAGAACATAGCCAATCTCATTCTTTGACACCATAGTCACCCTGATACCTATTCCACACAAAGACTCAAGAAAAAAAAAGAGTATTTCAGGCCAATTTCTCTTATGAACATCAATGCAAAATACTAAAGAAAATACTTGTAAACCAAATCCAAGACGGTATCAAAAACATCATTCATCTTGATCTTATAGGCTTCATCACAGGGATGCAGAGATGGTTCAATATAAGAAAATCCACCAATGTAATCCACTATATAAACAAACTGAAAGAAAAAAATCACATGATCATCTCATTAGATGCTGAAAAAACCTTTGAGAAAATCCAACATCCTTCATGTTAAAAGTCTTGAAGGGATACGAGGTGCATACCTAAACATAAAAAAGTAATATAGAGCAAGAAAATAGACAACATAAAATTAAATGGAGAGAAACTTAAAGCAATTCCACTAAAATTAGGGACAAGACAAGGTTGCCCACTCCCTATCTGTTCAGTATAGTGCTTGAAGTTCTAGATAGAGCAGTAAGACAACAAAAGGAGATCAAGGGGATACACATTGGAAAGGAAGATATCAAAGTATCAATATTTGCAGATGATTTGATAGTATACATAAAGAACCCAAAATATTCTACCAGAGAACTCCTAAAGCTGATAAACAACTTCAGAAAAGTGGCTGGATATAAAATTACCTCAAAGAAATCACTAGCCCTCCTTTATATAAATGATAAATGTGCTGAGAAAGAAATTAGGAAAACAACACCTTTCACAATAGCTGCAAATAATATAAAATATTTTGGTGTAACTAACCAAGAAAGTAAAAGACCTATATGACAAGAACTTCAAGTCTCTGAAGAAGGAAATTGAAAAAGATATCAGAAGATCAAAAGATCTCACATGTTCATGGATCCATAGGATTAACATAGTGAAAATGATGAACTTACCTAATACAATCTACAAATTGAATGCAATTTCAATACCATTTTTTTACAGTCTTTGAAAGAGCAACTCTCAACTTCATATAGAAAAATAAAAAACTAAGGATAGCCAAAACAATCCTGAAAAATAAACAAGCTTTTGTAGGAAGTACCAGCCCTGATTTCTAGCTGTATTACAGAGCAATAGAGATAAAAACTGCATAGTTTTGATGTAGAAACACATAGGTTGTTCAATGGAATCTAATCAAAGACCCAGAAATAAACTCACACACCTGTGGGCAAAGAAACTAAAACCATACAATAGAAAAAGAGGAAGTGCCTTCCAGTCTCCATTTGCGCCCTGGAGCTAAAGCTGTCCAACAACCCTTGACACCCAAATCCAGGCTGGAGACAGCTGGTCTACCAGGAGTGCTCTCACTCCTAAGCCCACAGGTGAGACCACCACTTTCCAATAACTGTCCAAAGAGAGACCTGCCAGGAGTGCACAGGACACAGGAACAACAGAGCAGCTGGGGACAGGATCCTTCCTGTCTCCATCTGCACTCAGGAGCTAAGGGTGTTCCACAACCCTCAGGACCCAAATCCTGCCCAGGAGAGAGTTAGTCTCCCCTGGAGTGCTGACACACCTAAGATCACAGGCCCACAGGCCCATAGGAGGGACAATCTTCAGAGACTGCAAGACCAGCTAACATCAGAGATAACCAGATGGTGAGAGACAAGTGCAAGAACCTAAGCAACAGAAACCAAGACTTCTTGGCATCATCAGAACACAGTTGTCCCACCACAGCAAGTCCTGGATACCCCAACACACAGAAAAAGCAAGACTGTGGTTTAAAATCACATCTTATGATGATGGTAGAGAACTTTAAGAAGGACATAAATAACTCCCTCAAAGAAATACAGGAGAACACAGGTAATCAAGTAGAAGCCCTTAAAGAGGAAATACAAAAGTCCCTTAAAGAATTACAGGAAAACACAACCAAACAGGTGAAGGAATTGAACAAAACCATACAGGATCTAAAAATGGGAATAGAAACAATAAAGAAATCACAGAAGGAGACAATCCTGGAGATAGAAAAGCCAGGAAAGAGATCAGGAGTCATAGACTCAAGCATCACTAACAGAATACAAGAGATAAATGAGAGAATCTCAGGTGCAGAAGATACCATAGAAAATATTGACACAACTGAAAAAAAGCATCTTCAACAAATGGTGTTGGTGTGATTGAATGATTGCATATTTATCACACCAGAACAAAACTCAGGTCTAGGTGGATCAAAGATCTCCACATAAAACCAGATACACTAAATCTACTAGATGAGAACGTGGGAAATACCCTTGAACATTGGTAGAGGTGACAGAACACCAACAGACTCTAAGATCAACAATTGATAATTGGGACCTCATGAAACTAAAAAGCTTTTGTAAGGCAAAAGACACTGTCTGTAAGACAAATCAGCAGCCTAGAGATTAGGAAAAGATCTTCACTGGCCCTACAACTGACAGAGGCGAATATCCAGAATATATAAAGAACTCAAGGAGTTCAACACCAAACCAAATAAACTAATCCAAAAATGGGGTACAGAGCTAAACAGAGAATTCTCAACAGAGGATATGGAACCAGAAAAGCCTACCCTAATAGCCAGGAGGACCCGATGGAGGGATAAGGACACCAACCCATCCATAAAAACTTTTGATCCCAAATTTCTGTATCTAAAAGAAACACAAGGATAGGGGATGAAGCAGAGACTGAGGGAATGGCTGACCAATAACTGCCCCAACTATCCCCATGGGCAAGCTCCATTCCTAACACTAGTTATGCTTCCAGATAGGAGCCAATCATAAGTGTACTCTGAGAGGCTCCACCCAGCAACTGACTGAAATAGATGCAGAAACCGAGGATCAAATATTGGATGGAGCTTGAGGACTCTTATGGAATAGTTGGTGGAAAGATTGAGGGTCCCAGAGGGGATAGGAACTCCACAGGAAGACCAACAGAGTCTAGACCCTTAGGGGGGCTTTCAGAGACTGAGCTACTAACCAAAGAGTATAAAAGTGTGTTCCAAGCCCTAACCCCCTCACGTATGTATCAAATGTGCAGCTCACTCTTCATTTTGGTCCTCCAACCACTGGAGTAGGGCTGTCTCTAAAGCTGTTGCCTGTCTGTGGAGTCTGTTTCCCTAACTGGGCTGCCTTGTCTGGTCTCAGTGGGAGATGTGCCTATCTCTGCAGAGACTTGATGTGCCTGGGTGGGTTGGTGCTGAAGGGGTAAGCTCCCCCTTCTCAGAGGTGAAGGGGAGATGGGAATGCGAGGTCGAGCATTGGGAGCAGAGGGGCGGCTGCTATTGAGATTTAAAGTGAATAAGTAAATAAATTAGTGGGGAAAAAGGCACTATACACTTGCCATTATCAACAAAAAACGTTTGAGTTATATTTAGTTTTTAAAAACACTCTGTCTTTTCATTCAATTTTGTTGCCAGAAACACACATAAGCAAATTTATGTTAGTATGGTTTTTGCATTGAGGTTATATCTTTATTCCTTTTCGCTTAAGAAACTTTATCGGGATCACTTTCTAATAAACTTTAAGAGAAAATAGTGTGTCGATGTATCCATCGTCGTGGTTGGAATATGGTCACAATCTCCTACTCCTCACTCACTTTATATCCACTACTATCTGTGATCATGTGTGGACATTTTTCTATTTCTGAAATAAAACTTTATGCTTTTTAAGATTTATTTATTTTGCTTTTACGTGTATGGTTGCTTTGCTTGAATCGACAAATGTACACCATGTGCAGTGCTCGCAGTGACCAGAAGAGGGAACCAGATCCCCAGGAACGGGAATTAACTCATGCTTGTGAGCAGCTTAACTAGAAAGTAGTAATCACCAAGCCCTGAATGCAACGATTGTACTCAGGCTGTGCTCTAAAATCTTGAGATCATGCTTGTGACTACAATATTAACACTCAATTCTTAGTACCATCAATTATTGAAGGTGTTCATATTTCTCTAATTATCACAGATTTTTCTTTTCCATTGTCTTGCAACTAAAACACCACTCATTTCTCTGTCCTTTCTCCATTTTCTTTACAGGTATTCTCCATTTTGAGGGCGTTTTGTTGTTTTGTAGTTTCCTGTATTTTTTCTGAATGCAAATTTATCTTAATATTTAAAATATTTTTCAGAGACTGGAAAGAGATGTCTCAGTGGGAAAAGTACACGCTGAAAAACATGAGTACCCAATTACAGATCCCTGTGCCGTGTGAAAAGCTACGTTGATAGCACACCAGCAACCCATGTGCTGGGGAGGGAGAGACAGAATGGCCTGGCTAGCCTGAGGGATGAACTCTAGGGTCAGACAAGTCAAGACAACCTCTACAGTATGCACAACACCCCCACTCACACAAACACACACAAATAATTTTTGGCATGTTTACTCCCCTAAATATCAATGGATACTTGACACTTAGGGTTTGTTTTGAAACAATGAACTTCCATGTGGAGAAATAGAATGTCTAAATCACCTGCATTTTATAAAAACGTACTGCTGAAAATTACCATAGTCTCCTCTCACCTTCATTTAGGAATTAAATACTTCCATCAAAGGTACTTAACACTTGGTGTGTATTCATTATACTGAGGGACAAATTTTATTTTTCTAAAACCAGAATGATTATTCAATTATGTGTTACTTACAAGTTTTTAAAACAATGTGTTGGCTTCAAGCCCATGCTGTAGGGAATTAGTAATTATTATTGGGGAATGACGTGTGTGTGTGTGGTGTGTGTGTGTGTGTGTGTGTGTGTGTGTTGATGATGATGATGAAGTGTGGATGTGTTCATACCCTGGTGAGCATCTGGAGGCAATGACCAAGCCCAAATGTTGGTTCTCATATTCCACCTTGGTTACTTTTATTTTTCCTTTTCTTTATTATTGAAAAATGTTTCATACAATTTTGATCATCTTTCCTCTTCCCCAGTTCTTCCATGATCCTCTCTACCTCTCTAACCCACCCACCTTTTCTGTCTTTAAAAGACAATAAACAATTATTTTCACTATTCTGGGTTCTTTACTTCCATGACTGCCCTTTGAAAGGCCCAACAAGCAAAAAGAGTTGGATGCAGATGTTTCCACCCAACCAATAGACAGAAGCTGGTGACCTCTGTGGTTGAATTAGGGAAAAGCTGGGAGAAGCTGAGGAGGGCAGCCCTCATAGAAGTAGGAAGAGAACGGGGATGGGATAAGGGGTTTTGGGAGTTGGGATGGAGAAAGAGATAATACTTGAAAGGTAAATAAATAAAATATCCAATTAAAAAAAACCATAATGGAACTGGCAATTGCAGTCGATCACTTGAGACTTTTTATCAACAATTATTACAGGGATTCCTATAACCCTCAAGGACAAACTATTGTGGAAGGGGCCCATGGAACTTTAAAATGATTTATTAATAAATTACACTGCAGTGAAATAATTTTTTAATCCTAGTTTGGAAGCTCAAAGTTCTGAAAATGTCTCAGGTATGGGACACCACCATACAAAAAATAGAGACACTTTTATGATTTACATTTTGAACTACTTTTTGGAATTTTAATGTGTAGCATATTATATGTGTTTAACCAAAAAAACCATCAAACTGATAAAATTCTGCTAGTAGTTTGAAAAAGATCTATTGGTGCTATTTTATCAAAAAAAACAAAAAAACTCTATGATGTCCTTGGTTACTTAGTAAAAAAAACTGAGGCTATCTCTGGTTTAACATATGGATGACTTTAAGAAGACAAGAGTGTCTGCCTTCTTACACATCCTGAGACCATCTGCGGAGGCATAGCACTGCTCCCAGAGACCTGGACCCTCCCACAACCATCATGACAAAACAAAAGCCCCAGTCAGTGACTTGCCTGAAGATAAACTGGAGACATTTCCTCAGTCAAGATCTCTCCTCTTAGCTGACTGTAGTTTCTGTCAAGTTGACAAAATGTTAACCGGTATAATATCCTATTATACTTGCTGGAGAAGAAATTTACTCCAGAGGATCTGTAAAGTCAGTAGTAACTGAAAACAGCATTGGAGTTTTAAAAGATTTATTTCTGAATGCTTTTATATCAGTAATCAAGGCAGTAAGATCAAAGAACAATCCTTATATTGGTAAAATACTGTATAGATGTTAATGAATTGATGATTCCATTTCCTCAAAATTCACTTAGGTGTCCACTAGACAGGAGGAGTTGTGCTTCTACACGTTTAGTCATGGGTTACTGTGTGAACCAGTCTACTTTTTTGTCTCAGCCATCACAAAATGTGTCAACTCTGTCAACAAACTTCATATGCAAAATAGAAGTACTTTTATGATTTACATTCTAAACTACTTGTTGAAATTTTCATTGTACAGTGTAACAATACACGTAAGTTCAACCAAAAAACACAAAAGTTATAAAATTTTACTAATATTTTAAAAAAAATCTAGTGGAGCTCTTTTATATAAAAAGTAATATACACATATATATACTATAACTTTTTCAAACTTCAGATTTTGAGTGTAGTAATGAAAACAGGAGGTCATCATTGACAATAAATGGCTGACTTTATTAAGAGAAAACAAGATGGGTATTTATTTCAAACCATTCACAAAAACAAAGCACAGACTTACTTATACAATACTTTGGTTTAAAAATTATTTAAAACACCAATGTTAAACCTGATATCCAGGTATAAAATACAAACCACAAAAACACAAGCTTGCATAGATGAAATGAACGGATGTAGATGTATGAGTGGTAATGAAGGAAGGCTTGGGCACTGGATAGTGCCTTAATGATGTTAACCAATGATGTTAACCAATGTCGTCAGCCTCCCCAGACACATCAAAGTAGTCATCACCGTATTTCTCATTTCTTCAACAAGGTTATCCACGGGAGCAACTTGGACTATATGAAGATGAATTGAAATAGACCGACTGTTCCCTGCAGCCTAATCCAGATGGGTGCATACAGGCCCAGCAGCACCAGTCACCTTAAGGCATCCACACAGTCTCCTCAGTTTTATTCCAATCTCTACATAGGCATGTGGTCTGAGGCGGTCTATCCTCAGACAAGAGAGAGATTCTACTGAGCCTCTGATCAGCTCCATGCACAGCCCCTCAGTAAGCTGGCCAGCAGTGGGATCCCATCTCACTTGTTTTATACTTTTCTCTAGGTCACTGCACTTACAGGACTCTTACCAAATGAAGTATGTGGTTTCCTCATAGCGTAACTAAAGAAATGATTTTTTTCAAATTATAATAGAAATAAATGACAGTGTCACCTCAAATGTCTGAGAAACTTGATTTATGTAACAAACTCTTATACTTTCAAATCCAGCACCATTCAAATGTTTCACAGGGATAGATTGCTCTCAGCAGACACCAGACATTACAGAACTTGTCATTTTGAAATGTTACTTTTATATGTCATTTTTCCATATTACTTCCTAATATTTACATTATTTCATGAAATGAATATCTGGTTGCTCATTTAAAACCATGAAAAATACAGCTATCCTTGGGATAGGACATCTGCCTTTTGGATTACATCAAGATCTACAATCTAAAGGAATTTAGAAACTATTCATACATAAGTATAAAACTTCTCATACCCAAACTCTTAGCAAATTTTTAGCTAGACTCAATTTAAGCAATTACAAGTGTGAATCAGTGTAGCAATATCTCCAAAGGACATCACTCCTGCCTGGGCATTCTCTCAATGCCTACTTTTTACTGTTGGCAAGTTTTGCTAATTTGTTACTCAAACCTTTTTAATTTTTTTCTCATCTTCATATTTCAATTTCACCAATAAAGACCTGGGCAATAAAGTTACATAATTAATCCTGCCTTAATCTAAAATGCTGAAGTCAGCATACTATAAAAAGTTACTTTTTAAAATAAGAAAAAAAAAAGCAATATGAGATCTATGAACATATTAGTAGCAGTGCTCTGGTTTATAACGGCAGCAAATGGCTTTTAGTGGCAAACAGGCACATAAATCAGTGTGGTTACCTGCATGCTGTGCTCATCTGCACGTAGCCTAGAAAAGCTGTCCTTCTGTCAGTTCAATCATACCCACATCTTACTGCTTCTGTTAAAAGAAATAAACTAGAGTATTCTTCAGATCATCATTTCAAGTAATACATCCATCCATTTGAGGGGGTGGGGGGGGCGGGCGTCCTCCTGTATTTCTTAATAGTAAATAAGCTTTTCAATACACAAAAATAATTGTTAAAATTCTTAGAAATAATCTGAGTATTGTCACTGAAACAAAAAACCTTTAGAACACCTTTTGCAGTCACCATAAAAGAACAAGAACCTCCCAACTGTTCAGAAAGTGATCATGTGTGAACACTCCCGCCAGGGAGTTCTCCCAGCAATGATCTGGCCACGCCTCGCTACTCCTGGAACTGAGAAGATACTGGGAGAAGTTCAAAGCTCCAGGGGACAATGATGCTTGAGATGATGCTTGAGGCTCTTTCATGAACTGCATGCCAATGGCGAGCTGACAAGAGCTCATCCATACTAAACACGATGGCCTGAAGTAGACTCAAACTGATTTAAGGCAAAACTGATCTTCACAGACATTGCTGACATAAAGTGCAGGGCTCATCAGAAAAGTGACTATTTCTAATGTTTTCCTAGCTTATCCTTGCCTTCTTGGAGACACTAAAATTAAATTTGAGTATTTCTGATGAGTTATAGCAGAAGCAACAAAGCCTTCAATTCTTCCCTTTAATTATCTTACATATCATCATGATAAATACTAATCAAACAAACAAAAACCTTCCAGCACATATTCGGCTAATACTGTTCTATGCAGCATTAACAGGATACTCCACAGTAAGCATTTCTCGGCCTGCACTGCCCTATTACGGGGTAGGAAGAAAAAAAGCATCCTGTCACCAGTCAGATACAGATATGGCTCTAAAGCACACAGGCACCAACAGATAGCCAGAGAAATGGGGGACGCTTTTGGGTCACTTCTCTGATTGTCAGATAGGAAGAGAGAATGGGTGACTGAGTGACTTTTCTGCTATGAACAGCATATGACAGACACATTACAGACTTTTTTAAATGAATGATTGGATTTTGAATGTTTTAGGAACTGCTTTATAAAATCGTGCTGTGAGAACACTGCACAGCGTTCACAGGAAATCAAGGGGAACGGTGTCTCCTTGTCAGTGTGACTTCAATGTCAGCGCTCCTTCCACAAACACCATCCTGCCAAATGGAAGAAGCCGTTTATTGCAAGCTCTATTCCATCTTAGGCCTTTGAGTTATTTCTACATGGGCCTCATCTCTTCATTAGGCTGATGATCTCAGCCAATCACAAGTTACCTTTTAAAGGGGTAACAGATCTTCAGATTTCCCAAAGTGAGATTTATACAAACAAAGGCATTACTCATTGTAAATCAAGGCTGTAAAATGTTAACCACTTAAGTGGTAAACAGAATGCACCATATTACAGTATGTTTTTTGTCTTTGTTTTTGTTATAAATTTGGCACAAACAGACTTAGAGACGCTCTGACAGTATGAAAGTGTGCAATGGACCACAGGTCACATACTTTAGACGTTGCCTAGGTGCAGTGACCCAGGCCACTGTGAAAAGAGTTTTCTTTGGGCACATATTTATGCATCTCTCTCCTCCTAAATTTGATGTTTCTCAAGATCAGAAATACATAGTTTGGTTGTGGCTGTTCAGGTTTTGAGTTCATTACTACATAGCCATTTGTCATAAAGTCACTTGACCCCATAACATTTCAATGGCATGCAAAGTCACTTGCAAAAATTCTCAAAATCCTTTGAGAACAAAAGAAGTAATTTTTCTATGCTCCCAACAAGGCAATTATGACTAACAGTAGCTTGAATACTGGAATTAATTTTCTATCAGGTCAGCATGTTTAATCTGACTTTTATCTAGCCTCTTTTCTAGGATGGAAAAGGAGAGAGCGTCACGTCAAGCAGTCTCATGATGAAGCTTCTTAACATAGTGTGCCCATCCAGTTACACTGGTGTTAAAGGCACATGGCCTGCAGAGAAAACAAGTTGAGAAATAGAAGAATTCTCAAGGCTAGAAGAATTAGTATGTATGTTGATAGCAAAACATAATACAGTGTGGACCTAATAATTAAATTGCATGTGCTCAATAACATGAACAAAATAAATGCTTTCATTTTTATATAAAAATTTAAAATTAAAAAGCAGAGACCACAGTGAAGACTGGCAGTTCATTAAGAGCTGTTAGTTGTTTCAACCATCTCAGAGATATATTATTTGACTGATAGCAAAAATTTTAATTAAGAATAATTAAGAACATTTTTCTATCTTTCTACTCATAATAATTACTGGTATTCTTAAAAAACTGTTCACTTTACAAAAATAAAATAAAACAAACAATATATTTTAAATTGTAGTCTTTCAAAAAAATGTAAAAAGTAACAACTATTCCAATACTGATGCTGAGCTGGCCATCATATGGGCAGCACTGCCTTGGCCATCCAGGGTGACAGGTAAGACTTCAGCATTATGGTTAAGTGGCTTGGCATTTTTAAAACTAAAAGACATACATTTTACAATAATAAATATGATTAAATGAAGTTCATGCAAAACAAAAGAAATGCAGCTTTTAAAGTTAAAAGTGATCATTTCATGAGATAGAAAAATAAATATTTATAAAACAAAAATATGGCAGAAGATGTTGCCTGTTTTGCCTAATTATCAAATAAAAATGCAACTATATTTTTTTCTTTACCGTTACCATTTCAAAATACCTTTAAAACACATGAAGTAAAATTACAGGGCAGGGCAGATGAAGATATAGCATTACACTAAGCTGGTGAGACGAAGCTGTGATCCTGAAAGCACTGTCTAGATTCTGACTTAAGGCTAGGCTTTCCCTTGGCCTCCTTCTCTGAAGGATGCTCTTCCTGCGTGTACTTGCTGGCTGACACTCAGGCCTGTGGCTGCTCCCGGGAACTGCACTGCTGCGTCCGCATCTTTCCAGATGACCGTTTGCCCACAGCATCACTCTTAGCCACTTTTCACCCAAACTTCTATAAGGTGTCACTTTATGAAACAAAAGATTGTTCTCAAAATCAAAGATCAAAATCTTTTGGGAGCAGCATTCCAGAATCTTCCACATGTTTAAGACAGTTTGGAAAGACAAGGCAAATGTAAGGCAGGCAGTCCTAAAATCATTTCTCTCAGCAACCCTATTTCCTGCTTTTCTAAAAAACGCATACTGACATGACAGAAAAAATCAGATCCATACACTGCAAAAGAACAACAAGTCAAGCTGGGAAAATGGCAATCACATAAGGTTCAGCATGGTTGCCGTTTCTATTAAATTAGTTGTATGGATAATACACAAAGTTTTATAGAGGAGTTTAAAAGTCTTACAGAGAGGAATACAATGGCCGTCAGCATGGATGGATACCCCTGAATAATGACTCCCCAACTTCACGCTGAATTAATCCAGTATCGCAGGTGCGTAAACCATCACTGCAAGGTTCCCAACAAAACTGCTACGTCCTGGGAACAAGAGTTGGACGTGCACAGCTGGGTGGACGGACGGATATCAAGTCCTACGGACACTGTTCTATTCCTTTGGCTCTATAATTAAATTAGAAAAGCAAGGCAATGGAAGGCTGCTTGTTCTTTAATTTTGAGTTGACTCTTCATGGACGTGAGAGAAAATATCAGACACTTAAGTCTATACACATAAATATTAGCATGTTAGTCATTGCCTAAGGGCATCAAAAAGACTTGATCCTGAGGAAACAGGAGTACACACTAACATTGAGGGTTTATGACCATCTAGAAGCCTCTACCAGACCATTATTCAGAAGAACAGACTCCCACCGCTCTGGGTGTTTCCCCTATACTTTATTGTTGTGATTTTACTTTTCTGAAAAGAATAAAAAACAAAGGCTGTATCTTTCAAATATCATTAATAAAGAAAGCAAGACTATTCCATATACTTCCCTATACTTCACTGCATCCCAACGTTATTATGCTTTACTTGATAATGAATCTCTGTACACTTCTAATTGCAAATAAACTCAATTCCCTAGATGCCAATATCATATAACTAGCAATTGTCATTTTATAGAATTATTACATCCCAGGAAATATATCCACAGAAGAGGTGGCCAATATTCAGAAGCTACATTTTCTTACACTGCCCAAGTGACCAAAATAACCAAAATTTTAAAATGAAGTGAAATACTTTTTTAGTTAAAAAAACACTTGAGAGTAACTCCCAGCAATGGCACAGAACGACAACAGCCAACGTGGAATTCATGTTGTATCTTTCAGTAATATGTGCTATAAGAAGTCCATTTTCGAGGCATATCCCTTTTTGTTGTTTGTTTTAATTTACTGCTTATTATGGAAGCCTAGGGAAAGAAGAAAAAAGAAACATCATTAAAATCCAGGTAACTGGGGTAAGGGAAGGAGCATGAGAGACAGAAAAGAGAATTTAAAGCTA
Source organism: Mastomys natalensis (assembly GCA_021653895.1). NCBI lineage: Eukaryota > Metazoa > Chordata > Mammalia > Rodentia > Muridae > Mastomys > Mastomys natalensis. Next base: position 58,639 of record JAJTUV010000475.1, on the reverse strand, counting down.
ACTGTTTGTGCAGTTTTAATTTTCTCACAGATTTTACATTTTTGATAGTAAAAAAGTACAAAATAAGTACTTAGCAGTCAACATGCAAACTCCAACATGAAGCTCTATACCTACTGAATGGCTCTTTAACCACATATGATTTCAGAGATGGATAAGCCTTGAATCTGCTTCATTTTGCTATGTATATTTTTTCATTTGCAAGTTCTTTAAAGCTTTAATAAATTAAAAAAAGATGAAAATACTTTTAATTCACTGTCTCCCTGCCCAAGATACATCTTCATTTCTATGTACTCTCCAAATGACTCCTCTATGCATTTTTAGAAATCTTTTGCTTACAAAATAGTCATGTACAGAATCACTTTGTCATTTTAATACTTTGCAGCAAATATATATTGAGGACAAATAGACATATACTGTCCCCAAATAATACAAACTCAGGTTCAGAGGAAATAAATTCATAAGCAACTTCCCAGCTGCATCAGAGATGTTAAAAATATCAGTAAGTGAAAAAAAATGATAAAAATATCACTTAAGAGTGGAGAGATGTACTAAGTACATATGATCAATATACATTGTATAAATCTAGGAAATGTTCAAATAAATAAAATGTTATTTAATGAAAAAACTAAAAAAAAAAAAAGGAAAAAAATCACCTAAGAAATCTTCAAATAAGTTCAATCAAATATTGAGACCTAATGCTTGTAACTTGATTTGCAATCATCTCGCCTTTACTCCCCTACCTCCCAAGGTCTCACTGTCATTGGCGTTTCCTCTATTTCTCCCTCTGCTTGTGGAGTGCTGAGACTACAGGAGTATAGCACCACACACAACCTTCTTTCACAAGGCTTACTCTACATGACTGACAATTCTGGACTAATTATTTTACTACCACTGTTTTGTAGATAGGGAAGTTCGAAAAGGAACTCTATCTCAGTATGTAACTTTGACAAACATGTTTGCGTTTGTGTGTATGTGTGTGTGTCTGTGTGTGTATGTACTAGAAAAGCAAATTCATCCAACTATACTTCTGTTGTAAAATTATTAATCCTCTATAGTTCTCCATTTCTTTCCTCATTTTCTTTACTGAACCTGTCATCTGTGAGGAAGTGTGTGGTATATATGTATATGCACTGTTAATCTAATTCCTACCCTCAGGCTGTATATCATCCAATATTCTTGAAACAAAACTGTTTTAGATTTTGAAACTTTTCTTTGAAACATGTGCATAGACTATCTCTACTTTCTTACTACTAATTGTTTGACTATCGAATGGCAAGTGAGGTACCCTTAAGTCGGAAAAGTCTACATCCGAAATGTTCCAAAAGTCTAAAACTGTTTGAAGAACGTATTAGTACTGAAAACCTTCAGCCTTCAGATTCCAATTGTTTAAACTGTACAGATAATGCTGTCCAATCTAAGTGGGACTGAAATTCCTTCCAATAATGTGAAGAGAGAACAACAGCTTCTCCATGGAGAAAAGTATAAATACTTAGGAAACCTTGCACATAGTTGAAAGTGACTTACTCTCAGCTTTCTTGTGTTTAATAATTGCTGAGCAGCAGATGGCTTACTTTTTCCACCACATACTCTAAAGACAGTATTTCATTTCCTATTATAACACAAGGTTAACCAAGAAGGTCTCAGCCTGATCACACAGATGTTCCTTACCTTTATGTGAGGACTCTGACTTTGGAAAATGACGGGTAGCACTATGCTGGTTTGTAAAATGGGTGGGGTCCATATCCTCAGGCCCATCCCTGTAGGTGCCAGTGGTCTGCAGGCAAACAGAATTTAAAGAACCTAAAATGTTTGCTATACTTCCAGCTCTCACTGAGCAAAAAGGGAAAAGCTCTTCTGAAGAATCTGAGTGCCCAGTGCTTCAGAATGCTCAAGTTAGGTCCTGGATAGCTACATGTCTTAGAATAAATTATTTTTATCTTACTATTCTTGATGTGTATGAGTCTCAAAACTTTTCCCCAATATCTAATATGTATGCGTCATTGTTATGGAACCATTATGTGAATGAAGTATAGATAGCCTGCCCTTAATTTACTCCATCTTGCCAGATTTACCAAGGAAATAAAGAAGTGAATAAATTAATATAGAAAGTAAAGAGGAAAACAGGAAGTATGAAAGGGCAGAGGCTACCAAGAATGAGAGAACTTTCCTAAGCACTGGGAGTTTGTCATCCACTAGGTGGCAAAGTCCACCTTAAAACACTTGCAACTTTCTATACAAATCATTTAAAAGGTCTTATATCAAAGAGAAAGAAAATGTCAAAAAGAAAAAATGTATTCTAAGTATTATTAAATATAGGCTTATGCAAATATCTGGCATTGATGAAAACAGAAAGAAAAACCAGCTTAATTCTTTGAATTTTCCAAAGGTATACTTAAATTTTACAGTAAAACATGGAGCCTGATAAGGCTGTTATAGATCAGAACTATAACAGTATTAAAGGATGCTTTGTATAATCACAAGGTGTAAATATTTGAGGCTTGAAAAGCTCTAGTCAGTTTGGTACAAAACTGACTACATAATATCCAAATCAAAGCTCACAATGAATTTCTCTACTTGTCCTAGCAGAAATCTCTTGTGAGTATCTGAAAGGATCAAAAGAAATAACAAATTGTATGTACAGGGAGAACTCTACATAGCTCAGTTGACCTACAACCTAAGTCTGCAGGGTAGCCTGCTTAGATGAAGTGAATGACTGGTCCAAGAGCATACACTTACACTTAGAAAGAAAACAGCTCTTAAGAAAATCAAGCCGACTCTGGGAACAGTGCTCTGATCAGGGCAGAGCTGAACACGTGTTTTGTCAGCAGGAACAGCAGTGCTCGCACATATGACATGTGTCTATAGACTTTCAAATGAAAACCATAGGTCAAAATCTGTGCAGCCCAAAACCAAAAGAGTAACAGAGTCGGGAACTAAGGGCCTGCTAGACCAATCTGTTTAATCATGTATCTCAAACATTCAAATGTCATTTGGAAATACATTTTTATGTTTTGTATTTTTGTTCATGCTATATGCATAAAAACACTTTAAGCATAGTTTACTTTCACCCAAAACATGTGCCTGCAAATATTAAGTCTGTTGTTTAAGTCAATGCTGACTGACATTCTTAGAACCTTAGAAAGTACCACAAGGCTTGTTAGGAAACTCTGACACAAAACATGTGACTTAAGGACTTAGCTTCACGAGGTGGCTAAGGATGGTAGCCAAGGCCAAGAAAAGTGGATGTTTATCACTGCAGCAGAGAGTTGTTCTTACTTTTTCATGAATCTCACCAGAGACCCCTAAATCTGAAGACAGGAGTGCAGGGACAAGCAACTCACTCTAAGACACCCTGAGATCTCAGGCTCAGTTGTTTTCAAATATTACACATTTTACTTTTAATTGAAATACAATTACATCACTATCCCCTTTTCTTTTTCATGCCTTCAGGCCTGGCATGGCCCTCCTGACCCTCATGTTGATTTCTTTTTCTTTGATTACATTTGTTACATATGTATCTAACACATGTATGTGAATGCACAAACACATATATGCATATGAAATACAACCTTCTGAGCCATTTGTGTTGTTTGTGTGAACACTGTTCAAGCTGACCAATGTGCACTGGACAACTGACAAGTTGGCTCGTCCTGGCAAAAGCTGATTCTCCTCCTCCTTCTCCCAGCAGACAATAGTTGCCTGCAGTTCTTTGTTTATGGGCTGAACCCAGCAAAATATCCACTTCCACATCAACATATCCACTGATATTCCTATTGTTCAGATCTTGTTTGCACAGCCATTTCTAGAATAGACCAGATTACAGCCAACTTCCTCAGTCTATAAGAGGAATGTTTCTACAGTTACTGTTTCTTATGCTATTATATTACAATGGGAATGATTATTTCCAGGTTAGTGGTATTTATTGTTAAAGATGGGAAAACTCTTACAAATTAAGAGTTTATTCTGTAGTTCTTGTGTTATATTTATATACTTCCTTCTCTTAAAATTATATTTTTAATTAGTAAAATTGCTAAATGTTCTTCAGAGTTTACTTCAAAAATCAGCTGCTGGTTGCCTACACCTAAGTCGGGCTAATAGGCTTCTCATACCCAGTGTTTTTAATCCCTGTCACTTAACAAACCATCTAGTGATCTGGGTAATTATCGCAACAGCAAAGAAATGTTCATTCTTAGAGACAGTTCTTATCATAGCCCTAAGTATTAGGATGATCAAAAGATGATCAGGTGCAGATAACTACAGTCAATATTCATATGAATGTGCTAGAAAGTAAAGGAGACTTGTAAAAGTTTTAGATTTTCTATGGTAAAAACTCAAAAAGGAACTGATATTTTCAGTATAAAAGCCTGGAGCTGAAGTCTTGTTTTGTTTTTCTTTCTTTAGACAAGTTTTCTTCAGAAGTGGCCTTAGCCTCACTAGGTTAGAAGTGTATAGAAGCATGCCCCGCTAAAGTTTTTGACTCTAGCAAATACTGTTTAAAACATGTGGTGCTTTCAGCATGAAGACGTAGAGTTCTATGTGTGTGCCACTCCACTCTAACTTTTAATATCATGTTAAAAGTTCAGTTGACTGTTCATTTCAATATGTGCAGGAGTCTTCGGAGGATCTATTTATATTCTGAGAACTTGTTTTCAATTTTAATGAACCTTTACAAACTGTCAGCCCAGAGAATCCTTTTTATCTTTTGTCAATGATATTAATATTCAATAGAGGCAAAGGACTGTGGAAACTGAATAAAAACACCCCTAAAATGATTTGAATCCATTTGACTCCATAAAAACCATAGATTTACCTCCTGAGAACAGATTGTCTTTTCCTATGTTTGGATACTGTAGCAATGTACAGAATTATAAATATAAACATTCTATACATGCTTAGGAAAAGCTAAAGAGCAACAGATTTTAAGTCAATTATGTTACTACTGTCCTCAGAGCAATACAAACCTGGTATTGAAAGCACATGAGCTTACTCTTACATTTTTAAAACTTACTTTTATGTGCATGTATATTATGTGTGCTAGTGTTCAAACTTGAGTTGGTACACATGTGTGCATGTGGAGGCTTGACGTTAATGATTCATGTCTCCCTCCATAGCGTGCCACTATTATCATTAAGGCAGAGTGTCACTGAATACAGAGCCTACCCTAGCTAACCAGCTTGTGTTGAGAATGTCATGTCGGCCCCCCAAGGGCAAGGACTGCAAGTGCTCACCAAGCATGATCAGTTTTGCATAAGTTTGGGGATCAGAGCTCTAGCTCATGCATGCAAGGTAGGCTGTTTCCAAAGTGCAGTGATTTTAATATATGGTAAATAAGAACTACAGGCCAAGATTTATTAATTCAGAGCTTTTGAAATAGTGTATTTTCTTTCTTTCTTTCTTGTTTTAGTCTCTCCTTGAGACCTGGTTTCTTGTCTCCTTACCCCAAACATGCTGTAAAGACAAGACCGATCTTCCTGGCTTTCTGATCTTCCTCAACTTCCCTAACTGAGAGGCTCAACATGCATGCACAGCATACCCAGTCTCAGTAGTATTAGGATTAAACCCAGGCTTTCTGTCATGCTAGGTAATACTTCTACAAACTGAGTATACCTAGCTCTTATTTGTTCACAAGATAATTTTAATGGATACACAGAAACATAAAAACAGACATATTTACAAGGTAGCATAATTCAGTATACATGTATGCTGTTTAACATACAAATCTGATTAAACACACCTACCTCCTCTTTTACTTTTTTGTTTTTATTGTATTTTGTGTGTGTGCATATGGGTTTTTTGCTTGCATGTATGTCTATGAAAAACATGTATGCAGTGAGTGGGGACTGGAGTTACACAGTTGAGCTGCATGTGGGTGCTGGGATCAAGCTAAAATCCAAATTTAATGTTTTATTTACTTTTTTTTTTTGACACTAGATTTTTCTATATTGCCCACAATGGGGCTGGAATTCATTATGCATCCCAGGACTGCCATGTACATGCAGGGATACCCATTTCTCTCCCTCTGGATTGCTGGCATTACAGTTATGTGTCACCATGCCTGGCTAAGGAATTTTTTTTCTTTTGTTTTTTTTTTTTAATTATTTTACTTATTTACATTCAAATGTTGCCTTCATTCCCTGTCCCCTCCAAGAGCTCTTCCTGCTCTCCACCCGCCCCTTTGCCTCTAAGAGGGTGCTCCCCCACACACGCACCCTCCTTCACCTCCCCAACTCCTTGTATCCTCTTCCCTGGGGCATCAAGTCTCTATAGAGTTAGATGCATCCTCTCCCACTGAGGTCAGACAAGGCAGTCCTCTGCTACAAATAAGCCACAGGCCACAGACTAGCCTATCCATGTATGCTCTTTGGTGGGTGGTTTAGTCTCTGGTGTTTTTAATGTTTCTATGTGTATGAGTATTTGCCTACAAGTACGTATGTGAACCTCTTGCATACTTGGAGCCATGAGAAGCCAGAACAGAGGATCAGGTTCCTGGAACTGAAGTTATAGATTATGGTGAACCACCACACAGATGTGGAGAACTGAAGGCAGGTCCTCTGAGAGCCATCTCTCCAGCTCCCATCCATTCTTTATAGTGAAAGCCTTCAATACACTTTCATCTGGGGGCTTGAAATGTACAAATCATAACTTATTTATAGTCTGCCTCCTGCTAACTACCAAAGCTTCTTGTTCTTATTATAATGTCCATGGATAGAACTTCCTCTATTCTCCTCTCCAGTTTTCTCCATGCCATCCTTCTGTGTTTAAGCATTCTCTTCATATTTTAATCAAACATTCTGGAAAGACTATAAATAATAAAGAAAATAGAACTTTCTTCTCCAGACTCAACTGCTGACTAGTAAAGGTGAAAAGAACGCAGTTCCTCATCACTGTGACTGTTAAGTCAGGAAGAACACTGAGCACAGTCAGCTACATGGCATAGTGACACTGAATCTGCAACAAAGGAATTAACTGGACACACACACAAACACAGACACAAATGCATACAGGTGTGCACATAAATGCTCTTATCCAGTGAGTTTTGTTCTCAACCCAACAAACATTTAAAATCTGAGATTTTAATTTAGAAATTAGTTAATCTCATCTCTTTCTAGTTGAGGGTACAAACTCCTTAAATGCCAAGAAGCAGGCTTAACATAGGAATCTCTCCTTTTACATCCTAGTGTCTATTATCTCCTTTTCAGGTGTCATCTTACCGTGACGGCCTGTCAATCTTGGAACGGTGTGTTTCATCACCCTCTTTTGACTTTGAGTGTGCCGACTTTCCTTTTGACTGTGGACAGAAAAACAAACACCAAACAACAGGAAACAAAAAGTTTATAAAACATCTATACCCCAGCAAGTTTTCCTTTAGGAATTTCTGGCTACATTTAGTTTGAATAAAATATATGTAACTATTCAAGTCAAAAATTGAGACACAATGTCTGGTACAATCTGCTGGCTAATCAAATGAGTGGGCCACACAGACACACACACAGACACAGACAGAGACAGACAGACACACACACACACACACACACACACACACACACAAACACACGCAAGCACATGCACACATGCACATATGTGCGCAAACGCAATATACTCAAACACAAACATGTAGACACACACACACACTACACACACACACACACACACAGACGACCCTCACAGTCCTGTGCAGACACAATAAGTAACAAAGGTGCTGCACAGCTGACCAAATCTAGAAGACAAAATGGATGAACTATGGATTTGAGCTCTTAAGCTATTTTCTGTGTATCCAACTTAGGGAAAAGGTTTTTCCAGCCAGCCACTAAAACACATTTCAAGAAAAATTTCTACGAAAAGATTTGTACCAACAGCAGTTACAAAATCTAAAAACTGCAAAAGTGGGATACTTGCTAGCAAGATGGTCCTGTTCTATGATCTATAATTCATAAAAAGCAAACTATCTTTTCTTGGTTAAAGAATCTAAGCATCTGTGGCTTCTTTTATATAATAGAACATTTGAGAATGCTTGTTAGAACACATCCTAAATTGTAAAGATGTAACTAATGAGCAAATAATACTTCCATTTGTTTTAAGAAGGATACTTAGCAAGTAAGTAAAGAGAAAGGGCTAAGTGACATTATCAGCATAGTTTTGAGGTATTTTGCCTCACAATAATTATTGAAGCTATGAGCCAGGACCAGACACCTAGAAGAGGACGATGCAGAGAAGTACAGAGATGAGGCATGTCATGTGTCCATACTCTAGACTACATGTTCCCAAGCTAGTACAAACTCTGCTTCCAAGAGCCTTACTTCCTGAATTCAATTCTTTCATATATGCTCTTCCACACTTCTTGGCTTTGCATTTGTTAGCTGTCAGTCATTTTTCTTACTCTAGTGACCCCCTGCCTCTGCCTCTTCAGTATATCTTATCATTGTGCACCAACGCAACCATTTGTCTTCCTCACACAGTCAGGAAAAGATACCTTTTCACACAAATACTGATTGTCAAATTTAACTTGCAACCAATGTACACAACAATTAGATTAACTGATAGTAAAAACAATAATGTGCAACAATGTCTGATTAACAAGTGGAAGATAACAGTCGTGGGTCCTGCAAGCGTTGTCGGACTAAGACATAAGCAATGGGTGGGTTCTAGGGATATGCACTCACTTGGCAGTCACCCTCTATCAAAACAAAAGAGAGGTGTCTGGAAGAGAGAAAGACAATGCAGGCAAACTGTAAGAGCAAAGCAAGTATAGGCCACTGGGGCGGCTCTGAAGGCAGATGAACACACTGCATCCTTTTGTAATGTAATTAGAGAAAATCAGATCCTCAAACCTGAGTCACTCTGAAAATGACTAAAATATGCTTTGCAAACTTTGCAGTTTAAATTCAATTACATGATTCTTTATGAAACAACCATGACACATTAGTCATGCATGCAATGCATGTATTTTTACATAACAATATGGATTTTCAGAGCTTATCCTGAAAGCAGAACCCTGTTTTCACCTCTCATTTTATTGCTGATCTAAAAATAAAGCAAAACAAAAAAAGGCCCCACACTACCTTGCACTCAGGGTCATGTTTCCTTTTGTCCAAAGATGACTTTTCTCGCTCTTTGGCTTTCTTGTAAGCTTTTTTTTCTTCAGCCATCAGAAGTCGAGCAATTTCCTAAGCAAGACATAGGCAATGTCACTAATTACAGACTTGAGGTGGTTTCTCACAATGTAGGGAAACCTTATTAATGTGAACTGACCTCATCCTGGGCAACCTGAGCTGCTCTCATGTCCACATGAGTAGCCTGCGAATCAGAAAGACAACAGATAATCTGGAATCTGTGCTGTCCATTTAACATAAAATAAACTGGAATTTTAAACCAGCTGTAGTTGAATCCCTGAAGTTGTTGGTAAGTGGGTATACTTTCACCAGTCAGAATAGAAAGACTTTACAACCTATTCAACAGATTATTTTTAGAGAACCACCAAAATTTATTAATGTAGAAGTCAGGATACAGAGTCTGTTGCTAATGCTTTATCAATCCTCACAGCTGGATGTAGAAGGCCTCCTTATGCAATAAGCTACATTCCTATAGGCTAAGTGAAACCACTATCTAAAACTGCAGCTAACGCCAAGTCCTTTGATGACTATTTTTCCAATGCAAACAAACTCAAAATGATTTAATTTACAAATCAGTCACAGGAAAAAATTAATAATCCCAATAATGAAAGATGCCACTTTGAATAATGTACTCAAAGTATTTATTTTTAATAGCAGATAACCAAAACTACAGAACGTAAACAATGGGTAAGGGGAGTATATTCTGCTCCACTTCCACTAGCTTGATTGCCCCTCCCTAGAAAAGACACCAGTTATAGAATTCCCCTGAGGGAACCATAATGCCAAAAATGGAATTCTATAGTGTTTATTATAAAACTGAATTATGATTCAGCCCATACAGCCCTTTGTTTGAACTTTTACTTTAAATGTACTCACCAAAAGTTCTTCCTCCTGCAATTTCCGGGCAATTTCAGCATCATACCGCTCCTGGTCCCTGTGGCTTGCTCGTGCTGAAGTAGAGACAGCTTCTTTTAGTCCTCTTGGTTTCATTCCTAGAAAAAACTCAATTCAATGAGGTAACAGGGAATGTTTTCTAAAAAGATGAAATTATTAGGAAAATACATTTTCCCTTAACATTTAATATTGAGGACACTGCATCCAATGTGTAGAGCGTACCATGGGGTACATTTGAAATAAATGTTTCTTGGGAATCAAATAGCAATATGCACAAATCAAACATTTTAACAAAGTTACTTCCCAAAATCTGCCTGGTAGAAACATTTCTCAGAGAGTTTTTCAACATCAGAAAGTCATGCAAGAACCAAGGACCAAAGTGAGTCTTAAAAACAGGAACCGAAAAGAAAAACAAAGCCACTGAAAATGAAGAAAATTCACAGAAAAGAAGGTTCCTGAATCAGAGTTTTAATGTGGCTGAGACAACAAATAGAACAGCTTCCTCTGGGTTCGTCTAGCCTGTACATCTTTCTGCAGAGCAGTCAGGGCCATCTAGAAATGTGGTGAAAGCCTGTCAAAAATGGTCCTGCCCACCCTCTGTCTGAAACAAAAAAAAAAAAACATTTGCTCTAGATCTTTCCCACAGCTTTGACCCATCTGCTAATGACATTACAAAATTTTAGGGAAAACAAAACATGGAGGAAATATCAGAAAATGCAATGACCTTAGAATTGTGTCCTCTAGAGAAAACGGCTGCCAATTATGCTTTGTTATTTATCAATGTTATAGGAGCACACACCATTCTATAAATTTCAAATAAGCTAAAAGTTAATTTATTTCAAAACTGTGGATATTTTCCTTTGCATGCCTTTGTAAGCTACAGTTAATCATAGGATGACTATATAGCCCTCAGAAATAACAAAATCTTTTAATAGTACCTAGTATAACCATCAGTAAATAAACACCAAATGGAGACCTCATTTATTCTAAAGAACTCTCTTTCTCTGCACTATTGAGCAGTGTCACCCACACTTATGAGAATCACTTCTGAGTTCTTGACCAATATTAAGGCATTGTCCTTAATACCATATATTCTAACTTGTGTAGGATGAGTGAGCCCTTGCCTTGGGCATAGCATTTATTTTAGGCCTTTCTAATGGATCTTCAAGAAACACAGAATCACTGGCTCAGTGTATTCTCAGTGTATTATGCCGCCAAGTTAAAATAATAGCTAGCAAAAATACCTCAATAATTTGTTTCCAAAGTTATTAACACATATACATAAATGAAAATAAATGTGTAATCAGTCTACTTAACATTGTGGTAAATTTAAAATATAGACTCATATGTGTGCATCTTATCATAAAAATGAAGAGAAAGCTTATTTTTTTTAAACTCACACTTCCAAGGACCTGACTACACAGATCACCACAAGTCACCTCTAGTAGTACTGAATCCTACACTGGTCTGGCCTGATTTACAACAGATTTCTAACTGGTTTGTGATAGTCTCAAGAATAGGGTATATGCAATTGAGTAAATACTCTTGTCTGAATTATGATTTGCATGAGCATATTGGAAAAGACATATTTAAGTAGGACACTTGGTCCTGGGTAAAGTCTGTGAAGTTTCTAGGAGTGTTCTATAAATTTCAAAAATTTCACACTCCTACAAAAGAAAGAAGTGTAGTGAGCAGCCTAAAGCCTCGCTGAGGATGACAGACTACACCTTTGAGATTCCACATAGTGAATTGATACATGTGCATACACTCAGCTTTCAAAACAACCAACATTTTCCACAAGTGGGTTCTTCTAGTCTACCCAATAAAATTAACTGATATTTCACTTAAAATTCTAACAAAGACATAGTCAAATGAATAAACAGCCTTACTAAGCTGACATAATGATAAGATTATAACTACCATAAGTTTAGAAGGAATACAATTCATTAATAGAAGTCACAATTTACAGTAATAGCTCTCTGAGGCTCAACTGCATAGGTGATAACAGTTCACCGCACATCACTGCCATTTGCAATTCTTATTTCTTAGAAATTTTCAAGCCTAACACAGGACAGGCCTCCCCAATATGGTATCCTACACACCTGAAATGATGAAAAATGGTCAGTGCATTGGAAAGTCAGCATCATAAAAACAGAGGTAAGTAGACATCTTGCCACTCTAAATAGAATCTGGTAACTACTTTTAAGTAAATGAGCCACATCTTAGCTGTTCCCTTCTCTCTCTCTCCATCTCCCTCCTCCTCTCTTACCCTTTTGTGTGGTACTGCAGATGACTTTGCTTGGCAAGTGTTCTGCCCTGAGCAACACCTCCAGTTTCTATACAGTTATCCTGTTTCTTATCTTTTCTGCTTAACATCCTGCAGTCAGGAAACCCAAAGACTTCCCAAAACCACAAATTAACTAGTCTCTTTAAATAAAATTTAATATAGTAAGATAAATGAAGTGGAGAGCTCACTAGACAGGGTCTTGTTATGCAGTCCTAACTGTCCTAGAACTCATTACTTAGAACAGGATGGCCTTCTGTTTTCCGAGTACTGGAAATAGATAGAAGTGTGCACCACTACTGCAACTGAAGGGAAACTAAAATACTAGTCGTTGAAGATCAATTTACACTAAATATGAATTTAAATGTAACTTATAAGTTTTCTGGTATTGTGTATGTATGCATATTTTATAAGAAGCATGACATTTAGGGCATATTATAGTGTATCTGGGCTTGAATTTATAATAGTAAGTACAGTATTTAACGTTCTGGAAGGTGAGAGACGTTAGTCCGTATAACCAATGAGCTATCAAAGATGTGAGCTCCTCTCACAGTCAGACCCAGTTTAACTGTTTTATGGAAAGTCAAACAATCCTCGCCTTAGTTTAGCAATTTCATTTTCATCTGACTTCTTAAACACCTAGTCTGCAACTGCTCTTGGACTCACTGTTGTCTGTCATCCTGCTAAGTTTATTCATCATTAACTGAAATAGAATCAGGCATATTTGACACATACCACATCTTTAAGAATGCTAACTGTTTTTAACAGCAAGAGCTGACAACAATACCTAATTATTATTTCTTAATGTAAACTCCTGACTACACCAAGATGGTTCAAAAATCAAACCCCAACAGGACCTGGGAAGTCTAAAGGTCTGAAGCTGGCTGAGTATAAAGTGAAAAGCACCATGCAGTGCACACAATAATCCTTTTATAGTGATACACACTGTTCACTATACCCTGTGTAAACAGAGCAAACATTTACTTACAACTTCAGTACTAGAGACTCTATGTCTGTGCTTAGTTTTAAGTGTCCAAATCTGCTTGAAAACCCTATCACATAAATAAATGCACTAAGGTTAACTGGCCTTTCAAGTGAGCACATTCATATAAGGCTCACAGACTCCAAATGCAGCAGTCAATGGAATCACCAAGTCCCTTGCCCACCTAACAAGTGTAATCTAGTGATACTATAACTTTCTCATAAGCCTACTTATGAACTCCAACATACTCTTTCTAGTCTCCAAGTCCTCTGTTCATGTCTTCCTAATATGGTACATCAAATATAAAAATGTTTATGTACACATCTTTAAATATATCCATCTGCCTCTGAAGCTTAGACACTGACATAAAGCTCAAAGCAACAAGATATGTGGTATTCAGTAGAGCTTGCTAAACTACAATTTAATTTTACTTATAACCAAGTCCTTTTAATGAGAAATATGAAAGCCAACAGAGTCTAATGAATATGCAACCTATAAACTAGTTTTTCAATCACAAAGTTTGATTTGACCATAGCAGGTTCTCCTTCACACTTCTGTTGCAATAATCTTTCCATCTCTGTAAAACTTAGTAAACACTGACTGAAACTAGACTGATGAATGTTACACCTACTAAAATTACACATCTCATGGGATCATGACAGTGTTATAGCCACAAGGAAAACCTTCCCTCAGTATGTCCCAGGCAGCACAGAATGTGTCTACTGTATCTATGATGCACTATAGATCTAAGCATCATATGTGCCTAAAACTTAAGACTTATTTCCTATATACGACTAATTTCTTCTCTTTTAAACTTTGTGCTTTTTAAGTTTACTTTTTCCATGTAAACATATGGTATAAAAGTATGCACGTGCACGAGTATGTGTTGTGTTAGTTATGTATATGTGTGTGTGTGTGTGTATGTATGTATATGTATGCATGTATGGACTCCAGTATTTATCTGGTGTTTGTTCTTGCTTCCTCTCAGTTTTATACATTGAAGCTAGATCTCTTGCTAAATTCAGAACTAACCATTTCTGGCTAGGGTAGCTATCCAGGTTGTTCCAGGAATCCTCTTTTTCTCTTGAGTACAGTGACTACAGGCAGCAATTAAGGATACCTGACTTTTTTTTATGAGTTCAAGAGATTTAAAGTCAGATTTTCATACCCATGTAGGAAGTGCTTCACCCACAAAGCAACTCCCTAGCCCTTACTCTCATCGTTTCTTTACAGGTATTTACAGCTTGTATATCTTGGCACTCAGAACAACTGTAGAGTTAAGAACGCATATTCTACAAAAGGATTTAGATAGGCATTTGGAATAAGGGATTGATGCTCTTATCCTATTCAAATTACTAGAAGGAGGGTCAGAATTTAAGGGTAAGGAGCCATCATCTTGAGTGTCATACCAAATACTATAGGATTCATGTTAGTTCTACAATTTACAGTGGTAGTCGTTATAATTAGGAAGAAGTTTAATGACACTTGCAGTGTATTTGGCATAATTCTAACAACTCTCAGGATGTTTTAATGATACATAGAGAGCTTATGAATTTCAAGAATGCTGCTCTGCTGAGCTTTGATGCTGCAAATACTGCTGATAAAGTTATCCATGGCCTGAGGTCAGTATTTCTATTTTGGTCAAGCTTCAAAAATGGTATATATAGCTTGATCAAGCTAGCCCTTTTGTCCTGAGAATACTTTTATTCCTGTCTATTGTATTAAAGCTTTTCTTTAACAGCATCAACCTGTTGGCAACCAAAGTACATGGCTTGAACCTGAAAATGGACCCCCCAGACAGAGTTATTAAGTTAACAGGCTGGCAAACCAAGGACGGGTAAGATTCTGCACAGAGCCTTACCAACCTAAGACAGAAATGCATTGCTTTGGATAATGCATATTCCATTAGGGTAAGGAAGCCATTCTTGTCAGAACAACCTAAGATAGGCTCAGTCTTGTTAATGAAATAAAAAAGGGGGAGAGGCGGAGAGCCTTTAGGGCTGCTTGGCAAGAATCTGACATGGGCCAAGGACAAGGTAATGGGCTGCTTGACAGGAATATGATATTGACCAAGGACAAGAAAGTAGGCTTCAGGCAGGAAACTGACATTAGGCTAGAACAAAGAAGTAATTTCAGGTAGGAACCTAAATCTTAGGCTAGAACAAAGAAGTAATCTCAGGCAGGAATCTAAATATTAGGCTAGAACAAAGAAGCAATTTCAGACATGAAAATGACCACGGGCTAGGACAGGGAAGTAAGGCTCAGATACTTTGGTCATCCTGATAAGCCCTTAGAAACAGTGATCATAGGAGCATTCACGTAATAGGGTTCAATGCCTTGCTTTTTCTTTAACTGTGTTTATTGTATTGCTTGTTCCTTGACTATTTGCATCTATTGTATTGCTAGACCCTCAACCTAGAACTGACCTTAATACATGCATGTAATTAAAATAGTATAAAAGCGTAAAGGAGGAGGGGGGATGGGATAGAGAGTTCTAGGGAGGGGAAATGGGGAAAGGAAATGACATCTGTATTGTAAATAAATAAAATATCCAATAAAAAAAATAAAAAAGAATGCATATTCAAGCAAACGTTAACTGAAAACAATGATTTTAAGCATTTATTACATTATACTTCTAGGTTTAAAATCTTCCAAATCCAACCAGAACTTTCCAATTTTAGAACATACCCTGCACTAGCTATCTCCCACCCTAGATGTCCCTGACAGAGATGATCTCAATGTCTGTGCTTTGACACTACTCTACAAGACAGCCTAGGTGATGTCTCCCTCCCAGGTGAGATGATGAGACTAAGAGGATACAGTACTTCTAGTCCCACTGGAACTACACTAGACAAATGTACAGGTCAACTACAACCATAGCTTCTCAGTTCATTTAAATAAAACCAAAAAAGCCAAAGAGTTTCAATGCAGAATGGAAGTATCTGATGCAAGGTTGTGGCAAACAATGACTAGTACCTGGGATGGGCACTCTTCCAACATGGCCCTGGAGAACCCCCTAAGAATGCAGCATGCTCTTACTGGAGACAATACAGGCCTTTCCTTCCTACAGACCAAAGATCAATCAGATACCTCATATAGTAGCTCACAACAAGATTAATTTTAAGGACACAAGTTCAAATTGAATAAAGACAAATGTTGCTTAAGATGCTTATTAAACTGACTGGCTTTAGATACAAGACTTCCAACAGGGCAACCCATTACCTGCAACACCGTGGTGACGAAGTTCTTTATCCTCTGAGAAGGGAGAAGTCCTGGGCCTATGTCTCATTTCTCTGTGTTCACCTTGCCCAAGGTCCCTCCCATATACAATTTCCTTACAGGGAAGTCCTGTTTTCTGTGATGACTTGGGTGAAAGTCTGTCATGCTGTCGAGACTGTTTTTCCCAACTCCGAGTTCCAAGGCTACAGTTAGCTTCCCAGTCTTCAGAGTCGGTGCTCAGAAATACCTCCCCGGGGATCTTCGGAAGTGGAGATTTCCAGAGCCTCTCCTGACTAGACCTCTTTCTTTCTTGCTGTTCACAGAGAGTCTGGGTACCATCCCTCTCTCTGCCCAAGCTAGAAGAAGGCAGGGATCTCTCTGACGGACGGCATTCTTCCAGCTCTTCCAAGTTCTCCTGTTGATGCCTTGGTTTCTCCTGCTTTGTAGTCTTCCCATCGTTTTGGAGTCTATAAAACTTTGAATGTCCAGAACCCAGTTCCCTGTCCCTCCTTGACCTTGACTGGTCTGAGTGGAGGTAGAGGGTATAAAAATAAAAATGGATGACTTAATTAGAGTATAAATTCATTACACAGGGAGTTGGGACCCAATACTAATATATTTTTAGGTGAATAAAATTGTTTTGAAACTTTTACAAATTGAGATTTGGAGATGAATACTGGAAAGATCAATGCATACATAGCCAAAATGTAAAAAGCAAAACATAAGTGAAATAATTTGAATCTAAAAGAATCTGATCATGATTAAGAATAAATTAACATGTTCATATTTGCTAATAACAAAATGATGGACAACAATCCTACTTTATAAAGCCAACGAGTGATTGGAATAGGTGCTAACCGAGGCTGTAAAGTTTTGTAAAACAGTGGTTTTATTGTGTTTTTAAATTGGATGAGATCACATCATCACTGAAGTGATAGTAAAGAGAGAGAACAATGTCCCTGACTGCTGCTTAGTTCAAAATGGCTCGATGATCTCCCTGATGTGTCCAAAAGAAGCATGCCCATACACTTCTGGAGCAGCCTACATTAGAGTTCAGTGGAGAAGGAGAACAGAGTGGAGGAAATTGTTAAGAAGTAAATGACTTGTTATAATTGAGCTAATTTTTTTCCTTAATTTAGTTGAATCTTAGCAAGGAAAAACTAAAAGAGGAATGCCATATGGCATGCATGAGCTGGGGTCATCTTCCAAATATATTCCAAAAACACCTTCTATGTCTAAAAATAAAGTATAAGCTATAACTATAGGTTCTTAGTTTAAAAAACAAAACAGCCCACCATATACATAGGTGGTTTTATAGTATCTTATCAGGCCCAAGTATGTTATAAAAACAAGAAAACAAATTAATAAGCACTTTGCAATAGGAATTTTAGCATTTCTAAAGCATTTAACTACTTCAGAAAAAGTTAAAAACAAATTCTTATTCCATGCAAGGATGCTCGGGGAACTAAGCTGCTCCTTGCTATAATTAATCATTTGCTGAACTTGGAAACAGCTTCCATGAGTAGGTAGACTTAAGGGTTTTTGTTGGGCTGGATCGTTTGAATCTAATATAAAGGAAAGGATGTACAAATACTGCTATGTATATAAAGAAGAAAAGTATGTACTAAATTCAACACTTAAAAATGACTTTCACTCAAAACCTCATTCTCTCTCTACATTTCCTAAAGAAAAAGAAATTTCCTTCAAAGATGGATCCAGAGTAAAATCTGTTCCCTTCATCAGATATCTATGAATGGACTTTCTCCAGAGTTCATAGCCAAATTCGTACTTGACATAATAAAAATAAGTGAGATGTAGCAGTTTCTACAATAAAAACATCTGTTCTTTTAACTTAACTCTGTCTTCACAAAAGATAAAGAATTAATTGGCTACTGCAAAGAATTAATACTGGCTAGCTATTAACTGATGCCCTCATTCAGAGAGGTGGTTTATTGTGTGTGTACTAGCTTATTATTTATGGAGCTCTGTGAATGGGCTCCATCATTAAGCTCAGAACAAAGACAAAGATTTTTCTTTGAACATGAATTTATGAGACTGATTTATTTTTAATTCCTCCTGAATAGATAATTGATAGTAATTTTATTTTCTAGTTTACCTAAGATAGCATCTTTGAATCTAGGACAGGGGAGACCACAGTTGAGACTGAATCTGTTCCAACCCCTTCTGATTGCAGAGAGAGACTTGGATGTTCCTGAGACCACGTTATCTGGCAAACATAACTAATGTCTTCATTGGCAATGTGTCTGGTGTGTATGACACACACACACACATATACAAATGTATCTACATTTTAAGTGTATGCCTCCACGTTTCTCATTCAAAGAAAGTTTTTGTTTAAACAAAATGCATACCCATATGTATCTATATATGTATGAATATATGTATGTATTTATATATATATGTATATAAAACTTTAAATAAGCTTTAAAAATTACAAGTCATTCATCAAAATCACATTATTTGATCTTTTTAAAATCTATGTAAGGAATATATTTTTATAATTCATTTTACAAATAAGAAAAATGCCAAAAATAAAACTACAAATTTTCCTAAGAGAGTGAAATGATAGTCTTCACAGGTTACTGGTAGGTAAGAAAGAAACACAAATATGAACATGATAAAAGGCAGGTGGCTCTGAAGAAAAACATGGATTTACAAATAAATAATTTGTGCTACTTTGCTACAAACATTTGGACAATTTAAAATTTGTAATCTATAGTTAATCACTTTTAAGATTAATTAAAGCTTATGTACAGCAAAAGCTGAAAGAGCAAGCATATTGATGCACTATGATTGTTACATAATTAAGGCAAAAATCAAATTAAAAGAAAAAAAAGGCAGAATCTAAGAACTGATCAATTGAACGTGTGTGTTGGGAAAGAATCCTTACATAGAGCTTACATATAAGGACTGCTTTGTAAAGATAAGATAAACAGCATACTCCCTATGGAATTCAACTTGGTCCACCTCAAAAGCATATAAATGAGAATTATATAGTAAAAAATACACACAATAGCCAAGCCAAAAGAAACACCACTGTCTATACAAGCTCAGAGTAGCCCACATTTCCCATTCCTTAATACTCTTGATACCTTGAAACAAGTATTTATTCCACTCTCTACAAGTTTATAAAAGTAACTAAAATAAATATATTTAGGAATTCTGAAAAGAAAAAAAAAACAAAGCAAGACAAAACAAAAACAAAAAACAAAACACAAAACCTACAAAATGTTTAAATAGTCTCATACTATAAAGGTTCATCAAGCTACCAGTACTAGGGCTGAGAGATGGCTCAGTGGTTAAGAGCACTGACTATTCTTCCAGAGGTCCTTAGTTCAATTTCCAGCAACCACATGGTGGCTCACAACCATCTGTAATGAGATCTGATGCCCTTTTCTGGTATGTCTGAAGATAGTGACAGTGTACTCACATACATAAAATAATAAATCTTTAAAAAAAAAAAAAATCAGTACTATAATCCAAATACACAGGTTTGAGTACCATCTCAAGTTAGTATTAGGGTTTTATAAAAAGAACTAAAATGGATATTTTAGTTGACTATTCTGCTATCCTAATGTTTTTAAGACTTTTAAAATAGAGGGGCTGAAAAAAATGACTCAAGTGGTAAAAAACATTCCTCCAGAGGACCCAGGTTTGATTTCCAACAGCCACTGGGTGGCTAGCACACAACCATCTATATCTCCAGTTCCAGGGGTTCTGATGCCCTCCTCTGGCCTCCGTTGGGTACATGCGGTGCATAGACATACTTGAATGCAAAACACCCATACACATAAAATAAAATTTAAAAATTTGAGTTATTTTTGTTATCTCAAAGATGCTTTGAGAGCAAATTTAAAAATTAAACAAATAAAAAAACACCACCACTAAAATTCTGCATTTCTAAGATTTGATTTGATACTAGAGAATAATAAATAACTTTATCCTCCTGTATCCAATTATATAAAACACTGGTAATTTTTGTTTCTTTAAGATGAAATATATAATTTCAGAAGAAAAATGAGTATAATAAAGAGAGCAATTTTTAAAAAAAAGAGTTGAGCTTATGGAGAAGAAATCAAAATCAGGCTACTTCCCAAACAGGTCAGAGAGGTGGGTGACTGTTAATTACAGGCTTGTTAGGGGAAAAAATGGGCAGGGGGCAGGTGGGCAATATTATTCTTGTTATACACACACACACACACACACACACACACACACCAACACTCTTGTACCACAACACACACACACACACACACGGCGCGCGCGCGCACTCAGTCGCACACTTCCATCTATTTATTAATGGCAAAGCCACACTTACTTATATGTGATAGAATTTTTTAAAAGCAGCTGACAACTGGTTTCCTAAACCTTCTAGCATCATTGATCTGAAAATGTTTACTCTCTAGGCAGTCTTTAGTTTTGTTCACTGGTATCTCTGCAAGTATAATCTTCAAATCAAACCTCAAAAATCAGTAACACATGAAGCTAGAAGAAATTTCCTTCATTTGGTAAATCTCTGAGAGAGCTGAACTAAATTTTCTGGTTGCCAATGTTCTGTTCCCAACACACTCTGAAGATAATCTGCACTGCCGCAGTGTCACCACCACCACAATGCAAAGCAGGCACCACATGGGACTCCAGAGGGAGTTCATTCCCTCACAAGTTATTCTATGTGGTAATCAAGCAGCAGAGGAAGCAAGACCAAGAGTAAGCAGTGAATTTCCCAGTTCAGTACTGCAGGTCATCAGAGGAAGGAAGGTGAAGGAAGCTCTTCTACCCAGGGACTGATGCATGACACACTTTCTGTACTCAAACAGCACTTGCTGAGACTTCTCTGAGGAAAATGCTAAGTCCAGAGCCACACCCACCATTTTCTCTGCCACAAGTTTTATACTTAGGAAGTAGTAGAACCCTACAATGGCTTTATCACAAAGGAGTCCACCAATGTTACAAAGCCATGTTCACATTTTAAGTCAAAAAGGAGACTGTCATAAATGTGAAATACAGTCATTCATTAAAATAAAATAAAATATAAATTTTACAATCAAATAGAACATTGCCACAAATCTAAACTGCACTCAAGGCCTGAGGATAAGAGACATGTCTCCGAACCCCTCAGCTGACTTTATAAACCAAATGAAAGGGGAGTTCTGTAGCTGAGGCTAAGGACAGAGTACGTCACACTGCAGGCATTGGCCGTTACCTCCATCCTCATAATAGTAGTTGTCTCCAAAAGCACTGCCCCCAGAAAACTCTGGAGTGTGTTTCTTCCTCTTTTTCTCTTCCTGTAGTTCCTTCTCTTGCAAAAGACGTGCTATGTCCTATAAAAATAAAAATAAAATGGAGGAGAAAACAGTATCATCAGAGACAAAAATAAAATGGAGGAGAAAACAGTATCATCAGAGAGTAAACAAGGTTGACACAGTGCAATTAGATTTCCCTGTCAGCTCTCCTCTGTTTACTAAAGATCTTCAAACTTCCACGCATTCATCAAATGTTATTTAGATGCTTGGCAAGAGCAAAAATATAATGTAGAAAAGCAAGCTGGGCTTTATTTTTCCCTAATTAAAACAAACCAATGGCTCAGGCTCTAAGACCAACAATAGATAAATGGAACATCATGAAACTGCGAAGCTTCTGTAAGGCAAAGGTCACTGTCCATAGGACACATCAGCAGCCTAGAGATTGGGAAAGGATCTTCACCAACCCTACATCTGACAGAAGAATATTATCCAAAATTGATAAAGAATTCAAGAAGTTAGACACCAACAGCCCAAATAACCCAATTAAAAAAAAAATGGTGTTCAGAACTAAATAGAGAATTCTTAACAGAGGAATCATGAGTGGTTGAGAAGTACTGAAACAAATGTTCTATTCATCAGGGAAATGCAAATCAAAACAGCTCTGAGGTTTCCATCAGAATGGATAAAATAAAAAACTCAAGAAAACACACGGTGGTGAAGAGGTGGAGCAAGGGGGAACACTTCTTTATTGCTGGGTGAGTACAAATTTGTACAACCAATATGGAAATCAATTTGGCAATTTCTCAGAAAACTAAGAATAGTTCTACCTCAAGACCCAGCTATACCACTCCTGGGCATATACCCAAAAGATATTCTAACACTGCACAAAGACACTTACTCAACTATGTTCATAGCAGCTTTATTCATAATAGCCGGAAACTGGAAACAACCTAGATGACCCTCAATTGAAGGATGGACAAAGAAAATGTGGTACATCTACACAATGGAATACCATTCAACTACTAAAAACCAAGAAATCATGAATTTTGCAAGCAAATGGATAGAACTTGAGAATAACTTCCTGAGTAAGGTAACCCAGTCTAAAATAAAAGACATGCATGGTATATACTCACTTATAAGTAGATATTAGCCATAAAAAACAGGTACCATGGTACACTCCATAGACACAAATAAGCTAAACAAGAAGGAACACCCAAGTGAGAAAGCTTGAATCTCACTTAGAAGGGGGAATAAAATAGACATAAGAGGTAGAAGGAGAGCGGGAACTGGGAGGGAGGGAGAATGGGGAAGGGAATGGAGGGATTCAGGATCAGGTGTGCTGAAAGACAAAAGAGATTGCAAGATAGCTATAAAAACTAATGGAAACCTGCAAATGAAGGGGTGAATATGTGGGGGCACCTCCAGAACAAGACAGAGACCTGGGATAAGGCAAGTACCCAAGAATCAATAGAGGTGACCTTAGCTATGACTCACTACATTTGGGATATAGAACCTGAAGAAGCACACTCCTATAGCTAGGCAGGAACCCCAGTGGAGCAATAGAAACACCAACTCACCCACAAAAGTTTTAACCCAAAATGTATCCTGTCTACAAGAAATGTAGGCACAGGGGATGGAACAGAGAATGAGGAATTGCCAACAAACAACCAGCCCAAATGGAGACCAATCCCATAGGCAAGCACCAGTCCCTAACACTATTAATGATACTCTGGTACGCTTGCAGACAGGAGCATGTTGTCCTCTGAGATGCTCCACCCAGCAGCTGACTCAGACAGATACAGACACCCACAGCCAAACAGTTGATGGAGCTTGGGGACTCTTATGGAAGAATAGGAGGAAAGATTTAGGGGTCAGAAAGAATAGGAACTCCACAGGAAGACCAACAGAGTCAACTAACCTCCACCCTTGGGGCTCTCAGAGACTGAACCACCAAAGAAAAAACATACACATGCTGGACCTAGGCCTCCTCACACATATGTAGCAAATGTACAGCTTGGCCTTCATGTGGGTCCCAACAACTGTAGGGGGAGCTATCACAAAGCCTGTGCCTGAACTGAGATATTTTCTTCTAGCTGGCTGCCTTGTCTGGCCTCAGTGGGAGAGAAAGTCCCTAGCCTCACAGAGATGCCAGGGTTGGGGACTCAGTGGGGATCCACCCCCTCAGAAGAGAAGGGGATGGAGAACGAATTGTAGAAGGGGGTGACCAGGATGGGGGCAATGAGTGAGATGTAAGTTGAATAAGCTAAAATATAAAATTAAATTTAAAAAAGAAACTGTAAAGCTAGCTAAATCTATAAAGAGAGTCAAACTTTTGCCTAGAGCTAATTCTAACATAATTTCCAAAATATATATTTAAGTCTTTCATCCAAATATATGATTAGGATTGTCAAGGAAATAGCAAGCTACACAACTTAATAAACTGACTTATAATTTAATTATAAAAATTTTACTTTTATAATACAATTAAAAATTTTATAATTTTATACAACTTTATAAAATTTTATTAAGACTGTATTTTTACAATTTTTATAATTCAAAATCCTAAGATTTTTAATTTTTGGTGGTGATTCTGAGTCAGCTTTTCACAGAAATACTGCTATGTTAACAGAAAAAGAGAAGGTACACTTCTGCCTAGCATGCACAGGCCCCAGTCTGAGCAGCTGCTATGGCCCAAATATGACCATCCTCTTACTACAGCAAAGGTACATACAGATAAGCACAATAACATGATGACTGCACTCAAAGACATCACCATTCCTACAGACAGATGAAAGAAGGATAGTACTCATGCTTCCTATCCTTAAAGGGATTAGTCCAATTCTGCAGTTAGGCTTTAAAGAGAGACCAGAGTTTCATCAGGCAAAGTATAGACCAGGAGCAAGGTTGTTAGGGTTTTCATTGGTACTAGGAATGGCCAAAATCCTAAAGAACACAAGACATGAAATCCTGCAGCAAATGGTGAGCTAGAAGATGATGCGGAATTCACGGGCACTCGTGAAAATCGTCAGAGTCTGTGGTCTGTACTACTGAAAGAGATGGAGGATTACTAACAGTTCTGAGCTCAAGGTAGGGGTATTCTGAAACTAAGATTCTGTCTATGAAAGCTTTATAGAACAACATGAAGACTTGGGTGCGGATGGTGTACTTTTCTGCAGAGAAGTTCCATAAGTCCATCAGGTTCTTAAAGCCTCAAACAATCAAAACAAAAGCTCACCAAACAAGTGATAGTAAAAACATGGATAACTTGAGAGTTCTTTATAATACAGGATAAGCATAGTGTTCAGATCTTAGTGGTGCACATTTAAACCAAAAAAAAAAAAAAAATCACCTTTCATCTAAACTTTTCTGAGTATGTCCAAAAAGATACAGTACAAGACTGTTAAACAATTTGAAATAATGCATTTAAAAGAATCATAATTCTTTCACATATGCAAAAAATTAAGTTAGATGATGCCAGGAAATAAAATTAAACAACACAGGTATTTTTATCATTCATTAATGTAATTTTATAAATATGACAATATGGATGTCAATGTCCAGTTTCAAAAATTAAATATATTATTAACACATGGTTTTCAACCAACTTATACACACATAAACACACATACACACACACACAGAGATAGAAAGATAAAGAAAGAGAGAGAAAGAGAGAGAGAGAGAGAGAGAGAGCGCACTGAGAAAGGTTTATAATTTATTTGAACTCTCAGACTATATAATACCAGACACGTGAGCAGGGACACATAAAATACCACAGGTCAGAGTGAGGAGGAAAGGAAAAGGAGAAAATCCTACTTTATACTTTTCCATAAAGGAAACTCAACTTCTACTGCACTGATAGGAAACTGTCCCTTTGATGAGTCTGTTCTCTGTCCAGTTCAATCCAGACATTCTAAAGGGGACATTATGAGACTAATAGTATCTACTCAAATAAATTTCTTAAGGTTCCAATTAAGCTCGATGTAATAAAAAGCACAAACTAATCAACCTCAAGGTCAAATATTTCTGACAGCAATTATCTGAGTAAATCACCGGGTACCAGTGTGCCAGAACTGTTTCCTTGAGGTCTTACTAGGTACTACACAAACCAAGAAGAGAGAGGGGGCTAAGGATACTTTGTAACACACATACCCCCAAACTCTCCTGCTATCCACACATTTTCCCAAGTTCCTATACTGCTGAGTAGAGAGGAAGAAAGACACACATTTGGGTTTCCTAAACAATCATTTTCCTAAGTGATGTGCTTTACAGTAAGCATAAATGTTACTTCTAAAAACTGTAGAAAACACAGAAGAAAAGGATCAGGACCAACTGCCAGAAACCACTATTTAACTACACTCTGGAAATTTTTCCTGGCATTGCTGGTATCAAGTTCAGTTCTTGTGATAATATAGCCAAGTCCACTCCTTGAAAAATAGAAGAAAAAGAATCATGAGTGCCTTTACAATAGCATTGACTGGCCAATCCAGTGAGAAATGGGAATACATGACAGGTACTTAACCACCAAATGTTAAGCTCTCAGTGATTAAAGAGGGATTCAGAATAAAAAAGAATACAGACTCAGTGGGAGTTACCACTGCACCACAGGTCACAGGTTGCAAAGTAAGACCTCCTTCTGCCTTCTAGCTCCACTGCAGCCTGAGGTACTCCTTCAGGTGACTAAAGACAAAAAGTGCTTTTCTCTGAAAGGAGCTACATGCAGCCAGTATTAGTCACTGAACTCGATGCTGCCAGTCAACTGATCACCCTTGATATGAACAAACTTGTGATCCTCAGCTCCCTTCCCTTTAACACATAAACCAAAACAGATCATCACACTGTCTCAGCAGATCCACCAAACAAATTGAAATAAAGCACTCCGTCCAAAACATGCACTGTAGTTATCTCTTTAAAATGAGCCCTGAAGGCTGAGGGTACAGCTCAGCAGAAAAGTATCGCCAGCATACACAAGGCTCTGAGTTCAATTACTAGTATTACTCCCCAAAATTACAGAAAGAAAAAAAGGAAGGAAGGAACAAAGGAAGGAAGGGAAGCAGGAGGGAAGAAGGGAGGGGAGGGAGGGAGGGAGGGAGGGAGGGAGGGAGGGAGGGAGGGAGGGAGGGAGGGAGGAGGGAGGAGGGAGGGAAGGAGGGACGAAGGGACAGACTGCAACTTGATATGCCATGGTTGGCTGATATCACGGGAGGCCTGCCTTTTTCTGGATAGAAATGGAGGGGGGGCGAGCAATGGGGACTGGCAGGAGAGGAGAGAGCTGAGGGAAGCAATGAAACATATATACAAATTTTCTTAAAGGGGTCAAATATGCTCTGGACATTAGAGAATCCAAATACAAGACTGGGATCCTTAACCTCATGGATCAGGTGGAAGAAGCACAGAAGAATAATGCAGAGCATGGTGGCTCAGTATTCTAAGATAGCCACTAAGGCAGCCCAGGAAGCCATCAGACCTTTCCCAGAGGGAACACTATTGAATCACAGGCCAAGCAATTTAGGGAAATTTTACACTACAGAAGGTTTTCACCTTTGTCTTAAAATTAATTCATGATAGGTCTTCAAAGAAAGAAAATTTTAAGTTAAAAAATGAAAAGATAATCTAAAAGTATGAGCTTTACAAGACTGTCAGTAATGGGGTTGAAAGAGGGTAACATTTCTTGAGTTCTTTGTATATATTGGATATTAGTCCTCTATCGGATGTGGGATTGGTAAAGATCTTTTCCCAATCTGTTGGTTGCCGTTTTGTCCTATTGACAGTGTCCTTTGCCTTACATAAACTTTGCAATTTTATGAGGTCCCATTTGTCAATTTTTGATCTTAGAGCATAGGCCATTGGTGTTCTGTTCAGGAACTTTTTCCCCTGTGCCTAGGTATTCGAGGGTCTTCCCCACTTTCTCTTCTATTAGTTTCAGTGTGTCTGGTTTTACATGAAGGTCCTTTATCCACTTGGACTTGAGCTTTGTACAAGGAGATAGGAAAGGATCGATTTGCATTCTTCTGCATGCTGTCCTCCATTGAACCAGCACCATTTGTTGAAAATGCTGTCCTTGTTCCACTGGATGGTTTTAGCTCCTTTGTCAAAGATTAAATGACCATAGTTGTGTGGGTT
Organism: Mastomys natalensis; assembly: GCA_021653895.1. Taxonomy (NCBI): domain Eukaryota; kingdom Metazoa; phylum Chordata; class Mammalia; order Rodentia; family Muridae; genus Mastomys; species Mastomys natalensis. The sequence continues at coordinate 30,763 of JAJTUV010000475.1, read as the reverse complement.
CATTTCTGGGTCTTCAACTATATTCCACTGATCTTCCTGCCTGTCTCTGGGCTTCAGTCCTTCTTAGAAGAAGTAACAAAATACTCAAGGGTGCAAATATGGAGACACAGTGCAGGACAGAAACTGAAGGAGAGACAGACCATTCCACCTGGATATCCATCCTATGTGCAGTCACCAAAGATAGAGGTTGATGTGGATGTCAGGATGTACATGCTGACAGGAGCCTGATATAGCTGTCTCCTTATAAGTCTGCAAGAGTCTGACATACTCAGAGGCAGAAGCTCACAGCTAACCATTAAACTGATCATGGGGTTCCCAATGGAGAAGTTAGAGTGAAGGCTGAAGGATTGAGAGGATTCGCGACACCATGAGGAAAGCAACAATCCCAACCAACCAGAGCCCCCAGGATCTAAACCACCAGCCTGGGAGCGCTTAGGGAGGGACCCATGGCTCCAGATATATATGCAAGGGAGCCATATATAAGTGGGAGAAGAGATCCTTGGTCCCATGAATGCTGGACATCGTGGGGGGGGGATACTCGAGGGTGGGGAGGGGAGGTATGGGGGAGGGTGGGTGGGGGTACACCAACGTGGAGGCAGGAGGATGGGGGAAGGGATAGTGAGTTCCTGGGAGGGAGGGGGGGAAATGGGGTAAGGAGAGAATATCTGAAATGTAAAAAAATTTCCAATTAAAAAAAAAATAAAAGAAAAAAAAAAGAAAGAAAGAAAGAGGGTAACAAAACCACTCAATTGGGTTGCTACTCTACTTTATTAGTTAGTATTTAATAAATGAATGGCTAACTGAGGGGGGACTCTCAATGGTAAGTATAATAGCAAGGGTTACCCTATAAAACTAAGAAAAATAGGAAAGGCTATAGGTATAAAGTAGCAAAATCACTAGGATAAGATGAGGAGAGTTTTCCCAACTAGAAGACTCCCTTCCTCTGCCTTACTGCTGAATATATATACACACGTAGTTTACAGATCAAAACACAGGAAACTTATATAATTTTGTGGAATCGTAACACCCTGAGAGTGCTACAAATAAGTACAACTCACAGTGGATTCGTTTGATTATGAATCAGTTACTAAGTTTATCTATTAACAGTCCATGGTCCTGATGGTTCAGACTGCTAGACCAGAACCATAATCCTGCATGATAGAGTTAGCCACACTAATATTTATATAAGAAAAAGAAAACTTTCCTAACATAGCCTCACATCACATGCACCACATTTTAAATATACAAAATATAGTATACCTTTGTATGCACACGCACAAATGCGCGCACGCCCCGCCCCGCCACACACACACAAACACGGAGAGAGATACATACATGTCATGCACATAAACAGAGTTATAAGAATTTAAGTTAAGTCAACTAGATATACATTCTTTGGATTTACTTTAAAAACACTAATGAATGTCTATATTATGACCAAAGAGATACACACCAAAATGGAGTCAACCCAGACGTCTTAATCTCAAACCCTACTAGTATAGCACAACAAAAAGCTCCAAGCCTCTTCAATGGGCACCTACAGAAAAATTTAACTAGTGTATTTAAGACACTACTAAAAAGAGCTTTGTTTGTTTTTAAGAAGAAAAGAAATAGCAGGACTGTGGAGTGAGGAAGAATATGGAGAAGAGGAAGAGGAAGAGGGGATAGAGAAAAAAGGAGGGAGGGAGGGAATGGGGACTAGAATAATGCTAAGCAGGCAGCCTCCTGTCCTTTCTCCATCTGTCTCTGCACAATGGCCGTTTCCTCACATGTGCTCTCTGTTAACACATCCAATAGGAGCTAAAGCACTGTAAGAGCTGAAAATGCTCATTCACCTCCACAGAGCCTACACTTCTCTTACGTCTCACGAACAACACTGTTAGAAAAGTACCTCTGACCCAAGAAGAAAGGCTTTCGTCTTTATTTTGGGGTGAAGGCTGGGGTTAATGTGGGGATAAGGGGGTAAACTACTCTGGAAAGTTGATACAGAGTCTCCAAAGATTTAGGTGAAAATTCAAAGAATAGTTTTCCACAGCTACACTAATGAAAAATGAACTAAGCAGACTGCACAGGAAGATCAAGCAGAGGAACAAGGGAACGTAAGAGAGGGACAGCTCGTTAGTAACCAGGAGTGCTTTGCCAAAATTAGGCCAGAGACATGGGACTATTGCTGTGCTTCTGAAGCACACAGATCCATCCTTCAGGCAATAACTACCAACAGCGGGGCAGTTACTGAACGTCGCACTGTCCTCATGGAGAAAGAGCCTCCTTCACAGCAGCTGTCCTGACGTAACTGAGGCAGGAGCCTGAGCAGATACAAAATGTGAACAAACTGTCTATGGGCCAATCATACCAGCTTAGCTGCTAAGTCTCCCTGACTGTGTTTCTAAGTTCACCTTCCATTCTACTAGGGGCCAGAGAGGTCAAGATAGAGTGAAAGGCAGGCAAAAAAGAAAAAAAAAAGACTTTTAAATCACACCATACTGAAACACACTTAAGTTATTTCATTTTCCTCTATTTTGCATCTATAGTATAGAAAAGAAGTGGGAAAAACAGCCAGCCAAAGCAAACAGGAATGCACTTATCAACATCACAAGCACTGGAAGTCTTTTACTTCCTGTCTCACTGAGTCCCAACCACAGCCTGCCCCTCAGTTGCAGAGATATAGGGAACTGACATGCCTCAACATTTTGGATCACACATTTAACTGAAAAGGTGAAAATCAAATAGCTAAAAACTAAAAGGCTAAAATTTAGGCCTGATCATCCCAACTCTAAATCGCACACTTAGATATTGTGCTGTAACACATTTGTCAGAACTAAATAGCACAAAATTTCTCTAGTATCTTATTGTAACTTGGAAGAAGTCATTATTTAACACTTACATTCTTAGTTTGCAAAATGGGATTAATTATTACCTTGTTTACTTGAACCAGCATACCTAAAATCAAGTGTTTGGTTTCTGTTTCTCTCCTGTGCTCTCCTGAATTGAGGTAGGATCAGAGAAGACACGTAGCATCTACAAGATGTCAATCTATCTGTTAAATTACAAACAGAAGCTTCCTGTCTACAAAGTACAATTACTTCTTTCATCCTGGTTTCATCCCAGGAGAACATTTACTATAGAGAAGCAAGACCCGCTGTCATAAGAAAAGGACTCTTGTGACACTAAAACAGGAGGTTTAGAAGTCAACTTTAATTCTCACTTGTCATAAATATCAGACAATCATGATTTATTTCTTTAACAAACAGCTAAATACACTCAGATATCTCACACTCATTGGTAACGAAATAACTTCTAAGGAGCAAAAGTGGCTCTGTGTATATAGGCTAGTTTACTAATAACCCTGATTTATATAAAAACGACACATGCCAATTAGTGTAGAACAATCCCACATTACATGATTTAGCATCACCCCCTGTAGCTATGAAAGGTGTCCCTGGATTGATCAATCATTTTCTCTAGTGCTATAAATCAATACAATGACCACCAAAGCCTATTTCATGAAAGGGTGGCTCTGATGCTAACGTCTGGTTCCCCAATTGGTTTTTGATTTGTCAGTAAAGAAGGCCAGGGGCCAATTGCTGTGTAAAAGGTACAGGTGTGACTTCTGGGTCCCAGGAGGAAAAGGCAAAGGAAGGAGAGAGGGGTTTTGTTCTGTCATGCTTTGGAGGAAGAAGACATGTGAAGTCTCTGGGGGAGGGGGTACTGAGGCCTGTAGCCTCTGCTACAGGTGTGTGGTCAAGTATGTTTGGCAGGGGCTAGGTGGCACTAGCCACTGAAGTTTACAGCAAGTGGAGAGAAGAAGATAATAAATTTGTAAGGGCATGCTTTTCCAGGCAGGAGACAGTAATGCCCACCAATTGTGCCTAGAAGGCAAATTGTAAAGTAACAAACTGTGTATGTGTGTCTTTTTATCCGTGGATTCAAGGGTCTCAAGTGGGAGCTGGTATCCCTCCCAGAGAAAGGCAGGTAGAACAAAATGAAAGCTGGGACGGCTGATGGCAGGCCCATCTTAGAGCAAAAGGCAGTAGCTTTTAAAACTGCATGCAAAAGTTTTGAAAGAAGGCAGAGAAATGAAATTCTCAGCATAGAGTATTACAAAACCACAAAATCTGTGAATTCATCATCTCACAATCCAAGAACTATTGTCAACTGCATTCACTTGAGCTTTATGAATAAACCGTCAAAAGGTCAGAAGAATCAAATGCACTCACCAGCATAGAAGGGCAGGGAGACTAATGGCAGCTCCCGAGTCCTCACAAGAACATATTCCTCACTCTAGTCTGAGCTCTACTCCAGCCTTCATCTCAAAAGCTGAACCCAGATGCAGAGACCTTTAGCAAGCTGAAGAATGCTCTCAGCAATTTGATTACTCAGCCTCACAATGTGGCCTCATTTGAGGCCTTTGTGAATACAACTATTTAAGGTCTTATAGGCTGAGACATGGTCCTTTAACCAAGCATGAATTTCTTCCATATGACAGTAAGACAGAGGTAGATATTGACAGCTAGGGCATAGCTCCCCAGAGAAGCTGGCAGTACCTGATCTTGGACTTTCTGCTTCTGAGAATGCTTTCCTATCCTGTGAGGCCATCATGGCAGAGATAACATACATCTTTTTGTAGAGCTAGAAAATTAACTCAATTTCACATCAAGGCTTCCCCAGGATACAAGCCATGAAGAAGCAGTAAACAGTGGTCCACAGAAAACAACACCCAGGCTCGCCTGAACTCCAGATGACGAGTCCTGCTGCCGTCCAGAAAGGCTGCATTGAGCTAAACCTCTTTCATGGACATGGAACTTTAACAAAATCATACCTCATCCTTCTTCTCCTGAATGCGTCGTCTCTCAGCCTCAATTGTCAGCTTCTCCTGGATTTCCTGAGCAATTTCACAATCATGTTGTTCACTATAAAACAAAGGTAAAGGTGATATAAACACAGACCAGAAGGTAACATTCTTCTTAAACAGAACAGTTTATTTAACTCAATCTGCATAGCCCAACCAAACAGTGGAGAAAGTTGGAACACAAAGTGACTATGTGGGAAAACTGGCATCTCTTCAGACACTGTAATGAAAGCTACATCACAACACCAACTGGGGCCACTCTACAAGAAGACACAGGCTCTTCCCAAATTCTGCAGAAGCTGCACAGCCCAGGAGATCAATACCCACCAATATCAAAACAAAGAACACACAGAGAAAGAATGTGAGCAATTTTATGAAAAAAATCAGTAATTTTGTGATTATAAGTAGTAGTATGGCTTTTAAAGTGTTATATAAATTAAACAAAAGTTTTACTATTTTTAAATTTCATAACCAAAAGATGTGTTAAAAATTTTATAGGACAAAAAAGAGCTTGCATTCCTTAATTGTGGTTCAATGTGGAGGCTCCTTTGGAAAATGCCAGTTTTCTCAATGCTTTAGACATTAGAAACATTGTCTCTACCACAGTTTTTTGGTTTTAGTTTTTTTACTTATTTGTTCAATTTTGGTATTAATGCATAAGACAGAAAATTAAGTAACACCTATTATGGGCCCAGAACAATGCTCAACATGGAGAAAACAAACAATCAGAAAGTTTTTCCTACATTTTGAAGGAAGGAATCAGGGCAATCATTTTGGTAAGAAAGTAGGAACCTTTAAATAGCACCTATAAGATGTATTTGTCATATGTGTGTGTGTGTGTGTGTGTGTGTGTGTGTGTGTGTATTGAGTGCCTAAATGTGTGTATAGGCACCATATATGTCTAGTACAAAAGGAGGCCAGAATATGACATCAGGCCCCTAGAAATGGAGTTATAGATGGTTGTGATGGGTGGTAATGGGAACTAAACCTGGTCGTCTCCCAGGGCAACAAGTGCTCTTTACCTTTGAGCCGTCTCTCCTAGCATCTTAAAACAGAGAAGTCTGATTTTCTGAGAAATAACTATAAAGTTTCAGGTTTTAAAAAAATGAGAGGTTTAAAATTCTAGGATGTGGTACATCTGGGGAGGTATTGCTTTTACAAAGCAATCATTTAGGGAAGAAGAACAAAAGTATGCTTAGCAATTACTACTTTGAAACAAGCTGGGGGGAAAAAACAATTATAATTTGGAGTTCACCTGCTAAATAAATATATTTCCCATCATTTTCCCTCCAACAACTGAACTTCAAATATTTTTTGAGTCTCAGACATGTTTGTATACTCCATGTTCAGAATTAGCATGTTACATTACAAAGTACTATCAGGACAACCCTAACTTCTCTGGAGCAACTGAAACCCAAATGTTCTATTTCAACAAACCCAAGCAGATAAAAATCATTTTCATTTGTATCAAAAGTAGAAGATGTATCTAAAAGTACATGTGTGTGTATACAAATAGTAACTACTCTGTGTATATTATATACACATAGTATACTATACACTATACACATAGTATACACATTATAAGGTAGTACTAAAACAAACCAGAGTATACAGGAGCTCACATCAGATTTTGCTTTAAGACATGGTAGGAACCAATCTCTAAATAAAACATCTATACGCCTGATTTTGGTCAGTCATGAGCTATGACTTCTCATGCCACTGAATAGTTATAAATTATGGCTTAGCCTTAATGACTTTATGTTGCAGGTAAAGTAAGTTAGGATCTTACCCAATAAAACAAGAAATAAATGGAAACAAGGTAACAATGAACAGAAAGAAAGCAGAAGCACAATGTGGAAAGCAGATCAAACTTGCAAAGGTCACAAATGACACACAAGATGTGAAAGTGAAGCTTAGGCTAAGCTTCATGACGTCAAAGCTTCCAAGTAAGGTGAGCTCTAAGTCATCAGCTAAATATCCAGAAGCATGAGGAAGGAGGAGAGCCTGAGCAAGCAGCCATCAGGATTGTCAGCCTGGCTCAACAGTTGCTAAAGGTCCCGGTCTGAGTCACAGGTACTGTTAACTAAAATTCCTGCTGTGCCACTTAGCCAAACTGCCAGAGAGTGAAGGACAAAAGCTACCATTTCTAGCTTCCTAGGAGCCCCTGATTTGGGGGGATCCTATGACGAAATGCTGTATTTCTCATATTTAGCACATATAACCTATCACTCTACAACCCAGTGCTTTCTTGAACATTGTGCTTCTTGAAAAGCAAGGAAATCAAAGAAACAACAACAAAGAGCAACACACATAGCTAAAAAAAAACTAAAGAAACTTATTATACTACGTAAGGAATTGGTGTCTGTTATTCCAATGCTTTCCCCAAACAAACTTACAGTCAGAAGACAAGAGATTATTTTCTTCATGACATGGGTACAAAGACTAAATTGAAAGAGACAAACCAATCAGTTCAAAGTCACAGAACTAAAAGCGTGCCTAACATGATTAACATTTCCCAAAACTTATTTCAAAAACAAAGACATTTTTCAAGGAAAATTACTGGACAGTCACCATACAGTTTGAAATCCCAGACAGAAATGAAACAGAGATGGGAGGGGCCCCTCCCCGCCTTAGCAGTTGGTCCCATAGGCATGCCTCATGTCCACACCATTCCCCAGATCTCACAGGGCTTTGTAGCGCTTCTGGAGCTGTGCTTGGGCTTTGAGATCTTCCTCTTGAAGCTGCTTAGCAACCTGCAGATCATGCTGTACCAGACGGTTCCGCTGAATATTGGATGCCAAATGATGCTCAACTGTGCAGAAACATTAAAAAGGGACTTACAATATGCTGACTGGGTTAATAAAAACCTCACAATTGATTTAACAAAAGTCTGACAACTCAAAAGATCTATATTTCCACCACTCCATTTTATATTTTAACAATAGATGAAGCACTACAGCAATTATTCCACTGAATACAAAGAATACAAAAAGGAGTAAGCCATTTGCTTTGGTCACATGACCAAAGTAGCAGTGTCATGATGTCTATAAATACTCTAAGCTGGCTACTGTTCTTTCTAACTTCTTTTCCATTCCAAGAACTCACAAACTGCTATCTATTTGTGTTTTACTTTCCATTAGACCACTAAGTAAGTACTCAGAAAAATCCACGATGTGGGGTTGGGATTATATCAGTATTACCTGACAGAGTGCATGTCTAGCATGCAGGAAGCCCTGGCTTCCATCTTTGGGAATAGTCAACTTAGAGTAGTGTTGCATGTCTGTAATTCCAGCGTGTGGAACACAGAGGCAGGAGCATCAGACTTCCAACTCATCCTAGACTGTACAGTAGGTTCCATTTCATCCTGGGCTACATGAGACCCCATCTTAGACAACAAACAAATCCACAATGTTAGTTAATGAAGACACTACTATTGCCTGCAAAAATGCCCTAGTCTCTATTTTACAGGAAAGCCTGTGACACACTACAGATATACTTACAACCACTGTTTCCCTCCCAAGGAAGGGAGGGGGAAAGTCTGTCCTGTTCGCCAGACAGCGAGTATTCTTCTTATCCCTGACTCTCACTACAAAACATGTAGAAGTCATTATGTACCCTTGTCATTTGCCTAGACCTAGCCTTCAGGGAAGACAGAAGGTATACTTAGTGACTTTCTCCTTACCTCACAAGAAGAAACCAGGCAAGCTGCCACTAAAGAGAAAGCTGCAGGCTCATGAATCAGAGCTGTTACTTACTCTCTTGTTCTTGCAGGCTATGAGCCAAGGTGTGGTCCTCCAGGACAGCAAAATCTCGACACACTGTGGAGGAGGAAAAGCAGGATGGAGAACTAATTAGTATTATTTCACTTTAACATAAAAATAAAAGAATTCTGTGCACTTTAGAACAATTTCAAATTTTTAGTTTATTAGTTTAAATAATTTGTAATACATAAAATGTCTGGTTAAAGTATGAATTCATCATTCACAAAAATCTCTAATATTGGGTCTGGAGAAATGGTTCAATGGTTAAGAACAGTAATTGTTCTTGCAAAGGATCTTGGGTTGTATCCCAGCAACCCACATGGAAGCTTACAGCAGTGGATCACATTCTTCCGGTCCCACAGGCAACAGGCACCCACGTGTTGCACACACATAAATGCAGAGAAACACTCATACAAATAAGTAAAATTATTACAAAAGTAAATAAATCATAAAATGAACACCCATAGTTCCTGTTGAATGTCAAGCAAGTATGCCACAAAACAATGGTTAACTCTCCTCTGTTGCCTGAGGTAAAAATATTAAGCACAGCCTTAAAACCCACAAATCTACAAATTCCCATCTACCTCTCGATCTGCCTGGGAGAAACTGATCCTTCCTAGCAGACAGTGATCCGTGTTGTGTGTGTGTGTGTGTGTGTGTGTGTGTGTAGAGAGAGAGAGAGAGAGAGAGAGAGATTATTATATATAATATATATGTAGATAGACAGATATCATATGATCCTTAGTATATTGTCGTCCTCTACTAAACAACTCAAAGTACAAAGACTTCTAAAATTTCTTTGTCAAAATCAGAAAAGATAAAGACTTTTATTCCTGTATACTGCAGAATCAAGTCATATTAACCAGTTGTAAAACTGAGGATAATGATGCTGAAGAGGTGGCTCAGTGGTTAAAGAGAGGTTACACTCTTGTATAAGAGGCAGGTTCCATTCCTAGCACCTCCATGGCAGCTCACAACTGTCTAGTCTAGTTCCAGGGCATCCATAGTCTCTTTCAGCCTTTGTGAGTACCAGGCATGTATACAGTACATAAACATGCACACAAGCAAAACACTCATATATGTAAAAGTTTTAGAGTCTAAAATAAAAGACTTTGCATATATGTAGCAAAGAAAGAAGAAGGCCTGGCAAGTATGGAAAAGCTCAGCCATCATTATGTGATAGATATGGTAGAAGGGAGAACACTGTTCCTTTGCCAAAACCACCCACTAACACTGGACAACAAAACTGTGACCAGCTTCAATATCCCACTTCAAATGCCACCTTTCCATTAATCCAAACTGACACCAGTACATCAGGCTCACTCACAAGCCCCCAGCTATTTATATAATGGTACTATAGCACAACTCATGACACAAATAATTTTATTCATCTGAGTCTCCAGTACATATTGTAAATCCTGAAATGGGTCATTTTATTCTCACTCTATAATAATGCCTGGACAGTAATTTTTAAATTGAGAATAAGGATGATTTCATTACATACACATCACACCACATACATACATACATACACACACACACGCACAACGCACAGTGCACACTGCACACACATATACCCCATGCACATGAAATTCTAAACTTTCCCACTCATGTCCATCTAGTATATTGATTTACTCATATTCTCCACCTACTCAAAACAGGCCTAAGAAGTTATCTATCAATCCTTCAAAAAACAGCAAAATTACATCAACCCAAATTCAGTACATGTATCTATATCTGACAGAACCATAGGACATCTAGAAAGATGGTCTACTTAAGACAGGTGCTCCACGATTGGTCTCCTTGGTCCATAAAAAAAACATACCACTAAATGTATAAAAACCAATCCGGATAATCCCAAAATGGTGAAAGAGTGATCCTGCCTTAATGTAGAGCCCAGTATAACGTGTGTGTGTGTGTGTGTGTGTGTGTGTGTGTGTGTATGCGCGCGCAAGCGCATCAAGAATAAGAACATGTGAGTGTAATGTGGTAAGAAACTGATAGGAATTTGCAGAATTTGGAATCCGTTTCTTGCATCACTGCTTTGAAAAATCCAGCCTATGACCTCAGAAGTTGCTGGTTGCCAAATACTTTTAAAGCTAGAAAATATTAACTACATGAAAAAATTAAATAAAACAAGTCAAGGTTGGTAAGTCAAAAACAGAAAGAAAAGTTTTAAAACTAGTAATAAGACATTTCAGGGGTTAATAATCCTACAATATGGACAGCAGACTAAAAAAAGAAAAACTTACTTTTGTATTAAAAAGTTCTGCAACAGGATAGATCCTTCCAAATATGCAACTAAAAGAGTCACTGTGTCAGTTCCAACAGCAGCACATCTAGCAGGAGAAACCTTTACTCCCAAGGAGATATCACGAACAAGAGCATTCTATGACAGACTTCATTTCAATATTCCTAAGTGCAGTCACTGTTCACAGTAAAGGTGAATAGCTTATCACCTCATCCAATGTGTAATTCAGTGATAATCACATATAGTTTCAATAGCTGTCAAATCCAGCCTGACCCTGTTCAATCCAAGTAGTGATTTATATTTCCATTAAGTACTTTTGTAGCATGAAGGCTTCTTCTTCTCAAACCAGAGCATTAAGTAAGTAAAACGATCTTCAGAAAACATAACCTGTGACCCTCAGTGGGTAACTTGTACAGTGCAGTCTTAGTTTAAGTCTAAAGACATCTACATCCCTAAAGCATACAACTGAACTATGGCACTATGAAACCTCTTGTTTTATATACCACACAGATGTCCAAGCAGTTATCTTATGGGCTAATGCACAGACCAAGGAGGATCTGTGGTACATACAAGTAGAGCCCAACAGTGATTTTGGGAAGCCTTATAGACTACTCTGACTACAACAGAAATATCTGACTTTTCAACTGCAGTTGAATTTTTAGAATGTTCCAGAACAAATAAGCATTAAAAAAAAAAAAAAAAACCCTAATAATATAGCGTAGGATTAAAATGTAACTAAAATTCCTTTCCTTTTGAGACATTTCTGTTTTCCAATTATTTTCCATAAAGGAAATACAATACTTCCAAAACATTTAGTAATAAAAAAGATGTGTTTTTACAATAGTTTAAATATCCAAACAGTAGGATAACAAATATTCATTAGGAAAAGGACAGATTTTAGTAGGTTTTATTGATTCAATTTATACTATTCCCTTAGAGCTTTTGTGTTTTATGGCAAAGAATACAAATAAATCTATGTAAATCTATCTGATTTTTCTGAAGCAGCAAATGTAAAATACTAATAGTTGTTCCACTCTTATCAGAAAAATAAATAAATAAATAAAGCCAGTTCTTCACTTGAAACAACTGTTTATTAGCATGCAATGTGCAAGTAAATTCATGCTGGAACTTAAATAAAAGCACAAATTTATAGAATAGAAAGATATATGAATGAGTTTGAACATGTGCACAAATGTCCCCAAATACACACAGATCCACACACTCGCACAAAACACAACTCTAAGCGCAGAAGAGACATTTTAAAAAGTAAAACTATCTAATCTCAAAATTTTAACTCTTATGCAATTTATCAAAGTAAATTTCTGTGCCACTAATGTTTCCTACCCCCAAATTCAAAGCAAAGTGTAAAACCAGTAACTTAAACCACTTACTTGGCAAGCAGGACTATAGCTAACCACAGACATAGCAGATTATAGGCCAGCAGTTCTGAAACTGCTGAGATGATACAAGTCATCAAATGAGAAGTACTACTTTAATATCACAAGCCATTTACTTCATTATCAAGACCACAGAGGAACTAAGTGAGTATTCAAAGAGAAAACGCTGAGTCAGGAATTTCCATCAGGGAAAATGACCTGGGCTCAGAGCAGCAGGGAAAACTCCAGGGAAGTAGCAGGGTATAGAATTGTTACTCATACTGGTAACACTTCTTGAGAGAGATAACATTCCATAAGTAACTCATGTTGCCCTTTTAAGTTTAGAAAATACAACTCCATAAACTTCCTCTATTACAGAAATGAACTTTATGAATTGGAATTACTGTGAAACTTAAATCTTTTGTCAGTAGTGACAAACCATAAGCAAGTTACATTTCAGATCCTGTCTATTCTCAGAAAACAAAGATGCACATACTCATAGATACACAGAGACTCAAGTAACAACAACAGCATCTGTTTTCTCAAGGAACACCTACAGCTGAAATGGGTTCAATCGGAAGATCACTAAACTGATGGCTGAGCTCTGCCGTCTTATATTCCATCCAATAGACAAGAGTTCCTTCAACACTGCATGTGATGTATATTCTCCATGGCCCAACATTCAGTAGACAAATTAGGTAAGACTTCATCTGAAGATCACAACTGGCCGGGCGGTGGTGGCTCACGCCTTTAATCCCAGCACTTGGGAGGCAGAGGCAGGCGGATTTCTGAGTTCGAGGCCAGCCTGGTCTACAGAGTGAGTTCCAGGACAGCCCCGGCTACACAGAGAAACCCTGTCTCGAAAAACCAAATGCTCCATTAACGTATTATTTATCTGTAACCTAAAAGGACACAATATTTTCTCACGCTATACTAGTCACATGTACCTATTTCAGCCTGAGTTAATTATAATCAAATTTTTTTAAATTGAGGTCTCAATTTTCCATGAACCATGTTTTCAGTGTTAAACTGTTACATGGGACTAGTGGGTACGATTTTGTAGGATATACCATAATTTCATTATTAAAGAAGTTTTAATGGGTAACAATGTTCTAAATAGTAATTAGATCTCTACAGATGGGACAGTGCTCATTTAGATAAATGCATCACCCAGGAACCTGAATTAGGCTCTACAACATTAAATGTCCTAAAACCAATACCACATGTGAACATGTGTATGCAACTCAAGTGTGCAGGTATATGTATGTATAAGTGTCTCCAGGTATGTGGAAGCACATCTGTTTTAATCAACAGTTACAAATCACTTTGTACAAACAATCGAGGGTCTTGAGAACGAGATTATTTTTGTCTTAGCCACCAATTTAGCTTCAGATGCTTATATCTTAAGACATCTCCTGTTTCTTGTCCCTTAGCTCTACAGCTGATGGCAGGTTTTGTAACTTCAGAAGGGTACAAAGGAAAAGAGTCATTCTACATTTACGAGGCAACCACTGTGGAGCTACAACCACATAGCTAAAGTAGACAGGGTAAAGGAAAGGGAGCTGGCATTGCTCATAGTTAATGGGGTTCAGTAATGAGTCTCATCATACCCAAGGATCCTACAATCAGATTAGCAAATGTGTAAACCCATGAATTTCAACAGCCCTTAAAAAGCAAACTGATCACAATTAAAAAAGCTCTCTCCTAAATGTTTGCCTGCATTCCTTTTGGATAATCATACTGTATACAGTTGATCTTTCCAACAATTCAGGAACATCTGAACTTAAAATAACTAAATTAGTCTAACATAAAAATTAATAAAACAGATGCATCTGTTTTAAAATGTTCCAATTATTTTCAAATAAACACAGAATTTCCTAATTATCTTTATAAAAAGATGAAGCTATCATATATTTCTGTAGTATATGTATGTATATTATAAGACACTAGTTGTATGAGACACTCAATTATTATACACAGCACAAGAAGGCAGAAAGGGGTTTCCATGATTGGCTCAAACATTCTCTAATTGAATATTCTGATCATGTTTCCTCATATATAATATGAGAGAAGAAAGCATAAGTAAGTACTTAAGCAATGTAAATCACTATTCTAAAACTACTCATCTTATTCTGACAGAGACAGCATCAGTCTAGAAAACAAGAAACAATTGTTAGCCACGAGCATTCTCAAAAAGAGTATAGCATTATATAAGCATATTTTTCCTCTAAAATTATCCACATAAGGATAAGGACTGGTTTATCTTACTTTGAGTTCATTTACTCAAAAGACACTCCACTCATCTGTTTCACTCTCTGAGCAGCACTGTCCCTGGCACATTAATGGCCTCATAGAGTTTGGCACCAAGTCTCCTGTTTGCCTAGAGAGAAAAGCCACTCATCGCCTTAAACCTCTGTAAACTAAACTCAGTGCTGCTCAGTAAAACCCAAAAGATCACATCCAACCCAACTTACCCGGGGGAAACCCTATTGGTACGTCCACTCCTACAAGGTTGGTTTATCCGAGTCTGACTGTACCTTTCACTTCTCTTCTGGAAGTACATACTTGGTTGTCATATGTATTCCCCTATTATCATTAGTAAATTTGTTTCATTAAAAATAAATAACCAATACTCAAAACTTCCAACTTTATTGCAGCTCATTAGAACAGTAGACAAGAGAAATATCTCTAAAAGATTTTCTCCAAAATTGTAAAATTCAGGTTTTCATTCATATAACGCTGTCAAAATCTACACAAGTTTCCATTAACCTCAAAATATGTAAAATAAAAATTAGGTAAGAAACAAATGAGCAAGTCTTGAGATCCCCACATGTTTAGTCTGAAATATCATCATATCTCAGAAACTAGTCATGGTCATGAACAGGAAGTGTATGTAGATGACCCTGAGATCACAGGCACCTTCCAAGAATCCATTCAGTCTCATGATTTAGGGTCCACACAGAGGAGACCTACTTTCCTAGTATCACACAAAAAAACTAAAATTAGATAATCATGCTCTAGAAATAAAGTCCAATTAGAGACCCTCAGTAATTATGAAGAAGAAACCAGTCTGTGATTTCCAGGATAAACATAAGACTATAATACAAAACTTGAGAAACTACACAAAGCTCTTTAAAGGGGTTATGTAAATTGAGTGCAGTGCGATAATTATTTTTTTATTTTTGTTTTTGGTTTGTGTGGTGGTTTGAACAATTTGGCCCCACAGACTCATGTATTTAAATGCTTGACCCATGGGGAGAGAGACTATTAAGAGATGTGGCCTTGTTGGAAGAAGTGTGTTACTGTAGAGGGGGACTTTGAGGTCTCCTAAGCTCAAGCTCCATCCAGTGTGGAATTCCAGTCTCCCCCTGGCTGCCTTCAGATCAAAAAATAGACCTCTCCAGGACTATGTCTGCCCACATACTGCCATGCTCCCATGAAGATAATAGACTAAACCTATAAAACTGTAAGCTAGCCCCATTAAAGTTTCTCTTTATAAGAGTTGTTATGGTCATGGTATCTCTTTACAGCAATGAAAACCAAACTAAGACATTTTGTTTATTTCTTTGAGGAAGAAAACCTTATTCATCTTATTCAAAGAACAAGAATAATTAAAATTTATTTCTATGTGTATGGTGTATTGCCTGAATGTATATTTGCATATATCACACGTATGTTGTACCTACATAGGCCAATGAGGACTTTAGATCTCCTGGGACTGAAGTTACAGAGAGTTGTAAACTCCCTTGTGGGTCGAATGAGTACCTAGTGCCTGTAACCACTAAGCTATCTCTCCAGCCGCACATGTGGATTTTTGATAGCTCTCTATTTTCAACAAAGGCTGGAAACTCAGCTATTACTATAAAAGCAGAGAAGCAAAAAATTACCGAGATGGATTCCAGTAAGGATGCTAAGTTCCAAGATAAACAGCACAACGTGGCAACATGAATATGTTGTGAATTTTGTTTAGTATTTCACAGAACTATTTCCATGGAAAATAAAACATCATCTTTGGAGCTACATGGATCAGGACTTATACTTGCTTATTCATCAGCTAAAACCATTAAGCAAATTCTTTAATCTGTTTGTTTCTCATTTAGAGAATCTCAACCTCATGTTTCTTATATGAGGAATGTAGTTTAGTGAGTACAAGGTTATAGGGACCAGGAATAAGAGCTTCTAGTAAATTATGGAACAAAAGGACTCAGTATAAAATGGCAATAATATGCGTATTTCCATAGGCTAAAGGAGTTTTGATAAATATTTAAACACATATTTACTTTAGTTTAAACATTATGTCTTATATCCATGTATCAAAATACCAGGATTTAAGTAAGTAGAATCAAGTAATTCTAGGGATGGCTCAGTTACTGAAAAATTATACAATAGAAATGCCTACAGCAAAGCAAGTCTCCTATACTTGATCTTATAATAAAACTAAAAATGATAGCTATATTACATACTGCTAATGCAGAATTGTAAATGTACACATTTTCTAGAACTCTTGTCCTACAAAATCAGTTCCCTACCTTTTAAGGAAATGTACAGGGAAACCCATAGAGAGCAAGCAGGGAAGCTAACTAAAGACAAGGAGAGTCTTCATAAAATTAGCACCGAATACATGCAGCCTCAATCATTTCTACTCCATTTTATAGTGTACACTTTATGTTTCACTTAATAATTATGAATTTAAAAATAAATTAAGACCCTCAAGACAGACTTGGAGACAGGTATCCTATAGGTTTTAGCAGCTAATGAAGTTGTACATTTCCACACCAGAAAGGGCTTCTAACAAGGCTCCCTCCCAGTCAGTCATCACATCCCTGCTTTTTCAGCAATGCCCCTTTCTGTTCATAACTTTCAAATAACAACGCTATGGAATTTTAACAGAAAAACAATGGGGGGGGCAGCTTCTCAACCATCCCAGTATGGATAAAGACAACCTTCAAGTGAAATGCCTTCCTGACATCTGATGTGAGGGGAAAGGTCATTACAAACCACCTGGAAAGCACAGGAACAGACAGACAGCATGATAGTCTGCCCAGCCTCAGGAGCTGGAGCCCAAGAGCAATGGATGGGTGGCAAGACATCCAAGCTGCCTTGAAGAAAACAACAACCCAAAGGCCTTTAATGTCACTAACCAAAAGTAGTATCTGTGGTGTAGAAAGGTATTCTGTACAATACCAACCTGCAACCTAGCCATAAAACCTTTGACCTATAATTTGCCCTGCCTGCAAAATACACTAGGGTAATGTTGGCACCAGCTTTTTGGGAGTATCCAACCAATGTCTGCTTTGACTTATGTCTCACTCCATGAGATAGAACACATACTGGTAGGTTAACCAAGAACCAGAGCCTAGATAGCCCAAAACCTAAGGTAAAACCAAACACTACTCCTCTAAAAAACAAAAGCAAACAAAAAGTTATCAATAAAATGATTCCTATTAAAATTCTGCTATACTCATAGATCAGTCCCTTATTCCTTCATCATCAGAGATGCTTCCTCTGGCAGCAGATATGAAAAGAGACCACACCCAGACATTCTGCAGAGACAGGCAGGCAGGCAGGCAGGCAGAGTCAGAACTCTAATTGGGATGACTCCATCAAATCCTTGTCCTCAGAGTTCAAAGAACACCCAAAGAAAAGGAGGCAATAAAAATGTAAGAGCCAGAAGGCAATGGAAGATACCAGGAGAATAGGCCCTCCAAATCAACTAAGCAAGGTCCATATGAACTCAGAGGGTGAAGCACCAAAAACATGGCCTATACCAGGATTTCCACATATATATTACACCCTTTAACTTAGTATCTTTACAAGACTCCAGAGCATGGGACTTGAGTGGGTGTTTGATTCCTATGTCTGCTCTGGGGACTCTTTTCCTCTTGTGGGGTTGCCATGGCCAACTTTGCTTTATCTGAATACATTTTATTTTCGTATGAGTGGCTGTTATCTTTTAGAAGCCTGTTCTTTTTGAATAAGAGACAGAAAGGGAGTGGATCCAAAGAGAAAGAGAGGTGGGGAGGAACTGGGGGAAGCAGGGGAAAGGGAAACTATACTCAGGATAGAATGTTTGAGAAGAGAATCTATTTTCAATAAAAGGAGAAAAAATAAGTTGCAAATACAGTAAAACCCCGCTTAAAATAATGAAACCATACAACAGACATCTGGGAAAACAAAAGGAGCAGACCTCAAATTAGAATCCAGCTATCACTGACTAAACAAGGAATGTTTTGTAGGCAGAGCCAGACAGAATGTGACCTATAAAGGAAGACATTGGAGTTTTTAAAAAGCTGCTGGCCCAGATGTTGGAACAAATGAGCACTCCAGATTCGAACTAACAGAACGTTATTTGAGTCCTTTCTCCATCTTTCTCTATTTCCAGCTTGCTAATGTCCTCAAAATTGGAGAGTGTGAGTCCTAAAGTAAATTGTGAGTTCCTCTACAGTCAGGAAACAAACTAATTATGCTGTTGGTACAGAGTCAGACAAGGAAGAAGCACAGACTTACATCACTCGCACTTTTACTATAATAAACTGAAGAAAAGTTTTTACTAAAATAAACTGAGTTGACTAGAGTAAACTGAAGGAAAGTAAGCCCATCTTGAAGACTCATTACAAAAGACAAAGCAAAAATGCCCAGCCGTGGCCTCCCTGGTTATGTCATTAAGGGGCTTCCTTGGGATTGCAAATAACCAGCAGATACAAAGCTTTCAAGGTTTGGTAGCAAACTCGTCTTATATCTGAGGCACAGAGTCACTGAAATAGTACTTCATCTATGCAAATGCACATAGATTTTTGAAGACAGCCAATTATTTAAGCAATAAGAAGAAAGAAAGAAAGAAAGAAAGAAAGAAAGAAAGAAAGAAAGAAAGAAAGAAAGAAAGAAAGAGAGAGGGGGGGAGGGGAGGAAGGGTGGGGTGGAGATAGATGGGTGGGTGAAAGATAGAGCAAGCAAATTTATTTTAAAAGTTGGGTCTCCTGATAGCAGATCTGTAGTTCATTGGTGCAATGGTTGTCTGGCATATGTAAAGTTCTGAGTTTGATAAGAAAGTAACATTATAATAGTGCTCATACTGATAACTGTAATACTAAAGAGTTATCTTAGGTAAATTTCATTGAACTAAGTTTAAAAGATTTGTTTGCCGTTTATAAAGTACCAGGCAACATCATTACACTGTGTCAGCCACTGCCTCTGCCACGATTGTTCCTACAATACATTATTTGCTGAAATTCTAGTTTCACAGCCATTATAAATCGCATTCTTTTTGAACCATCAAAACCTTAAAAAGCACCCTCAGTTCACCTGTCAAGAAAGCATATATATGGTCACTGCAAAAACTTTAAAAACTCAAGCATCTTTGGACTAAGGCTGTCACAATATTCTCCATCTGTATTTCCCAAATGCTCAATACAAATACAGTCTTTTGCATAAAGAGAACTTCCTAGAATATCTATAAGACATCTAACTGACATCAAAAAACAAACAAACAAACAAAACAACCGGTTATATACAGGTATTTAATAAAGCTGTGCACAGTGCTGTGATGCTAAACTAAGATGTAAAACTGACATTACTTGGTAAGACGTTTATTAAGAATGCCTGGAGAACTGTCCAAGTTCAATTAGAAGTCTAATTATAAAAATAAGCAAACTGTTAACAGGCAATTCCCAACCACATACTGAACACAATAGTTTACTGTATACAAATCATAACTCAATGGACTCTATTGAAAAAAGGAAGCAAAAAGAAAGAAAGAAGAAAACTATGCAAACAAGTACTAGGTAAACTGTAAGGTTTTCATGACACTATCATTATCAACTCTCCTATGCACACACCCACCTGTTTGTTTTGTGTGTGTGTGTGTGTGTGTGTGTGTGTGCGCACATGTGTGCTTTTAAATGAAAGGGCGTGTTTTTAAAAATAATATCTGAGCATTCCTTTACACTAGTTTTGTCCTCTTGAATATAAAATTAATTATCCTTTCAAGGTTTATCGAAGATCTAGGTGTCCTAATTGTCTATCTATAAAGGTAGGATATCTTTTAAGTGTGTCACAGGCTAAACTTCTTCATCCAATGGCACTAACAGTGGCTACCTCTCAAAGCGCTTTTAGTTACTGAAGTACAATTCACACATCTGGAAAATGCTTATAGAAAATAAAGAATGACAAGGAACTATGGTTTCCCTGAGTACACATCTCTAAAAAATTTAATTTTAGACAGTTTACATCTTTAATTATTAACTCTTTCACGAAGGCTGAGTACACAAGAAAAGACAAGTGTTTTTTCCCCCCAAGTAGAAAATCACTGAGGCAGGAGTATGATTTGTAATAATTCATACAATTTATTTTGTCAAACATGAGAGCTGAAAAGAAAAATTTTTGGTTAGAAAATAAAGCCTATAAAGCATCAGAGAAAACATTATCCAAAGTAATTTTAAGGAAAATCCCTCAACCTTGTCATTGATCATTTTCATCCCAGTAGTTTAAACATGATAGAAAGCACCATCTGACACACTTCACAAGTTAGATGTACATACCCACACAGCAATCCTAAAGAACCAGGGGGAAGAAGGGTGAGCCGAGGACGGGAGAGGAGGACACTGGCCTGGTACAAAGGCCCTCAGAACCTCACCTCTTCCATGTCACCACTCACCCCCATGTCTGCTGCCCAGATCTCCATAGCTAAAAGGATTACACTGGCAGCATATCTTGGTTTTAGTGCTTTCTCCTCTGTCCTTTTAAAAAACGACACTGAGCTTTGTTGTCTTCTAAATGGCAACTGTGTCTGGAGTATTGCTGGGTTTGTGGTTTTGTTTGTGTTGTTGGTTTTTATTTTACAAACAGACCCATTTTGGGGGAAATGCACTTACTCATTCAAGAAATCATTACACTACAATAAAGTAACAGATTTTCACCTCCTACAACACATAAGAATGTAAATGTGTACATATTTGTTTTGTTTCTGAGAAAGGGTCTTACTATGGAGCTCAAGATTGCTTCAACTTTATAACCCTCTCTGCTTGTTGAGATCACAGGCATGGTACAGGCAGCTCAATCTAGAAGGTTCTCTGCAATTGCATTATATATTGCAATTGAAGGCAAGATCACAACCACACAGCCCAGAGCACTTGTATTATGGAGCTATTGTCTCTCTCACTTATCTGCAAGGAGCAGATTTTCAAAGATCTGGCAGTTACAGAGGTGTCTCACTAGAAACCCTATATTCAATCCCCAGACCCAGACAGCAGCTCATAGCCATCTGTAATGCCAGTTCCAGCGGTTCCAACCCCCTCTTCTGTGTTCCATAGGTTCTGAGCACCCAAATGGTAAAGATGTACATGCAGACTAAACACCACTCTGGGGACGCTCACAGTAAATCTATCATGGCCTTCAATGATCTTAGAGCCACGTGCTTGTCAACGCAATGATCCCAACAGCTTTTGACCTTCTTCAAAGTGAGCAAGCATCAAATTCTAATTTAATAAAGACACATGGAAGAGCCACACTAAATATCCCTGTTACTTCATCAGAGTCCCTAAACAGGATTGACAAGCATGGCACCACAATATCCAGAATGAAAACCAACGTGAACATATTAAAACTCATAGTGTTGGGGAATGGAAAAATCTTGCAGGCCTAGATGGAAAGTGTGGAACTCCTTGTGAAAGAAGATACTAGCACAAATTAGGCATGTCTTGATAAGCAATGAGAGGACCTCAGGGATTCAAAGCAGACACAAACAGGAAATCCTTTGCAGGTCCCTGAGAAAGGTGAAGGGCTGGAGGAAAGCACTGAAGCTTTGCATGTCAGGTTTTGTTTGAACTCCATTCTCAGCAACACCCTCCAGCAATCAAAGTACTACTAAGGGTGCACTTTTTCCTCAGACATAAAACCAACACACACAAAACCCATATCCAGAAGCAAGAGGACCTCTACAACAAGTCTCAAGGTGAAGAACCAATTTGTCTTCCCTGTGGCTCAGCTCCTTGGATGCCATTAACTAAAAACTGTAATAACCAAAGTCAAGCTAGGAACAGAAACGAAGGAAAAATACTAATACCAAAAACTCAGCCTGAGGGCATTATTACTCTTTAGAAACAATGGAGTAGATCCAACCCTACTACAATTTGAACATAAAATCAGTGACTCCTACCCACTGTGCTCCTCTGAAATCCTAGGGCAGATGCAGCCAAGTGGTCATTAATTGTCTTGGGATTTCCAGATTGGCCGGAGCAAGACCATCTGAGTCACTTTAAATTGGCAATGAAGCCTAAAGTCTCAAGAAAGAAAAACTATTTCACTTACACAACACACCCCTCAGTCACAGACAGTGTTGGCCACAGAATCTGTGGAAACAAAAGAGATCCACAACAAAGACCCCCTCGGGAACTTACGGTTTTAAGACAGCACTCTTGAACATTCTAGGTTTTGTAATACTTAAATCTGGAACTCCAGTGCTTTTCCCGAGAAGGGAGAGACAAAGAGTGACATAAGATGAGCCAGTAACCAAAACAATAAAAAATGCTAGGCCCGGGAATGGGGGTGATGAAGTAAGCTAGGCCTGGCCAGTACTAGTCAATCTTATTTTCCTGGACTTCCATGGGCGGCGGTGGGGGAGACAGGGTCACAGGCTTCCCACCCTCTTCAATCTGGTCTTTATTAAAAAAAGAAGTGGGGGAGATACTTATAGGGGCTTGAGGTCCACCATTCAAAGCAATGCTAACCCTACAGTTTTAAACCTTTGGGAACGAAGAGCCAGCCAGAAACTAAACTAGGAAAAGGGAGAGGTGGGAGAGGGAAGGAAGGGAGAGAGGAGGGAAGAAAGAAGGAGGGGGGAAGTAGAGGCTAGAGAGGGGGAAAAAAAAAAGGAGGGAGAAGAGAGGAGCAGAAGGAGCAGAGGAGGGAGAGAGAGGGTCATGTTTCAAAACAAAAGACTCCACTCGGAACGCCACCCCCTGGTCCGGGCCAGCCTGGAGAGGCTGTGATTTCTACATTAAGCGTCCACTGGGCAAAACAAGGCCGCGCGGCCAGGAGAGGCCTCCCGCAGCTCCTGGCGGACCAGGCCGGCTCGCGGCGTTCCTAGGTGGCCCCGAGCCCCGCGCAGCCCCGCTCCCCGGAGCCCACGAGCCCCCGGCCTACCTTCCTTCACGCCCGGCAACTTGGACTGATCCACACTCACGTCGGCCATGGCGGCCGCTCGGCCTCGGGAGCGCGGACACCTCGCCGCACGCCCACCCCGCGGGCAGGCCGGGTCGACGCCGAACTCCCCCGGGCCGGAAATGCACCGGAGTCCAGTACGGAGGGAGAGAGGAGACAGAAAGGCGGCGGCGGCGGCGGCGGGGGGCGGGGGTTTCAAGACTGCACCGCACGCAGAGGCGCGCGAGCCACACCGCCTCCCCTCGCTTTTGTGCCTGGCGCGCCCAGCCCGGGTCGCAGCTCTGTGTCCTGTAGGCCGGGACCGAAAGCTGCACCTGCCAGCCAGGCGCCCGGATAGGTCCTGGGATTAAGACCTGTATAAAATCCTTAGTACTAAGCAGGCTTTCTTGTATCTAGGATTAATGTGCATATACATACATACTTACAAACATACGTGTGTGTGTGTGTGTGTGTGTGTGTGTGTGTGTGTGTGTGTGTGTGTGTTCTTTATATTTCTTTTTTATCTTTTTTTTTTTTTTTTTTTTTTTTTTTTTAAGGAACCAGAATACAAGACACTGAATTAAATTCTGAGCCCTTCTGGAAAAGGAATATTCACAACTAACAGGGAGAACTGAGTCATTCATTCAACAAAAACCAATAAATGTCTACCAGATCGCTTATTCAGTTCGGGGGTGGAGAGATAGTGACAGAGACTTGTATGGGCTTCCCCTGTTCCAACAAGCCACTCACTGGTCTATAATTCTGCCATTTGTATTTCTCTGAAAGAAGCGACTTTTCCTCTTTCATCCCAGGGATCTGGACAGTATTCACTCTCCTTTACGAAC
This sequence comes from Mastomys natalensis, assembly GCA_021653895.1. Classification (NCBI taxonomy): domain Eukaryota; kingdom Metazoa; phylum Chordata; class Mammalia; order Rodentia; family Muridae; genus Mastomys; species Mastomys natalensis. The sequence goes on along the minus strand of JAJTUV010000475.1, from coordinate 6,545 downwards.
TGTCTCTTCCTCCTAAAGGAAACATTCCAGTCTTAAACTGGGTCTTCACTAATCTTATCGTTCAGTCCATTAGTCCACAAACCATGCATATTTATCAAAGAATGGGTGTGAGATCAAAACGGGTGGAGCAGTATACCTCCCTGTACTTGCTACTTAAAGGGCAGAGTAGCAAATTAGTATTCTGTCTCCTGAGTGGGAGGTCACTCTCACAGCAGACAAAGAAACTAAACTGAAGATAAGCAAAGAGAGGAGGAAGCAGAGAAGAGGGCACTTTCTGGTGGAAACACAGTTGCAAAACAAGGTTTCTCCTCAGAGCTTAGAGGCTTCTAGGCAGGATTGTTAAACTCTGGAATCTCACCCCAACATCTTGTCAAAGTTCAATGTGTCACTTCAGCCACTGGTTTAAACTGGCTTTCGATTTCAGCTCAGACTCCTAGTATGAGAGGTCAGGAGGAAGTGGTATGGTTTTAACTTGACACTAAAATTGGTTAGCAAAGATTAAGGTGTAAATTAGAGCAAAAATTAGATCAGAAGTTGGCAAGCTGCTACCCACAGGCCAAACCCAGCCTATTGAAACACAGTGACTATATTTGGTTAAATAATACATTTTAAATGATTTTAAAAATTTGATCTTTTAAATTTTTGCCTTTTAAGCCCAAAATCTAAAGTACTATCAAAGCCTTTACAAGGAAAGTTTGCACATCCCTGTCACAGATAGAAAGCACTCCATAAACTAAGTGTGAAGAAGGAAGCTGTAGCAAAGTAGTATGGGGGAGAGGGTATTTTTAAATGTCCTGCCATATGTGGACCTGTTTTTAATTTTCTTATAGTTATAAAGAGCATTTATAATGACAGTATTTCTGCTTTTCTTTCCTTCTCTCTAAATTATTTCTATTTCTCTATCAAGTTCTACTCCTGGATACTGACATCCACAAATGGAGCTCCTTGTTTCTGCTTCCTACTGAGTTTGACTAGAAGAAGTAATAAAAGTCAGAAGGAAGAGAGAAATGACAGGAGGCATTACATTCTTCTTCCAGTATGCTACACCCAACCATGATAGGACAGAGGAGAACTTGGAAGAGTCTATTCTTTTCTCCTACTGGTTTCCGGGGACCAAGGGAATTCACCTTTACTATTTGATCCGTCTCACAGCCCATATTCATTTATTTAAAATTCCTCAGATAGAACCAGAAAATTACTTTCATTTTTAAAAGTACCTGTTGCTCTTGCAGAGGATCTGGGTTAAGTTCTCACCACCTTCTTGGTGGCTCACAATTGACTGTAACTCCAGCTCCAGGGCATTTGATAACCTCTTCTAGCTTCAACAGACATTAAGCAGAGATGTGGTACACATATACACATGAAGGTAAGACAACTCAAAGGCATACAATAAAAAATAAAGCCTTAAAAAAATCACCAGCTAAGAATCCATTTTATTCCTGGCTTTTAAAAATCACTAGTGTTTTTAACAGTGTTTTGAAGTCTTTGTTGTACTTATTGAAACCTTATTTGACTTTAAAAGCAAAGATGTTTGTAGTTGTTGTTGTTTACTCTGATATAGACAGGTCTCCTGAGTGGGAGGTCACTCTCACAGCAGACAAAGAAACTAAACTGAAGATAAGCAAAGAGAGGAGGAAGCAGAGAAGAGGGCACTTTCTGGTGGAAACACAGTTGCAAAACAAGGTTTCTCCTCAGAGCTTAGAGGCTTCTAGGCAGGATTGTTAAACTCTGGAATCTCACCCCAACATCTTGTCAAAGTTCAATGTGTCACTTCAGCCACTGGTTTAAACTGGCTTTCGATTTCAGCTCAGACTCCTAGTATGAGAGGTCAGGAGGAAGTGGTATGGTTTTAACTTGACACTAAAATTGGTTAGCAAAGATTAAGGTGTAAATTAGAGCAAAAATTAGATCAGAAGTTGGCAAGCTGCTACCCACAGGCCAAACCCAGCCTATTGAAACACAGTGACTATATTTGGTTAAATAATACATTTTAAATGATTTTAAAAATTTGATCTTTTAAATTTTTGCCTTTTAAGCCCAAAATCTAAAGTACTATCAAAGCCTTTACAAGGAAAGTTTGCACATCCCTGTCACAGATAGAAAGCACTCCATAAACTAAGTGTGAAGAAGGAAGCTGTAGCAAAGTAGTATGGGGGAGAGGGTATTTTTAAATGTCCTGCCATATGTGGACCTGTTTTTAATTTTCTTATAGTTATAAAGAGCATTTATAATGACAGTATTTCTGCTTTTCTTTCCTTCTCTCTAAATTATTTCTATTTCTCTATCAAGTTCTACTCCTGGATACTGACATCCACAAATGGAGCTCCTTGTTTCTGCTTCCTACTGAGTTTGACTAGAAGAAGTAATAAAAGTCAGAAGGAAGAGAGAAATGACAGGAGGCATTACATTCTTCTTCCAGTATGCTACACCCAACCATGATAGGACAGAGGAGAACTTGGAAGAGTCTATTCTTTTCTCCTACTGGTTTCCGGGGACCAAGGGAATTCACCTTTACTATTTGATCCGTCTCACAGCCCATATTCATTTATTTAAAATTCCTCAGATAGAACCAGAAAATTACTTTCATTTTTAAAAGTACCTGTTGCTCTTGCAGAGGATCTGGGTTAAGTTCTCACCACCTTCTTGGTGGCTCACAATTGACTGTAACTCCAGCTCCAGGGCATTTGATAACCTCTTCTAGCTTCAACAGACATTAAGCAGAGATGTGGTACACATATACACATGAAGGTAAGACAACTCAAAGGCATACAATAAAAAATAAAGCCTTAAAAAAATCACCAGCTAAGAATCCATTTTATTCCTGGCTTTTAAAAATCACTAGTGTTTTTAACAGTGTTTTGAAGTCTTTGTTGTACTTATTGAAACCTTATTTGACTTTAAAAGCAAAGATGTTTGTAGTTGTTGTTGTTTACTCTGATATAGACAGGTCCTGCTATTAGCAGTTACAAGTAAATCTAGGACCTGATAGTATTGAAGTACTAATTTATAAGTAAATTTAATTGACCCCATAATATTGAAAATTCTTTTGTTTCGGTTTAGTATGGTTTTGGTCTTTTCAGACAAGGTTTTCTCTGTAGCCCTGGCTGTCCTGAAACTCACCCTGTAGACCAGGCTGACTTTAAACTCACAGATCACCCTGCTGGGACTAAAGGCACATGATACCAACATCTGGCTTAAAGTTCTTGACTACTGTAATTGTTTGCCTTGTGAAGTTCAAGAAGTTCTGGGAATTCAAAAGACCTCCCAACTCCTGTATGTATGGCTAAGATGAAGCCAAGAGAAAGAAACAAAACAACAGCCTCTGGTCTTTTAGTTTGGGCTGGAGATGTATGTAGTTGTAGAAATATTTACTCCTCTTAAATGTGATTTGGGGAGGAAAGATAGCAAGATTTATCTTTCAGTCCATTTGCTAGGCAGCAGAAATAAACCTTCACCCCACAAAGAATATATGAGGGCTTCAGTATTAAGGCAGGGATAAGAAAAAGACTGAGCTGCTGGTGTTTTCAATAGTCTATTAGAAAAGTGAAGGCCACACAGCTGTCCCATATAAGGTTAAGGTGAACTATAAAAGGGGAGAGTGAGGAGGGATTTGAACACAGGTAAGCAGATTTTGAGTAGGTTAAAACCTATATTAGTATTGAAATCATTTGTAACTATTTAATGTGAAATCTGTTTAATTTTTGAAAGAAATAAACCCAATTAGCTGTTGAAAGACACTGAGACCAAAATATCAAGCAAAATGAGGAATCCCATTAGGTGGGTAAGGTGCTGGGGGAGGGGATGTGCACCATAGATATGCCAATCTAAATAATGACTAAAAAAGCCAGTAGTCAATAGGAAAGCAGAGCCTCACGCCTGGAACTGAGAAACAGTTTTACCCATTAGGGAAAGGGGCAGAAAGGCAGGAGAGAGCCTGTCATGCAATGGAGGAATAAAAAGGGGGATTGTTTCTTTGGGTTTTGGTTTTGGGTTTGGTTTGATTTGATTTGACTTGTTTTTGGAAACCCCCACAGAGCAGGAAAGACTCAAGATAGGAGACAGGCTTAGATTCATCCAATTAGTGAGTGTGGCAGTTGCCTGGTAAGGATGGAACAGTATCCACTGGGTCTGAGATTCATAAAAGGATTTAAGAGATGGCCTTGTAGGTTGAGCCTGACGGTAGCAATGATACATTTAATCAGCACAGAGCCCAGAAGGTTTCTTTCTATGGCTTCAAACTGGCATAGGTTTTTAATGGTCACATATCCTTCCAATGGGCCTGCAGCACTCTGCTCGGGTGGAATGGCTTTCCAGTGTTGCTTGTTGCCTCAATCTTGCCAACACCCTGTGAATAGTATCTTAGTTGTATTCTTTTCCATTAAATCGTGTTGATTGTAACATGTTTCCTGCCTAGAAGCTGACTAATTCACTGAGGTATTACACAGGTTTGCTTCTCTTAAAAACATACACATTTCTGGCCAGAAGGAAAATAGAAACAAACAAACAAAAAGGTTAAAGTTGTGCTTGTTCTTTAAAGAATCGGCTGCTTTTAGTAAAGAAAGAAATGAAAAGGAATTACTGGGTTGTCTGTCCAGTTTCTGAAGTAGAAGATTTGAAAAGAAAAAAGAAAAAGCCTGCATGTCTGGGTTTGCCTTCAGTGACTCACACCCACAGCATATCTACCCTAAATCTGAACAACTCAAGCTCAGGGTTAGAGTCTCTTTAGCCAAGGAGTGAAAGCAACATGGGGGATAGCTCAGTTTTAAAAGAATTTAACAAGGAAGGATTGTGTGATTAATTTCCATAACCTCATATTTTAGCATCCTAAAATGTCAGCTTTGCAATTTAAATAACAGTCTCATGAGAAGTGTAAAGCCCTAAGCTGGGTCAGATCCTAAAATATTCTTCCAAGGCCAAATCATGACTTGAATGTCATAGGAACTGTTATTTATTAATCAATATTGGTACCACTAACTACTTTTAAAAAAAGATATGATAGGTTCTTAGCTAGAAGGTTGTTAGGTGTGATGGCATACACCTGCAATATCAGATACAGCAGATGGAGGCAGCTGGTTATACATTTGAAACCAGACTGGGCTAACAGTACCCACCTCATTAAAAAAAAAAAGGGCTAGGCAAGAGTAGTTTAATATTAATTAAATAATACCTGTTACAATGTATAGAAAATGGACATAAGAAATCTACTTGGAAAACATAAAATTCCCCAATTAGAGCAACTAGAAAGTATACTCTATGACAGCAGATTTTTGTTTCTTTGTTTGTTTGTTTGGTTGGTTGGTTTTTCAAGACAGGGTTTCTCTGTGTAGCCCTGGCTGTCCTGGAACTCACTCTGTAGACCAGGCTGGCCTCAAACTCAGAAATTTGCCTCTGCCTCCCAACTGCTGGGATTAAAGGCGTGTGCCACCATTGCCCAGCAACAGCAGATATTTTTGTCTGTTGTGTTGAACATCCTCCCTAATACTTAGATTAGTCTTTGGCATATAGCAAACAGTCAGTGAGTATTGGTTAGAAATGAACAAAGTACATTTTCAGAGACATATTTGGAAGTTAGCTTCAGATTTCTATGATGTTATGTTAGCAAGAGATAAAGTTGGGTCAGGATCTGGATTTCAAACAAGTTTTAGAGCATGTGTTAAAGCTCTTTTAATTGTCATGTTAAAATTAATTTCGTTTCTACAGTATTTAATGAAACTTCTATTGATTTTACACTTTCTATTGTGTTAGTGTGTTGAAACCTGGCATGTCTGTTATGGGGGTCTATTAACCGCTGTTTGTTTTATTGTCTTGAGTATTACAGGACCTTGGTATTCTGAAAAAAAGCTTGCAAGTACTGGAAGAAGTGAGTCAGGCTTTAAGCAGAAGCAAGAAGGTAGCAGGCTTGATTATTTCTGGTATAACAGCTTTAGTTACATTAATTGTTAGCACCACTACTTCTGCAATTGCTTTGACTCAAGAAGTTAAGACAATTACTTTTGTTAATCATTCAGCATAAAAATGTTACTAATGTGCTGAGTATGCAAGAGGATTTAGATAGGCATTTGGAACAATAGAGTGATGTTCTTTATCCTATTCAAATTATTGAAAGGAGGTTCAGAGTTTAAGAGTAAGGAACCATCTCAAGTGACATGTCAAAAACCAATGGATTTGTGTTACTTCTAAAATTTACAATGATAGTCATTAAAATTAGCAAAAGTTTAAAGACACTTGCAAGGTACTTGACATAATTCTAATACCTCTCTGGATGTTTTAAAACTTTGCATAGTTAGATTGTGAATTTAAAGAATGCTGCTCTGCTGAGCTTTGATGCTACAAATACTGCTGATAAAATTATCCATGGCCTGAGGTCAGTATTTCCTTTTGGTCAATCTTCAAGAATGCATGTATAAGCTTGATCATGCTAGCCCTTTTTGTCCAGGGAATACTTTTATTCCTGCCCATCATGTTAAAGCTTGTCTTTAACAACATCAACATATTGGCAGCCAAAGTACATGGCTTGAACCTGAAGGTGGACCCCCAGACAGAGT